>CAOLHI010000027.1:0-606444 GCA_948474755.1 Ctenosaura bakeri | reverse complement strand
GCGTATTTTTAGTGACTGACTTACTGCCCTTCGTTCAGTAACAAGGCACATTCATCCAGAAACCTTACAACTTACTGGTCGACATGACGATCTGTCTCAAGCCCAAAGTGAGGACACATTTCTCAGAGGAAACAGCAAATGGGATAGGCAATGAGCTTGAGGTGGGATTGAAGGCTGCTCAGCAGCCTGTCCCTGCTGCATATTGGAGGAACCTTCTAAAACTTTTGCTAAAAGCAGAAGGCAAGACTCATGCCCAGAGTGCAGGGCACGTATCTCAGAGAGGAACAGAAAATGTGTTAGGCAGTGGGCTTGAGGATGAGGGATTCTTCCTTCTAAAGCTCTTGAAGCTTCGTGATGTAGAATAAGAAGGATCCTATGCCCCACTTCTGAAAAAGCCTCCAGGTTTGCAAATAGGGAGTAAGAAGGATCCGATTCCTCACTTCTGAAGCTGCAGATGGCAAAATCACAAATGTAGAGGACCAACTCTACTTAAATTGTTAAAACTGACTTTTGACTCTGTCCAGAAATTCTGGAATTTAGGCTAGAGTATAAAGTTGGCTCCCAGACTTGAGACTTGACTCAAGACTTGACTAGAAAGTATCTTGCAAGGACTTGAGACTCGACTTGAGACTTGGAGTAAAAGACTTCAATACATTAGTGCTTATTTAAAAGGTGAACTTCTGCTTCTGGATGCCTCCAAAAGAGGCATCTTTCTTTAGAGCGAAAAAAAGCATAATTGGAGGAATTTGGAGGGATTGGGGACCACAAAAACATCCTTCGGCACCACAAGTAGACCCAGGGTCATACTTTGTCCCTGTTTTAAAAGGTTACCGTGAGGGAATGCAGCGCCCAATGAAAAAAAGGAGGTTCCCTCTCTTGCTGAAACCCTTTATTCTGAAATCTCACCTGTGGCCATTTCCGCACTAGACAGTTACAGCACTATTATTCCACTTTCAACATCCTACGGAATCCTGGGGTTTGTGGTTGAAAGTGGAACAATAGCGCTATAACAGTCTAGTGCAGAAATGGTGAGTCTGATGGGCAAAGGCAGAAAGGTGGCCAACCCATGTTCTCAGTCCTTTTAACAATTTTATTTTATTTGTGCATTTATTTGCTTGCCGTTCTCCCAAAACTGGAATTCCAAGCAGCTCGCATAAAATAGTATAGTATTAAAAACACAGTTAAACAAATTATATTGTCAAAATGTAACGTTTTAATTTTGTTTAAAGTAATTTGAGAAAGGCCGGCATTGAAACAAACAAACAAACAAAAGTATAGCACCCACCCATTAAAATCACCCACTGTGCCACAGCAAGCTGTGAATTGTCAAAAGCCGACCTGAATAAAAAGATTTATGCTTTCCAAAATTGTCAGTTTTAATGACGACGAGGGGGAGTTCCTTTTAGTTGCTACCAGATGGTGGTCTCCTTTCTACACCACCCTACCCCAAATGTCCTGGATTCAGCAACACTCAAGTGGGGGCGTTTTTCTTCTTTCATAAATAAAGCATCTCAATTCAGCCACAAGTTCTCTTTTGAACTAACTGTTCTACCAGCTGACAGCAAAATGCTTTGAAGTCTTTTTAAAAAAACACTATTTATAAATGGCCTTTTGTGCAGCCTTGTTTCATTAAAAAAAATGCACATACACAAAGAGAAGAAATAATTTTTTTGTTCGCCAGAGATATATGATTTTTTTTTCTCCCTGTGGATAATGTATAGTATTGATTTTAAGTGTTCTCATCCATTTCCGGAACCTTCAAAGACTAACTATTACTGTTCAATTACGGTGCTTCATTAACTGAGTTAGGACCCATGTAAATAATATAAGTCCCTGGTTAAAAGAGGAAAAAAGGAGGGTAAATGGGAGGGGCTGAAGCAAAGGAGGAAAGATCCAAGAAGACTAGCATGTAGTCTAAATTTGGGCAGAGCAAATTCCTGGATCCAATTCTTTTATTATTATGTGGCATCACCTACTTTGCATTCCAGCTGAACACAATAATGGCTGTTGGCTTCCATGCCAGTCTGCTCCTGGTTGTAGTCCAAACATTAAAAGGAGATGTCCAAATTGCTAGATCTGTTTTGGGGATAAGCATCCAGCATTTTGTGTAGCTCATTTGAAAGGATTGCAGCCTGCAGGGATTAACTGATATGGAAGCCAACAGTGGCCCAGGTGCTTATCACACTAGTCAGCTGTTTCAGGTCAATCTGTCTGAGAACCATTTCTCTGGTACTTGGAAAGATAGCAGAAAGACAATACAGTTTTTCACACCATCACTGCATTTGCATTTCACTGGTTTTAATTCCTGCATTTGATTTCTTGCACTTGAACTACAGCAATACCGTTTATATCACCCTGTTTACTTCTCCTTCTGCTTCATGACTTTATTTAAAGGAAGCTATATGCACAACTGTGTAATTACACCGCTGTGATGGAACCATCCCCACTCCCCACCCAGAATGGAAAGATGAATATCCATCATGCCACTTCTACCATTTCCCCCTCCCAATGGTTTTCCCCATAACACAACATTTCCCCAGTTCTCCTTTTGTATACTACTCTTTAAACTTTTGCATATGTACTCTTTAAATTATTCCTTTGACCCTGTGGTTTCTCTGGGTATTAATCGTGTTAGTGTGCACAATCTTATTTTAAAAAGTGCAAAATAATGTAAAACAAAAGCATGCTCGAGAACAGAGAACAAACGCACAGCAGTTCTCAGGGGAAATCTTGGGAACCTTTCTGTTGTCCCAGAAAAACTGGTGGAAATTATCTACAGTGCCCCTGCTGTCGATCCCTAGGGAATCCCGACTTTCACTAATCATTGCCATTCTCGTCTGAATTTGTGAAGGTATAAAATCTGTTGTAGCAAAGTACCATGCTATTAGAGCCACAATCGCATATGATCAGTTCCAGGCAAAGATGGTGTTACCCTGTGTTTTGGGGGTCCCGGAAGGGGTGCCCAGATTGCCAAATAAAATATCAATTGGGGGGGAAATTAGCTGGAGCACTCTTTTGGCCAACGAGAGGCAGGGTAACTTTGCAAGGATCTTGAAACCCAATGTCTACGGCTTCAGGTCAGGGAACAGGCACGCAAGTTTAAAAGTAACCAAAAATAACAGTTTTATTGAAATACAACAGAAAATAAACAATGCATACACACACTAACTAACTGGAAAGCGGAATCGGAGAGCGTAGGGATGGGTAATACGACACCTGGTCTTGTTGTCCTGGAGGAGAAAGATGGGGTTCCAAAGAAGAAAGCTCAGCATGGCTGGCTGAGGGGAGTTCCTTTAGACGACCAGCAGCAGGGCGGGATGGCAGTCCAAAGTAGTCCCAGAGAGAGAGGAGAAGCAGACTCAGTTATGGAGAACTGAGGGGAAAACTTGACTGGACAGAGCGACAGCAAGGCGGGATGGAAATCCAGGATGATCCGAAGACCATTTGAAAATGAGGAGTTTTTGTAGGGGAGAAGGTGCCTGCTGGCTATGGCAAGCCAGGTGAGAACAAAAGGAGTTTTGGCGCTGGACAAAGGATTTGGAAAGGTCAAATTTAACACGATGAGCTTAACACTTGATGACAATAGTTTAAATGTCTTGTTTACCGGGCTGGCTCTGCTGAGAGCCACGCAGCTATTGTGAAGTTTGCAAGTGGAAGTTCCCTGAAGCGAGGAGCAAAGCTTGGGTTCCTGGCCTCAGTAGAGTCTGGAATGTGAAACCATTAGCGGCCGCACTCATGTCCGTGCTTGACCGGAGAACCTCGCAAACACGTGGAGTGAGGTGACTGAAAGCAGGTCCAGCTAAGGCTGAATTAGATGATATCAAAGTGATATCTGGGGGTCCTCACCTACCGTGCCATACCGGAAGTTACAATGGGACCAGCATAGCACAATTGTGATATAGCAGTGTTGCATGATAAGCTCTTGAATGTAGGAAAGTTTGACAAGTCTGCTATTTATGAATTCCAATATGGCAGTTTATTCACATTACCTTGGTTAAAATATCTTGGAATCCACTTTCCACCTGTGTGTGTGTGTGTGTGTGTGTGTGTAGAAAGAGAGCAAAGGCAGGTGGAACTGGAGCCAAAGTGGGCGGGCTTTAACTTTAGGCTGAGATTTGAGCATTGGACTATGAGCTCAGAGACCCAGGTTCAAATCCCTGCTCAGCAATGGAAACCCACTGGGTGACCCTGGGCAAGTCACATTCTTTCAGCCTCTGAGGGAGGCAAAGTCAAACACCCTCTGAACAAAGTTTGCCAAGAAAACCCTGTGATAGGTTGGCCTCAGAGTCACCATAAGTCAGACATGAAGGCACACAACAACAACTACACCTGTACAATGTTCAGCTGCCAGGTGGAAATTAAGTGATTTTTTATTTTCCCATCAGCTTTCTAGGTATCTTTTTTTCCTTCAGTGTTTAGCATATTCTTTCGGTGTACATCTATGACATTCTTTCTTTGCTTTCCTTATCTGTTCACTCAAGGACCTTTTCCCTTCTTCAACAGTTTGTTTCACTTGTATTAACCCCCAGCTACCAATATTTCGTGGTAGATATAGCTGATTAATATCACTTCAAGGATGTAAAACATAGTTTGCTGTCATAATTTTTCTATCTAGCACATCTAATTCCGCTTCAGTCCAATGAACAATTTCAACACTATATCGAATAACTGGAGCAGGCTAGGAGTTTATGGCCTGAATTATGTCCCCTATGGTTAAGTTTTAATTTTTGGACTTTATGTACTCTTTTCGTATACTGGGTACTAGTGATTTCTTTCACTTTCTTATGTTTGATGTCCTCTGTTTGCATTAGTCCCAAATACTTTTAGTGTCCATGGTGACTGAGATTTTTAATGATATTTCTCTCAGGGAGCTTTATTTCTTCTATCTCAATAATTTTACCCTTATTTACTGATAATGGAGCGCATATATCACTTCCAAATTCCTTTGAGTTGCCTGGACTGAATATTCTTGCAGTATTCAATAAAGACTCAATTTCTGATGGTGACGTTCCATATAGTTTTAAATCATCCATATGGAATAAATACTTTATTTCTACATCTGGATTAGATATTTCATATCTCTCAGTTCACAGTCCCCTCCATTCCTGTAATATTACTGAAATGGTATCCTAGCAATAGAGGGAGATTAGGAGTCACCTTGAAAAATTCCACACCTAATATTAACTCCACCGGGTTCTTCTCCAGGCACTGTTAAAATGGTGTTCTGTGATTTAATTAGAGTTGAGGGAAATTTTCTGATATAGACCTCGAAGCTGTCACTCTTGTGCACTTTGCACCCAGTTCAGCAGAAGAGAGCTCTAGCAGAGAGGACACTTGCTGGCTCCAGTTAGCAAGTGTCCCAGAAAACAGTGTTAAGCCCCACGTCTGGCTACCAGTAATGGTATGGTTTAGATGGGCACCGTATCTAATTGGCATCATGTTTAATTGGCAATGCATTTTACAGGCTCTGATATCAAAACAAACCTGAAGGTGACCAGGAGGTCAAGCCAGAAAGAGGAAGGACTCTGACATGAGGTTTCAGGCAGGTCAGCCTAAAACACCTTCTAGGTATAACCTAGGTCATTTATCAGGTAAATCACTGCTGTTCCAGAGAATAACAGTCTTAAGCAGAAGTTAGAATCTCTTCTGTGAATACAATGGTCAGAAGGGAGATGTTTTCCACCAGAGCACTGATTGTTTCAATCCTGTTCCTGCACACTTGGATGTTTTCCCCATTGTCCTGTTCTACCCACAAGACAGAGCTATTACAAGAGTCATGATCTCTTTGTCATTTAAGCACTGAAACCATTAGCACCATCTGGATCCCATTGTCTCTGCTGCAACTCCCCTCGTTCCACATATGGAACAATGGAACTGCACATATCTTCCTGGAAATGCGCATATCTTCCACCACCACAGGCTATTTATGGGAGTACAAATACTCTTGATTCCAGGATGCCCAGTACAGTCTCTTGAAGGTCTACCTGTCACTTTGTCTGTCTGGTTCCTGAATGAGAATTATCCTTAGGTCTTACCAAAGCCAAGCCACATTTCAGCTTTTCAGTACTCTTCTGGACCGGTAGCTATAACCCCAAACCCTCAGCCTCTCTATACATAATTTTTCCTCCCTTTATCCTTCAATTAGCTCTTGTGTGAATGCATGACTGTGTGTATCTTGTGTGCATGCATAAGTGAATTCCCCTCAATAAAACACATTTTTTGTTTACTTTTGAATCTTTGGCTGGTTCTTTTCCTGCATGAGCCCATTGGTAGAAAGGTCTTGCTAAGTTTCCCCTCTCCTGTTAGCCTCCTGATTTTGAGCTAATTCATTCCCTACTTTTGCAAGGAGGTATTTGGCATTGCAGGGCAGCCCTTGTGGCACCTCCATTTTGGGGTAACAACAGGAGGTTGGAATGCCAGAGCTGTCAGGTAGTCCAGCCAGTCCTGTTCTGTCCCAGGTTATCCAGCAGAATCAAGGGAGAAGGAAGGGGGTGGTTGTCAGCCAGTCCAGAAGCTGCACATTAGGGCCCTTTCTGCAACTCACCTATTCTTGGCACTGGGGTGTGGTGTTTGCGTGAGCAGCCTCTGGAGAGAGGCTCTTGTATCCAGGGTCCTTTGGCTCCGCACAAGGTTCCTGCTCACACAAGAGCCCCACCTCTTCCTTTTGCAGTGCAGCCTGGGACCTGGGTAAGTACATGGGGGGCCCTGGAGTGATGCGTGAATGTGCACAATTTTCAGCTTAAAGCCAAAAATGAAAAAATGCATGTGCAGTCCCTGTCAGGCCCTGGAGCATTGCGCAAATGTGAGTCCGTCATGTGGACCACTCCTCACATGTGCGCGATGCTCGAGTGGCCCTTTTGCATTGAAAATGCCATGCGGAAAGGGCCTAAGTCAGAAGTACAAATAAACAAAGCCAGCAAGAAGTCAAGGAAAGTTGTAAATGGTAGCCAGTCCACGGACTACAAAATGACAAAGAGTACTGCTCACCATCAAAGATGGATGACTGTGAGGAACAAAGTCCTCAGCGACCTGGTGGAAAATTCATAGACAGGTGTCTCAAGGCAGCAGCTGCTTAATCAATGCCTCCTACTTAAGAGTCGTAACTTCTGTTTCTCTCTCCAGGAAGGAGGCCCTTATTGTGTGACATCAGCATCGCAGCATGGTGATGTGTTGCTTCCAGTCCACGACATGCGCTGTCGCATGTGCTGTTGTGATCCCAGCCATTGTGATTGTGCCATATACTGTTACTGGAAAAAATATAGTAACTGGACCAGGCATACCCGCAACAATCTTGTCAGATGCGGGTATGTGGTAGGGCCGAAGTGCTATCAAGTGCTTCCTTCCAGGGTACAGCACAGGCAGAGGCAGGCTGTACTGCAGAGGAAAGCAGTGTGTCTCTAATGCTACCCATCTGCTGGCAGCCTGCTGGGTGCGATGGGGAGTGTTCGGATCCCAATTGCATCCCGGCAATGGCACTTCCAATTGCGACAGAATAACGTGGGATCCAGATATGGTGTGGAAAGGACTTCAGTAAATGCCTGGGCCTCTTCTTCAGATTTCTGCTGCAGGTTAAAGATCCCCTCTGCCAAAACCCCAGCACCTCTGACTCAGAGAGATCACCAACCACATGAGTTGAACATTCCTGGGATGTGGACTCCAGGTGTCTGAATCTTCTGACTCCAGAGAGTAAGTTGTGACAGAGGAGAGGAGAGTAACACCAATAGCATTTACATTTCTATGCCACTTAGTGCAAAGCACTCTTTAAGCAGTTAATGTGTTTTAGCTAATTGCCCCCAACAAGCTGGGTACTCATTTTACCAACCTACGGAAGGATGGAAAGCTGAGTCAACCTGGAGCCCGGCAGGATTGAACTCAGAACGCTGTAGCTGCAGTACCAGCATTTAACCACTGAGCCACCAGGGCTCAGCAGTCTTCCCCTTCCTAGTAGTGCCAGGATGACGAACAGAAAGAGGAGGTGCTGAAATTGCCTCAGTCGTCTGTTGAGCAAATACTTTTCTTTCTCTCTCTTAGCATGCAGCAAGGAAGGGGAGGTGAAGCTGAGTTATGAGGGCAGCTTTTGGAAGAGCTTCTAGTGTGTCTGTGTGGGAGACCACTACACCATTTTCCTTAGAACCCCCCCCCCGCTTTTATATACCCTACTATTTCAGGCCTGTTCTTTGCATGGATGCTTTAAGGATGCCTGAAGTGGTAAACAATGGGTACTGTGTCCAAGAAAAAGGAAGTCTTCTGCCAAAGAAATTATTTTTCCCATCAGTTCTGGTGTCATCTTTGATTAATTTTTCTATCGTGTCTCATTATGACTTATCCCTCCATTTCAAAGGTGTCCTTCAGCTGGGATGTAAGGGAAAGTCAAGACAGCAGTGGTGGGGTGGAAGATGAATCCAAAGAAGAATAGTTTCAGAGACGTAACACTTTCAGCATTGAATGATTTCTGGGAGTTGTCGTCGTTTTTCCTCTTCTTCCTCTTCTTCTTCTCCTCCTTCTTCTTCTGGGACATCTGTGGCTTTCTGGAATCGATTCATAGGAGTTCTTAAAAGATCACATTTGTACCCTTTGCCTTCATCTGTTGAAGATCAAAGCAATACACACAGTTTCCCCATATTATCATTCAGCCAACTGTGTAAGAGAAGTTAGATTGTACAATAGCAGAGGAAGAATTTATGTTCTTTTCTGCTAATGACTGCAAACCCTCCAGGGCACTGTGTTATGGAGAGGAACCTATATTGAAAGTGGAGAAGCCCAAACCAGTGGTAAGTAGAGCTTCTCTCTCTCTCTCTGTCCTGTAACCTTTCCCCTTTCTCTTTGCTCTCTGTCTAGGGCTGGATTAAGACATAATAAATTCCTAAGTTATGCAATGCTTGAGAGACCCTAAGAACTACATAAAAAGTCTTTTTTAAAAAAAAAAAAATTGCAGTCTCTCTCATAATCTGCTGCCATAAACTGGATTTGCTGAACTTTCATGTAAATACAGGCCTTGCTTTCCCTCTCCTTCCCAGCCTTGAAGGCTGGTGGCAGGAGGAAAAAAAAAAAAACTTTACTTCCATCTGGCAGCTGAACAGAACATTGTGGAGTGGTTGTTGTTATTTGCCTTCAAGTCTTATGGTAAGCCTAAGCCAGCCGGAGATCAGTGTTCAATTCTCTGCTCAGTCATGGAACCCCCCTGGATGACCTTGGGTGCATCACACACTCTCAGCCCCAGAAAGCCCTGTGATAGGGTCACTTTAGACTTGCCATAAGTCAGAAACAAGGCAGACAACAACAACAAAGGTGTATCTATCAGGGGGTTTTCTTGGCAGGGTTTGTTCAGAGGGGGGTTGCCTTTGCTTTCCTCTGAAGCTGGGAGAGTGTGACTTGCCCAAGGTCACCCAGGGTTTTTTTTTTGCAGGGAATTTGAACCCTGGTCTCCGGAGCTGTAGTCCAACGCTCAACACTGTATTGTGATGAAGGGGGAAATCTCTCAAGGCATCCCGGGAAGGGTTAAATGTGAGCACACAAGGAAAGGGATCAGGTTTGTCTTCTCTCTCATTGTTCTCTTCACTTGGAAAGCCACAGGACAAGTAACTTTAAGTGGGGAAAGTGTGGCCTCAGGGCCATCCATGCCTGCTAAAAGAACTGGGTGACTCCCCCTCCCCCAAACAACGAATAGCTTCTCCAAAACCTTCTGCCTGTTTTGCTGCATTTGAAACCTCTTTTGAGGGATGGAGTCATCTTTTTAAATTCAAGAGGATGCTTTTTTTTCATAAACAGTAACTGGCTATCCAGTTACTTCCTCTTTGGGAAACAGGCTTATTTAGGTCTGGAACAAGCAGGTGGAGTCCCCCCAAAACTGCAAAAGCATGAAATTCCCAGCAGAGATTTTGGAGGTACTATTGGCTTTTTGGGAGAGAGATTCTTCTCCTTCTCCAATATTTTTTTTTGCTGGGGAAAGGCTGACAACAATGTGGTCCCCCACTCTCTGCAGTTGCCTCCCCACCGCTTTGCAAGTATTTATATGTACCCTTCATATAACAAGAGACAAATATTTCTGCAGAAACTATAAAGAATTCAAATATTCTTTTTTTTTTTTAGATGGAAGAGAAAAGCAGCCCCCACAAACCCATATACTCCAGTAAGTGATGATGACTTCAGTGGCATCATGCCCTCCTACGTGAGGGGTGGGAGATTCCAAAGGAGCTGGAAGAAGAAAGGAAAATCCTAAAACAGTTCAAAGGAGATAAAAAAAAATGGAGAAGGAACTATAAAGCTGGCTGGGGATTAGTCTGGTAGATGTCTGTTAATTATTTAACCCACCTACCCAATTAGTCATACATTTTTACATGTGACTTTGACTCCCTCTAACTCTTTCTGTGCCTTGAATATATTGAATACTTGCTGGGCTGCTGCAGCTAAAAGAGAAAAAGAACCTTTTGCAACTAGTAAGGTCTCCTGGGGTACACCCACATGGCCCAATTACAGCAGCATGATACCACTTTTACCATCACAGTTTCCTGGGGTTTGCAGTTTGGAAAAGAACTCATGGCTCACTGGAGAGCTCTAGTGCCTATTTACAGAGAATTTTAAATACCTCACCAAACTATAAATGCCAGGATTTGAAAGGATGGAGCCACAGCAGTTAAATGGGAATGAAATTGGCATCATTGTGTAGTGTGTAGCTTTGGAAACAGCAAATTGGACTGGCTGAACACTTGCAAAAGTAGGTCAGATGGGCCCTCAGGGCATGCCAGGTCATAGTCAAGGGATCAGTCGGGAAGCTCCGGTGTTAATGAGCTTGCGATATTCCCCTCAACAACTCAACCTTCAAAAAAAATAGCACCCAAAACTGCCTCAATAGAGCAATTGTCATTAACCCATTACCTTTTCCTGACAAAATTCTCCTTTGTTTCCTCACCTGCCCAGACATTAAGGAGCTATCACGATTCCCATCAGTGCTTTGTCGTCTAATGCTAAGGCCATTAGTCCATTCCAGACTCCATTGTTTGCCCTGCCAGAAAGCCATTAACACCTTCCCCCGGCTCTGAGCCAGACAGCTCATAGTATTTTGGACACAGGCCATCACTCTTCTGCTCAGATTCCCATTTTGGTACTACCCTTGGACCCCTAGTCTTAGCCACATCTCTTTGTCTCTTCTCTGCAATAGGTAAATTGTCATCCACTTTGCCCTAACTTCTCGCTATCCAATTTTCCCTCCTTTCCTTCAGTTAGCCTTGTGTGGTTGTGAGACTGCTTGAATCTTGCATGGGATTGTGATATTCCCCAATAAAGCATACTTTCAATCTCCAATCGGTGTTCCTGCATTAGTACTGGTATACATAGGTGGGACATCCTGTAAGGTTACCCCCTCTCACTTCCCTTTGAGCTAATAATTCCCCATTGTTCCACGGAGGCACTAGCACTATGGGTGAACCTCTGAGTCTCCCACCTTTTGGGGTAACAACCTGGATCTACTACTAGATCTCTGGTTGATCTTGTGATAGGTAGGCAATATTATCTGACTTCCAACTGTGTGACAACAGTGTAAAAAAATTACCTTGTTCTTTCTAGGTTATATTACTGAAATGAAAGAAATCTGAGGTAATCTAGAGGAGTTTATGGGCGTAGAATTCTAAAATCCATTCAGCTCTTGTTTGTTGTTGTTGTGTGCCTTCAAGCTTTTATGGTGACCGTAAGGAGAACCTATCATGGGGTTTTCTTCTGGTACAGAATAAGAACAAATTCCTGGGCCAGAATTCTTCATCCCTTTGCATCAGATTGCAGTTGGCAGATAGAGTTATAGAGTCATAGAATCATAGAGTTGGAAGATACCCCAGGGGCCATCGAGTCTAACCTCCTGCCATGCAGGAACCCACATCAAAGTACTCTTGACAGATGGTCATCCAGCCTCTGCTTAAAAACCTCCCAAAAAGGAGACTGCACCACATTGCAAGGCAGCATATTCCACTACCAGACAGCTCTGACCGTCAGGAAGTTCTTCCTAAGGTTCAGGTAGAATCTCCTTTCCTGTAGTTTCAATCCATTGCTCCTTGTCCTAGTCTCTGGAGTAGCAGAAAACAAGCCCACTCCCTCCTCAACGTGACATCCCTTCAAATATTTAAACATGACTATCATGTCCCCTCTGAACCTTCTCTTCTGCAGATTAAACATACCCAGCTCCCTAAGCCATTTCTCATACGGCATGGCTTTGAGACCCTTCACTATTTTGGTCACCCTCCTCCGGACACATTCCAGCTTGTCGATATCCTTCTTCAATTGAGGTGCCCAGAAATGGACACAGTATTCCAGATGAGGTCTAATCAAAGCAGAATAGAGTGGTACCATCACCTCCCTTGATCTAGACACCATACTCCTATTGATACAACCAAGAATCATGTTGTCTTTCTTGGCTGCTGCATCACACTGCTGACTCATGTTCAGCTTGTGGTCCACCAAGACTTCTAGATCCCTTTCACACGTATGTTATCCAACCATGTGTCCCCCATCCTATATTTGTGCATTCCATTTTTTTCTGACAAAGTGTAGGGTTTTACATTTCTCTCTGTTCTGTAAAGATTTTGTGGTTCTGGTTAAAAACTAAGCAGATTTTGCCAAACCTGAAGTACATCCATTCCCTGTATTAGAACAGCTGGACAGAACCAAACCCAAATCCAATCCCAGATATTTATTATTTATTCATTTGTTAAACACTTCCAGACACTGTCAGAGTAGAAATGTTCAGAAAAACCATTGAAACTTGAGATGGCACACCAACATATAGAACCTGGAGTAAGGGAAATCATTAGGAATAATAAGTCCCGGACTTCAGAAATTCTGTTCCCAGTACAGGTAGTAGTTGTTGCTTGCTTTCAAGTTGTTCCCAACTTACAGCAATCCTAAGGCAAACCAATCATGGAGTTTTCTGGGGCCAAGAGTATGTGACACACCGAAGTTCACCCAGTGGGTTTCCATGGTCAAGTGGGGAATCTATGCCTGGACTCCATGGTTGTAATCGAGTGCTCAAACCACTACATCACTCTGGCTACAGGTTAACCCCTCCAAAATTAAGCTAGCCTTAAGTTTTATGTTGTGCTTCTTGCCTTCCAAGCTACAGCTTCCACCCACATAATAACATTCAAAAAGGCACCCTGGAAAAAAGAGGAGTCAAGAATATGCTGAAAGGAAGGTTCAAAAAGTGACGCTTCACCACAGTCACAGTTATTGTTTCCCTTTGCATTTCAAAAATTGTCATACAAAATGGATCGTTCTTTTTTCCTTCCTCCCCCAATCCTGTATGCCATAATTAAGCACAAACAAGAATTCCCTAACAATTATTTGCCATATTGCATCTTCTGCGGTGGCATTCATTTCAACACAACCCTCTTCTCGTAAATAAAAACATAGATGGAAACATTGCTGTCGGAACAGCACCCTCAGGGAGATTAACAAGTCAAAGTGACATTTCAAAGCAGACCTGTTTACCTGCTTAATAAATAGACCAGATTCTACATTATGCTCCAGATTGACACCTGGGCTTCTTCTAGCTAATTACTTGCTCTCAGAAAGTGATCTGAGAAAGATGGATAAAGCCGCTCGAGTTCAAAGATTCATCTTTGTTCTGAAGAGAGATGCAAGCTACTTAAAAGCAGGGGGGAAAGCAACAACAGCCCCAAAGTGTAGCTTTCAGGATGATCAAGAGAAACTGGAACACTTGTAAGCAATTTGTTTGGAGATTTGCACCCTGAGAAGGGGATTAGTCAAACTGCTATCTCCGTCTGTTTCTTTCTCTTATCTTTTTCAGAAGCTTTTCTGTTGTGTTCCCTGTGCTGCATATTAACAAGGAATTTAATATAGGGATGGTCAAATCTATCACATTCGATTCTGCTCAGTTTCTAATTTTTCCAGGATTCATTCACTTTGATCAGTTTGGATTTTTTTCCCCCTGAAGTTAGTTTTTTTAAAAAGTATGTATGATCAGGCATTTTTCTCCTTATCTGCACATTTTGTATGTGTGTTTCTTCGTATGCATAGTTTTAAAAGCTACTTAATAGCATGCATTTTTGTGGACACTTTTTCCTGTTATATTGCAAACACTTTTGTACACTTTTATTTGAAAACTGCATTTATTTTCTTTTGAAACATGAAGATAACTACATTCTGGTTTGGTAAGTACAGCTTTGGTAAATATAAATTACAATGCAAAAAGAATGAATTTCTCACTAGATCCCTCAATTAACAAGTTGACTACTTGTTAGCTGTTGAATTCTTCCCACAAAAGATTAAATGAGAATGATTTATGGAAATTAAAATAACTGGTTCTATAATGATCAGTAGTATAAAGATCTTTGAAAAGTGACTTTTGCTTGTTGTGGTGATTCTGGACATTGTAATCCAAAAAGTTGCTTTCTCTTTTTTTTTTTTAAATTAATTTTTTTAAATTTTTATTAATTATATAACTAAATCACAAAAGTTGCTTTCTCAAACTCTGGTGCTAACTCTGTAACAACTAAAGAGAGTTACTGATTTTTTTTGAAGCCTCAGAATTGATCTATAAGAAGGAGAGAAACACAGCTCCTAAACATAGAGCCTTTTTGCACTACACTGTTATAGTGTTATTATTCCACTTTCAACATCCTATGGAATCTTGGGGTTTGCAGTTCAAGGAAGGGCATTTAGACTTCTCAGCCTAAGAGCTCTTTGACCTCAGAAAACTACAAACCCTAGAATTCCACAGGATGTTGAAAGTGGAATAATAGCACAATAACACTGTAGAGCGGAAATGGCCTAAGATTAGCTCAACTGTGATTACTGATAACAATTTCTGCTTCTTGTACAATAGTCTTGTGGCTTGGTTTCTTCAGAAATGAATAGATTTGTCAAGCACGGATACCAAACAAAGATGTTCTCTAAAGCTTTTCATTACCTAGTTCAGAGTACAAATTTGCCCAGCTCATAATACTTGGGTGTATTGAGTACCATTTTCCGAAGAAGTTCTTCTGTGTGTTTGCTTAAAGATAAATTAAATTCTGTGCTCACAAAGCCAGCATTAGCAGACCATGTGCTCTGCAGATGAATGCACAGAAGCAGAGCCAGAAACCATAGAATAAGTCAACTACTGAGGCCAAAGGGTAGATCAGGATCAAATAACAAGTTAGAAGATGAGAGTTGAGATGCAAGTCAGACCTTAGGACTAAAGAGCAAGCCAGAACTATACAACAAACCATGAGGAATGAATGAGAAGAAAGAACCAAGCCAGGAGCAAAGAATTGTTGGAAACTGGAGTATTTCTACTATGAGACACTGGAAATTTTTATTTTATATATTTGTATAAGCTTTCCATTTCAGCAGATGAATGAGATCTGTGTCCGTGAAAGATTATGCTAGAATTTTTCCCCGTTAAGTCACAAAAGTGCTGTTGGATTCACATGGAAGATGGAGGAATCTCGTTTTCTGCTGCTGCAAAGGATAGGACCCAAACCAATGTACTTAAATGATAGGACATTCAGCCATGCATTGGGATTAATTTTCTGCAGTAAAGAGCTGGCTGATGGTGGAGGAGAGAAAACTCTATTTCGAGGGGAGAAAACTCTATTTTGTTGGAAGTTTTTAAATGTAGGTTGAATACCCACATCTCAGGGGTCCTTTAGCAGTGGATTTCTGCACTGGAAGAGGGTTTGACTAGATGGTTCTCAGAGATACCTTCCAACCCAGTGTATCTAGTGTCGGAAGAGTGGTTTGGCCTATGGTGAGTTTGGAGAGGAGATAGAAATTGGATCCTCATAAGTCTTTGTAAGGTCCTTATAAATGTTTATCAGGAGACACATTTATTATGACCAACGGAATGCCATTCGGTAGCAATGCAGAAAATGGCCTTTTCCATGTTAGGCACCGATTCTCTGGAATGATTTCTTCCCTGTCAAATAGAAGTGTAGTAGCAAGCTCCCAATTAATGATCAGTCAATAACACCTGGATCATAACTAAGGGGTTCTTTTTATTTCATTTGCGCAAGCGAGGAGTAGCTGTGCTCATGCACCCAAGACAAACCACTCCAAAGAAATGGTTGCACACAGGCATCTATATATCCTGCTAAGCATGGCTACAGAAGCAAAAAAAATGCTAGTTAATTGGCTAATCAGAATACATACATATGGGAACTATGTCATGAATACATTATTATGTCAGCATTCAAGCATTGCGCATGTCCATATAGGTGGTCCCAAATTATAATACCAGATCCCACCTTAGGGGTGTGTGTAAGTTAATATTCTAATGAAGCATTTAGAGGTAACCGTAAGTCAAGGATATCTGCTTCTCCCTCCCAACAAACCATTTTAGGCCGACTCTCTTAACTACAATATTTCAAGATGACCAGACACAGATGGTTTCTTACACTTGCAATTCTATTTTCAAATCAGCTTCTACAGACTCCCATTGTACCAGTTTCAAAATATAACTTTTATCAATGTCAATGTCCATCTGCATTCCAAAGAGAATGGCACATGTCCCAGGATTAGAATAAACAATAATGCCCTCTCATTGGATTAAGCATGAGTTTCAAAAGAGTATTTGATTTCATGACCCCTCATGTTTTAACTACTACTTAATAGATTTCCCCTCACAAAATCCTTACTTTTATTTCACATCATCAGAAAAGGAAAAATGTAGTCCACTTCCAATGGTTAGTGCCCTTTTGGTCATTTTTGGGCATCTAAATCTACATTCTTACATTTTCACTTTTACTTATGTTTTGATTTCGTTTAAGTCATACAATCATAGAGTTGGAAGAGAAGCAACGGCAACCGAGTCCAACCCCATTCTGCCATGCAGGAATACTCACTCAAAGCACCCCCAGCAAATGGCCATCCAGCCTCTGTTTAAAAACCTCCAATGAAGGTGACCCCACCACACTCCAAGGCAGCACATTCCACTGTCGAACAGCTCTTACTGTCAGGAAGTTCTTCCTGATGTTTAGGCAAAATCTCTTTTCCTATAGTTTGAACCCATTGCTCTGTGTCCTAGTCTCTGGAGCAGCAGAAAACAAACTTGTTCCACCTTCAACATGACATCCCTTTAAATATTTAAACATGGCTATCATGGCACCTCCTTAAGCCACTCCTCATAGGGCATGGTTTCCAGACCCATCACCATTTTGGTTGCCCTTCTCTGAACACATTCCAGCTTGTCAATATCCTTCTTGAATGGTGGTGCCCAGAACTTGACATGTGTATTTTAATGTTGTCAGCCCCAATCTCTTTCTGAACACTATGCAGAATAACCCACCACCAACCACCACCACCTCGTACAGTCTTGTCTGGTTGAGGTAAACACTGTTTTCTATCTTGACGTCCTTAATAAAGCTGTTTTCATTTACTTGAAAGGTGGGCGGAAAGTAATCCTTGGTGAATTGTTAGCATTTTAAGTAATTCTTGTAACAGAAATGAAAACTGAGAAAGCTGCAGCAGGAAAGAAAGCGGATTGCATTTTCTATACATCAGGTTCTATTAGTTCCAAAGATCAGTCTGTATTGCTAGAGATGTTTGCCCATGGTCAAAGCACGCTGGATAAATGGAGTTTCAGAAGGACCTACTGATGAAGCTGACAATATCATTAGGGTGAACTATCAATCACCATTGAAGAGAGGCATAATGGGATTCATTAAACATTTGCCTTGTGTCTTAAGTCATATCCTCTGAGCAAACAAATGAGCATAGAACACAACCTCTTTACAATTATTCCTTAATACACTGTTGACACTAAGGCCATTTCCGTACTAGATTGCTATAGTGCTATTATTCCACTTTCAACATCCTATGGAATCCTGGGGTTTGCAGTTTAGAGAAGGGCCTTTGGGTCTTTGGGCCCCTCCCTAAACTTCAAACCCCAGGATTCCATAGGATGTTGAAAGTGGAATAATAGCACTATAACAATCTAGTGCGGAATTGGCCTAACATCCTTTTTCAAAGGTGCAACAGACAATGGGTGCCCATGCTGCAGGGCTGTGGCCCTCCTAATCTTGGTGGACTCCAACGAACGTACTTCAGCCAGCATGGCCAATAGATAAGGATGAGTTTCTCACCTGGCAGATGCATCCTAACTCTGGAAAAAGGAAAGAGAGACACTTCTGGGTTTCTTTTAGGATTGCCAGTTCAAGATTGTCCCAGGTCCTGAGACTTCACGGTGATGTCAGTAAACATTACACATTAAATACCATGTTTGTTTCATTCAAACAAACATGGAACACAGAATGTATTTTCCTGTTTGGAAATTGTTGGAAGTGGCAACCTTTGCATGCTTAATTAACTGGCTAGTTAGTTTGCATGTTTTTTGTAGGTATAGAGAGACAGCCTAGAATAAACTTCCTGATGTTTGGTCAACACTTATTTCCCTTTGCATGTTCTCTTCCTCTTCCTTTTTTGTCTTTGCCTTTTGTCCTGAAAGCATAGTCTGAGATCTCCTAACAAGGGCCATTTCCGCACTAGCCTGTTATAGTGTTATGATTCCACTTTCAACATCCTCTGGAATCCTGGGGCTTGCAGTTTCGGGAGGGGCCACACTATAACCAGTTAGTGCGGAAATGGACAGGGATTATCTTCAGCAAGCATGTGACTGCTTAATTTCATCTTACTTTCTTCAAGAATTGAACCTGTGTAGAGTATGCACAAGATTTTGTGAGTAAACTTTTCATATTTTTAACCAAACTGTTTGTGTTTATTTTGAGCTAGATTAAGTGTGTTTGGGGTGGAGATGATAAAGTGGGACTGGTAATTTGTTCAACTTCTGCCTGTGCATTACAAAATACTCTGCTGATTGGCAGACTTATTACTAAAATTCTCCAACAGATATTAAGACTGAAATTCTAACTAAAGGGAATGTAGAATCATAGAGTTGGAAGAGACCACAACAGTCATTGAGTCCAACCCCCTGCCATGCAAGAAGACATGCTCAGAGCACCCCCAGAAAATGGCCAACCAGCCTCTGCTTAAAAACCTCCAAAAAAGTGACTCCACCACACTCTGAGGCAGCATGCTCCACTGTTGAACGGCTCTTACCATCAAGAAGTTCTTCCCGATATTTAGGTGAAATCTCTTTTCCTGAAGTTTGAAGCCACTGTTCTGTGTCCTAGGCCCTTTTCGCACATTTTTTTTTAGCGCGAGTGCCCCTTGAGTGCTGCGCAAATGGGAGCGCCGCTCCGTACGATGCACTCCCGCTTGTGTGGCGCTCACGAGGCTGCACAGGGGCAGGTGCACATTTTTTGATTTTCGGCTTGAAGCTGAAAATGCTCCGCACTCGCGCAATGCTTGCGCTGCCCTTGCACTTACTTCTGTGCGGTGCGTCGGCGAGCCGGGCAGGAAGTGCTTCCTTTCCCCGTACAGCCTACAGCTCCCACAGTGCCCTGCAGAAGGAAGGGGCGGGGCGCTCGTGCCACGGTTGCATAATCAGGAAGCGACCTGAGGAAGGAAGGACGGGGGAAGCAGCAGCGTCTAGAAGGAGGCTTCTTGTGCAAGACGCCCTCCCCCGTCGTGCCAAAAGGTAAGATGCGAAAAGGGCCCCAGTCTCTGGAGCAGTAGAAAACAAGCTTCTTCCATCTTCAACATGACATCCTTGCAAATATCGAAACATGGCTATCATGTCTCCTCTTAACCTTCTTTTCATCAGGGATGTTCCCAGAGCAAGTGGATTGAGGGGATTTTTCATTTCCATTTAATTAGGGAGATAGCAAGAAACGTTTAATCTCACCTCCTTGCTTCTATCCCGAAGTTAGATACAAAGCAGAGTAGAGAGTAAGCTCTAGCACCCTAACAACTCCCAGGGATGGAGAAAAAATAATTAAATTCACACACCCTAAGAGTCTTTGCAAGCTGCAGCAACAAGTCAATGAGGGATTGTAAATTGTAGCAGGCTGTTACTTCAGTAGCTGAGCTGGTGATTGCACAGAATCCCCTTTTCTTTTTCCTGCTTAGAATTGAACACACCAAAGCTGCAGAATCTGCCCTCTCCTCTCAGGCCTAGAGATGATCCATGAAAACTGGAGGCTCAGGGACAAGCCTGTGTTTCTAACATGTTCAAAATCATTAAAGATGGGCAAAACTCTCTTATTCGGAGCTACTCATTTTGTTTCATTTATGTAGGACTGGCAAATCTTCAGCCCTCCAGATGTTGTTGAACTACAGCTCCCACCAGACAGTTGATGATGGGAGTTGTAACTCTGAAACAATTGGGAAGGACCAAGGTTTCCCGAGTTCGACTTTACTGTTGCTCTTCTGAAATGTGTGACTGAAACACCCATGACTTTGCTTATATGAATGCAGTGTCTTTGAAGTGAGAGGTTTTCTATCTATGAATGCTCTTCAAGCAACCTAGAACAGATTTCTGCAATCTTGCTCATGCAAAGACTTTCCTTTCCTTTTCAGATACTCATCTGCTTAAGGAAGAAGGGTGCAGAAAACAGCATTCCTAATCTACTGCCATCGTGCGAATGGCAATGCTGGGATCGTATATCATGTATATCATGGTAATGGTGTCTAGTGTGGAAATGGCCTCAGTTTCTCCAATCCCAGGATATTCTGTGATGGAGGCATGGCAGTAATACTACTGTAATTGTTTAGTGCAGAGCTTTCCAAACTTTTCATGTTGGTGACACCTTTTTAGACATGCATCATTTCGTGACACAGGAGTTCAGTTAGTGGAGGCAACCCGTCCTCCCAGATCTGGCCCACCACCACCACCCTTGCTGGGGGTCTTCCTCAGCCCAGGCCAGTGGCAGGAGAGGCAGCCCCTTCCCCTGGGCCTAGCCTGCCACGGCAGCGGGAGAGGCGGCCCCTCCACCTGTTATGTTCACACGCGACACACCTACACACTGCAGCCAACACATTAATGTGTCACGGCACACTGTTCGGAAAGCTCTGTTTTAGTGTATTACTTGTCCCCAGAAAGAACCTTGGTAGGTTCATGTGTATATGCACATCAAGATTGCTATTGTGTCATTTTGGATTGTTGCAAAATTGTATGACTTATGCACACAATTACTCACAAAACCACCTAAGAAGGATAGTGAATTACCTTTCAGTTCCCTTCCCACACAATAATCTTTTAAAGTATCTAGCAAAAAAGTCTTTTCACCTATTCAGGAACAGTATCAGATCTGGATGAAACCCAAGCTAAACCAGTCCTTTCCAAATCACCTCTGGTGTTTCCCAAGATGAAGTAGAATAAACTCCAAAGTGGTGAGAGCCAAAGCCTGACCCTGCAAGAAGCTTAAGAGAGGCTTTGGAAAGGCACATGGGATCCCAGCCATAGTTTGTTCATGTGTGTTTTTGTGCTACAGCTTTCTGTGTGTTTTTCCCCCTGTGTACTTGTTTTTAGTTATTTTTATCTGGACCTGTTGTAACTGAATTGTGAGCCATCTTGCATCCCAGTGACAAGACAATTAATTATATAATTTTACTTTTTAATGGATTTATTTATTTAACAGGCTTGAATTTATTGTTTACATCTGTTTCAATATCAAGAATATATTTGTGTTACATGATTGTTTCAGTGACTGTTATATAGTATGTTTTTATGTTGGTTATGCTTGCTGGCATGTACTAGTACAACTTGCAATTGCCATTGGCTTGGCACAAATAAAATTTGATTTGGTTTGATAATTTATTAATTAGTTCATATAAAGTGAGCTTCTGATTCAGGCTCAAGCCAGACCAGCCAGTCTCTGGAGTAGTCCAAACCAAAGTCAGACTGTTTTCTGAATCACTGAAGTGTAATCTGGACCAAATCAGATGTAGCGTTTATCTGCTACAGACCTGAGCGAAGCAGAAATCATCCAGCTTCCTCTTGTGTCTGTCTCCTTAGCTTGAGATTCTGCTGCTTCCCCCGCAGGACACCCTAAATGTCAGGTCAGATTTTGAGACCTGACAGCCCTAAGCAGGCTATGAGCAATGAGGAAAGAAGCTCTGCAGCCGGAGGAAGATTACAAATGCTGGAAATTTTGCAGAGCAGAACAGGGGAACTGGACTTCTGTCTTCCCTTATAATGCATGCATAACATGCTCGTCAGTGAGTGCATAAACAAGGATGTTTGGTTCCCTGAATTCCTAATGTGACATGTGAAAAGTTGACGTGGAAGGCTGCCTTTTTCCAGGGCATGTCAATGTTCCAATTACCAGCAAATTGCTAGGACTTGGAACAGCTCTGCATATTAATTTACACCACACTGTTCTCACCATATTGCCTTGAACAGTAAATGTAGCTTACTTCCGTAGCTACATAAATGTCAGGGTGTTTATTTTTATTTTTTTAAAAAGGGAGTTCTAGAATTAATTACCCTTCAATTAGTGGGTAAAAAGTTCTTCATCAATTAACTGAATTGGACAGAATAGAGTGAAAATAAAAGTGAGCTTTCACAGAATGCACAAAATGCAGATGTTGGAAATCTGTGATGAAAGGGAGGGTACTGGCTGTAAGCTAGAATGTCAGGAACTGAATTCACACACACAAATATAACAGTGCATAAACACTATTTATTAGGAGCGTGATACATAGTACAGGACTTCATTGAGTGAACTGGAGGCAATTAGCAAAATTCAAAACATAAAAGGCAGAGTTTCTCATCCCACCCGCAAGAGACTTTGAAGTTCTGGTTTAGCCTGGCAGCGCTTATCACTACATTCCTAGCTTTGTTTATCTAACGGTCTCTGGTTCTCATACCTTGTTACAAGCTATTTGCTACTTAACTCCTACTACATGTCCCATAACTAAAATATAGAGGGCTACCCGACACAGAAACCATGAGAGCTAGGCCATTTCCACACTAGACTGTTATAGTGCTATTATTCCACTTTCAATGTCCTATGGAATCCTGGGTTTACAGTTTAGGGAGGGGCCTTTGAGGATTTACAGTTTAGGGAGGGGCCTTTGAGGCCCTAGTGTGGTGGCTAAGAGCCTGGGTTATAAATCATTACATCCCTGCTTCAATCAATTGATCTGTCAGTCATTTTATTTATATCCTCCCTTTTCTGCAGGCATAGAACTCAAGGATTGAGGGAATCTTCAAGTGCACTTTTTGGTGTTGATAGTATGAGTTAGGATTGTGTCAAAAGTTCTCAACAGAAAACATCTCATCCCTTGAGAAGGGACATAGGATGAAATAGAAGGACTGACCTCAACTTTTTTTTTGGTTTTTGGGACTATTAGGTTGAATCTGTTATATTGTTATTAGATTTTCAACGTACAGTGACCCAACAAATGAGAGATCTCCAAGAACCACAGTCATTAGCTGGCCTCCTCAGGTCTTGCAAACTCAGAATCATAGCTTCCTTGATTGAGTCAATCCATCTGTAATGCAACCTTCGTCTTCTTCTACTACCTTCCATTTCTCCACATATTATCATTTTTTTCAGTTTGGCCATATTGTCTCATGATATGACCAAAGCATGATAGCCTCAGTTTAGCCATTTTGGTTTCCAGTAAGAGTTCAGGCTTGATATGCTCTCAGACTGACGTATTTGCCTTTTTTGGCAGCTGGTTGTATCCATAGAACTCTATCCTTGCACCTCATTTCAAATGAGTTGATTCCCTTTCTTCATTGCCCAGCTGTATGTAGAAATCCAAAATACTATGGCCTGGATGATTCTTATTTTGGAATTTAATAATACAGTCAGCTCCCCATTTGGAAGCTCAAATGGGGAAGTTGCTCAATTAGCTGCTAAAATAGAAGCTCAAATGGGGTAGCAGCGAGTGTGGTTTCTCTTGGGAAGGAGTTCCACAAACTTAGAATCATAGAATCATAGAGTTGAAAGACACTATTGGGGCCATCCAGTCCAACCCCCTGCCATGCAGGAACACACATCAAAGCACTCCTGACAGATGGCCATCCAGCCTCTCTTAAAAACTTCCAAAGAAGGAGACTCCACCAAATTCCATTGAGGCAGCATATTCCATTGCTGGACAGCTCTGACCATCAGGAAGTTCAGATGGAATCTCCTTTCCTGCAGCTTGAATCCATTGCTCCTTGTCCTTGTTTCTGGAGCAGCAGAAAACAAGCTCACTCCCTCCTTGACAGAACATCCCTTCAAATATTTAAACATGGCTATCATGTCCCTCTCAACCTTCTCTTCTTCAGACTAAACATACCCAGTTCCCTAAGCCACTCCTCATAGGGCTTCATGGCTTCCAGACCCTTCGCCATTTTGTTCGCCCTCTTCAGGACACGTTCCAGCTTGTCAACTCAAAGAAGACCATGATAAATATTGAGACCAGAGGTCCCCTTTTTTTGTCAGGCTCATCTCTGACACCATTTTTCTCCTAACTATAATCCTAATACACTACACTGGGTGCTCATTCTTACCTATTTTTTTACCTCCATCAAAAGGTCCTAAAGCTGCCGAGACAGTTCAAAAGACAAGCTGTCCTTTGAACATTAGCTACCTGGCAATGCTAACTCAATTTCATTTTTCAAAAAAAAAAAATTCATGCCGGGATCTGCCAGCTACTGCCCCACATGGTGAGTTACAGTCTCTCTGCAGTCTGTTCAGGTCTGCTACAGCTGCACCCTATGATGAATTGTGTTTCTTAATTTATTAATTTGACTTACACCCTCCCCTTTTCCCAGCTTTGGGATGTAGGGTAGGTTCTATCGTAATTCAGTGAGGTTCCAATAAAAATCCAAATTAAACGCTTTAATATACAAGTTACAGACACTATTAAAATACCAATTAAAACAATTTTAAAATGCTTCACTAAAAATAAATAGGCAGTAAAATATTAAAAATTCCAGCAGATCCATTTGATAATCTCTGACAGCGCCAAGATTTTGCTGACTGGCTTACAATGGGCTTTTAATTATGTACTCTTTTGTTGATTTGTATATTCTGTCTTTTAATGAATTTTTAAATGGTTGTAAAAAATAGAAATAAACATATAAAATTGTTTCTAGATTATTGATTTTTTAAAAATAACACACACTTATCGCATGTTTTTATAAGCTGCCTTGAGTTTCAGTATTGGGGGAAAAGGAAAGATATAAATGAATGAAAAAATAAATTGAATCTTTTTACTCTGTTACATCTTTTGTTTAACCAGGAACACCTCTGTGTTGTCCAGACAGAACTTCAATTTGTTCACCATCCTTGAGTTCATTATTGACACCAGACATTTATTCAGAATTGGAAGAGTCTCATCAGACTTAGACCATTTCTGCCCTACACAGTTATAGTGCTATTATTCTACTTTCAACATTCTCTGGAATTCTGGGGTTTGTAGTTTCCTGAGGCCAAAGAGCTCTCTGGTTGAGAATTCAAAAGGTCCCTTCCCTAAACTGCAAACCCCAGGATTCCATAGGAGGTTGAAAGTGGAATAAGAGCACTGAAACAGTGTAGGGCAGAAATGGCCTTAGATGCAAAGGAGAAATAGAGTTTTGTCTCATCAGATATTGGCAGCACCACACCCAAAATCTCCAAACAATTTTGTAACTTCGTGTAATTTTGTAGTTTCATGTAAATATTAAATAGCACGGAGGATGATACAGAGCCTAAAAGATATCACAAGCAAATGGATAGATTGTCTGGCAGGGAACATCCGGCACCATGTTCTAAAGCCATTCCTCCAGGAACGACCAAACCACTGCAAAAGTGTGCTTCCAAGTTCAGTTTTAGACAGACAGCCCAGAAAGCAACCAAGAAATCCAGCAGAATCAGAAGGGACAAACTCTGCTCTCCAGTTCCTGGCACAGTTGGTCCACTAAGGCAATGAAAGCCATTACATCTCATTATCACATTATTCATTATTCCACTTTCAATAGGACACTGATCCAGAGACCAGGACAAGGAGCAATGGATTCAAGCTGCAGGAAAGGAGATTCCACCTGAACCTCAGGAAGAACTTCCTGACAGTCAGGGCTGTCTGGCAGTGGAATCCGCTGCCTCGGAGTGTAGTGGAGTCTCCTTCCTTGGAGGTTTTTAAGTGGAGGCTTGATGGCCATCTGTCGGGATTGATTTGAGGGTGTTCCTGCATGGCAGGGGGTTGGACTGTGTGGTCTCTTCCAACTCTACATTTCTATGATTCTATAATATCTTGTGGAATTCTGGGGTTTGTGGTTTACTGAGGCCAAAGAGCTCTCTGGCTGAAACATCTAAAGGCTTCCCCAAACCCCAGGATTCCATAGGATATTGAAAATGGAATAATAGCACTATAACAGCATAGTGCGGAAATAGCCTTGGTTACTCCCCTCACACATATCCAACTCAGAATTCTTACAAAAAACATGGAAACAAGGGAGGGCAAAATGAAACATAGGCTCTCCAGAACACAAGCTTCATATCAGGGAGTAAGGAGTCTCATTTTTCTGATTAAGGAGCAGAGACCCCACTACCCTCACCGCCACTATTCATTTGGAAGGCTGAAATTTATTCCAACAACATCTCTGGGCAAATTCTGTTTTAGTGGCTGCTTTGTTTGCTCATAATTTACATGGGGGAAATTTACATGGTAATGATTTCTACCCCACCCTCCCAGCCCTCTATGCACATTTGAAAGCCATTGATATGAACTCAAGCAAATAAAATATTTACTCTATTCCATAAGCAATGCTTTTGAGTAAAATTGTAGATGAATAAAGGGGATAAATAAGGTTGATCAGTCATGGCAAAAGAGCTAGAGAAGCTCATTACCACCATTCATTTTGCTGAAAACAAGCATTGAGTAGATATTTATCATACAGATTGCTGGCATCAAAAGGCAGACAAAAAGCGTTACTGTTTATAAAACAGACAATTTCTTCTTCTTCTGGCAAGAAATTATTAGCACCATCCTTCTGTTTTGGATCACAATGTTTCCGTAAGTTGGGTCTGCCTCTAGTTTATTTATGGCCTATTTAAAGCAGTCCCCAGAGAGACTTACATATACAAATTTATTATTTATTTTAACAATTTGAACACTGAGCCTTATTCCAGACAGAATCCCAGTGGTCTACATATAAGATTTAAAAATTCAGTACAATAAAATGATTTGAAATAATAAAATTAACTCAATCACCATGGAAAAAGATACAATTTTATTTCTTAAAAATATATTTCTATTAAACATGCACAATTGTTATATATGGATATAAAAACTTTATCCATTATGTATACATAAAACAATACATTTATGGATATAAAAAAATAAAGACCCATAGCAAAAGGAAAATAAAATGAAATAAAATAAACAGTGATCACATTGGTATTAAAATCACTCCACTGGCTGCCAATATCTGGGAAAAGTGTTTGACCTTTTTCGCACCGTACCTTTTCACGGTGCTGGCGTGCGGGGCTCACGCGACCAGACTCTGGAGAGAGGCTCTCACATCCAGGGTCTTTCGGCTCTGCAAGAGCTTCCTGCTCTCGCAAGAGCCCTGCCTCTTCCTTTCACAGTGCAGCCTGGGACCTTCCCTGGCTGCACTGAACAGGGAGCGTGACCGGCCTGGCTCCCAAGGCTCTGCGCACAAGGTAAGTGAGTGCGGGGCCCCGGAGCAATGTGAAATGACCTGCCAGAAGAGACTCAACAGCAAAATAATGTTGTCCTAATTCAGAAAGTACTAAAGACCTATCTCTTCCAGCAGACTGCCCAGTCTCTTCCACTGTCCAATTGCTTCTGATGGTAAAAGCAGCTTAACAGTGGAATGCACTGCCTGGGAGTGTGGTGGAGTATCCTTCTTTGGAGGTTTGTAAACAGAGGTTGGATGGCCTTTCGCTGGGAGTGCTTTGATGGAGTATTCCTGCATGGCAGAAGGGAGTTGGACTGGACCGCCGTTGCAGTCTCTTCCAGCTCTATGATTCTATGATTTATAAATGCTCAAATAAAGGTTTTAAGGCACTGCAATGCTATAAATGTAGGGACTGAAATGAAATTTTATTAAGGCAAAATTCTCATTTGAGGGTCAGTGCTCTGGTTTTGCCTTCTAGTAGCTACAGCCGTGTTCTTCCACAATGTCCTTCTTCCCTCTCTCACACCACTCATTCTGTTTGGCTTTTCACCCACTCCCTTCTCTTTTCACCCATTTAATTCAACAGTTAGCTAATTCAACTCCTTCCTGTCCCATGTCTTTCTCTTAAAATATTACTCAGAGAATGCATAAATCCCATGTGCTCTATCAGTGATCTTTGAAGATCATGGGATCTTTTTTAAAAAATTATTATTAAGAATGGGATATAGAGATAATGAACTGATTCCGTAGCACAGATACAATATTCTGAATTTGCTCAGACAGAACTCTTCTGATTAACAATTGTCCATTTTGCTGGTTCAAAGATTGCTTGTCAAGAAAAGCACACCTTGCCTCAGAACTTTACATGTCTGCAAGGTTTGCAATACATTCTGAACATACTTTGTAGACATGAAATATACATTTTTGAAATACAGTTAGTTCCCCATATCCATGGAGGATATGCTTCCTGACTTACTGTGGATAACAAAAAATAATGAGGTGCTGTTTTTTCAATGAGATGAACAATGTAGATATTGAAACAAGCATGCATCTTGGGGAGAGACCCTGAAACTGGGCAGAACATTAGAATCTATGGCCCTTTTCGCATTAAGTCTTCTCGCGCGAGCGGGGGAGGGCGGCTCGCGCAAGAAGCCTTCTCCAGGAGGCTGCTGCTTCCCCCTCCTTCCTTCCGCAGGCGAAGGAACGAGTGGGGAAGCGGCAGCCTCCTGGAGGTGGCGGCGGCTCGCGCGTCCATCCATTCCCCCCCGCGCGCGAGAGAGAGAAAGGCGCTTGTCCTGTCCGCCCCCTGCGCGCGCGAGAGAAAGGTGCTCGTCCCGTCCGCCTCCCCCCTCCGCGCACAAAGCAGGACGTGTCGCGTCCGTCGTGCTAGCGCCCCGCCCCATCCCTTCCTTCCGCAGGGGCGGAGGGAAGGAAGCGCGACCCGGCCGGCTCCTGGACGCTCCGCACGAGAGGTAAGTGCGCGCAGGTACCGGGAGCATTGCGCGAGCGCGGGTGATTTTCGCTTCGAAGCGAAAATCAAAAAACCCGCGCTCGCGCCACTTCAGCCCCGTGAGCCCGGCGGAAGTGGGAGTGCGTCGTGCGGAGCGACGCTCCCATTCCCACGAGGCTCACGAGGCTGTCGCGCGAGAAAAGACCCGTGCGAAAAGGGCCTAAGAGAAAGAAGGTTTTGCAGCCACTGCTTGCAGTCCAAAGGCAACACACAGCTGACAAAAATGTAAAAATTAACACATTTCCGCACTACACTCTTATAGCGCGATTATTCCACTTTCAACATCCTATGGAATCCTGGGGTTTACAGTTTCAGGAGGGGCCAATTGGCCCCTCCCTAAACTACAAACCCCAGGATTCCATAGGATGTTGAAAGTGGAATAATCACACTTTAAGAGTGTAGTGCGGAAATGACCAAAGTGTGGTCCAAAAAGAGGGGGAACAAAATGTTTTCAGACTGCATTTCAGCATGGCTAAGTAACCATGGATACCAGTCACATGCATACAGGGGACCTTCTATACGTACAGCTAAAATGCATTTCACTGAAAAATTCATGCAACCATAGGAGATTGGATAGGGAAGATTTGGGCAAGATGCATACCTTACACAAGCAGGTGCATAAATGTGCATGTTACAGAAGATGCAGATTAATGTCTATGTGAGGACAAAGAAGGCCCACAACCTGATATGCACAAAAAATAAGGTGAGAATTATATTGAGGGATTTCACCTCTCTAGTAGCATAGTTCACTCATCCTAAATTACATATGACCACCACCATTTATTATTATTATTATTATTATTATTATTATTATTATTATTATTACCCCATTGTCTTCTGTCCTTGACACATGAGTGCTAATTCCAAGAAAGAATGGGTTGTGGCACTGGGTGGTTTCATGCATTATTCCAGCAAGACATCTCAACTGCAGTATCTAATAACCGCAAAGGTCTTCCTTCGGGTAAGGAACAGCATCTTATATATCCAGCAACATAAGTTTTATTCAGACCCCACAGCACTGAAAATAAGACCTGAAGACAAACAATAGACAGAAATATTTCATAAAATAGAGAGACAGATAGACCCCCCACAGAAAGCCAGCTTTCAGCTACGATGGTTACAAAATGACATTTTGTCCTAGATATTGCTCCCCGTTGTGTCCAAATTCCAAATATCCTCCTTTTTTGTTATGAAAACACAGTTATGCCTGCTTTCTGAAAAATAAATGAATTGAAATTCTACACCCCACGGATACAGATGTATTGTGTTTTGCTTCTCAGTTTCAGAAATCATTTTAGAGAGTAATTTTACCCTAGCATTTATGATTTTACCCTGCCCAGCAATAACATATATGAATGAACAGCGTGTGTGAAAAGAGATGAAGTTCAGCCAAATGGAACCTCAGTGAAAGAGGAGAGGCAGAAGAAAATCTCCCCAAGGTTCAAGGCAAACAGTTCCTTTGATATATAACAAAATCCTAATATGTTCCCACTCTTGTTTGGATGCCATCAAACAGTGTTTTTTCTTTACCTTAAAAAGACTGACCTTTTGGGCATTTCCGCACTACACTGTTATAGCGCGATTATTCCACTTTCAACCTGGAATTCTGGGGTTTGTAGTTTATTGAGGCCAAAGAGCTCTCTGGCTGAGAATCCTAAATGCCCCTCCCTGAACTGCAACCCCAGGATTCCCCAGGATGTTGAAAGTGGAATAATAGTACTGTAAAACTTTGGCCCTTTTTGCACGGCATTTGCCATGCAAAAGGGCGCCTGGAGCATCGCACAATTGTGAGGAGCAATCTGCTTGACGCACTCACAATCACGTGATGCTCCAGGGGCTGGCAGGTGCCAATCATGCACCTTATCATTTTCGGCTGGAAGCTGAAAATGGTGAGTGATCACGCATTGCTCCCGGGCCTCGCGTGCACTTACCTGGTGTGCGGAGCCTCCAGAGCTGTGCCAGTTGTGCAGCCTGTGAAACTCCCAGGCTGCAGTGCGGAAGGAAGAGGTGGGGCTCTCGCACAGCGATGCAGCTTGTGCAGAGCGGAAACAGCAGGGACGCGAGACCCTCTCCGGAGGCTGCTCACATGATTCCCGCACCCCAGCACCAGAAAAAGGTAAGGTGCAGAAAGGGCCTATGCAGCAATGGTCTTTGTTTATTCAGACATACATCCAGAGCTGGAGGGGGCTCATTCACATTTAGGCATGTGCAAGTGAGCTGTAGAACTGGAGTTCTGTGTTTCATCTTCTCCACAACTGTGCCTCCATTCTTCGGAAGATGCTACTGGAGGAGAGGCTGCAACCTACTGAAAAAGCAAACTACTGCTCCCGACGGCTTCCTAGAAAGGAAAGCCCTTTTTGGAGTGGCCCGCTACAGCAAAGAAGGCAAATTATATTTTAGCCATTTATTTAATTAATTAATTATATTTTAGCTATTTAATCATATTTAATGGAACCAGAGGTCATTTCCACACTAGATTGTTATAGTGCTATTATTCCACTTTCAATGTCCTATGGAATCTTGGGACTTGCAGTTGAGGGAGGGACCTTTAGAATCCTCAGCCAGAGAGCTCTTTGGCCTCAGTAAACTACAAACCCCAGCATTCCACAGGATGTTGAAAGTGGAATAATAGCACTATAACAGCACAGGGCAGAAAGGACCTAAGAGTAAGAGTTGTTCAACAATGGAATCCATTGTCTACTTTCTACTTTCCTCTGCCTCTTGCCTGTGAATCAGATGGCAGTCACTTTCAGGGGTGTCTTGTGGTGTTTTTATGGATCTGTAGCTCTTTGCTATCAATAAAAAAAAACTCATGACAAAAAATTAGTGACTTGATGAGAACACCACTGGAAGTACCTGTGCATAGCATAATATTAATAACATTATTATTGTTCTTTTCTTTGTACTGCCCTTGGAATGTATGTGTCCACTTCATACGGTTTTCCTTTTAATCCTCACAGTAACCTACAAAGGGAGGTTTGCTGAGAGGTTGTACAGGCCCATACTCATATGACTAATTCCATGAATAAGCAGAGATTTGAACTTGGGTCTCCCTGTTCCAAGTCCAGCACTTTAAATGGATCAGTTGTAAGTGTAACAGATGGTGTGAAGGTTGAAACATAGGCCCTTTTCGCATGTTTTTTTTTTTTTTTTGCGCGAGCACCCCTTGAGCATCACGTGAGTGGGAGTGTTGCTCCGTATGATGCGCTTCCCCACTTGAGCTACACTCACGAGGCTGAAGTGGAGCGAGCACGCATTTTTTTTATTTTCGGCTGTAAGCTGAAAATACTGTGTGCTCGTGCAATGCTCGCGGCGCCCTTGCACATTTACCTGGGTGCGGTGCTTCGGCGAGCCGGGGCGGTCACGCTTCCTTCCTCCAGTGCAGCCTACAGCTGCCAGACTGCACTGCGGAAGGAGGGGCGGGGCGCTAGTGTGACAGTCGCGCTACCAGGAAGCCGATGCGGGAGGAAGAAGGGCTGTCGTGAGTGGCTTGTGTGAGCAACTGCTCACGTGAGCGCCGCTCCCCACTGCCGCGACGAGGTAGGGTGCAAAAAGGGCCATAGTGGAAGAAAAAATACAACAATTAATGAGCTCAATTTGCACAATTAGACTGGATTTGAGGAAGTGGGATATGTCAACTATATAAAACCTGAAAGTTGGGGTGGGGGTGGAGATCTTCTGTACTGGAGATCCCAAGTCCCATGGATTTCAGCTTGTCTGTTCTTAAGTATTACTAAGGGCATTTCCTCGCTACACTGTTATAGTGCTATTAATCCACTTTCAACATCCTATGGAAACCTGGGGTTTGCCGTTGAGGGAGGGGCATTTCGAATTCTCTTGGGCCTCAGCAAACTACAAACCCCAGAATCCACAGGATGTTGAAAGTGGAATTATAGCTCTTTAACAGTGCCGTGAGGAAAGGAGCTAAGTCACAATCAAACCCAATGCCACCATAAAACTCCTACAGTGTTCTCACTATTCCTGCCAGGCCAGGGAAATGCTAACTAAATAGATGGATTGCCAGCTCAGGTTTTAGAGTAGTGTTGCCTGTGGGTAAGATGTGACTCACCAAGGCCATTCCAGGGTCTGCAGAGAGGGACATAATTCTTAGCTAAAGCAAAGTATGAGTCTAGTCCTGCTCTAATTTAGCCCACAAAGCCCTCAAAACCAAAATGGAAGTGACCTTCTCATCTGGAAGTGCAACCTACATGGGCCTGTGCTAAACTGGTACATGGGTCAGGCATAGTCCCTTGACCCTGCCCGCCCTGGCCTTCCAAGAAGAGATCTTAGGCCCTTTTTGCATTGAGGCTTCTCGCGCGAGCGGGGGAGGGCGGCTCGCGTGAGAAGTCTTCTCCGGGAGGCTGCCACTTCCCCGCTCGTTCCTTCCGCAGGCAAAGGAATGAGCGGGGAAGCGGCAGCCTCCCGGAGGAGGCGGCGGCTCGTGCGTCCGCCCCCCGCGAAGCAGGAGGCTGTTGCGTCCGTTGCGCTAGTGCCCCTCCCCACCCCTTCCTTCCGCAGGGGCGGAGGGAAGGAAGCGCAACCTGGCTGCCTCCCCGACGCTCCGTACAGGAGGTAAGTGCGCGCGGGCGCTAGGAGTGTTGCGTGAGCGTGGGTGATTTTCGCTTTGAGGCGAAAATCAAAAAACCCACGATCGCGCCGCTGCAGCCCCATGAGCCCGGCAGAAGTGGGAGTGCGTCATGCAGAGCGACGCTCCCACTCCTGCGAGGCTCAGGGGGCTCTTGCGCTACAGAAAGCCCATGCGAAAAGGGCCATAGTCACTGAATATCACTGAGACAAATGATAACTACATTGTAAACTTTGGTGGAGCAACAACTTCGGCTATTTCTGCCCTACATTGTAATAGTGCTATTATTTCACTTAGTAGTAGTAGTAGTAGTAGTAGTAGTAGTAGTAGTAGTAGTAGTAATATTTATATCCCCCCTCTCCCGACGGATCAAGGTGGTGCTACAACAGTACATCAAATACATTAAAAGCAATTAAAGCATAACCCATCCTCCCCACCCACCAACCCATCTAAAACCCCCTAAAACATATTAACTATTAAGAACAAGAGGACAGTTTGTGGGAGGCGGTGGAGCACTAGTCTGGGAAGGCCTGTCGGATGAGAACAGTCTTGACTGCTTTTTTAAAGCAGTCAAGACTGGGAATATGCCAGGTCTCTTCCGGCAGGCCATTCCATAACTTGGGAACGATAGAAGAGAAGGTCCTCTGGGTAACCACAGCCAACCTAGTTCTGACTGGCTGCAGTAAATTCCTCCCAGAGGACCTTAGTGTGCGGGGCGGATTATATGGGAGAAGGCGATCCCACAGGTAGGCTGGCCCCAAGCCATGATCCAACATCCTGTGAAATTCTGGGGTCTGTAGTTTATGGAGGCCAAAGGGCTCTCTGGCTGAGAATTCTCAAGGCTCCCCCCCAGGATTCCATAGGATGTTGAAAGTGGAGTAAGAACACTATGGCCATTCCCGCACTAGCCTGTTATAGCATGATGATTCTACTTTCAACATCCTCTGGAATCCTGGGGTTTGCAGTTTCGGGAGGGGCTGGCCAGAGGATGTTGAAAGTGGAATCATTGTGCTATAACAGGCTTCCTTTCCTTGCTTGCTACACCCCAAATGCTCTACACTGTAGTGTGCATGTGTGAGAGAGGGAAAGAGAGTGAGAGAGACCTCTCAGGCAGTTTATGTGTGTACATTTGAGACAGAGATTGAGATCGAAAGAGACAGATCTGACACACTTCACCCTCTGTAGATGACATGGGCACTTCATTATACCTCATTAGAGGGCTGGCCCTGTGAAACTCATCCAGCCAGACCAGATTGGATATACCTGGACTCAGCTCTGGAGTTCCTCGAAAATGCAAAAACATACATTGACGGCTCTTTTGTCAGTACAGTTCGCTGTCATAGGTTCAGCATGTGCAGATTTGATTTTTCACAGGTTATTTTATTTTCTTTATTTAAAAAATTCTTGCTGTATTTGCCCCCGATACAGGAAAAAAAAATCTTTCTAGGAATTTCTAGACCCTCCACTGTAACTTTATGGCTCATTTCTACCAGAAGTTGATCACAGAATTGTGCTGGAGGACTTGGAGATTCCTAGAAAAGAGTTCTCCAGTTTAAAGGGGGGAAAAGCATTCACAATTTTTATTTTTATTTGTGTGTTTTTCCCCCACTTTCAGGGATCTTGCAGCCCTAAACCCTGTGGAAGTAGAGGGGAGATTGAGTGACTGACACTCAGGCTCATAGGATTGCTAATGAGAGAAGGACAAACAGGGTCTTCAAGAGATGTACCACGCCCTCAATTTATATAAGGGCCTTTCTGCACTACAATTTAGTAGTGCAATTATTCCACTTTCAACTCCTATGGAATCCTAGGGCTTGTAGTTTAGGGAGGAGCATTTAGAACTCTCAACCAGAGAGCTCTTTAGCCTCAGGAAACGACAAACCCCAGAATTCCACAGGATGTTGAAAGTGGAATAATACCACTGTAACAGTATAGTGTGGAAAGGCCAAGAGGAGTGCCTCAGGGTTCTAATCAACTAGTTAGATCCTTCTCCTGGATACTCCATTCCATTCCACCACCTTCATCCACACTGTCTTGTCTTTACCAACTGGTTTTCAACATTCTGTGCTTAATAAGCATGCTCAATCATCACTTGGCTTGTGCAGGGTGTGTTTAAAGAAATCCTTTATGTTTTCCTTCTTGTCTTGTGGCAGGCATTTCTGCAACCTCCAAGTCCCTTAGTTTGCTGATGATATCTTCTCTTTTTTCCCCAGTGGCTCCATTTTGGCTACATAGCCTTTGGCACTCACCATCTGAGTTCTCTATTAGAAGGAAAGGAAATAATTTATAAATGATCTTTTCTATTCACCCCATGCCATTGCCTAGCAACGGCAAATGTCTTCTACCTATAGAACTGACAAAATGACGGGGGGGGGAATCTCTTTGCTCATTAGCATGTTGTGAATTTTGCCCTATTAGCAGGTTACCAATTGCAAATATCTACAAAGCACATTTTGCATTTTTGCATCTTTGCATTTTTGCATTTTTATGTGCTAGAGAAAGCCATGATTCTTCTCTCTTCTCTTAATTTGTTCTGAGTTTGTTCAGGGTTATGCAAGCAGATGACCATGGCTTTGTGTGCTGCCTTCTCTTTCCTATTAAAAGGTACGATTTTTCCCTTCATCTCACAGCATTCATTTCTTGGGTACCAGGCAGAGCCTGGGAGAGGGAGGAGAGGAAAAAGGCATTTCAAAATGTAATCAACTTCCTGAATAGTGAAGAACAATAGGCTGAAAGAACAATATAGTCCCCTGTTAAAAGCAGCTCTCAACAGTTAGACCTTTTAAAAAGAAATTCATGTTATTCCACGCAAAACCTATTTTAATGGGCTGCGCAGAGAGAGAAAGGAGCGACTGATGAGAATGGATTGGTTTTTTGGAGACTTAGTGAATTGCTTTCATGGTATTTATGTAAAATCCCATGATGGCAGCAGAGTTAGCAACTGGATCTGGGTTTGTACAAATCAGGCTATGTCCAGTTCCTGCCAGTTTCACAAGTGCTCAGTAATAAGTCTGTCCTGTCCAATTTTGGCACCATTCTGAGATATTTTAAAAAATGCACAAAAATCTACATTCATTTTTCTACACAGCTTTCCCTGATTTAACCAGTTGTTACTGTTCCTTCCCAAATACACAGATTTTTTTTAAAAATGTCTTTCTATGATAGACCCACTTCTGTATGCAACACTCCCTACATTATGTGCTCAGTTATGGTTCTTGAAGAACAGGCACATTTTGTATGCAATTTTCAGATGAACATTGTATTGCAAATGCCAAAGGAGTATGGGAGCCAAAGGATAATTGACTTTTCATCCAGATACAGCTGTACAAAGTGGGGAGTGAATCGATCTACTTAAAATTGGAGGCCAGATTAAACATTCCTGAATCTCGAACTGGAGTACATGTATTTATTTATACATTTATTTTCATTCCGCCTATCTCAGGATGGTGATTAAGGTGTTGGATTTTGACACAGGTAAAACATTTTCAAATCCCCATTCAGCCATGAATCTCCTTAGGTGACCTTGAGCCTGGGTCAGGCAGTTGGTCTCCCAGTCCGACCTCCCTCACAGGGTGGTTGTGAAGATTATATGGAGGTGAGCCATGTCTTCTGCTTCCACCTCACTGGAGGAAAGACAGGCTACACATATGATTACTGTACATTACAATTTAAGCAGTTTTCAAATCTGGGCATTTCCGCACTGCACTGTTATAGCACTATGATCCCACTTTCAGCATCCTGTGGAATCCTGGGATTTGTGGTTTAGGGAGGGACAGTTAGAACTCTCAGCCAGAGAGCTCTTTAGCCTCAGGAAACTACAAACCCCAGAAGTCCACAGGAAGTTGAAAGTGGAATCATAGCACTATAGCAGTGTAGTGTGGAAAGGCCTAAAGAAGTAGCCGTGTTTGTCTCTTTTAGTATAAAAAGGAGTCCAAGACCCTTTTCGCACCTTAGCTCATCGCAGCAGCAGGGAGCGGTGCTCGCGTGAGCAGCCACTCGCGTGAGCTGCTCACGACAGCCCTTTTTGCCTCCCGCATCACCTTCCTTCTCACATGACCGTTGCACGAGCGCCCCACCCCTTTCTTCCGCAGCACAGTCTGGGAGTTGTAGGCTGCGCGGGGGAAGGAAGCGCGACCCGGGCCGCCTTGCTGACACACCGCACAGAGGTAAGTGCGCGAGGGCGCCGCGAGCATTGCGTGAGCACGGGGCATTTTCGGCTTAAAGCCGAAAATCAAAAAATGCATGCGCGCCCCACTTTAGCCTCGTGAGCGTCGCGCGAGGGGGAGTGCGTCATACGGAGCGCTGCTCCCACTCACGTGATGCTCAAGGGGCGCTCACACAAAAAAAAAAGCATGCAAAAAGGGCTCAAGTAGTTTCCTTGAGCTGACAGCCAAGAATTCACAAAAGAACAGTCAGAGCTACCAAATTTAACTTAGGGCTTGCTTAAAAGTTAAAAAAAAAATCTTAAAACAAAACCCTCACAAGGTAGTGTTAAGCACTTCCATTCCAAATCGCATACCTATTGACCCAGCACAAAGCTTCATGGAATCATAGAATCCTAGCACTAGAAGGAACCTCAAGGGACCTCCCATCCAACCCCCTTCTGCCATGCAGGATACACAATCAAGGCACTCCCAACAGCTGGCCATCCAGCTTCTCCTTAAAAACCTCCAAAGAAGGAGACTCCACTATACTCTCAGGCAGCAGCATATTCCACTGTAAAACAGCTCAGGAAGTTTTTCCTAACATTTAGGTGGAATCTCTTTTCCTATAGTTTGAATCCTTTGCCCCTTGTCCTAGCCTCTGGAGAAGCAGAAGACAAACTTCTTCCATCCTCCATATGGCATCCCTTCAAATATTTAAACATGGCTATGTCACTTCTTAACCTTCTTTTCTCTCTTTTCTCCAGACTAAAAATACCCACCTCCCTAAGCCACTCCTCACAGACCATGGTCCTCAAGCCTTTTACCATTTTGGTCGCTCTCCTATGGACATGTTCCAGCTTGTCAATATCCTTCTTGAATTCTGGTACCCATAACAGGCCACAGTATTCCAGGTGAGGTCTAACCAAAGCAGAATAGAGTGGTATTATTACTTCCCTTCGTCTTGACACTATACTCCTATGGATGCAGCCCAGAATCACATTGGCTTTTTTAGCTGTTGTGTCACACTGCTGACTCATGTCCACCAAGACTCCTAGATCCCTTTCACACATACCGTGGTCAAATCAAGTATCACCCATCCGTTATCTGTGTCAGGTTGCAGTGCATCCCTGCCATATTTATGAGTGAAAAGGAGAGGGGAATAATAAGGAAATGTGTGTGATGTATTTGAACAGGTAGGCTTTGTATATAACCACTGCTGAGGGCTGGAATGTATCACAAATGTTAAACATTTGTGAAGTTCTAATTGCTGCTACACTGTGTCCTATAGATCGCTTGCTGTTACTGGGTAAATTGATGGATTGGTGTGAGTGGGAAAAGGTGAAAATGAACAGTGCCTGGTGCATCCCTTCTCATAAGAACTGATAACTAATTTTTGTTTTCAAATCTTGGGTTACACCATTTGGAATACAGCACACCCTCGCTATGAGCTCTGTTGTAATTCCCTATAGTGAGGCACTTCTGAGTCCTTTTTATATTCAGTCAGCCTGTCAGCTGCAAATAGACAAACCCATATGTTTGATTACAACATCACCAAAAATGGGGTAACCAATGAGACAAAGATAAAAAATTTTTTAGCACAGTTTGGACTCAGCTAGTTACTTTAGGAACTCCCCTCCCCCGAAAAAAGTTTTATTTATTTATTTATTGCTCTTGAATGCACTTTTTTTTGGACTGATTTTGAACAAGCATGCTATTTAGTTAACAGCCTGAAGAGTTCTGTGCAAATTTGGGAAGGATCAGCTGTCTTCACAAAACCCTTGGTTCTGATCCATTTTGCAAAATCTGATCCATTTTGCACGGAATCTGGTGTGAAACACATTTTACAGGCTGCAGGTGCAACCAATCAGACTTGAACTATTTTATAATTATACTCCATCTCAAGAGTGACAAAGTAACACAGTGAAACTATCAGCATCAGTCTGGGCCACACTAGAAAGATTTCCTGGCAAATAATAAATAAATAAAATATTCTCCCTAGATGCATCTCTCCTTCTAATCCTAGCCAGCCTTAAGTGTGAAAAGGCTTCCCTTAACTCCTGAATAAATGAGATGCAGTCTCTTTCTCCAAATGCCACAAAATTGAGATGTGCCCGGGTTACGAGTGGATTAGTGGGAATTTCTGGAATTCACCTCCTCTTGTAGTGTTGGCAAAACAAAGCTAAAACACAAGCCTAAGAAGCCACTCCACCACTGCTAAAAATACTCCCACAAGGGCTGTAAAGTTTGGCATCCCTCCCATAGCAGATTCCCTTACCCATTCAGGGTCTTCCCCACTCCCAGGACTTTTCATACGGTAAATCTGGATGATCTCCATCCTAATTCAAATCTAATCCCCTTTCTAAATAGTTCACAACCCTACCAAGAGCTGCAGAAACAGAAAAACAAAACCTGTGCAGAAACAGCTTGATTCCAAGCTTGACCTATTTACGCTGCAGCAACAAAATGTCATGCAAAAGTTGACAGCAAAGCAAATGTTAAGAGAATGGCTCTCTTTAATTGAAGAGTAGATATCATGGACTTTGGAGGACCAATTTTATAGTCTTCTTTAATGCCGAGCTGCTGAGGTTTATATCTTAAGAATCCTTTTTTAATCAAGAACTCTGAAAGTTGCTTGAGGTTCCCTTTGGTCTGAAATGTCATCTAGAAATCAACAGTGCAAAGTGTATTTTCCAAAGGCTAAGCCTTCCCTGACTGATTGTAATGCTTGTAGCTATTGACTGATTTTATAAGAGCTTTGGTGGGAGTAAGAAAACAGAGGGGAACAAATGGCAGAGAGACTTGGAAAATATTTGCCTCCTCTTGATTTTCAAAGGGTTTGAAAAGACGAGATGCTCAGGCTAACCACTGCGAGCCCATTATGACAACTGAAAGGAAGAATTAAACAAGGCAGAAGGGTAAAACTTCTACTTCACTGGTTTTGATGAGCACATCCTTTGCACATAGGCTAAAGGCGGCCATGCTCCTGAGCCCAGAAGGCTGGTGGCATCAGACTTTCGGCCGAGCTGGAACTCCAGAGAGCAATATGGCATCATTGCAGCAGATATTTTGGTTGACTAAAATGGATGACAGGTCACTTCCGGTCATGCCTCACTGGGCTTTTTGGAGGTGGTAGTTTCTGGTTGTTTCAGAGAGAGTACCACAAAGCAGCATGTAATAACTGCAGCAAGGTTTTTTTGCCCTTTAAATCTGTCTTTTTGACAAAAATAACTTTGTTTTTTCAGCTAAAAAAATGGGGGTTCCAGGATCTTTGGGGATGGGGTGCATGATTCCCATCACAAGAGAGCTGGTCTCATTCTGAGGCCTCCACAGCTTCCATTAAATGGCAAGGTATAAGATGGTCATATCCTCACTAATTATAGTGCTATTACTCCACTTTCAACATCCTCAATGGCCTCTCCCTGAACTACAAAACCCAGGATTCCATAGGAGTTGAAAGTGGAATAATCGCATTATAACAGTCTAGTGCAGAAATGGCCAATGTCTCTTCATGAAGTCTTGGGGAGCTGTTGGCAGGCAAAGTGCACCAGTTTATAGGCATCTCCTTTCTATATCTGAGGATATACCAAAACCCACAAAACAGAGGTGCATCAAAGTCTTTTACTAAAGCCAGACTGAATATCAAGTCTTCTGATATTTTAGAAGGAAGATTCAAAATAGACTCCATGTTGACCTTCAAAGGTAAGGCAAGTTGATGATATAGCACATATTATTATCTACCGTCCTTTGTACAGTGTATTAAGGGCAACTTTTCACATGTTGGGGGTTTAGGAAAGAAGGTCTATTAATTATTATTGTCTGAAGGAAAGGCAGACATGCAAACCTGCATTCTTCGTCTGGACTAATTCATGCTTAGTGAATTAATGAATGAATTAAAATTTAAATGAGAATGCAGAGGGTTTTTTATTCCAATTTTTGAAGTGTCTGTATAGACTCTGATATGCATACAGGTTAAGTGGTATGGTCATACTCCTGTCTGTGGAGTCTGTATTTTGTAATGTCTAAGGACTTGGCACAAGTAAATTAAACTGAGACACTCTCCGTCCAAGACAAACTGCAGTTAGACAGGCGCTGACATCATCTTAAGGAAACAGAATGGCTGGTCAGGGCAAGACCTCTTAAAATTTGTATTGCTCAGAATTGCTCTTGCATTACTCTCCTAAACTGAGTCAAAGGCCATTTCCATACTACACAGATAGTGTTATAGTGCTATTCCACTTTTAACATCCTGTGGAACTCTGGGATTTGTAGTTTAGGGAAGGGCATTTAGAATGATCAGCCAGAGAGCTCTTTGGCCTCAGTAAACTACAAACCCCGGAACGCTACAGAATGTTGAAAGTAGATTAATAGCAGTATAACAATGCAATGTGGAAATGGCTAAAGGTATATGCTGTTACTGATAAACAAAGTAGGATTTAATCCAACTGATAATGTCAGTGAGAGTCAATGGAACTTACATTACGTTTGACTTAATAATTCTCATTGTATGTATCCACATTGCAAAATTATAGCAGTTTGATCCCTCATTAACTGTTATTGACCTGTCCCATAGAATCCTGAGATTTGTAGTTTAGGAATGTACTTACAGTTCTTCGGACAGAACTGGATCTCTCTGTCAGAGAATTCTAAATATCTCACCAAACTACAAATCCCAAGATTCCATAGTCAGAGACATGGCAGCTACTGTGGCATCAAAACACTATAATTGTATAGTGTGGATTTAATCCGTCATTCTGGTTAGAACTACCAATTTGACGCAAGTCACGTGCAAAGAGATTTTGTAGTGTCTTTGAGACTGAGAGAAAGAAGTTGCATCTGATGAAGTAGACTTAAGTCTATGAAAGCTCATACTACCAACTTCTTTTTCTCAATTAGTCTCAAGGGTGCTACAAGGTCCCTTAATGATCCAGGTTAACACAGTTACCATTTTATTCTGTGCTGTGCTATGCTATGCTATGCTATGCTTGGTTATTATTTATTTCTGATGTTTGGCTTGCTCCCTGGTCCTAATTCTCCTATTTCACACTTTGGTCTCAACTGGTTATTTTGACACGATTCATCATCCTAGGTCCACAACCCGTCCCTGACACTCCCATCAATAGTCACAACTTGGTGCCACTTTTGAATGGTTAAAGTATTTACCCAAGTCAGGCAAACAATTCATCTAAGGGCAGCTACCAGATGTAGAATCACAGAATCATAGAACTGGAAGAGACCCCAGGGGCCATCCAGTCCAACCCCCTTCTGCCATGCAGGAACACACATCAAAGCACTCCAACAGATGGCCATCCAGCCTCTGTTTAAGAAACTCCAAAGAAGGAGACTCCATCACACTCCGAGGTAGCAGATTCCACTGCCAAACTGCTTTTCCTAACATTGGGAAGCTCTTCCTAACATTTAAGTAGGATATCTTTCCCTGTAGTTTGAAGCCCTTGCTCCATGCCTGTGGCTCTTTTCGCACAGCATCTGCCATGCAAAAGGGCCCCTCGAGCATCGCGTGAATGTGTGGAGTGGTCCACATGATGCACTCACAATTGTGCAATGCTCTAGGGTCTGGCAGGCGCCGCTTGCGCACTTTTTCATTTTCGGCTTTGAGCCAAAAATGGTGTGCGATTGCGCATCGCTCCGGGGCCCTGCACGCACTTGCCATGCGTGTGGAGCTCCAGAGTTGCAGTGCTCATGCTTCCTGCCCCAGCACAGCCTGGGAAATTCCCAGGCTGCACTACAGAAGGAAGAGGCAGGGATGTTGTGCAAGCGGGCGGCAGCTGCGGAGCTGAAGGAAACAGGATGTAAGAGCCTCTCGCTGGAGGCTGCTCGTGCGATCCCCGCACTCCAGCTCCATGAAAAGGTGCATTGTGGAAAGGGCCTTAGTCTCTGGAGAAGAAAAAAACCAATTTCCTTAATCTTCTGTATGACATTCCTTCAAATATTTAAACATGACTATCATGTCACCTCTTGGAGTAAACATAACCAGCTTCCTAAGCTGCTCCTCATTGGGCATGGTCTCCAGGCCTCTGGACTTGTTCCAGTTTATCATTATCCTACTTGAATTATAATTCCCAGAACTGGACTTCCAAATGAGGTCTAACCAAAGCAGAATAGAGGGTATGATTACTACACCCAGCCTAGAAACTATATTCCTACTGATGCAGCCTAGAATTACATTGGCTTTTTTAGCAGTTGCATCACACTGTTGACTCATGTTCAACTTGCGATCTGCTAGAACTCCTAGATCCCTTTTACATGCACTGTGATCAAGCCAGGTTTCACCCATTTTATATCTGTGCATTTCATTTTTTTCTGCCCAAGTGTATTATCTTACATTTCTACCCACTGAAGTTCTTTTTGACCCAACTCTCTGACCTGTTAAGGTCATTTTGAATTCTGATCTTTTCCTCCAGGGTTTTAGCAGCAACTCTTAATTTGGTATCATCTGCAAACTTGATAAGCATGTCCTCTTTTCCACCATCCAAGTCATTTATAAAGATGTTGAATAGCACTGGATGCCTTAAACAAAGGGAGAAACACAATGTGTTCTGTTTAAAAGACAGATAGCATGGGGTAGTGGTTTGATCATTGGACTGTAATTCTGAAGATCAGGGTTCAAACCCTGTTCAGCCATGAAAAACCACTGGGTGACCTTGGGCGAGCCACACACTCTCATCCTCAGAGGAAGGCCAAAGCAACCTCCTCTGAACAAATCTTGCCAAGAGCTCTTGTGACAGGTTCACTTTAGGGTCACCATAAGTCAGGTTGGAAACAACTTGAAAGCACACAACTGTCTAACCTCAGTTTTTCAAAACTGGACTTCAACCACTTTGTGTTTTATTTTTTCTATTTGTTTTATGTGTTTGACAGTTTTTACAGCAGTCAGAGGATGCAAGGGGCAGAAAGTGGGTAGGGGAGGTAGGTAGAAAATCAAAGGATCGGGCAGGAGAATATGATCTAGAGGTTAAGGGGGAGGCAGGAACCTGGAGAAGCTACCAATGGACATTGTGTATGGAGGGAAATGAACTATTGTGTTCTTACTATATAACCAAATGGGTGACACAGATGATTGACTCCAGCAACAGTTGTTAACTCACCTCTTTGTTCCAGTAAACATCATGTAAAGTATGCATGTGTTTTCTTGAGAGACTCAGGCCACTTCCACATTACATTCTTATAGTGCGATTATTCCACTTTCAACATTCTGTGGAATCCTGGGGTTTACAGTTTAGGGAGGGACCAGCCAGAATGATACAGAAGGTGTTATACAGAGCTTTGGGAAACTGGAAAAAAACGGCAATGGCAATGCTGGAATTGAAACAGATCAATGTGCTATTGGGCATAGTGTGGTAAGGGCCATAGTTTAGGAAGGCATTCAAATGTAATCTAGTCCAACCTCAACTACGTGCAGGAAGACTACAGCAGCTACAGCATCCTTCAGAGATGGTTATCCATGCTTTCCTTAAATACCTCCAGCCAAGAGAAGGCTAGCATTTGCTGAGCATAGTTCTCACATATAAAATGGCTCTTATCATTAGGAAGTTTCTCACACTATTTAGCTGAATTAGAAGGCAAGCTGGTGTTTGGGTAACAAATTGAGCAGAAGAAAACCAGAGGGGCAGAGGCACTAAAATAGGAGAGACAGATGTCAGGGCAAGCAGCTCATGCTGCTACATTTTCTGGTAAGTTGGTCAGACTGAGAAAAGCAACTCAGAGAAATGGTTATATACATCCAGGAAGGTCTAACTGGTCCCTCAAGTTATAGGGTTCTGGTTGGACTGAATAGCTGTATACTCTCCAACATTTTCCAGATGAAAAGTGTGCTGCATGTGGCAAAGTAACGTCAGGGTGGGATCAAGATGACAAAAGTTATTTGTGGGGAAGAACAGACAAAGCAAGGAGAGCCTGCAGCAGTTTGCTTCTGCCTGAGCCTCCTGGAAAGGGCAAGATTCTTCTCCCCTCTCCCGTGATGAGTTCATTGAGTGCAAGCCACTTTTGCTACTTTGAACTCAACTTGCAGCAACTGAAAGAAGTGGAGGACAAAAAAGAGAAAATCAAGAGGAGATAGAAACGAGGACACATTAAAAGCAGCTGGAAAAAAAATGGGACGACAAAGGATTAATCTGAACCGTGTTTGCCAGATCAGGACAGCTGGAGGACAAGGAGCAGCAGTTCCTGTAACGTATGCATTATGGCATAAGATAGATTTTGAGTGCAATTTTAACTGGCAAAGACCTCCAAGGGTCAGCCGAGCTAGCCTTAGGCTAGTTGAAATTATGCTGAATTCAAACCCCTGACAACCTAGGAGTGCAGGACTGTATTTTCCTTAGTGTAATTTTGTGCTGGCCCCTCCCTAAACTGAAAAACTCCAGGATTCCGTAGGATGTTGAAAGTGGAATAATAGCGCTATAACAGCTCAGTGCAGAAATGGCCTCTAGCTTTGAGGGAGCAAGCTGTGCATGTTTACCTTGGAGTAAGTGCCACCAAACTCAATGGAGCTAACTTCTGAGTAGGTACATTTATGATTGCATCATAAGCATTAGTAAAACTGATATGCAGTGGTGAAAAGGCCCTCAATTAATAAAACACAACAAGCTAGTATCTTGCCTCATCCATCTTACAACCACATAGTGTTATCTTGAGCTTGAATTAAAATGGTAACATACAATGTCACAGAATCCATTTTAGTAACTGATGGTTAACACCTTTCTTCTCCCTCCTCCCTCTTTGGTATTAAAGTGGCTGTAAAAACTTTATTTTTTTTTTCTTTTCAGATTTGAAGGTTCTTAAGGAGAAAGCAACCCTAACACTGATGCTTGATGACACTTAGTCAATGAAGAGAAGGGGGGATAACGGGAGAAGAAGGAAATCCAACCAGCGTTCTGTCTATCTCCTGGCTTTCTCAAGCACTAAATTACAAAATTAATAGGCTTTTAGAAGAGACTGACGCAAAGTTACTGTGAAAAAGACAATTAAATGTGGAAAGCTAGTGTTTTCACCACATTTAATTTTAACTGGAGGCTTCAAGACTCTATAAATCTCTTTCTTATTTCATCTACTCCCCCCCAGCCCCTCCATAACAGGTATTAAAAATGTCAGACAGGAAGGAAAAAGACTTTAAGGTCTTACACTCGACGTGGAAAGATTTGTCTTGCTGTGAGGCTTCTTGTCTGCATGGTATGAGCGGACAGAGCTGCAGAGACTTTGGGCTTCTTATGGAGGGCATAGTGTAGGTCTGTAAAATTATGCAGAAAGTCATGAAGGCCAATGTATGCAGGGAGGAACCTTCTTACTTCTGTAATAAGGAGACTTAAATCACCCAGTGTAATTGACTGACATTAGATTTAGCAATGGAGGGAGGAAGTATTCTCTATTAATGGTGTAACTGAGTATATCTTAAGGTTATTGGGCAGTGTGAACGATAGTGGTGGATCTCTAAAGTAGAAAGAAAAAGTCACCATAACTATATATTGTTCCTAAACATGCAAATAAGCAACTAAGTTTGCAAAGACTGGTAATTCTACCATCCCTTCTCAAACATGCATGCATTTCTAAAGTCCCATCTTGGTTTTCAGGTTCTTGAAACAATTCCTTGGAAAAAGCTTGGTCAAGATGTTAGCTATGGTTTCAATAGCTCATCTTACTTACTCCTTTCTCAGTCAGCTCAGATGCTGTATGTCGTACAGGCTTCCCCTGCTTATCTGACAGGTTATAGACCAGAGCACTGTCAGAAAACGGAATTGGTCAAAAAGTGGAACCCACATAAAATACTGTAGGAAGCCTGAAGGACGTAAGGAGGCTCACTTGGGATTGACCATTCATGCACTCCTTGCAAAATCTTAATGCCTTCTCCCCCGCCCCCCGCATTCAGCTTGCTTTGCAAACAGCGTGTGTGCACAAGTGGTTCCAAATGAGCCTCCGTAGGAGGAAGAACTGATGAAAGAGTGGAACCTCCATTGAATTAATGGGACTTGTCCTTAATTTGGAAGCATTGAATGAGTGAGTTGTTGGATAACTGGGAGTCAAAAGGAGGGGGCTTCCTGTATCTTGGTCCGATGTGTTTGCTGCATGATGTCTTCTTTGAAAAAACTGTAAAACAACTCTAGTTGTCTTCCATAACTTGAACTGATTTCCGTTAACTTACTTATTCAACACTGATCAGCTGTAAGAATTGTCCGTATGCCTCTGGTGCTATGTGCTCTGACTTTGTGGAACAGAAGACAACCACCTCTTGCTTGCAGCAGATCCAGAAAGTAGGTCCATGTCCAAACAAAACTACTGCCAGATCGGTACTTTGTACTATCTCTTGTCCAGTCAGCATCAAAGTAGCATACGGGTTTGGATTACTGCTAGTAGGTAGCTTCAAATAAACCTCCATAGTCCCTATTAGGTATCTAGCCGTCCCTTTTACTCCTGCCAAGTCCCTTCTTGTGGCTAGGCTAGTTTTCATGCACAGGATACCTCAGCTGAGGTTATGTCAGCTTTTGTGTTGGTGGATGACAATACCTGTTACTACGGGCATTGCTACAGAACAGGCATCCTGAAGGCTTAGAGGTTCTAAGAGTCTGGCATTTTTCTTTTCCTTTCTTGAGAAAGGAACCATCTCTTTCCTTTGAATCTATATGCCTAGACAGTATACAGCATTCCCTAAGTTCCTTATTCAGGGGATATACAATTTCTGCTTAGTTGTGATGTTTCTGAGTGGCTATAATCAAGCTATCAAAGTTAGAATAAAAGTTGAATGGGCAGTTTGTTTCTAGGGTATAAGTGGTGATCTGCTTCACCTTGTTTAAAGCCTTGTTGCTTCAATATTTTATCTAGTATCTCGTTCCAGACCCTAGCAGCCTGTTTGAGTCCATATAATCCCTTTTTAAGCTAACAAACAAGGTGTGATTTTTTTTCCCTTTATAAACTCTGGGGATTGTTGCATGTATAGCCCGCTGCGACTTCCTTGTGCAAAAAAAGGCAGTTTTCACATCAAAGTGTCGAACATCATTTATTTGGAGGGAGCTAAAGGGCAATCTTACAATGCAGCATGTGACTACAAGTGCAAATATTTCATCAAAGTCTGCTCTAAACGTCTGTGGAAACACTTGCCTTGTAGCATTTCACTTTTTTCCTTCTGTATCCTGATTCACTTTAACACCATCTGCCTGGTAGGAGCTCCATAAACGTCCATGTTTCATTTGTAACCTCAAGATCTATTTTTTTTTCTTCTGCAGCTTTCCCCTACTAAATGGCCCTAGATGCAATTATCTGTCTAACTACCTCTAAATTGGATGGTTCATTGGGTAACACTGACCTTGCCAGGAGGTACCAGTATAGAGCTGGAACATTTGGTCAGTCAACCAAATACGAACCACTCTACCTGTAGCACTGTGTATCCCACAAGTCATGAGTTTATCATGAAGGACCTTCATCGAACCACAGAGCTGGAAGAGTCTATAAGGACCAGCCAGTCCTACCCCATCCATGCAGAAACACAGACTCAAAGCACCCCCAGCAAATGGCTATCTGTCGTCTGTTTAAAGACTTCCAGAAGGAGACTCCATCTCACTCCTGGGCAGCACATTCAACTGTCAAACTTCTCTTACCATCAGGATGTTCTTCCTAATGTTTGGGCAGAATCTTTTTTCCTATATTTTGAATCTGTTGGTCCTTGTCCTAGCAGTGGAAAACAAGCTTGCTCCATCTTCAACATGACATCCCTTCAAATATTTAAACATGGCTATCATGTCCCCTCTTAATCTTCTCTTCTGAGATATTTTTGCTTTGGGTGAAGCCAACATGTAAGGTTAAAATTAGGAGAAGAGGGTACATGATCTGCGCCACAACTCCAGGCAGAAGGGTTGGACTAGCTGGCCCTTGCATTCCCTTCCTGCTCTATGATTCTAACTCATTGTATGTTGATAATACAGTCAGCCCTCGACATTTGTGGGTGTCACTTTTGTGGATTTGATTATTCACGGATTATTTACTGTCACCTCTGCTGCCTCCCCAGGCCATTTTAAATAGGCACTGCAAGCCTCGTGAGACTGAGGAATTGCGAATGAGACTTGTAAGTTCCCATCTAAAATGGTGCGGGGCAGAAGTGGAGGTGGTGATCAGCCCCACCAGCCACCCACTTCTGCCTTATGAAGGAACTCTGATGCCTCAAAGGAATCCACAATGGGTTAAATATGGTGATCATACTTTTTTTTGTGTTAAATATGGTTTGGAAGGGTCAAAAGTTATTCATGGTCTTTCCACTTTCATGGGGGTCTGGTGACCCTAACCCTAGCGAATATGGAGGGATGACTGTACATTGTTTTTATTCCTCTAATTAAAGATTTCTTTTAGGGAAAAATTATAGAGGGAGATGCAGTGAGTTGGAGGAATAATACATTTCAGAAATGTATAAATAAAATTTGTGTGTGGGGGGCACAATCCAGTGAAGACTGGGCACACTCAGCATCCCACATATCTGCCTGCTTCTTGGGGGTGGTGTGGGAACAAACCTGTGGGAAAGGAGAAAGTAATGAAGTGCATGGAGTCCATGTTCCGTCCACACTGCCCAAGCCAAATTCTTTAGCCTACCTGAGGTGCCAACATTGGCAGTCTTTCCAGCTAAATTAACTATTTATAACAACATTTTCTCCCTTGGCATGGTTTCTGGTTAAGCGCTGCTTCTAATTTCCCCTGGAGAAATGGGCTGGAGACACTGAGGAGATAAATCCATCGTCAGCATAAAGCGTAATAAACAGAAATGTGCGCTTGAATGTCTTTAGACTTTCCTCACAATCCCCGTAGACGCCTTGTCTTCTCAGCAGGTTCCTCTAAATCCACCTCTTTAAGAGGTGTAAGTCTCCTGACAGATTTCTTTAAGCTTCTGAAACTCTTAACTCCCTCCAAAATGCATAAAATTCTTCTGTACAAGTTCCTGTCATTTTGTCCCACATTTTAATCTAGGTAATGCTTGAGGAGAAAGCCAGTATGATGCAGTGGTTTGAGCATTCAACTATGGCTGTGTAGACCAGGGTTTGATTTCCCATTCAGTCATTGAAATGCAGAAAACCCAATGATAAGTTCACCTCAGAGTTGTCCTAAGTTGGAAGCGACTTGAAGGCACACGAGGTTTGAGGAGAACACCAAGGACAGGTAACTCTTTTGACATCATAGGGCCTTTCCACACTACACTGTTATAGTGCTATTATTCCACTTACAACATCCTGTGGAATTCTGGGGCTTGTAGTTTCCTGAGGCCAAAGAGCTCTCTGGCTGAGAATTCTAAAGGCCTCTCCCTAAACTGTGATGCAGCAGCCAAGAAAACCAATGCAATTCCCGGCTGCATCAATAGGAGTATGGTGTCTAGATTGAGGGAGGTAATGGTATCACTCTACTCTGCTTTGGTTAGACCTCATCTTGAATACTGTGTCCAGTTCTGGGCACCCCAATTCAAGAAGGACATGGTCAAGCTGGAACAAGTCCAGAGGAGGGCGACCAAAATGGTGAGAGGCCTGGAAGCCATGAAGCCCTATGAGGACAGACTTAGAGAGCTGGGTATGTTTAGTCTGCAGAAGAGAAGGGTAAGAGGGGACATGATAGCCATGTTTAAATATTTGAAGGGATGCCATGTAGAGGAGGGAGAGGGCTTGTTTTCTGCTGCTCCAGAGACCAGGACAAGGAGCAATGGATTCAAGCTGCAGGAAAGGAGATTCCACCTGAACCTCAGTAAGAACTTTCTGATGGTCAGGGCTGTCCGGCAGTGGAATCTGCTGCCTGGGAGTGTGGTGGAGTCTCCTTCTTTGGAGGTTTTTAAGCAGAGGCTGGATGGCCACCTGTCGGGAGTGCTTTGAGGGTGTTCCTGCATGGCAGGGGGTTGGACTGGATGGCCCCTAGGGTCTCTTCCAACTCTACATTTCTATGATTCTGTGATTCTATGAATATATAGAAAAAGGGCTGTGGGTGAGTGAGCATTTGCATGCACAAACATACATCAGTGGTACATTTCCAGAAGGAAATCTTTTCAAAAAGGATTATGAAGAATAAGCATTGGCCAAGGAAAATTCCATCATCTCTTGCTCCATGTGTTCATGCAATGCATTTCCAGCAAGTGATGCCAGCAAAATCTGCCACAAAGTCTGCTGGTACCAGATTTTCCCTGTTTCAAAGTGGTGGCATCCTTTCAACGCCAGGCTGCCTTGTCTCAACAGAATTGCCACATGATCAAATGCTGCCCTGCCCTGGGAATTTATAGAGTCAATTACTTTTGAAAGCAATAAAGGATGATGAAAGAGATGGAAATAAAATGTAAGGCCATTTCCACACGAGTCTGTTATAGTGCGATGATTCCACTTTCAACCTCCTTTGGAATCCTGGGGTTTGCAGTTTCAGGAGGGGCTGGCCGGCCCTCTCGAAACTGCAAACCCCAGGATTCCATAGGAGGTTGAAAGTGGAATCATTGTGCTATAACAGACTCGTGCGAAACGGCCTAAGAGAGGTACAAACACTTTTCCCCATACAAGTGGCTTGGATGATGATGATGATGATTTCTTGCTGTTTTGCCAAAATTAGGACTTACAAATTAAAAGGGCTCACAAAATAAAGGAACATTGAAAAAGACAAGTGAACATTACATAGAATTAAACTATTTACTAATTAAACTATTTACTATAAATATTTACTACTAAACTATTTACCATAGTCTATTTACTATTTACCAATTAAACTATTTACAATTCATATGTCAGTAAAATAATGAAATGCAATTTAAATAGTTGGAATAAAAACGTAAGTTTAAATAGTTTAAATAGTTTTAAAAGTTTAAATAGTTGGAATAAAAACGTATAAAACAACAATGCAGCATCCACAGCCCATTCTTTATTTTTTCCTGTTTTAAAAGCCTGTTGGAATATAGCAGTCACAATAGCACTATGCGGTTTACAATGTGTTTTAGCCAATTGCCCCCAACAAGCTGGGTACTCATTTTACCGATCCATGGAAGGATGGAAGACTGAGTCAACCCGGAGTCCAGCAGGATCAAACTCACAACGTTGTGGCTGCAGTACTGCCATTTAGCCACTGTGCCACCAGGGCTCTATAAATAATAAGGAATAAAAAGGTTTTACGCTGAAGGCCTTCTCTTGTGATGGTAACGGGACTGAGAGAAGGGCCTCTCCTGATGACCTCAGAGTCCAGGCTAACTTATACAGGGAGATACAGTCTGCTAAATAAAGAACCCTCTGTGGGTGACACAGATAAGACTACCTAAAACACATGTGGGACAGATTGTGTTTGAGTTGTGCAGACTATTCCAGCATTTTCAATTCAAGGTTAACAGTAGGAAAATTTATGCAACAAATTCTAAAGTAACAGGTTGGTAGTAGGTTTACTAAAAAATATCATTTAAAAAGCATGCTTTCAAGTTTTCAGGGACTTTAAAATGATATTTAAGCAGTTTTTAAAATTTTTACCCATTGACCATGTGGCTATGTTGCCATTTTATTCAAAATAAATCCAGTATTGGAGGAAATGTCTTCTTTTGTAATTTTCCATTAATTTGCCTTCTACTCCACCCCTTCATATTACTAAGGCTGCAAATCTATGTTATCCTGATTTCTGGGGTCCCTTGGGGCATGCCTTAATGTGCTCCATGTGATAAGGGAATGGAAACTAGCCAGAGCACGAGCAATAGCAATGCAAGAGGCAGGGTAACCTAGCGGGGTCCTTTTACCCAGTTTTTACAGGGTCAAGCCAAGCCAAAAACTGAATGAAGATGTCTAATAAATGATTTTATTGAATGAAAGTCTCACGCACCAATGCAATCACTCACACACTCACTCAAGACCTATTAAGAAGCAAAAGGGAGGAAACTGCATAGAGGAAATATTGAAGAGATTGTAACTGGGGTAATACTGCACTTTTTCCTGAAGTCCTTGGTCCAGGAAAAACAGTGAAGAAGTGGAACTCAGCACGGAGAGGGCAGAAGGGATTACTTGACTGATGGAGAAACGGCTGGTGGTATGACTGGGAGTGATCCAAAGAAACGCTCAAAAACTGGGACTATTTGTAGGGGGAAAAGTGCCTTGAGGGCAAATCCTCTCCTAGGGAGAACAAAGGGTGTTGCAACAGAAAAGAAGTTCCACAATGGCAAGTCTTTTGCACGATGAGATCACAAGGTGTTGCCAAAGTTTCAGGATCTTCAGTTACTTTGGGTTGTTGTGTGAATTTATGTAGATGGTCCTTGCCTGATAGGATTTTATTGCTATCAGTGCTCAACTTGGGGGAAGCACACTAATCCCCTCAAGTTGGCTCCTCAGTGGCTGAGGACCCTTTGTCTACTCTGGGCTTGCACAGCTTGAGGTCTCCTGGGGCTACGTGACGGGGGATTGTACTGGCCTAACTTGGTTTTCGATCATTTGACCATTGCTGCCTATGTGCCCACCCAGATGACCTCTCAGGCACATTGAATCATATTTTAATATCAAAATTGTAGACCCCAGGACAGGGTTTACCAGTAAGGTAACATCTGTACACAGTTGCCTAGGGCTAATGCCTTATTTAACTCCATGGAAACTATGTCCATTTCCGCCCTACACTATTATAGTGCTATTATTCCACTTTCAACATCCTGTGGAATTCTGGGATTTGTAGTTTCCTGAGGCCCAAGAGCTCTCTGGCTGAGAATTCTAAAGGCTTCTCTCTAAACTGCAAACCCCAGAATTCCATAGGAGGTTGAAAGTGGAATAATAGCACTATAAAAGAACAGGGCTGAAACGGTAAGTCAAAAGAAGAATTTCATTGATTTTTTTTTAATAAATACTTTTAAACTTTCACAAATTTCTTTTTGAAAAGTGAATATTGGGGAAATACCTGATAGGTTCAGACTTGACTTGAATCTCTTCATATTCAGTTATGTTTGTGGTGCTGAATGAGCAGTGCCACCTCTCTTTTCTTGTAATTTTTAAAAGTTACATCGCATTCAGGTGCAACATACTAGTCCTCCCAATAGGTTAGGCCGCTCCAATTGGTCAAGATGGCCAGCGATTTGATTCAGTTCATTTATTACCAGCATTTGCACATTTCCTCCTAAACAGGCCAAACAAATAGAGAAAAAAAAAAACCCTAACTTGTGGAACTATAAAGTTGGAAGAAATCTCAAAGGTCATCCAGTCCATCCTCTTGCCAGTGCAAAAAATCCACAGCTTGAGATTAATGATTAATGATTAATAAAATTAATTAATGATTAATTAATGATTGAGATTAATGTCCTTACTTCTTAATTGACACTCATATTTTAACACTGATCACAGCTGAATGGAATGGAGTTAGTTGTTTTCTGCACCACAGGACTTGCACTGAGACAGGTGAACTAGGTGACTTCAAAGATCTGTACCTTGCACTGTAATTCTATGAACCGATCTACATCTAAGCTTGGAAAAGTTTCTTTTTGGACTACCAGAACTCCTCACCAGAATGGCTATGGATTTTGGGACCGGTAGTCCAAAAAGCAGCTCTCTCATCTAATTCAAATGAGAAGAAACTAAAAGGTACAGGGAATTGTATTATACTCTTCTGTATAATGTAAAGCCCTGCTTTAGGGGTCCCCAATAACAGTATGGTTTGGATGGGCACCATACCTAATTGGCACCATATTGGATTGGCAACTGTATTCATTGGCTTTGATATCAAAATCAAGCCTGAGAGGTGACCAAGAGGCCAAACCAAGAGAGGGAAGAAACTTGACTGTAAACAAGAGAGGCAGGTCAACCTAAACACCCACCAGGTAAATCTAAGTCATTTGTCAGACAAATAAATGCCATTGCTGTGGATAATAGGCTTAAGCAGAAGTTTGAGTTTTTCCAGGGAGTGCAATTGTGAGAAGCCCACCAGTATATCCATCTCCTGTACACCTGGACTCCTTCCTCTTTCCTCACAGCACCTACAATAGACAGCTATTACAACACACATTATGTCTTTGTCATCCAAATACTGCGGACATTAATGGGTTGATAGTCCATTGTCTGTGCTGCAACTCCCATTGTTCCACACCTGGAACTGCACATATCTTCCACCGACACAGGCTATTTTTTTTGGTACAAATACCCCTGATTTCAGGATGCCCAGTGCAGTCTTTCGAAGGTCTACCTGTGCTTCTGGCTTCTGAACAAGAACTCTCCTTAGGTCCTACCTAAGCCAAGTCACATTTCAGTGTCTTCATACACTTCTGGATTAGTAATTATAAACCCAAAGTCTCTACAACCTCTCTATCCAGAATGTTTCCTCCCTTTATGCTTCAATTAGCTCTTGTGTGAATGTGTGACTGTATGTAGCTTGTGTGCATGCATGCATGAATTCCCCTCAATAAAACACATTTTGGGCTTATTTTTGAATCTTTGGCTGGTTCTTTTCCTATGTGAGCCCACAAATATTGGTAGAGAAGGTCTCATTAAGTTACCCCTCTCTCTCAAGCTTCCTCTTTGAGCTAATTCATTCCCACTTTTGCAAGGAGATATTTGGCATCATGGACTGGCCCTTGTGGCACTTATGTTTTGGGGTAACAATGGGAGCCAGTGTGGTGTAGTATTTTGAGCTTTGGACTGCAACCCTGGAACCCAGGGTTTGATTCCCTGCTTGGCCGTGGAACCTCACACACTCTCAACCCCAGAAACTCCCATGGTAGGTTTTTCTCAGGGTTGCTATAAAGTCAGAAATGACTTGAAGGCACACAACAACAACAATTCTGTACAACATCTGAAATTAAATCAACAACTAGACAATGGAAAATTTCCAACACATCACTTTCTTTGGAAAAACAATAGGAAACAATTCAGAGCTGCAAAACCCAGGAAAAATCTGGAAGGATGGGTCCCTAATTGCACGACAATTACATCTTTTGCAGGTGCTATGGTAGCCGGAGGAAGTTTATTAAAAATGGCTCACCTGCCTACATTATGGAACTTCCTTTGTTATTCTTTGCCACTGAATAGTGCAGGCAACAATGCAACTTGCGTCAGCAGGACTTGTTATGATAATCTGTTGCCTGCTATCTTGGCATAACAGAGATATTTTGGCAGCTTTTGCTGAGAAGTGTGAGGTTTCACAACAGTGAGATTCATATTACCCTCTCGGGTCTTTTTCTTCTTTTTTAAATACTCATTGTTGATTTTATCCTCTTGTATAACATATATTCAAAGGTGATTTTTTTTCCTTACCCCTTCTCCCACATGAAGCATCAAAATAATGAATACAAGTGAAAAGGGAAGTGCCGTTACTTGCTGGAAAAAAGGATTACGGAGCAGAAAGAGCAAAAAATCAAGATGTATTGTACACAAGCTGCTAGATCTGCTACTTATTTGAAATCCACTAAAGCTCAGCTGAAATTTCTCATGAGACATTTTTTTTCTGAGAAAATTTGGAGGCTTCTTCCCTGAAATCCCCTGCCTTGCCCCAAAAAGCTGTTTTGCAGAATGTTCTCTGAATTGATTGATTGTGATAGATGGCATCCAGGTCCTGGAATAAAGCTATCCCAGGGCTTCGCAAAGGATGCTAGAAGGTGGCCAGGCTGAAACACAGTTGTTGTTATTGCCATTTGCAATGGCAAAGAAGCACTGCCATTTCTGCACTAGACTATTATAGCACTGTTATTCCACTTGCAACATCCTCTGGAATCCTGGGGTTTGCAGTTTCGGGAGGGGCCAGGTGGCCCCTCCCGAAACTGCAAACCCCAGGATTCCAGAGGATGTTGCAAATGGAATAACAGTGCTATAACAGTCTAGTGTGGAGTTAGACTTTATGCAGAATGTGTGTTTCTACAAATAATATGCCCCCTCAAAATGGGATTTTCTCAAACATATGGGACATACCATGCCTAGGTCCAGAAAGATATGAAAGACCTCCTGTGACAGACCCGAGGGGAGCAGCTATCCTGGGTGTTGGTCAAGCTGCCCAGCAGCAGGTTGCCAGGAAACCAGAATGGCCACTCCGATGAGAAACCCCTTTCGAGTGAAGGAGAGAGGTGTGGAGTGTGGAAGTGTGGAGATCTCAGGGAAAAATGCATAAATAGCAGGCACACTGCTTTGGTTTAGTACTCAGACTTCAGGGAGCTAAGGCTGAGGATGAATACTTCAGTCAGAGAAGTTCTCATTCAATCAAGGGGGGAGGCTGAATGAAAAGGGGGTGCTTTGTCAGAAAAAGCCCAGCGAGAGAGACAGAAGAGGAATCAACCCACTTTTGGATCTGGCCAGAGAGTGTGACCTAGCTTTGGGAACAGAACCTTTGGCAAAAGGGTAGCCAGAGGGCTGTGTGTGTGAGAGAGAGACCTATATGTTTAAGCTGATGCAAAGATATAAGAAACTGGACATGCATACAAACCCAATACTTTATTCTGTTTGTTGTTTTTATAAAGATTATAGTATATTTTTATAAATTTTGACTCAGTTGAATAATTTTCACTAGTTCCAACCAAATGGAACCAAACTACCATAAATTAAAAGGGGTTCTAAATAACAACTGAAAGGCTTTACCATTTTTACACGAAGGCAGTGATTTAAAGGGAAAGGCAAAGCTGTGTATAAAGTGGTGAGGTGCTTTAGCAGACGGGGAGGGAAGCTGCTGTTACTGCAGGTTAGGCCTCCTTGGAGATGGCATAAAGATATCATTTTGATGTCAATAATTTGGCTTTCTTCCACCACCCCTCTCCACGTGTTTGTGAGGCCCCCGGACAAGCACAGAACTAGGCTCGGCCATCAAACGCTGCAATATCCCAAAACAATACAGGCAGGTCAGAAATAGCCAGATCACCGCTTTAGGATACCTCTCTGCCAACACCCTTATTATGTATGCATGCTGCTTACAAAGGACTCCCTGCCCTGAGCAGGCAACTTGGCAAGCTGAATACTCAAATGCCAAGCACTCTGCGTTTGCATACTGGCTACCTCTTTGTCAATTCGGACCTAACTCAATCATGCTAAATTCTGACCTTTCCAAAGTTTTGTCTCGCGCCTGAAACTAAATGTTTTCCCCAAGTACGGAATAGCCTGCAGTTACATTTCTCCCTATAAAAACCCCTGATTCCGAGACCTTCCTCAGATTGCTCCCAAGTTCCAGACCACCTTGCTGCTGCTTTGCTTGGTGAGCCTCCCCTCAGCTCCACGTGCTGAGCCACCTCGAACCCCAGCATTGCTCTCTATTCTTCCAGGCTTCAGGACAGGTTTTGTATCACCCAATTCAACAATCCCTCTAAAAATCCCTCTATACCACTCTAACCTTTACTTTCCTTAGTTACTTGTGTGATTGTGTGTGCTGCATACACTGTGTGTCTGTATTTAATAAAAACCTCAATTATTCTTAAACTTGGTGTGCTCCTTGGCTTGGCCTGACCCCGTAGACATCGGGTAAAAGATTCTGCTGCGTTGCCCTGCCCCTCGCATTGCTAACTTCTGTTGTAGCTAATTTCCCCAAACTTAGTTAATTGAGAGCGCATATCGGTGTCCCTCCCGGGACCCCCAGTAAACAGGGTAACACTGCCATGCCAGTCTGAGATGAGAAAAAGCGGAGCTTGCCATACCTCCTCTCCATTCCAACTGGCACTGCTGTGGCTGCAGAGAGAGAGAAGAAGAGGCGATATACACTGGACTTCATCCTTTCCCATGCTACCATCCCCTTTTCATATTTGTTATGTTGAAAGCAGGGAACTGTCTCTTCTTGTAAAGCACTATGTACACCATGTACAGTGATGAATGAATGAATGAAGATTATAATAAGGGAAGATTACGAGTGGTGCCTGATGTCATGTGAAAACCCCACAAAGTAATGTGAATGAAGAACAGCAATGTTGTGATTAGGGATGGGACGAATCCAGAATTTTCTGAATCCGAATCCAGATCTGAATATCTAGAAGGTTCTGGGAGTCCACGAATCTCAAATCTTTTGAATTCTTGTTTAAAAAAAGGATTTAAAAAGCAAGAGAAAGGAAAGAAGGATAATCTTGGGCAAGACACACTCTCTCAGCCTTAGCAAATTGCCTAGGCTAGGCAAAGGCAAACCTCCCTCTGAAGAAATCTCCTAGGATAGTTGTCATAGTTTTGTCTCAGGATCTCCCCAGATTGAAAATGACATGAAGGCCCTTTCTACACAGGCAGGAAAATGTGGATTATTAATCTCACATTTTCCTGCTTGTGTAAACAGAGCCACATAGTACAGTACAAAGATAAATCTTTAGTAAAAAGCGAAAGATTTATACGCTCTGAAGAGAAACCGAACATACAGTACAAAGATAATCCAGGTCAAAACTGGATTTTCTTTGCATTGCTCTTTATGGCATCCTGGGGTTTCTAGTTTGATGATGCACCAACGTACTTTGGCCGAGAAGGCTGTAACACTTTGTAAAACTACAGATCCCAGAACTGTGTATGAAAGAGCTTTGCAAGGGAGCTATACAAAGGAATCTTTCAGGTGTCCTTAAAATCTCAAGAAGACTGTACCTTCCAGTTAAATCTCAAATCCTGCAACAAGGAAGGCACTTAAAAAAACAACACCAGCGTCTAGTCCAGTCTCAATTCTGCACCCTGCAGTCTCAAGTCAAGTCTCAAGTCCTGCAACAAGGCACTTTAGTCCAGTCTCAATTCTCTACCCTCAAGTCCAGTTTCAAGTCTTGCAAGTCAAATCTCTAGTCCAGTCTCAATAATTCCCAATCCCAGTCTCAAATCAAAAGAATAGAGATTATTATCTTGCAGAGGGGGGAAGCCCGAGCAAGCTTATCTTCTGGAAGGAGGTACACTGGCCTACATGTGGCAATCACTGGATGAGATTGTGTGACCTCGCCCTCTGCCCCACTACCTCTGATAGGCGTTCGCATATCTGACCCCAGCATTTATACATGCCTTTGATTTTCAGCACTGAAAATAGTGCTGAACTGAAATATTAAATGAACCTAAATAGTAAATATTAAATGCTCAATTTAAAAATATTAAATACAACCCCAGATGTAATTTCTGAAATTGTTAGCAAAAGCCATTATTGTTCCAAGGGAAAAGGTCAACTACTTACCATCTCCCCATGTGTGTCTCGTCTCCCAGGTTTTCAGAAGTCCCAATCTCCCAGGTTTTCAGGCGTCCTGGTTTCTAACAAACTATTTGGTTGGTGGATTTGAAAGATTTGGTTTGCCTATTTTGGTGCAGGGATTCAGATTCATAAATCTCGAACGCTTGTTAAGGATTCAAGTATTCAATTAGCCCATCCCTAGTTATAAAAGCATTGTCTGGAATTGCTCAGTCAGTTTTATCCTGTCTTAGGAAAAGATAGAGTTTTGTCTTATTGGCACCCCTGAGAAATTATTGGGAAACTACTTCTCCTCCAGGAGAAATTTGGTGCAATTACTCCCCTCTCCCAAGTTTTCTGCCTAGAAACAGAGTGGAAAATTCAAGAAGGCAGATGTGCCCAGTTCAAGATAAAATCAGTTGACTCAATGAGGCATGATTAGAATGAGGGGTGTAATTCTACCTGATCTGAATGGCATGGAAGAAAGCTGACCAGATAGCTTCTAGCTCTGCAGTTTTATTGCCTGTAGCTGTTAAAATATTGTTAGGTTATTTCTGAGATGATGCCCAACCAAAGCACATGCTTAAGCACTGCATTGCTTCGACGATTCTAGAATACTGGCCTAGCTGCCACATAAAATGAAGCTTGGGAATATATTTTAAGGAAAAGAGACTGTGTGTATAATATTGGTGCTCTCAGCCGAGGAGCATTATGCAGCCACTATGTACGACAAACCCATTGGGTTTTTGTTTGCTTTAGTAAGTCAACCTAAAATTAAATCTCCACCTTTCAGCAAGTCAAATTCTGCCACGTTTCTCTCCAGCTTTCTAACTCGCAAGGAGATCCACATTCTCTTCCAGGGACAAAGCCAAATAACCAATAGATTTTCTGATTTCAAAGGAAGAGCAGACATGGCTCTTTCCTCCAATAGTATTTGGCTCATTTTGAGCCTGACAGCTTTTTAAAATGCATACTGGACCTTTATTATCCCCTGTGAGAAAGGGCCACAGCTCAGTAGCAGAGCATTGATTTTGCATACAGAAGGATCCAAGTTCATTTGCTCAGCATCTCTAGGAAGGTAATCATAGCCGTCTGAAGCCTTGGAGAGAAATTGCAGTTACTGCAGATAATCCTGAGTGAGATAGGCTGATAAACAGATTCACTGCAGTTCTATAGTCCTATTTTAAATTGCCTTTTATACAAAATTTTCTCTGCTTTTAGCAGTGGGGCTGTAGCTATGGAGAGGTGAATCATTCACTTTTGCTTTTTTCTCGTATTTCTTAAGATTTTATATTCATTCCATCCTGAAGAAATCTGTGAATGTTAATAATTTTTTTATTTAAAAAACTAACCCATAAGGTTGTTCATGCTACTGCCTGGTGTCTGCAGAGTTCAGCTCACATCAGAAAAAGGGAAGCCTACACATGTTGAGCCATTTTGACTTTCTGTGCAATCATAACTTGTCTTAATTGTGAAAAATTGTACAAACAAGCAACTGAACTAAGCTCCCTAATTAACACATAGGTATCTGGACTGAAGATATTGGCTTGCACAATACTGGGGGCAAGGGAAACTTGTACCAGCCTACTGTCCTTTTCCAAAGCATAGTTTCTTTATGTAGAGAATATGGCCATTTCCACACTAGACTGTTATAGTGCTATTATTCCACTTTCAACATCCTATGGAATCCTGGAGTTTGCAGTTTAGGGAGGGGCCTTTGAGAGAGTGCTACATATAATGGAATAATTGCACTATAACAGTCAAGTGCAGAAATGGCGTATCGTCCAAGTCCAGAAGAAGGTTGAAAAGATGGTAAAGAAGCTGGAACTCAAGCCTTATAAGCAGCAGTTGAAGAAGATAGGTACACTTAGGCTAGACAAGGGATGTGTGAGACAGTAGCATCTTCAAATATTTCACAGAATCGTAAGAGTTGGAAGGAACCCTATGGGCCACTAGGTCTAACTCCCTGATCAGTGCAGGATCTTCAGCTAGATCATTCCTAGTTCCCATTGAAGGCATGCAGAGAAAGATATCACTAGATTTTTACAGGCTTTATCATATCAGGCTCTTCTCTCACTAAAATACATTTATTGGGATTGATCCATTTGGATTTGCACTTTCAGAACCATTGTGGGGTTACAGCATTTGGTTTGTGTTCTCACTCCAACTTACATATATTCTTTTTGAAATGGTGCACCCAGAACTGAACATAGTACTCCAGATGAGGCCTGACCAGAGCAGAATATAGGGGATCTATTACCTCCCTTGACATGAAAGCTATGCTTCTGTTAATGAAGTCCAAGATAGTATTTACCTTTTTGCTGCAGCATCACACTGCAGCTGGCCTGTGTTCAATTTATGATCAACAATAATCCCAAGGTCTATTTCACATGAAGTACTGTTGAGCCAAGTATTCCCCATCCTATACCTGTGCATTTGATTTTTTTGGTCTGTATGTAGAATTTTTGCATTTCATAGAATCATAGAATCATAGAGTTGGAATAGTCCACAGGGGCCATCCAATCCAACCCCCTGCCATGTAGGAACAAACACTGAAAGCACTCCCAACAGATGGCCATCTAGCCTCTGTTTAAAAAACCCCAAAGAAAGAGACTCCACCACACTCTGAGGCAGCATATTCCATTGCTGGACAGCTCTGACCATCAGGAAGTTCTTGTCTCTGTGGAATTTCATTAATTTCAGCCCAGTTTTCTAGTTTATCAAGATCCTTTTGAATTCTGTTCCTGTTCTTCCAATATGTTAGCTACCCCTCTAAGCTTTGTATCATCTGCAAATTTGATATGGATTCTCTCCACCCCATCATTTAAATAAAAATACTGTAGAAGATCATCCCCCAGGAGAGAACCCTGACGCACTCCATTTGAGACCTCTTACCCGTCTGAAACACAGCCACAGATGACAACTCTTTGAGAACAGTTTTGGAACGATTACAGATCCATCTGATGGCATTTTCATCTATTCCATATTTGAAGGGCTATTAACATAAAAGATGGAGGCAAATACGTTTGTCGTTGCTTCAAATGGTCATACCCAAATCAATGTGTTCAATGAGAAGAGATTTTGGTGTCGGAAGTACTTTCAGTGTAGGAGGAATTTCCTAATGATAAGGACTGTTCAGTAATGGAACAGAATACCATTTCTGCATTATACACCATTAGCGTGTTGTACTGTTACAATCCCAGCACTGCCATTTGCGCAATGCTGTTGGGTTAGGAAACTCTCTTCCGCACCCTTCCATCTTAAGGGGATGAGCAGCATTATTGCCACCAGTGTTCCTTCTGCACTACAGTGTCCTTGGCCACTCCTTTCTCTGTTTCCTCCCCACTCCACTGCATTGATTGGTCCATTTTGTTTAGTTTTGTTTTTAAGCCATACTAGTGCAGCGATGTTGTAACGGCAGGACACACCAGTACACTATTGTATTTTCATGCTGTAATGCTTAAAAATATATTTAAAAAATAAAAAATCTTTTAACTCAGAGAAGAAATTTAACATAAACACAGAGAGGTGATAGATTCCAATGTTGCCACACCATAGGAGTGCGGAGGTAGGGACAAGTTGGGCACATCCATTCCCCACCCACTGCTGGATCCACAACCACAACATGTCCAGAGAAGGATAAACAAAATGGTGAAGGGTCTGGAAGACATGAAGCTCTATGAGGAACAGCTTAGGGAGCTGGGGATGTTTAGTCTGCAGACGAGAAGGTTAAGAGGGGAAATGATAGCCATGTTTAAATATTTGAAAGGATGTCATGTCGAGGAGGGAGAGGGCTTGTTTTCTGCTGCTCCAGAGACCAGGACAAGGAGCAATGGATTCAAGCTGCAGGAAAGGAGATTCCATCTGAACCTCAGGAAGAACTTCCTGATGGTCAGAGCTGTCCAGCAGTGGAATCTGCTGCCTTGGAGTGTGATGGAGTCGCCTTCTTTGCAGGTTTTTAAGCAGAGGCTAGATGGCCATCTGTTGGGAGTGCTTTGAGTGCTTGTTCCTGCATAGCAGGGGGTTGGACTGGATGGCCCCTGGGGTCTCTTCCAACTCTATGATTCTATGGTTCCAGGAAGTGCTATCAAGCACTGTTACAGTACCACGCTAAGCCATCAGGCAAGACTGAAGCACTAAAGGAGGCTCTTAAAGCACTTTTTTTCTGGAAATAGTATAAGGTGGGTTGGCAACACCTGGGGATAGAATAGCAGCTGGATAGTGATGACATTGTGCGGTAGCATGTTTTCTGGACTGGAAACAATCCGCCGCTGTTACGGGATAGCAACATCATGCAGAAATGGCCTTAGAAGGTGATTTATTTATTTATTTTTGATTATTTTTTAAAACCTTGTCAAAAGGAGATTACTAGATTTATTTGGGAAGGGAAAAAAACTTAGAATTAAATGGAGAATATTGACAGAAAAGAAAGAGAAAGAAGGATGTGGTCTTCCAGACTTGAAACTGTATTATTATGCAGTGGGGCTATCATGGATCATAGACTGGCTAACTCTTAAAAATGATCAAATTTTAAAACTTGAAGGTTCAGATATCAAGTTTGGATGGCACAAATATTTGTGGTATAGCAAAGAAAAAGTTGACAAAGATTTTTCGAATCACTTTATAAGAAAATCTCTATGGAAAATTTGGAAAATATTCAAGAATAAAATCTACAAAAGAATTCCACAATGGGTCTCCCCCCATGAAGCATTCTTCAGAAGATGGAAAATCACTCAGGAAAAATGGATTTATGATAGCGACATCATAATAGAAGAGGAAAATTTTAGATTAAAATCAAAAGCTGAATTAGAAGAAGAAGGATTCCCTAGTCAATGGTTTTTATATGTGCAACTTAAAGAAAGATTCAAAATGGATATGAAGCTAGAGGGATTTCTTCCCAAATCACAGAAAAATGAATTTGAAGTAGCTGTTTTTGAAAAATGAATGCATCTGACATCACAAATATATACATTTTTACTAAACAGATAAATGGAAACAGGAACCATAAAAGAAGCGATGATTAAATTGGCATCAAATATTGGTAAAACAATACAATTAGAAGATTGGGAAATAAGCTGGAGATGGAAGCAAAAATTTACATTATCCCAAAATCGTAAAAAAAACCTACTTGAAAATGTTTCACAGGTGGTATTTGAGTCCATCCAAACTAGGTAAGATGTACAAAACAGGATGAAAAGAATGTTGGAAACGTACAAAAGAGGAAGGAACCTCAAGTGGTGGATGTGTACAAAAGCAAAAAGATTTTGGAAGAGTATCATCAAAATCATGTCAGATATATTGGAAGTCATCTCATCTCTCCTGAACTGAATATCATCCCCAAAACAGAATGATTAACTGTGAAAAATAGATGGAAGATAATATTATATATGATCACCTCCGCCAGAATTGTTTACGCAAAATATTGGAAAAGTCAGCAAATTCCAGAACCCGATGAATGGATTATGAAGCTCATTGAGATGAAAGACTGCGACAAACTATCAAAATTACTTACAGAAGAAAAAAAAAGAAATATATATAACAGAATGGGAGCCGATAACTAGATACCTAAAAAGAAGATATGGAAATATCATAATAATGTAAACCTATAAAGTTTAAAATTAGTGCTGAAAACCACAGTACCTGAACATTATTAATATTGAGAACCCTGATTAAACAGAGACAGATAACAAATAAATATAAGGTACAGGTGGACTAATGCTAATGGCTTTGATGGCAAAGCATGACAAGGAAGGAACAAAAACTATATAATATGTGTTCGAAATGTTTCAGCATTTACAGAGGTATCTTTAATAATATATAGAATAAACCCAAAAAGGATGGGCTGGAAGTAAACAAAATTACTTTTATCATACAGAGAAAGTTGTCTTTGATAAGAAACAAGAAGAAGTGGAGATTTGAAGGTGAACTATAACATTTGCAAAATAGTATGTCATTTTTAAACATATTTGTATTAATTATGTACATATGCTTTCATATTTTCTTCTCTTTTTTTCTTTCTTTTTTCTTTTCTTTTTTTATAAATATATCTTTTTTAATAGAATAAAAAAAGAAGTGGTTTATTTTTCATCATTAGAGTTTTTAAATCACAGGTTGAGTGAATATCTGTCAGAGATTATCTAACTGTACATTTTCTGCATCAGGAGGTAATTGGAATAGAAGGGCATGAGATTGCTTCTGATTCTACGTTCTATGATTCTCTGACCCTTATCACACCAGCCCACTGATTCACACGGTTCTTTGCAAAAAGCCCTTCCCTCCTACTTGGTAAGGTAGTAGGGCAGTGCTATCTTTCACACCATCACTCCAACAGCGATTCAATGGCACTAGTTCTCCCATTTGCTTTTTCGTACCAGAGTGCTGAAAACAGCTTTTGCACACATACACACACAATCATGTTTCTTCACCTATATGAGTTTTTTAAAATAATTTTTATTAAAAACATAAAATTCTTGAAAAACAAAAACATACATAGGGCTTTTTCGCACTTTGGGGAAAACAGGGCAGTCTGTTACTCACCGGACTGTCGCGCTCCCTTCGACGATCCACGCTGATCCGGAGCAGCGCGTGCCTGCGCTACACACTGCTTTGCGGATGAAAATGGAGGCTTCCGGTTGGTGGAGGCTCTCCACCAACCGGAGAAGCTCGCCAGTTGGAAGCCCACTCCCGGAAGATCTGCAGCCTCACACTGGCGCGAGCCTGCAGATCTACACATTAGCACAGTGACTGACTGGGGCGTGCCAGGCTATTGAAAGTCCTCTTTTAATCGGTCTTTCAATAGCACAGCAAACCACCAGTTCTGGGCATTCTGGAGCGGGCTGAAGTCCGGACATACATAAAGTACTTCGGACCCAGTTCGCCCCCAAGTGCAAACGTCCTCGCTGGAGGACGCGCTGCCCCATTTTAAAAATAAAATGCAGAAAAGGCCATACATAGCTATGTCAGACAGTTTTCATATAGATAGGAAGATCTCTAAAGTTAAAGCTTAAATATGATAGATATAATCGTAATAATTTTATAATACACATAATAGATGTAGTATTTAACGTAATTTAGCATTTCATAGGACCTACCTACCCACCTTATTACTTCTTCACTTCAATTCCATTCATTCCTCTTCCTCTTTGGCTTCCTAACTAGTTGTCCTTGGTATAGCGCATCCGCTATGTACATGAGGATCCGTTTCTCTTATTTACATACATCAGGGTTCTACTGATATTATCTCTTCTGATGTATGATTTTAAAATCTTTGCTAGACAAAGAAGCCAGTGAAACTTCAAATGCTTGCATGATGCAGTTTGTACATTTCAGCTGGCACAATAATGAACATCACAGTTCTGTAAATTTTGTTATATTGTTCTCCTTTCTCATGATCTGTGGTGATAACAGTGTCTAGGCCTTCATTTAAAAAAAAAAAAACACCCAGAAAGCCAAAATTGTGCAATTATTTATCTTGTAGTAGAGGCGACATGATAGCCATGTTTAAATATTTGAAAGGATGCCATTAGGAACGTGGTATAAGCTTGTTTTCAGCTGCTCCAGAGACTAGGATGTGGAATGGAATTCACTGCCTGGGAATGTGATGGAGTCTCCTTCCTTGGAGGTTTTTAAACACAGAGTGGATGGCCATCTCTGTTGGGAGTGCTTTGATTATGTATTCCCTCATGGCAGAATGGGGTTGGACTCAATGGTCCTTGTGATCTCTTCCAACTCTATGATACTACAATCCGGTTCCCTGGGTTCGCAGTGTGACTAGAATCTACGATCAGTATTAAGCATATCTCTCTCCTTCTCTGTAATGACACTTGATCCTGCCATCACCATATCTCGCTCTGCCCTGGACAACTCACATTGCCTCTTCATTTCCTTTAAACATGATACACATGTTAAAAGAAACCCCAAGATAACAATCCATATAGATTACACAATTAACAACTCGCTATACTAACACAATTCAACAGCCATTAGATAATTGTTCCCAATTTGTACATACAAACTACAGAGAGAGAAGAGGATCCAAAGACCATCTGGATGTGAAGGAGAGGGAGCTTGCCAGCTCTGCTGTCTCTTCTTTCAGACACTCCTTCGTCACTTCCTGTGAGTGTCTCATTGCAGGATTGGGCCCACCCAGCAGTATCCAGCAAGTTATAGCATTGAGTTATACAGCTATAGAATCATAGAGTTGGAAGAGACCACCGGGGCCATCCAGACCAACCCCCTGCCATGTAGGAACACCCATCAAAGCATTTCCAACAGATGGCCATCCAGCCTCTGCTTAAAAACCTCCAAAGAAGGAGACTCAACCACACTCCATGGAGGCAGCATATTCCACTGCCGGACAGCTCTGACCGTCAGGAAGTTCTTCCTGAGGTTCTGGTGGGATCTCCTTTCCTGCAGCTTGAATCCATTGCTCCTTGTCCTAGTCTCTGGAGCAGCAGAAAACAAGCCCACTCCCTCCTTGACATGACATCTCTTCAAATATTTAAACATGGCTGTCATGTCCTCTCTTAACCTTCTCTTCTGCAGACTAAACATCCCCAGCTCCCTAAGCCGTTTGTCATAGGGCATGGCTTCCAGATCCTTCACCATTTTGGTCACCCTCCTCTGGACACACTCTGGCTTGTTGATATCCTTTTTGAAATTAGGTGTCCAGAACTGGACACAGTATTTCAGATGAGGTCTAACCAAGACAGAATAAAGTGGTATCATTACCTTCCTTAATCTAGAAACCATACTCCTATTGATGCAACCAAGAATCGTATTGACTTTCTTGGCTGCTGCATCACACTGCTGACTCATGTTCAGCTTATGGTCCACCAAGAGTCTAGATCCCTTTCATACATACTGTTGTCCAGCCATGTGTCCCCCATCTTATATTTGTGCATTCCATTTTTTCTGTCTAAGTGCAGGACCTTACATTTCTCTCTGTTGAAATTCATTTTGTTAATTTTGGCCTAGCTCCCCAATCTGTTAAGGTTATTTTGAATTTTGATCCTGTCCTCTGGCATATTAGCAACCCCTCCCAATTTCATGTTATCTGCAGATTTGATCAGCATGTCCTCTATTCCTTCATCCTAGTCATTGATGAAGATGTTAAATAGCTCCCCCCACTGAACTGGGTTAGTTCCCTAGGCTGGGGAATACAAGTGTCTCTACTTAGAATCATAGAATCATAGAAATGTAGAGTTGGAAGAGACTACAGGGGCCATCCAGTCCAACCCCCTGCCATGCGGGAACACCCTCAAAGCACTCCCGACAGATGGCCATCAAGCCTCTGCTTAAAAACCTCCAAGGAAGGAGACTCCACTACACTCCGAGGCAGCATCTTCCACTGCCGGACAGCCCTGACTGTCAGGAAGTTCTTCCTGAGGTTCAGGTGGAATCTCCTTTCCTGCAGCTTGAATCCATTGCCCCTTGTCCTCCTTGTCCTCTGAAGCAGCAGAAAACAAGCCCTCTCCCTCCTCTACGTGGCATCCCTTCAAATATTTAAACATGGCTATCATGTCCCCTCTTAACCTTCTCTTCTGTAGACTAAACATACTTAGTCCTTAAAAAGAGAGCAGGTGATCTGTGTGTGGGAGGATATCCTTGACTGTTTGACTGTGTGCCTTTAAAGTCTTGTGTGGGTGGATTTGTTTCTGGCCCTGTGCTCTCCCTGAACACATGGTCTAAGGGGTGGGGCTTCTGCTGACTCACTGATTTGCTTAGGGGTGGAGGACCATCAAGTCCAACCCCATTCTGCCATTTAGGATGCACCTCCAGCAAGTGTTTAAAAACTTCTAAAGAAGGCGGCTCCACCACACTTTGAGGTAGCCCATTCCACTGTCAAACGGTTCTTACCATTAGGAAGTTCTTCGTGATGTTTAGGTGAAATCTCTTTTCCTGTAGTTGGAAATCACTGCTCCATAGTGTCCTAGTCTCTGGAGCAGCAGAAAACTTGCTCCATCTTCAACATGTTTCACAAATGTAAACATGGCTATCATGTCACCTCTTCTCTTCTCTTCTCTTCTCTTCTCTTCTCCAGGCTAAACATACCCAGCTACCTAAGCCACTCATGAGAGGGCATCATTCCCAGGCCTCTTACCATTTTGGTCAACACATTCCAGCTTGCCAATATCCCACCTGAACTGTCGTGCCCAGACCACTCCACGAAGTCAACTGATGGCATGAACATTCAGGTAGGCTGGTACTAAGCCCAAGCCCTCTGATGTGCTGGTGGTATGGGTGTTTGACCATGGGGACACCCACTCACCACCCACAGATCAAGGTTTCTTTCTGTGCAAGACAGGCAATTATCCTAAGACTGAACTCTGACAGGACGCCCTGCTGAGTTTCGTATCACGTGGAATACATCCCCACATCTAGAATATCCTCAAATGACACAGCTCCTCCAAATAGTTTATACATACTTTTAATAATGCCACAATCCTTTTGCTCTTCAGGTCCTAAATGGATTAAAATATGATTTTTCCTCCCCCTGAATTAAGGTGGATAGCTTGCTATTGGCATATTTCTGCAAAAAGTCTTGGGCAGTGGCTATTTAAAGCAGCTGAGAATGAATGACTCAGCTAGAGGCATCAGCCAAGCAAATCCACATAGGATCAGCTCTGGAGTCAGAAGTATTAAAGTGACACTGTGAAGCCAAAGGGTGGGTGCGGTATGTGTATGTGTGTGGGTGTGGGCGAGTATGTGATAAATTAGTCAAGGAGATTAGTCTGTCTTAAGTAAGATGACTGGATGCAGAAGATGATGCTGTGAACAGGAAGTGTTAGACCACTGCATTTGGTTTCACACCACTGAACAAAAATGGATAGCAAAGGTAGGGAGACAACTGAGGTCCTCTCTCTCTCTCTCCCTCACATACACACACACCCCAAACACACAGAAAGGTCTGCATAAACTACCTCAAAGCAAAAACGTTTCCCCTTCTTTGCACTGTATATGAAAGATATGTTGTTTGTTTATGTGTCCTAAAATTCCACCCTTCAGCATATGTGATATCAGGAGAGTTAAAGTTTTTCCCTTTTATCCTCCTAGAAGCCCTGTGAGATAGGCTAGGCTGAGAGATAGTCCCTGGTCCAAGAGCACTCAAGGTGCCTGCAGTGATGGGTGTATTTGTAATTTATTCACTGAATTAATGACTCCAGTGATATGAATTCTGATTAAATTTCCCTGTTGATCTTGACATATCTTTAGTCTTGCATTCCTGGATTTTGGTAAAGTCCAGGATGACATCCATTTCCACTTCATCCATTGTAATGCTGAACATCACACCATGATTGGCCCTTGTTGGCTGGCTTGTTTACAAGAGCAGGTCAAACTGTGGATGGCAACTGAGAAAACAACAGAAATGACTCCTGGTCAAAGCCTGTGTCATCATGCTAAGGCTGTCGAGAATTAACTAAAGGGTTGAGAGAGCAGTGGAAATTGTGAGCCTTCCAGATGCTATTTTCATTGCCTTGATGGAAGAGAAAGTGCAGCAGTTTGAGACCTGTGCATCTATACTTCAAGTTATCAAAGAAGACGAAGTATTTTGGAAAGGGCAGAGCAGAGTCTCCTGGAAAGGCAAAACAAAGGGAATGGCTCTAGGGAAGGGGACTGTTACTCTGATGGCAGGCCCCATCCCAGGGAATATAAATTTGATATTAAATATGCCTGCCATGCCAGAAAGGTTGCTTGAATGGACATATAGACAAAGAGGTCGAACAACTGAAAATAGGTCAGGCCAGGAAAAACCCCAGTCACATTCCCCTTGGGGACCTCAGGCTAAACTCATCCACACAGACAAAAGGCTAATCTGAAAAAGCCAACCTAAGTGGATTATTGGGTTTTCCCAAGGTTGAGCAACTTCAGCTTTAGGAAAGTCCTACACTGCAAGGTCTATCTGCATAAGCCAATCATGCAAACTACCAAGTTGCTATCGTGTGGCATTTCTCCCTTTGTTTTGGACATTGTTCTTCCCAGGAGAGGGTCTGCCCTTGAGGTATGTTCTGCCCTATAAGTAGTCCTAGGCCCTTTTCGCACTAGGCTTTTTGCGCGAGCGGGGGCGGGCGGCTTGCGGGAAAAGCCTAGTTCGGGAGCCTGCTGGTTCCCCGCTGGTTCCTTCCGCAGCCGAAGGAACCAGCTGGGAAACGGCACCGTCCCGGAGGCGGCAGTGGCTCGCGAGTCCATCCCCCCCCCGCGCGCGCAAGAAAGGAGCCCGTTGCTCCTGGCGCGCGGGGGGGCGGGCGCGACTGTCGCTCACTCCTGGCGCGCGCGGGGGGGCTGCTCGCGACAGCCTCCCGATCGCGCGCGCGCATGGGGGGCGGGCGCGACTGTCCCTCGCTCCTGGCGCGAGCGACAGTCGCGCCCGCCCCCCCGCGCGCGCCAGGAGCAAGCGACAGTCGCACCCGCCCCCCGCACGTGCCAGGAGCGAGCGACAGTCGCGCCCGCCCCCCACGCGCGCGCGAGCGGGAAGCTGTCGCGAGCAGCCCCCCGCCCGTGCAAAGCAGGATGCTCTCGCATCCGCCGCGCTAGCTCCCCGCCCCGCCCCTTCCTTCTGCACGGGCGGAGGGAAGGAGGCGCGACCCAGCCACCTCCCCGAGGCACCGCACTACAGGTGAGTGCGTGTGGGCGCCGGGAGCGTAGCGTGAGCGCGGGGTGATTTTCGCTTGAAAGCGAAAATCAAAAACCCCGCGCTCGCGCCGCTGCAGCCCCGTGAGAGCGCCGGAAGTGGGAGTGCGTCGTGCGGAGCGACGCTCCCACTCCCGCACGGCTCACGGGGCTATTTCGCCCAGGAAAGCCCGTGCGAAAAGGGCCCTAGTTTTTGAAGGTCTCTTTGGAGAACTCCCTGCCAGACTGGCACTCTGTTAGCTGAGTGATCCCCTCAGCTGCCTCTCTTCGCTGAGCTCCGTCCTTCTTGCCGCTTCCCAGACTGAAGACTTCAGGATAGGTGCAGTATCGCCACCTTTACACCCTCTCCACTGAATCCCTTATCAATTTTCACCTCTTTCCCTTCTCAATAGGCCTTGTGTGCATGAGTGAGTGAGTGCGTTGGTGTGTGAAAACACATTTTGTAATAAAAGTCATTTATTAGTACATTTGTTTGGCTTTTTGCTTGGCCTGACCCCTTAAGCATTGGGTAAAAGATTCTGCTGGGTTACCCTGCCCCTCATTTTGCCATTGCCAGTGCTCCACTAATTTACCCAACCTTTGCATCTTGGAGCGAATCATGGTGCCCCCAAGGGACCCCCAGCAGTCAGGTTAACAGGACAGTTCCCAAACACTGGAGTCAGATACTTGGAAGAATGTGACACACAGAAGCAGAACAAGAGGACCATGTTACAAATTTATGCATATCTGATCCCTTTTTAATCAGCCATTACGAAGCACAGCGGCAACAGCTTCAGCCCTCAGAGAGAATGGAGATGACCTTGGAAGATTCTTTGGATGGAAGAGCTCCTATCAGTTCCCACAAGAAGAAAAAACAGAGGTGAGGTGGTAGATAGGTACTTCCATGTTGAGAGAGACAGAAGGCATAGTGTGAAGGCCTGGTAACATGTCTGGAGAAGTGTGCTGTCTCTCAAATATCCATAATGTAACAGAGAAGATGACACACATCATCAAGCTTGACCGTTACCTCTTTCTTCTGATCCATGCTGAAATAAATGATACTGCAAGATATAGCCTTCAACATATTGGGACTATGATGCTTTTGGGAAAGCTAAAGGACCCTGGAGAACAGGTTGTTATTGCATCTCTCCTTCCTGTTGAAGGACATGACCCAAGAAGAAGGAGAATACAAGAAGTAAACAACTGGCTCTACAGATGGTCCCATAAGGACTTTCATGATGGAAGACTTCTAGCAATAGAAGGATTGAATGTTGCATAAGTTGTTAAAAATGCATTCTGTAGGAATGTTGCAAATCTGATCAGGAGGGCTTTAAACTGACTTATGTGGAGGGGAGGTGGAGACTTTATTCCAGAGAGCCGTGATGGCGCACAATATGAAATAAGAAATTGCTTTAAATCATTGAAAAATATTTAGCCTATTTAGCAAGTAAGTGAATATTGTCTTTTAGCAGATATAGGGGTTAATATGTAGCTAAAGGAAAATGTGTCTGCCAGGAGACTGAAAGAAAAGATAAGGAGATGCTCCGAATGGCTATGTGCCAGAAGCCAGCTGCAGAAGATAAGGAAAGGCAGAATTACCTTTGGTACTTTTTCGGTACAGCACATATAAAATTTAACTTTTAGGACAGGAGGGAGAAAAGTCATCTAAGATTAGTAAAATAGCTGTGTCAGGGCTGACTATGTGAAGTTTTAGCCAATTAGAGTGTTACTGTGTATTTTTTTGAAAAGGCAAGAAGGTATAAATTTCAGGAAAGGAAATGTGTTCAAGTACCAACCCCTGAGAACTTTGGGTTGGCCCAATTGCTCAATTGACATCTTTAATTGTAATCTTTAATTGTCTTAATTAAACTGTCTTCTCACTTCACTCAAATTCTTCGAGTTTCATTGGTTCCATAGCTCAGGGAAATGCAATTTTGCGATAAGAGCAGGGAGACACCAAATACTGGGGTTAAGCGAATCAATGACACAGAAGGAATTGGGACAATAGTACAGGACTACGGACAGAAATGGACAATAGTACAGGACATGGATAGAAAACCCGCCCCACGCCTGTACACTAAGGCACAGAGAACAGGGAATAACGAGTTTTTAACACAGGAAACCAAACATGATTTAATATCCACCAAGGAAACCTGGTGGGATCAATCTCATGATTGGGAGCTAGTAATCAAAATATACCAAACCAAATAAGAGGAAGAGGAGTATATATGTCAAAAGATACACCTGTGAAGAGATCATGATTTAGAATATGAAAAACAGACTGAGAGCATTTGGTAATAATCACATAGGACAGAAACAACAGTGACCTCATTGTAGGCATCTATTATAGGGAGACTTGGAAAAACATAATAAGCTGGAAAGTTTGATTTAAAAAAATTAAAAGAATTTTTGAGGATCTAATACAGTTTATATTGTCTAAATTTAAAAGATTTTCTTTAGACTATAAGAATTAAAAAGTTTATCCTTGGTTAAAACATACTAGACCAGATAAGGATATGTGAGTGAGATTTCATGAATTCATTTCACAGGATTCTGATGAAGGAGAGATGAATCATTGGAAATCTGTATTCTACAGGTAGTTCCAGTAGGGACAACTTATAATCAGGACATTTTATTTTAAGTTAGCTCCCTGTTGTTCAATTGATATAAAAAATACAAACAGATATTGCAATTGAATATCATTTAGAGAAAGAAAAAGCAGGCCTTCGTTTGTTAAACTATCACTTACCAGCAGTGGAAAAGCAAGTGTTAAATTATGGATTATCCTTTGTATCTACACCTAGTTATAATCCTTTTCAGACTAGAGTTGATTTGTTTAAATTGATAAGATTAATGAAATTGTGTGTGGGTTTTTTGATCCGTCAGATTATCAACCAAAAAACACATTCAAAGTAAGATCTACTTTTACCCCTTCAGTTAGTCATCACTTAATTACTACTTTTGAGGAGTTAGTTTTATAAGACATTCATTGTATGGAAATCTCTCTTCCACATCCCTGGCATAATCTTTCATTACAAGAGCAACAAGATGTAAAGGTCATTAGTTCTAATTCTAACATAATTGTAAAACAGCAGACAAGGGTAGGGCTCAACAAACAAGGCTATTTAGAAGAGGTTTTGGGAGCTACAAGATGCTCAGAGTTGCTGAAAGCTAACACAAGATCCCACTATATTAATTAAGTTTACTATCCGTATAGTGCAAGAAGCCCTGCCATTGGGATATACAGACCTCTATATAGCAGTGGTTTTGCTTACTTCTCCAGTATGTGTTCCTATGTTTTATTTTTGGCCTCAAATTCACAAAATTCACAAAATCCTTTTGGCAAGACCATTTTTTTCAGGGTCAGGCTGTATTCTAGGACCTTTGCCAAAGCTTCTTGATTCTTTTCTAGTCCCGCTTCTACCATTCCCTACCTCTTATATTAAGGATACTACCCATTTTACAAACAAAATAGAGAATATGGAAGTGGATAATCTAACCTGTTTAGTAACTTTGGATGTCAACTATCTTTATACATTCTTTAATACATCAGGTGTGGATTAAAGAACAGAAGGCGATGCTCTGATTTGCCCACTCTATAGTTTTATAACTTGTGTAACTGCCTCATAAAAAGACTTTAAAAGCTTTATTTGGCACAAGCTTTCATGGGGCATAGGAAATGCCATCACAAGCATGTTACGAAATGGGCTGCGGTCTATGAAAATTCTCTTAGACTTTATTCTCTTAGGTGGCAATAGACTCTTCATTATTACTTTTCTGATCAGATACTTGAACATTTCTGGGTTTTGTTTGTTGTCATTTAATTCTTCATATAGATGCCATATGCTACCTTATATTATGCTTTTCCATCAGTTCTGGTTCACCCATACCTTGGAATTAAGCATGCAGAGCAGAGGTGGACAAACAAAAATGAACCTCCCTGTGGCTCACAAGCTGTGCACTGTCCTTTCCAGTCCCTAAATGGCTGTTCTGAATCACCTTTCCCTTGGCTTTTTGGGTGCCTTTAGCCATAGAAGTATAAGAGAAGAGATTGAAGTGATTAATCCATATAGTGAACGTGGTGGCACTTGCTGCCTGGGTGAATTATATTATATAGGGTCTGGAAGCCATGCTCTATGACAGCGGTTCTCAACCTGTGGGTTGCGACCCCTTTGGGGGTCAAACGACCCTTTCACAGGGGTCACCTAAGACCGTCGGAAAATACGTATTTCCAATGGTCTTAGGCTCCATTCCCTCCTCGATGGTGGTGCGCAAGCGCGAGCCACACGCTCACGTCCTCCTGCCCCCTGTTCAGAAGGGACTGAAATCATTCCCCTTCTCCGCTACCAGGAGAGCCTCCCATCTGACAGACCAGCTTGGGATGTGGCGGCAGCATGGGGGGCAGGCCCCTCCTCGCCACAGCCCCTCCCCCACTCGCCACGGAGGGGGGGCTGCGGAAGGGCTGGGGGCCCACAAGGCAGCGCTTTTTCCGGGGGGGTGAGCTGCGCCTGGTGCAAAAGACAAAGGCGCTGGGATTCCCCCCCCCCCAGCCAGGGTCAAAACTCTGGAAACTTTTCCCACACTGCGCTCCCCAGCGGAAACGAGAGTGAAGCAGAAGCAGAGCCCGGGGGGGTAGTTCTCGGAGTTTTTTCCCCGGGGGAGACGCGCGGATCCTCTTTCCCTCCCTGCCCACCGCCCTGTTCCTGGCTGGCGAGGTGGCCTTTGCCCGGGGGGAGTAGACATTGTAAATAATAAATAAATCATTTTATGGTTGGGGGTCACCACAACATGAGGAACTGTATTAAAGGGTCACAGCATTAGGAAGGTTGAGAACCACTGCTCTATGAGGAATGGCTTAGGGAGCTGGGTATGTTTAGTCTGCAGAAGAGAAGGTTAAAAGGGGACATGATACCCATGTTTAAATATTTGAAGGGATACCATATGCTGCCTTGGAGTGTGGCAGAGTCTCCTTCTTTGGAGGTTTTTAAGCAGAGGATGGATGGCCATCTGTTGGGAATGCTTTGATGTGTGTTCCTGCATGGCAGGGGGTTGGACTGCATGGCCCCGGGGTCTCTTCCAATTATATGATTCTATGATTCTACACCTGCCTAGTGCACAAAAAGTTACTGCAGAGACTAAAACAGGAAGAAAAATTGTCACACGTATAGGATAGAGAACACTGTCTCTTTGAACAAGCCACCCTGGAGTGATGTTCTAGTCGATAAAAAATGAGATCACACTGGCAGAGCATGGGGCAATAGGCCTCCCCCAGTGTGTCTCATTAGCAGCTAGTATTATTCAGGGCTACATGAACACGAAGGAGCCCTTTAGCACTATGGCTAAGAAGCAATTTTTATTTCCAGTTGAAACCTAAAAATAACTTGGACTGGAGCAGAAAGGAAGGACATTCTGGCCCTTGCCATCAGCCAGATGAACAAGTCCAACAGGTAGGTGTTCCTTCTGCCTGCCAAGAAGAACATCAGGGAAAGAAGGAGGCGAACCCATGTCATTTGGCCTTTTTTTGCAGCAATGAAGAGAAGAATAATCTGGGTTCATCCACAGAATGGGACAATAAATGAGCGGGGTTTTTGGATGGATATTTGGGCACTTGTCTCTGGGCACACTGCAAATTCCTGCTTCCTAAGCCTAAAAACAGAGAGGAAGCATTTTCTATCAAAACTGTACATTTCTGAGGCTTGTGATATAGACCTTAAAAAGAAGGGAGGGTGGGAATGTACTTGAACCACAGAGAAAATGCAAATATTTGAAAAAAAGTACATTCATAAAAAAAATTGTACTGGAAAAAAACAGGTACCAAATGCATTAATTTCACTGGAAAAATGCTTGAAATACAGTTTTGCAAAAGTGTGCACAAAATGTGAACAGTTTTTAAATGCAAAAGAAAAAAAGGAAAAGAAAAATTTTTTCCAGTGAATTCATGCAGAAATCCAACCTCATTTTTTTTTGTATGGACAGGAAAAAAAAATCAAAAGTTAATTCAGAAAATGAGACAGAATGAACTTTGGTATGGAGAGAACCCAAGTGAAACAGAGCTTGAACTCTACTTGTGAGCCACTTATTTAAGCACTCATCATTTTATCATTTTGATGTCAGATCAAGGGATGATGTCAGGGATTGGCATTACTGGCCATCTAAGGAGGCTCAGACTCTTGCAGGGGGTTGCCAATTGCTGCCTCCTCCTAGTCCAGAAGATCCTATTTTTCCTTGCAGTTACTGCCTTTCCATGTGCCTCCTGCACAGCCTGGAAAATGTACTTTTTGACTACTGGCTATTCAGGCTGAAGAATACCGGAAGCTGTAGAACACAAAGGCAGCACTCTGCATTTCTACATTCCCTGAGCATGCATGCTCATTAAGGTATTCCATTTATTGTCCCATTCTGTGGATGAGCTCAGAGTATTCTTCTCTGCAGAAAAAGGCCAAGTGGCATAGGTTCACCTCCTTCTTTCCCTGGAGTTCTTCAATAACACCTGGATCATAACAAAAGGCTTCTTTTTATTTCGTTTGTGCAAGTGGGGAGTAGCTGTGCTTATGTACCCAAGACAAACCACTCTGAAGAAATCGTTGCACGCAGGCAACTACATACTGAGCCGAGCTACAAAAGCATGGCTACAAAAGCAAAAAAATAAATAAATGCTAGTTAATTGGCTAATCCAAATTCATATGTATAGGGACTATGTCATGAACACATTATTATGTCAGCATTCAAGCATTGTGCATGTCCATATAGGTCGTGCCAAATTATAATACCAGATCTCACCTTGGATCGTAGACGACCTGATTCTGGGTCGGGGTTAATATTCTTTTTTTTTTTTTAATTATTTGTATCCCGCCTCTCCATATGGATCGAGGCGGCGAACAACTTAGAAATAGCATGTATTTCGAAACTTTTCTATACATGCCCCCAACAAGCTGGGTACTCATTTTACCGACCTGCGAAAGGATGGAAGGCTGAGTCAACCTTGGAGCCAGGCAGGATCGAACTCACAACCTTGTGGTTTGCAGTACTGGCATTTAACCACTGCGCCACCGCGGCTCCTTCTAATTTAGAGGTAACCGTAAGTCAAGGATATCTGCTTCTCCCTCCCAACAAACCATTTTAGGCCAACTCTCTTAACTACAATGTTTCAAGATGACCAGACACAGATGGTTTCTCACACCTGCAATTCTATTTTCAAATCAGCTTCTACAGACTCCCATTGTGCCAGTTTCAAAATGTAACGTTTATCAATGTCAATGTCTGTCTGCATTCCAAAGAGAATGGCATACTTCCCAGAACTAGAATAAAAAATAATGCTCCCTCAAATTGGATTTAGCATGAGTTTTCAAAGAGTATTTGATTGCATGACCCCTCATGTTCTAACTACAGCTTAACAGATTTCCCCTACTGCCATCTGCAGAATCCTCATCCCTGGACTAGAGGGAGGGGACAAGCTAATAGGTACAGAAGCTGGAAGGGGTCCAGCGTAGCCATCTTGCCCAATGCCTCCAGAATCCAGGAGCTGGCACTGACCAGGTCCTCAAACATTCTTTTCCTCATCCTTGCAGTTTACTTCATGTTGTAAGTCAGACATTGTTATCTCCTAACATGTCTCTTTTAATATTTATCACACTACAAGACAAGGTTGATATCAATAAGTAGTAACTGTAGAAATGACAGCTCAGCAGGTTGCAGTTCGTGCATGGATGCCATGACTGTGGTATCCCCTAAGGAAATCTCTGTAATTGTCAGCTTTCTCACACAAAGAAGGTTATGTTGTGTATGTATGTATATGAGAACTTCAGGGGACAAAAAAACTGCCTGGTGAACAAAGGTTCTCTCAGAATGCAGCAGAGGGTGCAAGAATGAGAAAATTGTGCTTCCCCCCTTCCTTTCCTCCTATTAAATATGCTGAAGCAGTTGTGTAGGGTGGGGGTGGTTTGCCCCAGGCGGCAATGTTTTTGGGGTGACTGGGCTCATAGCCAGGCCCCTGCGCACTGTGGTCCTGCCACATGCACTACAGCCCCCTCCCACCCCCTCCTGTCCCTCCTCCACGCACTCCAAGCTCTGCTGGTGTGCTGAAGTGAAAGACTGAAAGTACACAATGCATCAAAATGAATGCTCAGACTGTGCTTGGGTGTGAATAACCCCAGCCGAAGAATTTCAGTCAAGTGAAAATAGCTTTCTCGTAGCTTTGATCATTTTAAGTACCTAAGAAAATAACTGTGAACTGCTTTCATTGTTTAACACTCCCCCCTTCTTCAAACAGACTGAACAAAAAAAAAAAAAAAAACCTCTTAATCTAGACTCTAGATTCTAGAGGGTATATGATCAGATTGACAACCTACTGGGATATTCTTTTACATAAGGTGGAAAGAAGGAGGGATGAACAACCTGAACACCCTCAGCCTAATTTTGCCTCTGAACAAATCTTGCCAAGAAAACAGTGTGACAAGTTAGGCTTAGGGCCATCCAAAACAACTTGAAGGCATACAACACCGCTACCTTGGTTTGATAAAGAATGTTTTGAGGCTAAAGAAACACTTAAAGACAAAATATCATCAACAGAGAAGAGATAACTGTAGAACTTTGCTTCAGTCATACTATCTTCTTAAAAGAAGCTGCAAAGCCTTGATTGCCTGAAAAAAGAAAGAAGCCAATGGCATATGGAGTTTGTCTCCTTTCTAAAATTATATAGAGGTTATTATGTTTTAAAATGTTTAATTATTGAATTGATATTATCACTGTTTTATATGGTTTAATTTTTGTATTTTGTTTTACTGTATGGATATTTTGTGTTTTAATGGTCTGTGACTGCGTAATAAAGCCTAAATTGGGTTGGATATTTCAGTCATCTGGGGCATGGAGTACACAATCTGTGCGCACCATCGGAAATGTTCAAAAGACAGGCAGCCCAAAGGAGATGTGCATATACCTTTTGTGGTAAACGTCTTCTAGGACAAATAACACCTTGAGTTTTGTACAGTTCTCAGCTGTGCATTTATAAAGATATGAGGTGTAGGGAGTGTTACTATGGTTATGATATGTCTAGTGAGAGCACTAGATATCCTTTTGATATCAAATAATTTGGCCTTTGCTTGACCTTTCTCTGCTCCCCTACTCCACGTGTTTGCAGAGGTCCACCGGACAAGCACGTATTGGGTGCGGCCATTAATGGTTGTACATTCCAAATCTCATTCAGGCAGGCAGCTTAAGCCTCTCCGATGCTTAGGGAAAAACCTTCTTGCAAACCGGCCTTGCTCAGTGTGAATCTACACAAAGACGCACAGCCACGAGCCTAGCCATTCCTTTATATTGAGCCATTTACGCACTGGCCATACTATTGTCATCAAGCGCTAAGCCCATCATGCAAAACTTGACCTTTTCCAGCTCCTTTGTCCAGCTCCAAATTTCCTTTGTTCTCACTGAGCATGGCATAGCCTGTAGGTAAAATCCACCCTATAAAAAGTTCTCATTTTCGGGACTTCCTCGGATCACCCTGGACTTCCATCCATCCTTGCTGCTGCTCTGTTCAGTGAAGTTTTCCCCTCAGTTCCCTATAACTGAGTCTGCCTCCCTTTTGGACTACTTGGAACACTTTGGACTTCCATCCCGCCTTGCTGTCAGTTTGTCCAGTGAGCTCCCCTCAGCGAACCGCGCTGAGCTTTCTATCCCTGCAACCTCATCTTCTCTCCAGGACTACAAGACGAGGTGTCATATTACCCATTCCCCAAAGCTCTCCATTTCTATTTCTCAGTTAGTTAGTGTATGTCTTGTCTTTCGTGTTGCTTGTCTTCAATAAAATATTGTTTGTTACTTTAAAACCTTGTCTAGCGGCTCTCTGACCCGACGCTGTATACATAGGTTTCAAGATCCTGGCTAAAGTTACCCTGCCTCTTGTTACCTTAAGAGAGTGCTCAAGCTTAATTTCCCCCATCTTGTGTTCTTATTTGGTTATTTGGGCGCCCCTCCCGGGACCCCCAACATACAGGGTAACAGGAGGACCATTGAGACTTCTCAGCAGGAGAGCTCTTTGGCCTCAGTAGACTACAACCCCCAGAATTCTACATGATGCTGAAAGTAGAATAATTGCACTCTAACAGGGTAGTGCAGAAATTACCTATATTTGCTTTGACTGTTGAGAACCACCTTGAGCCCCAGCCACAAGAGGGATACAAATAAATAAATGATGCACTATTCTTGGTGCCCCATTGTATCTTCCAAGTGTCTCACGCAGAGCAGAATCTAGAATGGCCCCCCTTGAAGGATGTGGTTGGTTCCTCATAATTAGCCATTGGCTTAAGTTGAATCTCACTCCTTCTGGTTTCACTTCCTGGATTCTGACAATCTGCCTTGTTGAGGGCTGTTACAACAGAGGTTCTCCCCTTCAGCTTTGTCATGCTTGGGGATTCTCTAAGGTAGGGCTTTCCAAATGGTGTGCTGTGACATATTAGCGTGTCGCCAAGTGTTGTCGTCTTCCTGGGCTGAGAAAGACCCCCTTCGCCCAAGCCATTCCCACTGCCACTGCTCTTGGCTGGGTCTTTCCTCATCAAAGGCAAAGGCAGCAGGCTAGGATCAGGTAAGGAGGCTGCCTTTTCCCCTGTTTCCGCCCTCCCTGGGATCTTTCCTCAGCAAGGGCAACAGCAGCGGGTCAGGATCTGGTAGGGTGCTGCCCTTTCCACTGTCTCTGCCCTCGCCAGGGTCTTTCCTGGTGAAGGCAACAGCAGCAGGCCAGGTTCAGGGGGGCTGCCTTTCCCGACCTTAGATACACCTCTGGGTACTGCACATGTGCAATCAGTTAGTTTGATCTCTGGTTTGCTAGTAAAATTGAATTACTGTGTTATGAAATGACGCATGTCTAAAAAGTGTGTCACCAACATGAAAAGTCTGGAAAGCACTAAGGCCAAAGAAATGATTATTCAGCAGACTTGGAATGCAGTCTTACATGAAGACAGAGCAAGAACTCAACTCGAAAGAAAGTAAGGGGGCCCAAGGAGCAAATGTTATTAATGAGAATGAACAAAGAATGCACCCCTATCCTAAGTAAATGTGGAGATGTACACTGTAGCAATGAGTGGGCTGGCTGCCCTTATCACCCCGTTTTGCTGCTGCAGATCATGGGGTGAGAGATGGTGGGCTTCCCAGTAATACAGAGCAGAGTCAGTATGGTGAAAGATTACAACTTGCCTGCTACCCCAGCTTTGTGGCAGCAAGTCATTGGCCATTTCTGCACTAGGCTGTTATAGCGCAATGATTCCACTTTCAACATCCTATGGAATCCTGGGGTTTGCAGTTTTGGGAGGGGAATCATCGCGCTACAACAACCTAGTGCAGAAATGGCCATTGTGTGCAAGAGAACTTCAGCAATATTGAGAGTCAGAAGTGGAAAGAAGGTGTCACACTTCCTTACTAACTGAACTTGGCTGCAAGAGATAATTAGTTCTTCCTGCAGCTCTCCTTTTGCTTTCATTTTGCCTGGGAAGGGCAAGACTCCACCCCTTCCTTTCCAGAGTGCAGGCTCCCCCTGCTGAGCTAATTGAGCACAAAGTGCTTTGAACTCAAGAGTGGAATCAATTGAATCAATTGAGCCATCAGAAGGGGCAGGGGAAAAAGCAGGACATTTTAAAAACAGCTCAGGAATGGGCAGAGCAGACAACTAAATGTGGCTTTGAGGTTTGAACTGGGACAGTTGGAGGATGTGCAGAGAGTACATCTAAGTATACCATGTTTTGATGTGCCTTGGCTTCCAGAAATATGCATTAATCATGTTGGAGAGGAAAGCAGTGAAAAACAGTAGTAGTTGGAGGCAATTGACAAACACAGTAATTGCAGTAAGTTGTTCTGTCAAAATATTGCCATGCAGTAATTGCAATAAGTGGCACATACACTATGTACCTTCCATTTAACTGCAGAAGATCATAGAATCATAGACTTGGAAGAGACCACAAGGGCCATCGAGTCCAACCCCCTGCTATGCAGGAACATACATCAAAGCACTCCTGACAGATGGCCATCCAACCTCTGCTTAAAAACCTCCAAAGAAGGAGACTCCACCACACTCCAAGGCAGCATATTCCACTGCGGGACAGCTCTGACTGTCAAGAAGTTCTTCCTGAGGTTCAGGTGGAATCTCCTTTCCTGCAGCTTGAATCCATTGCTTCTTGTCCTAGTCTCTGAAGCAGCATGTTACTCCACTAGAAAACCCTGTCCCGGGTTCTACAATTTTGATATTAAAATTCAATGTGCCTGAAAGGTCACCCGGATGAGCACGTAGGCAGCAACGGTTGAACAAGTGAAAACAAGGTCAGGCCAGTAAAATCCCCAGTGACGTAGCCCCAGGAGACCTCAAGCTGTGCAAACCCACAGGAAACAAAGGGTCATCACCCACTGAGGAGCCAACTTGAGGGGATTAGCATGTCTGTCCCAAGTTGAGCAAATATCCTATCAGGCGAGGACCATTGACATGAAGTCACACCACAACCAAATGCAGTAAAAGATCCTGAGACTTTGGCAACACCTTGTAATCTCATCATGCAAAGGAAATTACCATTGTGGAGCTTCTTTCTCATCCATTGTTCTCCCCGGGAAAGGATTAGCCCTCCAGGTACTTTTTCCCCTACAAATAGTCCCAGTTTTTGAGCGTTTCTTTGGATCACTCCCGGTCATCCCAGCTGACTGTTTCTCTGTCCGTTGAGTAATCCCCTCAGCCCTCTCCATGCTGAGCCCTACTTCTCTGCTGTTTTTCCCGGACCAAGGACTTCAGGAAAAGGTGCAGTATTACCCCAGCTACAACCCCTTCAATATTCCCCTATGCAGTTTCCTCTTTTTTGCTTCTTCCTCTCTTTTGCTTCTTAATAGGTTTTGAGTGAGTGAGTGAGTGAGTGTGTGAGTGATTGTGCTGCTGCATGAGACTTTCATTCAATAAAATCATTTATTGGACAGTTTTGTCTGGTTTTTGGCTTGGCCTGACCCCGTAAAAACTGTGTAAAAAGACCCCGCTAGGTTATCCTGCCTCTTGCATTACTATTGCTCATGCTCTGACTAGTTTCCATTCCCCATTACATAGAGCACAGTGAGGTGTCACCCAAGGGACCTCAGAAATCAGAGTAACAAGCAGAAAACAAGCCCACTCCCTCCTCAACATTATATCCCTTCAAATATTTAAACATGGCTCTCATGTTTCCTCTTAACCTACTCTTCTGCAGACTAAACATACCCAGCTCTCTAAGCCAGTCCTCACAAGGCATGGCTTTCAGACCCTTCACCTTTTGGTCGCCCTCCTGTGGACATGTTCCAGCTTGTCGATATGCTTCTTGAAAGGAGGTGTCCAGAACTGGACACAGTATTCCAAATGAGGTCTAACCAATGCAGAATAGAGTGGTACCATTACCTCCCTTGATCTGGACACCATACTCCTATTGATGCAACCAAGAATCGCGTTGGCTTTCTTGGCTGCTGCATAGCACTGCTGACTCATGTTCAGCTTGTGATCTACCAAGACTCCTAGATCCCTTTCACACATACTATTATCCAGCCATGTATCCCCCATCCTATATTTGTGCTTTTCATTTTTTCTGCCTAAACGTGGGACCTTACATTTATCTGTGTTGAAATTCATTTTGTTAGCTTTGGCCCAGCTCTCCAATCTGTCAAGGTCATCTTGAATTCTCATCCTGTCCTCTGGCATATTAGCAATCCCTCCCAATTTTGTTTCATCTGCAAATTTGACCACCATACCCTCTACTCCTTCATCCAAGTCATTGATGAAAATGTTGAATAGTTCTGGGCCCAGGACAGAACCCTGCGGCACCCCACTAGTAATTTCTCTCCAGGATGAAAAGCAGCCATTGGTGAGCACCCTTTGGGTTTGGCTGGTTATCCAATTACAAATCCACCTAATAGTAGCTTTGTCTAACCCACAACTGAGGCCATTTCTGCACTAGACTGTCAAAGGCCCCTCCCTAAACTGCAAACCCCAGGATTCAATAGGATGTTGAAAATGGAATAATTGCACTATAAGAGTGTAGTGCAGAAATGGCCAAAGTCACATAAACAATAATGAGATCCTATAATGTTCAGCAGCCATTGGTGTCCAGTTTTGTTTAATTAAATTAAACAGTTCTATGGCTATTGGGATTCTAAAAACATCAAATCACAGAATGTATCTACCTTGTAACATTATAGAAGTTTGATACTGATCTAACTATCCTGGCTCCAGCCCATGCTATGGTTCAGGGCAGTGGACTGAGCAGATAATTCTAAGACCCTTTATCAAACTACATATCCCAGGATTCCATAGGATAGAGCTATGGCTATAAAAGTAGTATCAAACAGCTATAAATCTTTTAAAAATCTATAAATCTTAAAAATGAAAGGTACTTCCTTACTATAATTACCATCGTACGGTTGCTTGAAACACTGGGAATGGGGAAAAGCTCTCGAGATTGCTATTAGCATAAAAAAAAAGTTTTCTTTCTTTACAAAAGAAAAAAGAGACGGAGAAAGAGAAGTGGAGATGATGGTGGTCATAATTATCGTCTTGGGGGATTTTGAAGTCAAGCAATAGAGAGCATGGGAAACTCATCTTTCTATAGAGAAATAGTTAGAGAAGACATTAATATTGTATCTTTTACAAGGAGACTGTAACGAGGGAAAGCCGCGTGCGTGCTATGAATCCAGGGCTAGATCAAGATCTGGATTCCAAGCAGGTATGGACCTGCTGCTATGCCCTCCTGAAACACATGGCTTTTCTTCTTCTCCAGCTTCCCATAACTATAAGCACTTATTCTAATGGCAGGCAATTATTTTACAGTTATCCCTCCACATTTGCAGATTTGACTTTCATGGATTTGATCATTTGAGAGTTTCTTCACCCTTCCCACTCTCCACCCTCATTCAGGCATTTCTTTTCCAGGGGAACTTTCTCTCTTGGCAGCTCTAAACCAGGTCATGCAGACTTTTAAAAACCTGCCTCTCAACCTCCTCTAAGGACGGCTCACACCCCAATTTCTCAGCATGACAAATGTTCTCCTGATGTCCCACACCCCACTCAAGGAAGGAGATGAGAGAGAGAAATGAAGTATGGGGCCACTGTGCCAACCCTGTCTTCCCTTCCCTTTCCCTGACCTGGCCCCTTTCTGCACTAGAGTGTTATAGCACTATGATTCCACTTTCAACATCCTATGGAATCCAGCCGGCCCCTCCCAAAACTGCAAACCCCAGGATTCCATAGGATGTTGAAAGTGGAATCATCGCACTATAACCGGCTAGTGCGGAAAGGGCTCTGGTTTGGACCCTGGATGCCCCCTCTCCCCACCATGCCTTGTCCTCCTTCCCACAGACACACACACAAATTTTGATGTTTGTGGTTTTTCCACTTTTGCAGAGGTCCTGCACACCTATCCTTAGTGAATATGAAAAGCAGACTGAATATGTGATTCATTCATTAATAGGATTTTTTTTTCTTACTTATTTCTAACCTTAATCATTATTTTGGAGACCCTTCTTGGCCCTTCATTTCATCCTCTTCCAGTGATTCAATGCAGCTGACAATAAGTTTCAAAAGGAGAGAACAGAATGAATTTTTGTGACATATCTTTACACAAATTTTAGTGATCATCTCTATTTCTTGTTTTCACGTATAATCTCTTTGATCATTAGCATCTTCTAGTATTTACAGATGTAGGAGGAAGCCTGCCTTAACATAATTTGCCCCATCTTTTAATGATGTATATCATCTTTTATTTATTTTCAGACCTGGAAGTAGAAAAAAGTTCAAGAAGAAAAATGCACTTTGTGGTAAAGTGGTTGTAAATTTCCTTGTGTTTACAACAGAGGACTGACCAAAAAGAGTTTATTAAATTTATGAAGGACTTGATGTATATCAAGCAGTTACATAAGGTCAATAGTTTGGAAGAAATCAGACAATAAATACACTATATTGAACTCTATTTCTGTCAGAGAAAAAGCAATCATATAAAGATTACAGCACTCATTTTAATATGGAATGTCAGGCAGCTTTAAAATAAAATCTCTTCTTTTACTTCTCCCTGAGTTATGAACTAAATCACAATTTAAAATACAAACAAAAAACAGCATTGAGTTTATACACAGAGACACGGACAACATCGGAAGTAATAATTAACATAAGATGAAATAGTTACGGCTTCTTCAGTGTACTGATATTGCACATTTTTTGCACTCCATAGCAAGGCCATTTTAAATACCTTTAAAAATACATCCTACAATAGTTTAGAAGAAAAACTGCCTTAAAATACATTTTAAACTTTGGAACTCAATTTCATCTAACTATTGCACTGGTTGTGCAAAATTCCTTCACACAATTAATTACTAAGGGGAAGAGATATCTCATCATCTTGCAAGTAAGAAGAGAAATTATGAATGTGTATCTCTACTCATGTATAGGTTTCCTCTCCTCTACTTAGTAATAACTTCCTTCCTTCCTGTTTTGCTGATCTGTCTTGAATGACAGAGAACATAGTTTTATTCCTGGCTTGTGTAAAACACTAAAAAATAGGATCTGACACACAGATTGATTGCAAAGACATGAAACCACCACAAACTGATGTGTAACTATGCCATCCTGTTGACAGACCATGTCAGCTGTGTGCACTAGATGAGAAATGATCTATCTCTTCTAAGCGGCAGGGTAATTCTCTCGATTATTTACTCATTTTGAAGGGAGGAATGAAGGTGAGAGGTGAGCAATTTCAGGAAGGTGGCTTCTTTTCCAGGAAATTGCTCTTTCATGAATTAATGTATCAATACTGATTATAGCTATAAGATGACTAGCACATCTGCAACACGGAACACAAAGCTCTGGTGCAATTTGCAATCCACAAAATGCTTTTTACTGGATCTGCTGAGAGTTTCGTTCAGCACCGGATGTTCTGATATGCAGTCTTGATAAGAAAAACTATAAGGCAGAGTGGACAGGAAGCTCAGCTCATCATCTGACTGCTTGACTCAAGGTTTCTTAGCAAAGATCAATTTGTAAAAAGCAAAACTTTTCTTCTTTTTGTTTTTGCAGCAAGTTCTTTCCCGTCTTGGATTGCTAGCATTTGTTATGGGATGCATACATGTATGAATGCATTTCCTTCTTGCATCCTGGCCTGGGGAACACAAAGTCCACAGCTAGCTAGGAGTGCAGGAAAGAAATGGGAAAACGTCATACAATCTGGTATGCAAAGTTGGAGAACCTGTCGTCCTCCAGGTACTGGACTCCAGTCACTTCATCACTACCTATGGGCCATACTGACTGGGATGGAATTGTGGAAGTCCAAAAATATATTGAGGAACATATTAATCTAACCTTGTGCCATAGCATTCAGTCTCAAACTCATATAGAGATAGAAAAAAAAAGATGCAGAAAATGACTAAAAACTTTTTAGTGTGATATGCTCAGTGAATTTCTAGTACTCATGTAGGTACATACCAACATATTTATTTTTTAAAGAGCATTGTTACTGCAAATCTGCCTGTCCCTGAGTTTATGAAGCCAATGAAAAACAACTCAGAGAGTTTGAGTAGGGTAAGAAGACTATTTAATTAAGTCAGTTGAAAATTACTGTTAAAAATATCAATTGTACAATCAGACTGACTTTTGGGGTTTGTATTCCTTATAAAAATTAAGTCAGTACTGAAGACATTCTCCATTTGAAATGTATATTCTCCTTGGCCCTTCAAAAAGACACATTTGGATTCCATTGGCTATAAAATATGTATGCAGACACATGCAAAACAGTTCTAATCTCCAGGGCTGCACGGTTTGCTGTTTTCTCCCCAGAGAGTTAGTCTTTATCTCTCAGCTCAGGCTGGCCAGTAAGGGGTTGTTTTCCACTCTGGTGTCCCTTTTTTTCACATTCTGTTAACAAGGCAGTTCCTTCTACTGCTAAAAAGCATGTTCCCTTGGTTGTGCTTAAAGGCACATATTCATTTACTCATCTTTTAAATTTATCTGTTAAAAAATACTAATTTTTCAACTAAAACAATTCATTATTTTATATTATGCATTATCAGCATTGCAGAAGGAGGCATCTGGTACTTTCTTATGCAACTGACTCTCTGCAAATGCACAAAAGCAGCGTTACCCTGTCTGCTGGGCGTCCCTTAGGGGGATTCCTGAGGCGCATCAAAATTATCATTTGTGGGGAAAATTAGTTAAACACTGCTGTAGCAATGGGAAGAGGGTATCTCAATGGGATCTTGAGCCCAGCTTTATGGAGTCAGACCACAGAGAACTAAGCTACCTGTTCAATTTCTGGTATTTTATCGAGAAAGTTGTCAAAATCCACACAAGCACAAGGTTGCATTCACTCACACACACACACAAGACCTATTGAGCTGGAAAAAGGTGAAAATTGATAGCGGAAAAGCAGAGGAAATGCAAGGTAACATGGCACTTGTCAGAAGTCTTCAGTCCGGGAAAGAAATGCAGAGAAAAACTCAGTGCATGGAGGGGGGCTGAGCGGAGTCTCACCTAACAGCATATCTGTTAGCATATCGGGGGAATTCTCTGAAAAAGCCCTTCAAAAGAGGTCTCTCTTATAGGGAAAACTTGTCAGGGGAGAGGCAGACCCTTTTCCTGGGAAAGACAAGATTGGCCAAATTTTATGAAGATGGATTTCAGCTTTGTAGTATAAAGAAAATATAGCCAGGCATCTTTGAATTCCTGCAAGATTGCCATCTCATCCAGGGATGCAGGCATCCAAGGTGTAACATTAATGACTATTTGGAATGTTAATTTGATCCCAGAGACTTCTCGTCTCCTGTTGGCGCTTTTGATGTCCATGTGAACCATTTCCAAGATTCACCCAGCATACATGACAGGAACCAGTGCTAATTTAACCTTTGATCAGTTTCCCATAGGTTGTTGTGGGCTTTGAGGCCGTGTTCTGTTAGTATTTTCTCCTGATGTTTCACCTGCATCTGTGGCTGGCATCTTCGGAGGATCTGGTGGCATGGAAGTGAGACAGAGTATATATATTTGAGTCGTCCCCAGGTGGGAGAGAGCAGTTTGCATGTGTTACAGTTGGCCTGTGTGATGGCCTATTGTTAAATGGGATGTCCTCCAGGGTGTATTATTAGTCAGGGGATATGCATAACGGTGCGTTAATTACATTAGCCATCCATTGTATCATTTCTTGTAGAGGGACCTGCAGAGTCTGGATGGTGTTCATTGGCATATTTTTGAGTCTTGATTTTAGTATTTTTCAGTACTGGTAGCCAAATCTTGTTTACTTTTTGAGTTTCTTCTTTCCTGTTGAAATTGTCTACGTGTTTATGGATTTCAATGGCCACTCTGTGTAGTCTGACATAGTAGTTGTCAGAATTTCTGTGCTTTCAAAAAGCATTCTGTGTCCAGATTGGTTTATGACATGTTCTGCTACTGCTACTGCTGATTTTTCTGGCTGGATCAGTCTGCAGTGTCTTTCATGTTCTTTGATTTGTGTTTGGACGCTGCATTTTGCAGACCTGCCCACAGTTGAAAGGTATGCGGTAAACTCCAGTAGAAGCTAGAGGATCCTTCTTGTCCTTTGCTGAACGTAGCATTTGTTGAATTTTTTTGGTCGGTCTGTAGATTTCTCATAGCTCAACCGCCTATATGCCACTTCAGTAAACCTCTGTGGCCCACTATATTTAATATAAATAATTATGCTCCTCGGAGCAGGGTCTACAAGGTGGGGTAATAGCAGCCAGGGGCTCCAAGGCAGAGTTCCATTCCCCCAACCACTGAGAGGGTAGGGGGTATCCCGGAATGTGTTTCAGCTGCTTTTGTCTTCCAAGGGAAGGTGCAGCTTTACACCAAGGCTGTGACAGTTCATTGTCCTGCCGGTGTACAAGAGTACAAGACTGACTCTACGATTGTAAGGCAACTCATGGGACATGGGCCATTTTCTTCAGATGATTATAAGGTCCAGGTGAGGATTTATCTTACTTGAAAAAGTATGCTTTGAAGTTGTAGGAAAAAATTTTTTGGTTCACATCTTGATACAAACATATCTAATTCCTGCTTGAAGACATTAACTGAAATATAGTAACGTTTCATTATTCAAACTTTTCCAAATTCTGGGGTACATTTCTCCCATTCAAAATGCATGCACAGTTGGCTCTCCATATCCACAGGTTCTGCACCCATGGATTCAACCAGTCATGACTCAAAAATATTCGGAAAAAAATTCTGAAAAACAAACTTTAATTTTGTCACATGACATGCCCTATGTTGACGTATAGGCATATCTTTCTGTAGCCTCTTGCTGTTTTCACATCCTCAGTCTCCCTCTGGCACTCATTTGAATTGTTTGCTGTTTTTTATAAGGGACACCATTTTACTATGCTATCATAGATAATGAGACCTGAGCATCCACAGGTATTCATGGAGGGGCTGGGACTAAACCCCAGCAGATACTGAAGGCCCACTGTATATATAGGTGAAAAATACGAACAGTATGTATATTTATGAAAATAACACCAAAACACACATTAGGGGAATTGTATGTAAAAAATGATCTATATACAAAAAAAATTGTGTATAATAATGTGCATGTTTAGAAAAGTGCAGAAAAACAGGTACAATTCGTATGTGGACTTGTTTTTTAAAAAATGAGAACTGATGCAGAAAGGTGAAAAATACTTAAGCTTTTTAAAAGATAAGAAACTGGGAAATCATAGCAAACAGTTTCATTGATCTCTTTACCTTCTGAACATATAATGTCCAGATTTTATAGATGTTTGTAAATTTTAAAACATTACTTGTCCCAGCTGTTTGAAACTTAGGACTTGTTCAGTTTGCATAAAGAATCTTTGAGTGTCTTGAAGATCCACAATTTCATTGACATAGGTTGTCCTCTCCCCAGTGCACACAGGAAATATTACCTACCACTGTTGTGTTCATAGTTACTTCAGAAGAAAGACATTTGGAGGAATGTGGCACATAGGAGGAGAAGGACTAGGGATCATTCTGCAATTTTGGAGCTACAGAATCAATTAAAAGCTTTCTCCATTATCAGCGATGGTGAGGAATAGGAACAAGAGCAACAGTATTAGTCTTCGGAGAACATGCAGGTGACCCTGGAGGATTCAGCATATAGAATGGTCCCTGTCAATTCCCAAAGGAATTGGGTGGTGGTGATAGGGGACCCCCGGCTGAAGAGAACAGAAGCTGTGGTTTATGGGCTGGACTGTTAGGTCGTCTTTCCTATTCCTGCCATAAGTTGCTTTAATAAAAGTACTTTAATATGCTGTGAGGCTGTAGTTGCAAACTCCTTAGTCAATAACACCTGGATCATAACAAAAGGGTTCTTTTTCATTTTGTTTCCACAAACAGGGAATGGCTATGTCCATGCAACCGAGACAAGCCACTCCAAAGAAACGGCTGCACGCAGGGAGCTATATACCTTGCTAAGCATGATTACAGAATCAAAAAATGATGATTAATTGGCTAATCCAAATTCATACGTATAGAAAACTATGGCCATTTCCGCACGACACTCTTATAGCGCGATGATTCCACTTTCAACCTCCTATGGAATCCTGGGGTTTGCAGTTCCGGGAGGAACTGCAAACCCCAGAATTCCATAGGAGGTTGAAAGTGGAATGATCGTGCTATAAGAGTGTCGTGCGGAAATGTTCTATGTTATGGATACATTATTATGTCAGCATTCAAGCACTGCACATATCCATATAGATGGTCCCAAATTATAATACCAAATCCCACTTTGGGGATGTGAAAGTTAATATTATAATGAACCTTAATGAAGCTATAGGTCAACTATAGTTCAGCTGTTGTGGTTGCTCCCCTCAATCGAGTCTGAGTCAATTCAGACTCTTTTAACTACGATGTTGCAGAGCTGACCATACTGAGACAGCTCGCACCTGCAAATCTGCCTGCGACATACAGACTTCCGTTATCAACACTGGCAAGAATGCATTTCAAAAACCTTCATGGCCAACTTCTCAGATCTGAGAATGTACAATAGTACATTTTTCTTTTAACCACAAGGATTAAAATAACCTCAAGCATAACTCGGCATAACTTTTAACACTGCATGTTCCATCTTGCTTTCACTACAAATCTAACAGATTCTCCATCACAATGTTTATATTTTTATTTCACGCCATCAAGGGGATGATGAGATCGGGTGAGAAACAGCGTGCTGAGAACAAGGGAATGTTATTGTAATGATCTCTGATAACAATAAACAGATGCAACTGCAAGGTCATGCAGTTGGCAGGAGAAATGAGAAAACAGCAGGGAGATGGAGAGTCTTGACTTGTTTTAACTAACCGTCAAATAGAATTCCAACTTATGCTAATTTGAAATGTTACAGTTTATAAGGTACTGCAGTTCCAATAGTTCTTAGTCTTGGCAGTTGCTACAGTGTGCTGATGTAGTTTCTTCAATGTTCTTTTTTTTTAAATAATTTTATTAATCCCCCCCCCAAAAAGAAATAATAAATAAAAACAAATATATACATCTTTTAGTAATACAACATATAGTGGTAATATCTTCTTAGAACAATTTCACATATTTACAATATTTCTTCCTAGCTTTTTTTCTTGTAAGAGCTAATAAATATTATTATTCATTTTATAACACTAACCCTCTATTTGTCATCAATTACCTCTTATATATTAATCCAGCATTCCATTTATCTTGTCAATTAACTGTAATCTTACATCTTATCATTATGCTCCTAAATTAATCTAACTCTAGTTTTTTAAAAGAAAACATTTATTTATTGCAATATTATTGTGATATCATAGAGGGAATTAAAAAACAAATGACAAATAACGACATATACAAATGATAAAGTAATAAAAAAGAGAGAAAAGGGGAAAAAAGGTGAAAATACAATCTACAAATACAAAAACAAAAAACAAAGAAGAAATGAAAAAAGAGAATAGTCAATTAGGACTACATCCTGCTTTACATTACTTACATAATTTGCAAAGCTACAGTGTGCTGATGGTTGTCCCCCCCCCCGGGATGTTCTGAATAAAGCTTTTGAACCCTATCAGCTTGTTCTCTGAACTCGATGCCTCGAGAGGTCTGCTGTCTCCCTAGGGCAGTGGTTCTCAACCTTCCTAATGCAGTGACCCCTTAATACAGATTCTCATGTTGTGGTGACCCCCAACCATAAAATCATTTTCGTTATTATTTATTTATTTATTTATTTATTATTTAGTTAGTTAGTTAGTTAGTTTGAACTGCAAACCCCAGGATTCCATAGGATGGTGAAAGTGGAATCATAGCGCTATTACACTAGAATGTGGAAATGGCCAAAGTCCACAAGACGGATCCGTGCAGCCCTTTCGGGTCAAAAAACCAAAAACAAAAACAAAAACAAAAACCAACCAAGGAGCCTCAGGGGCTCTTGCTGCACAAACCGAAGCCCTTGGCTGACGCCCCCTGCTCCTTTCCCGACCGAGTTCTCGGTCTCGGAGAGACTGATCTCCCCCGTCGGATGGCAGATCCGCCGCAGGAAAGTTTCCCCCTTTGCCTGCCGGACCAAAGGCGACAGCCACACCGACAACTCCCATGGAGCGGCGTGCCCAGAATGAATGGGTGACTGGGCGATCGCCGCTGCTGCAGCCCTGCCACTTTGGGAAGCAAGCGGAGCCCAGCTGCTTGCTTGCCCCGGTAAGCAACTCTGTTCGCCGGCATGAATGAGCGTGAGGTGAAGAGGGTGAGGGGACGGGGTCTTACCTCCCAGACGTCCCGCTGCAGCGCCATAAACCCTGAATGGGAAGCCCTCTGTGTGTGGGGGGGTGGGGGGGTGCGAGCATCTAAGCAGCGCCCGGCTGCTCACTTGCCCCGGCAAGCAACTCTGATTCTGCAAGCCGGCATGAAGGGGAAAGGAACACTGAAGGGGAAGCCCTCCGTGTGTGTGGTGCAGGCGCGAGCGTCCCAGCAGCGCCCGGCTGTGCCCGGCTGCATGCCTCCTCTCCCCTTCTGCCAGCGCAGGATCTCCTCTCCTCACCTCCACCTTAACGCTCCGGCTCCAGCTCTGTCCTGTCAGTGTCCTCACCTCTGCCTTAACATTCAGGCTCCAGCTCTCTCCTCCCACTCTCCGCACCTCCGGCTCCACCTCAGGCTCCTCCAGTGCTTTCCCACCAGGAAGGGAAAGATGGGGAAACGCTCAGCATGCCTCCTCTCCCCTCCTCCCAGCACAGGGGTCTCAGAAGCACTGCTCCTATTGGCTGTGAGGCCACCTTCTTTTAAAAGGGGGGGCAGGATTGAGGAGCTGCGACCCCTGTGAAATGGTCGTTCGACCCCCAAAGGGGTCCCGACCCCCAGGTTGAGAACCACTGCCCTAGGGCAAAAATCCATGGTGTAACAGAGAGGCTGACAAGATTCGTCAAGCCCACTGACTGTTACCCCTTCCCTTTGGTCCAGATCAGTAAGGGATTCCGGAGACAGCTGCTGTTTACCTTGCCTGTCATAGGCAGGCACATGTTGCTACAGTAACATTCACTGGAATAGGATTTGGCTCTTTCCTAGCTCAAACTTTATTTATTGCATGGTATTCAGCAAACATCCTGCTTTAACCTGTTACTGAAACTCTGTGTTTCTCCAGCCCTTCTTCACCCTCATTGCAGTACTGAAATTCCAGCTAGACAAAGGAGGAGAAGGATTTTTTTTTAAAAAAAGTAAATACATAGCCAGCTTCATGCATTTATATGTTCATGTCCATTTATATGCTCATGAGACAGAGGAGAACTTATTTGGCTACGGTACTAAATGCTTCTTCCTGATTCAGTGCTCATCTGGAGATTGCAGAGTTTTTCTGTTTGTTTTACAGTTATATCTGTCACTACACTGAGAATGAGACCCATATTTTCATATAAATCTTGTACTGTGCTTCTTCAAAGCATCCTGGTTTGGCTCAAAAGTGCAGAACTGTAGAATATTCCTGCATCAAAGAGCACACACACAGAGAGAGAGCATCCATTCATTTGTGCATTTATTGCTGTGATTGATAAGCAGTAGGTGGCAGTGTCTCCTCCAACACTTTAAAACCTGTTTGGTATGGACTGATTTTTCCCCCTAGCTTTAGAATACAAACAATACTTAGATAGAGAACTGGCAGGTTACTTCACATCAACATCTGAACTTCACATACACATACTATGGATTTACCAACATTGCCTTCTTAGGACTTCCAGGCTACAAAGTGACAATTAAATCAGAAACCACAGTTAATATAAAAGCTATTTTAGGGTCGAGTTCATATGGATCACTTTTAAAGAAATGGGTGCGCTGAAACATTTGATTGTCCTGATGTATAACCCATATGCAGGACAAGTGGCTAATGTTAGAATATAGAGAAATGGAATGGTTGCCAATTGGGAAGAGGACCAGGCAAGGTTGCATTTTATCACTGTGTCTATTCAGCTTGTGTGCTTTATGTCTCATACGTACAGCAGGATTAGATTTGGAAGAAAGAGGCGTGAAAATTGGAGGAAGGAGCATCAACAATTTAAGATATGCAGATGACACCGTACTACTTAAACAGCAAAGACTTGGAACAGTTACTGAAGAAAGTCAAGGCAGAAAGTGCAAGGGCAGTTTTACAGTTTAACATGAAGAAAACAAAATAATGACCATAGATGATTTACATAACCTTAAAGCAGACGAAGAAGACATTGAAACAGTTAAAAATACTTCATCTTGGTCATTAATCAGAATAGAGACAGCAATTAAGAAATCAGAAGAAGACGAAGGCCCTTTTCGCATGGCATTTTCCATGCGAAAGAGGGCCTGGAGTGTCGCGCGATTGTGAGGAGCGATCCACACAACGCACTCACAATCACACGATGCTCCAGGGGCGAGCAGGGGTCGATTGCACATCTTTTCATTTTCAGCTAGAAGTGGAAAATAGTGCGTGATCGTGCATTGCTCCTGGACCCGCACACACTTACCTGGTGTGCGGAGCCTCCGGAGCCATGCTGTTCGCTCTTCCTGCCCCAGTGCAGCCTGGGAATCTCCCAGGCTGCGCTGCAGAAGGAAGAGGTGGGGCTCTCATGCAAGCAGGCAGCTTGTGTGGAGCCAAAGGACCCCAGATGTGAGAGCCTATTGCCAGAGGCTGCTTGCACGATCCCTGCACCCCAGCACCGTAAGAAGGTGAGGTGCAGAAAGGGCCTAAATTTGGAATGGCAGCTATGAAGGAACTAAACAAGATCCTGAAGTATAAAGACCTGTACTAAAGTTTAGTTTCTACTTCCTTGTCCCAAAATTGCCCATAACTGCATGCCTGCTATTTGCCCATCACAAGAAGGAAATTGTAAATTACCAGAACAGCATTTCTACTTTGTATGCATGTGGTAGTTGGCATTCCTCTTATATTCATCTATATCCAGTGGCAAATGGTGATGCTAATGCTGGTGGGGTGGGGAATCCACTGCAGGTTTTAGTTCAAACTATAAATGTTTTATTTTATAAAGGTTTCATTCAAAGTCCAGAACCCTATTCTTCCAAATAGGTCCAGCCGCTTGGATAGCTCCTTCAGAGTTTGGACTGGACTGGTGATTCACCACCTCATTGACCTCTGGGCCACCAGCCTCTACTGTCTACACCATGGAAGGGTAGTGAGCTGAGTTTCTGCTACAAGGCAGATGAGTTTTAGAGTCCTTTTAAGCACCAGACCTCCCAAATCTTTTCTGATCCAGTCTTCAGATACATCAGGAGACTCCCAGGTACCAAGGTGTGGCTGAGAATGGAGTGTTCCTTCTATCTGCAGTATTGTAGAATGAGAGCATGGAAGAGACTGCAAGGGCCTTTGAGTCCAGTCCCATTCTGCCATGCAGGAATACACAATCAAAGCACTCCCAAGGGATGGCCATCCAACCTCTGTTTAAAAACCTCCAGAGAAGGAGACTCCACCACACTCCCAGTGAGTGAATTCCATTGTCAAATGGCCCTCACTATCAGCACTTCTTCCTAATGTTTAGATGGGATTTCTTTTCCTGAAGTTTGAAGCCATTGCTCCATGTCCTAGTCTCTGGAGCAACAGAAAACAAGCTTGCTCCATTTTTCATATGACATCCCTTCAAATATTTAAACATAGCTATCATGTCACCTCTTAATCTTTGTTCTTCAAGCTAAACATACCCAGCTTACTAAGCTGCTCCTCATAGGGCGTGTCCTCCAAGTTCCACCATTTTGGTCATCCTCCTCTGGACACATTCCAACTTGAAAGTGGAGACAGCAACAATACTGGCCACTTAAAACTGCCACACAATTTTTTTTTAAAAAAAACAACAACTTGCAAGCCACCAAGTATTCTAAATTAAAGCTGTTTATGACTGGGAAAATAATAATGAAATTCAAGTTTGAGCTAGTTTGTCATTGTATATGTTCTTCCTTGGCTTAGCGAATTATACACACAATTAAGCAAAGTACAAAACAGTGATCTACATGAAAAACTGCCACAATATCTTTTTACTCATAAACATGACCACTTCTGCTAATGCTAGTCATGCTCTTTTGTTCTAATAAGGTAGGCAGAAGGCAGTGGGGAGAGCATTGGCTGCCTTGGTTCATATAAACTCTCGGGTTGTAGGATCAATCTTTGTGAAAGGAATGCATTTATTTATGTTTTAACTGCAACTTTCTTTTTCATGCCTCCACCCTCCCACACTTTAATCTTGCAAAGAAGTATCCCATCTTTTGTTTAAGTGCAGATGTCCTGTTTTCAAAATGAAAATTGGAATAATAATCAAGAAAAACAAAAGTTACATGCAGTCTGATGAAATGACGTTTTCCATATTCTGCTGCATGACTTCCCCTCTGCAGTAAACAAACCAAACATTTTTTCCCCTTATTTTTCATCTTTTTGGTTTGTAAATTAGGTAAGAAAATATATTATTTTGCAATAAGAATAATAAGATTTTCCTTCATATCCTCCTTTTATTCTTCGTCTTACTTGCTCTGCCCAATGTCTATTAACAAAGAAGTCTAAAATTGGTTCAAAATAATCTGATCTTGCCATTCCTAACTTCGTTCTTTTGATTTATTACAGGGGTGAGAAGGTGGTATACTTGGGTCTACTGGTATGTCTCTGGAATAATCTGGAAGAATTTCTGATTTCCAATTACTTAACAGTAGCAGCAATAAAATGATCACACAGTTGTGCAATATATTAGACTTTTGAGTTGAAGAAACTTGGAAGATTTAGCTTTCTGTTTTGTCAGGCTCGTTTTTTTTTTCAATCAAAGAACTGAAATCTCTTTTCTGATGCTAATAACATTATATCCATTTTAGAATTTCTTAGCTCCCAGTGCAGATCATTTGCATCCATTTGTGGCTCTCAGGATTCTAATGCCCCCTTTTCAGAAAGCCGTGAGAAAGTGATGTTTTTGGATTACGGCTCCCAAGACCTTTAGCCAGCAGAGTTGGTGGGCCTTCTGCTACAAAACTGCTTAAGATGTAAGATCGCTAAGATCTTCAGGAAAGGCACTTTTCCTATCCTGCCACCCTTACTTACAGTGGGAATCTGGGAGAGAGCCTTCTCCGTGGCTGCTCCCAGATGATAGAATAATTTCCCTCTATGTGGCCCTTTCTACCACTCTTTCTTGTTCCAGCCAGCTTTGGGAACTGAAGCCCTTTTCGCATGCTTTTTTTCTTGCGCGACTGCCCCTTGAATGTCACGTGAGTGGGAGCGTTGCTCCATATGACGCACTCCCACTCATGCGACGCTCACGAGGCTAAAGCGGGGTGCGCGCGCGAATTTTTTGATTTTCGGCTTTAAGTTGAAAATGCCCCGCGCTCACGCAATGCTCGCGGCGCTCTCACACACTTACCTCTGTGCGGTGTGTCGGCAAGGCGGCCCGGTCGTGCTTCCTCCCCCCTGCAGCCTACAACTCCCAGACTGTGCTGTGGAAGAAAGGGGCGGGGTGCTCGTGCGACGGTTGCGCTAGAAGGACGGCGATGCGGGAGGCAAAAAGGGCTGTCGTGAGCAGCTCACGTGAGTGGCTGCTTGCGTGAGCGCCGCTTCCCACTGCCGCGACGAGGTGAGGTGCAAAAAGGGCCTGAGTATTATAAAATGAAAAGGGATGGGTTTTAATGAGCTGTATTATTTAGTACACTGTGCTGCTATTTTAATTTTAAGTTGTATATTTTTATCTTCTAAGATGTCCTAATTTTGAGAGGAAAGCAGGGTGTAAACAAAAAGAGAAAGAGAGAGAGAGACAGAGAGAGGAGCCTGGTTTAAAAAACATAGAAAGAATTCCAATTCTAACCTGAAGATAATGTTTTGGGATGGGGGGAATGCAGTGAAAGATGTTATTTCCTTCATGAGGGCCTTTGGGGGCCACCAAAGTGGAGTTTGGACGCTGCTTGTTTTTTGTTTTCTTTTTTAATATATATATGAGTTTATTAATGTAAAATATCTTACAAAAGAAAAAGTTATACACACCATATCATAATAGTATACTCAACATTTAACAAACCACTCCTATACATACATATTTCCTTCTTTTTTGTCCCCTCCCTCTCCCACCACCCCATCCACCCAGGGAATGGTGTAGCTTATTAGGTTCCTTTTTTTCTCATGTGGAAAATCATTTTAACTGCTTCCTTTACTGTCTCATACCTTTCTCTTTCCTGAACAAACTCAATAATTAATCTTCAATTACTAAACCAGACCTCCTCTTCCCTTTGACCAAAATATACACTTCTTTTTTCCATTATATAATCAACCATCATATATTCCGATATATACTGCACCCACCCGTTATGATTCCATCTTTCTTTTTCTTTCCATGAATATGCAATTACTGCCTGTGCTGCTATAATTGATTGTTTAATTAAATATTTTTGCTCCTTTTTCAATCTTACATTCCTAACATTACAAGTTATACATATTTCTTTATTTAATTGAATTCTCTCCCCCCCCCCAATTATTTTATGTATTTTTTGTTCCATTTCCTTCCAAAAACTTTGCATCTTCACACACTCCCACCACATATGAATCTATGTTCCTTTACTCCCACACCAGGCAGGTGATACATTTTTAATAATATATGATAACTGTTGTGGTGTTCTATATCACCTTGCTATGACTTTCATCTATTGTTCTCTAACCTTGTTATTTTTGATAATTTTAATTTCCTGTAACCATTGTTCCATTTCTTTCTTATTGAGCTGGATGTCGTACCCCAAGCTCCTAGCAAACTTTCTATAAGTTTATATTGATTATTCAATAACATCTTATATATCCTGCCACCTTACCCTTTTCTGCCTTCCTGTTTTTCTTCAATATTTCTTCCAATGGATTTTGGCTATCTTGTTTGGATACTGCTGGTGACCTGAAGGCTATACTTTCCCACCTCTGAAAGAAGGAAGGAAGAAAGAAGCTGCAGAGAGCTAGCATGTTTTCCTTGCCGCAATGACATTCCCCAGAAAAAATAAAACTATGTGTTGCACCAACCAGCCATTTGCCCCAAAGATACTGATTTTTCCAAGTATCATTTCACTTGGCGTGTGGGTCTACATTTTTAAAAATGTTTGTTTGCTTGTTTAGAGGATTTATAACCCGCCCTTCAGCCAAAAAGGATCCCAGAGCAGCTTACAAATTGTTATTTGACAATTTCCTTGCCCTAGGCTTATAGTCTAAAAAGACAGAAGCACAAGGTAAAGGGGATGGCAGTCACGGGGAGGATTAAGTCCAGCAAATGCTGGCTGCTGTTCTCTCCTTCAGAGGCCAGAGCAATGGCAGTTGTCAGCACTGTTTCAAATATACACATCTTTTGTATGTGTGCTTTCCAAATACTTGCATGCATTTTTTCTTCCTTATTTTGAAGATTTCATCACAAACCAGGAGGCATAGATTTTGAGTTATAAGTCCAGTTCAGTTAATACTTGAGTTCAGAAAGGGTTTTTTTTTTTTTCCTGCTTGCAAACTGAGTGAATTGAAATTCAAACTGAAGGAATTTCTCGCCCCCACACGCACACTGGGAAAACCATCACGCCCCCCTGAAAAAAAAAAAAAAAGAGAGGCACAGAAGATTCAAAGTTGGACTGGATGGGGAAAGTTTTGGCTTGCATATTAGATTTCTTAAATAAAAGCATGTGTCATTTTATGGTATATAGTTTCAAGGAAGCATATTTATGATTACAGGTTTCTTTTATGGAATGCAAGGTGTCCTCTTATACCAAAAGAATCACTGAACTCAGTCTTGCCTGCATTTGATTAGTAGCAGCCCCTCAGTTTTGATCCTTTCAACCATTAGGGATGGGGCCCAAGGTCTTGTGGGTGCAAAGCAAGTCCTTCACCCTTAATATATAGTCCTTGTGATGGATGAGGGGAAGACAGTGACTGACCATTCTTGATGAGATGATACAGACAGAGGATCAAGTCCAGATGGTGGACAATCTTTGATATATTTTATTTATCTGATTTGTATCCCACCTTTCTGGAACATGTCCAGAGGAGGGCAACCAAAATAGTGAAGAGTCCAGAAACCACAAAGCTCTATGAGAAGTGGCTTAGGGAGGGAGATGTGTTTTGCCCATTCATGAAAAGAAGGATGAGAGGTGACATGATAGCCATGTTCAAATATTTGAAGGGATGTCCTATTGAAGATGGAGCAAGCTTGTTTTCTGCTGTTCTGGGGACTAAGACACAGAGCAATGGATTCAAACTTCAGGAAAAGAGATTTCACCTAAGCATCAGGAAGAACTTCCTGATGATAAGAGCTGTATGACAGTGGAATCTGCTGCCTCAGGGTATGGTGGAATCACCGTCTTTGGAGGTTTTTAAGCAGAGGCTGGATGGCCATTTGCTGGGGATGCTTTGAGTGTTTGTTCCTGCATGGCAGAATGGGGTTCGACTCGATGGCCATTGTGGTCTTTTCTAACTCTAATGGAATATGACGATATATAGATCTTGGTATGCCAGACTTTTGTCACTGAAGAGATGAAACCAAACAAGTATCTCCAATTCCACCAACTGGAAAGAAAAAGAAATTGTCAGGGCCGAGGTTCACCCACCATCACCTCTGCTTTTCCAAAGGTACATTCTGTGTTTTGAGGACAAGGACGGAGAGCAGAAGATTTAGTTGGCCAAATCAGTTTTGCATTGGAGCAAAGTGTTCATTTTTGTTCATGATACCCAGAGGAATTAGTTATTCCAAATTCCCACAGCCAAAATGCAAAAGGAAAGGCTTTTGGTTCAACCATTGCAGATTTATTAATTTATCATTCTCTTTCTCTCACCCTTGTCTCCTTCTTTTTCCTTGTTAATTCGGCAGGGACACAGCAGCCTTGCCTTGTTACTAGGAGCCCTGAATAACATCGGTGGACTTGAACACGCCTATGCTGCTGAACTATCCCCTGGTTGCTAAGGAAACAAATCTGTATGACAAGGCTAAACCATATCTGTTGCCTTTCATATTGAACCTGTTGAAATGAACTCATAAACCAGAAAATTACAGAAGCAAAATAAAAGTTGTATGACTCAAAAGTCATGACTGCTCTTGGCATATCAAGTTGGTTCTCAAGATGTTGAAGGAGGCTTCCAGGAACCCTCCATTATTTGGGCTTTCTTCTCCTTTTATTATTTCTGAATTTTTCCTAGAGAAAGCTGTGCACAATCAGTACCTGAGAATTTTCATTTGGATTACCATCCCACTTCATTTGTATTACAGAGGCACATGTTCTCCCATGTCCAAGAGAGTTAGGACTAGTCCCAGTGGGCTTAAGGTACTGGGAGAAGATTTGGGTTGAATGCTATGAGAAACTTCTCAACAGTGAAAGTAGTTTGACAACAGAACCAATCACTGGGAACATTGGTGAGCTCTCCCCCACTGGGCAGCCATCTACTGGAGGTGCTGGCCAACTTTGCTGGCACAACAATTCAAGAATGATATTGACAAACTGGAACGTATCTAGAAGAGGGCAACCAAAATGGTGAAGGGTCTGGAAATCATGTCCTGTGAGGAGCAGCTTAGCGAGCTAGCTATGCTTAGCCTGAGGAAAAGAATGTTAAGAGGTAACATGATAGCTATGTTTAAATATTTGAAGTGATGTCATGTTGAAGATGGAGCGAGCTTATTTTCTGCTGCTCCAGAGACTAGGACATGGAGCAATGGCTTCAAACAATAGGAAAAAAGAATTCATCTAAACATTAGGAAGAACTTCCTGATGATAAGAGCTGTTCGACAGTGGAATATGCTGCCTCGGAGTGTGGTGGAGCCACTTTCTTCGGAAGTTGTTAAACAGAGGCTGGATGACCATCTTCCAGGAATGCTTTGATTATGTGGTCCTGCATGGCAGGAAGATGGACTTGATGCCTGTCATTGTCTCTTTCAACTCTATGATACTATGGCCCTTTCCACACGAGGGTATTAAAACAGTGTAGGTCGTCTACACCGTAAAATGGATTGGGGCGGATTACTTTTGTGTAATTCCACACCCCAATCTGCGCTAGGGTGCCCAGAAGTGGCGGTGCCGCATGCTTTTTGAAAACCACTTTTCAAGTGGTTTTTAAAAAGCACGATCATGCAGCCGCGTGCAGCCTCGTTGCAGTGCCCAGTGTGGATTTGCAGGCACGCTCAAGGGTGTGCCTGCAGATCTGCCGGGGGATGGCTTTCTGGCTAGCAAGCTTCTCCGGTTGGTGGAGAGCCTCCACCAGTTGTAAGCCGCCATTTTGGGCCCTGCAGGACGCCGCGGGATGCCGACGAGTGTGGAGCAGCGAAAACGCGCTGCTCCATGTGGCGACGGACTAAAGTAAGCTCCGTTTCAGGACGTCTCAGGACATTTTTCCCTTCCCGTCTGAAAAGGGCCTATGATTCTATGAATGAAGGACCTTGGTTGTAGACTGAAACAAAGTATTAAACAGTTAAGCCTTCTTTCTGCCTCCTGTTAACATTTTACCATTTCACCATCTTCACCCTACCATTTCCTTGTTTTTCCTCTTGCCTTTCCTATTTTGGGGGGGTATGTTATATGCTTCCATTATTATGGTCTAGTCATGAGCCTCATGACAAATAACAAATTTTAGTGATGCTCATTAAATCATATTTGCCCTCCTGATTAAGACTTCAAGTTCATCTTCTTTAATAAGTCTTTCTTCATTAAAATGCAGACTATAGGCCAAGAAGCCAATTTTTTTTCCCTGCATAGCACCATCTGTCAAGCCAACTTCACTTCCGGTATTCTTCTCCCTCTTCCTTGTTACTCCAAAACGTAGGTGCCACAAGGGCTACCCCGTGATGCCAAATACTTCCTTGCCAAAGTGAGGAATGAATTAGCTCAAAGAGGAGGCTTGCAAGAGTGGGGTAACTTATCGAGACCTTCTCTATCAATGGTTATGGGTTCATGCAGGCAAAGAACCAGCCAGAGATTCAAAACAAAGTAAGCTAAAAATATGTTTTTATTGGGAGGAATCCACTCATGCATGCATACAAAATACAAACAGTAACATTCACACAAGAACTAACTGAAGGAAAAAGAGAGGAAAAAAATTTTGGATAGAGGGGCTGAAGGGTTTTTTGGGTCTATAATTACCAATCCAGAAGAGTATGTAGATGCTGAAATGTGGCCTGGCTTAGGTAAGACCTAGGGACAGTTTTCGTTCAGAAGCCAAATGGAGTGATGGGGAGACCTTTGAGAGATTGCACTGGGCATCCTGGAATCGGGGGTATTTGTACCCAAAAAATAGCCTGTGTTGGTGGAAGGTATGTGCAGTTCCAGGTGTGGAACAATGGGAGTTGCAGCACAGACAATGGACTATCAACGCATTAATGTTCGCAGTGTTTGGATGACAAAGACATGATGACTGTTGTAATAGCTGTCTATTGTAGGTGCTGTGAGGAAAGAGGAAGGCGTCTAGGTGTTCAGGGGATGAGTATCTGTCAATCAGTGCCCTCAGTAGTCAATCCATGGTCTTCTCACAATTGCGTTCCCTGGGAAATTCCAGCTTCTACTTGAGCCTAACATCCACAAGGACAGCTTCTATTTGCCTGACAAATGGCCCAGTTGTACCTGGAGGGTGTCTTGGCTGCCCAGCCTTTCTTTCTCACATTCACATTCAGAGTTCTTCCCTCACTCGGTTTGACCTCTCAGTCACCTCTCAGGCTTGAATTTGATATTAGAGCCAATTGAACACGTGTTGCCAATTCAATATTATGCCCATTGAGTGTGGTGCCTATCCAAACCATACTGATATCGGGGACCTCCAAAGCGGGGCCTTACATCCTAGACCATATTCTTTGACAAAAAGGAAAAATGAAATAACATTCTGTATCCCAAATGCCTTTAACCTCCTCCCCAGACAGTTGTAGTCCCCTGCAATACACTGAATGCTGTATCTTTCAGTACCATTAGCTCCAATGTGGATCTGAAGGAAGGGTAAAGGTTGGTAGGCTTGATAAGTCTTGTCCGCCTCTCTGTTACATCATTTATTTTGCTTATCCATTTATTTACACCTTGCTCTTCAGCCACAAAGGCTCTCAGAGTGGCTTACAAATTAGTAATTTGACAGTTCCCTGTGGTCAGGCTTACAATCTAAATAAGACATGACACACAAGGAAAAGGGATGGCAGTGTTGGAGAGGATCAAGTCCAGCAGATACTGCCTCTTGTTCTTTCCCTCCAAGGACAGGGCAGTGGCAGTTGGGATGGAGAGAGGGCCTTCCATTTGCTTCTGGCATGATAGAGCTCTGTCTGCCTCTTCTTTTCTGCCTCCATGGCCAAGGCAGTGGCAACTGGGTTGGAAAAAAAGGCCTTTCATCTGCTTCTGGGTGTAGATATGATGGAGCTGTTCCTGCCTCTTCTTCTCCCTTCAAATATTTAAACATGGTTCTCATGTCCCCTCTTAACCTTCTCTTCTGCAGACTAAACATCCCCAGCTCCCTAAGCCGATCCTCATAGAGCATGGCTTCAAGTTATTCAATTTATCCAGCAAGGCAATACTGTTAGAAGTTGCAGTAACACTGTTTCTTTTATGCTTGCCATTGCAATTGCCTATAGCCATTGACTGTGTTCATAAATCTGCAAGTTATTTTGTATCACCTAGAAAGTTCAGGATTTAACATCATTCCAGAGCATAGGGTGCTGTAATGACAGATGGGACAAGAAAGGAAGTGAAGAATAATGAGGGTCCATCAGGAGCTGAATCCCCTAACATCTGAAACTCTTAAGAAAGGAGGACAGTCAGCAACAATGATACCTAAAAATGACATCATCACTGTCTGCCCATTGAGGTATACCTTTGGTCAAGGCTATTCGAAGGACCATATCTTCCTGTAGAAGCCTGCCCAAGAATTTGAGATCTTCTCTTGTTCCCACCATAGTATATTTGGTGGAAACACAGAAGAGGGCCTTCTCTTTGGCTGGTCCCAGGCTTTGGAATTCTCTTCCTACAGGTGCTAGTATGGCTTCCTCCTTGCTGTTGTTCTGCTGAATGATTTAAAAAAAAAATCCAGCAGGTTTTCAGGAACTGGCTGCAAGTATTAACAATGTGCTGTTCCACTGATTTTTATATTCTCTAGTTAATTGACTTAGTTTTTTTAGTGATTTTAATTCTATGGGTTGTTTTAATTAATTATAAGAATAAGTTTTTGCATATCTTTACTCATCTCTTCACAAGTCACCTGTGAAGGATTTGCATGGCACTTCACAGTTAAAATTGCTCAGATCCATTCTGACTTGGATGGACCTTGGCCCTTACTTCTCAAGTAATAATGGATTCTTTTCAATTGGTAAAGTGGAAGATGCGGATAGGCTTCTTGGAGAAGAGAGAACCACCTCATGTCTTCTAGACTCATGCCCTTCTTGACTTATTAAAAAGACTGGGATTGGAGGACTGGTTGAGCTGTGAGGAGAGTAGTCAATACCTCCTTACAACAGAATTTTGGGTTTGGAATGTTATTGTATAAGTTCTGTTTTCTAGCAAGAGCTGTTAGAGGACAGAATTCTGGATAAGGTAGGTGCTGGTTTGCACCCTAGAAACTGGCAGAAATTGCCTCCCAGACAAGGGAGGTTCAAAGGATTGCTTCAAGAGAGTCCATAAAATCTGATCTGGGCACTGATGAGACCTGTGAAGATCTTGCGCAGAGGAAGATACCATGCCCTGCTCATCCTGACTGCCACATTGCAGCCCCAGTGATGTTTCCAACCTTCTTAAACTCCAAGAATACAGATTTGCCACTCAAGAATCCCCTCGGTTGATGGTATCATCTGAACTTTGCAAATTATACTTCTGTTTAATCAAGAAAAAAAAAGCTTAAAAAGGTAAAAAAAAAATAATGACAACGCTGACTTGTGAATGATTAGAAGACTGAATTTAGTAGTGCCAACTTTGCATAATTGGGAAGAATTCTATTGAGTACCATAATTTATTCACACTGAGAAGACTACTGTGTTTATTACTCGTTATAACATTGGGGCTTAATAGCCTATTGGGAAGAGAAAATGTTTACCTTAGCAGGCCAATAAAACTCAAGAACATCTTCACCACTTGAGGAACCACAGGAGGTGAACTTAAATTAAACTCTGAACGGAAGAATATCCTTTCTGGGAGGCAAGACTCAGAGTATATGTCTAGACTGTATTGTGCTGACTTTGAATTTTGAGATCATGGAAAAGAGGATAGATCAAATGGATCAAATGTCCAAGGTACATAAAATAATGGGAAAAATGGAAAAATGCCTCACTCGTCTAAGGAACAGACCAAGATTGATGTGGACTCAAATACCACTGCTAGTTAAAAATGGAACCTAAATTTTTATCTTGGAATGTAAGTGGAATGAATTCCCCTATAAAGAAGAAAAGATTGTTCATTATTTGGAAAAACAAAAATTAAATTTGTCTACAGGAAATACATATAAGGCAAAGATTAATTAATTACAAGAAAATTACAAGAATTTGCTTCTTTAATAGAAAAGAAAAAAGAGGAGTTGTGATTTATGTAAATTCAAAATTGGGACCTAAAAAAGTTTTTTATGAGCTGGAGGTTCGATTACCAGGAGTAGAAATTCAAGTACAAGTTCAAAAAATTTTGATGATTGGATTACATGCTCCTATGGATAACAAAGCAATTTTTTTATAAGAAAGTATTAGAGAAATGTTTGGAACATTCTTATGAGAAATAGATTCTTCTGGGTGATTGGAATGGAGTCTTGGATCCAAAAACTGATAGATAAAAGGAAGAAACATGATCAAAGGAAACTTCCCTTTTATTTTTTTATTTTTTTATGATGAACAATCCAGAGCTAATAGATGTATGGAGACATTTATACAGAAAAATCACAAGAACATACTTTTTTCCTATTCTTTTTCAAGAATTGAGGGGTTTTTTTTATTTCTAAAGCATTTAATCTTTAAGGCAAAAGATATGGAGATTTTAACTAAGACTTCTTCAGATCATAATCCAGTACTGATGACACTGAGGGGATCTGGAAGAAGATGCAACTGGAGATTGAAAATTTTTTTTGAATAAAGCAAAAAGGAATTAAAAAAAAAATCTTTTTTGAGATTAACTTAAAGGCACTGACATAAAAATAGTTTGGGATACAGGTAGAGCAGTAATGAGAAGTTGTTTTATTCAATAAGCAACAGAGTTAAAGAAACAGAACCAACAGAGTGAGCAGGAAATATTTGAATAATATTAAAAAGAAAGAAGAAGAATTAAAGAGGTGTCTAAAAGACTCTGCAATCTTAATAGAATTCAGAATTTTGCAAAAACAATTTTCGATTGTCATGACATAAGAAATTGAGGGGGGGGATGAGATGTGCTGAAGAAAAATACTTTGAGTCTGCAAATAAACCAGGAAGATGGTTGGCATATGACTTTAGAAAGCAAAGAGAAAGGGAACAGATTTGCAAAATAAAAGGAGGCAATCAATTAAGATATAAATAGAATAATAATAGAATAACAGATAATAATAATAGTATTAATAGAATAATTGATATGAGTAGAATAATATATTAAAGATATTTTTCAACTTTGTACAAAGAAGATGAAATCTTGCCAGACAAAATTATTACAATACATGGAGTTACAAAATCTTCCTGAAATATCAGAAGAAATGAGGAAGATGTTAAATAGTAAAATAACAACGTCTGAAATTGTAGAAGCCATAACGAAAATTAAAGTTGGAGAATTTCCAGATCTAAATGGCATTACCGCATTATATTACAAAGAACTGGAGGATCAGCTTTCTTTGCCATTGCAACAAGTTATAAATATTTTATTGATATCTGGCATGCTGCACATATAACACTAATTTTGAAAGAAGATAGGGATATGACAGATCCTAAAAATTCTGGACCAATTTCACGTCTTAAAAAATGATTATAAGATATTTACACAGATTCTTGCAGATAGTTATTTCTCTCTTTAAAAAGCTTCCTGTGAAGAGATTATAACTTTTAAAGATAATTGGATAATTTATAAAAAAATTATGGAAAGTGGGCAATCTAATATATAAAATAAATAATATATATATAAAAATATATATATAAAAATCAACGTTTGTGAGTTTGTCTGTGTCAGAGAAGACCTCCTATGATTGGCTGGCTGTGAAGATTCTATGGAATCCTGGGGTTGGCAGCTTACGGAGGGGCCTTTAGAATTCTCACCCAGAGAGCTCTTGGGCCTCAGGCTGGTTGCTATGGAGATGAGGCCTAGCAGCAAGGAGGAGGCAGTGTGTTCCCTTAGAAATCCAACAACTCTGAATACAGATTGAATTGAGGAATATGAGGAAAAGTTACAAAGTACTGGACAAGGCAGTTTGGGGAATTAGAATCATAGAATCATAGAAATGTAGAGTTGGAAGAGACCCCAGGGGCCATCCAGTCCAACCCCCTGCCATGCAGGAACACCCTCAAAGCACTCCCGACAGATGACCGTCAAGCCTCTGCTTAAAAACCTCCAAGGAAGGAGACTCCACTACACTCTGAGGCAGCATATTCCACTGCCGGACAGCCCTGACTGTCAGGAAGTTCTTCCTGAGGTTCAGGTGGAATCTCCTTTCCTGCAGCTTGAATCCATTGCTCCTTGTCCTGGTCTCTGGAGCAGCAGAAAACAAGCCCTCTCCTTCCTCTACGTGGCATCCCTTCAAATATTTAAACATGGCTATCATATCCCCTCTTAACCTTCTCTTCTGCAGACTAAACATACCCAGCTCTCTAAGTCTATCCCCATAGGGCATGGTTTCCAGGCCTCTCACCATTTTGGTCGCCCTCCTCTGGACTTGCTCCAGCTTGTCAATATCCCTCTTGAACTGGGGTGCCCAGAACTGGACACAGTATTCAAGATGGGGTCTAACCAAAGCAGAGTAGAGTGGTACCAATACCTCCCTCGATCTAGACACCATACTCCTATTGATGCAGCCGAGAATTGCATTGGCTTTCTTGGCTGCTGCATCACACTGCTGACTCATGTTCAGCTTGTGGTCTATTAAGACTCCTAGATCCCTTTCACACGTACTGCTACCCAGCCACGTGTCCCCCATCCTATATTTGTGGATTCCATTAGAGACACAGGATCTCAAATTCATGTGTATTTCAGCTGCATCTAATTCCTAAGGTAAGGTAAGGTATTCCTAAGGTATTTCTAGCAAGTGTTACCTATGAGCAAATAAAATCCCAGGCAATGCCGGGTATATGCACTAGTTTAAATAAAATCAAATGAAGAACTAATCCAAGAAGGTTATGATGTGCATTGGTTTTCATTCAGACAGTTGACTGAATGGTTTAAAATGGACAATGATTTTTGAGGGGGGATCCAGATGTCATAGAGAGCCTCCACATATAATTCTAGCTGCCCAACTTACTGGGCAGCAATTTTGTGGCTCAGGCTGGTGGTGCAGGGTTCCACGTGGCCTCCCTAGTGTTCATCTGCTCCTTCCACTGTGCTGCCAGGTGGAGCTGCGAAGGCCCCCAACTGCTGGCAACCAATCAGTTTAAAGTGCCCTGCTTGAACTCATTGGCTGCCTCCTCCCAGGCCAGGGATGACTGCAGTCTTCTCTCTGGTCCTGACAGGGGATATTTAAGGCAGGTTCCTTCAGCTGATGCTCACTTTGCTTTGAAGCATCAGCCAAAGGGGGCCTTGTGGAGCAGTGGGAGCTTTGAGGGGTAGCAACTTGGAACGGTGACTAAGTGGTGAGAAAGGAGCGGGAGTGACCAATGATCTGAAGAGGACCAGAGAAGTGGCAAGCAACCAGAAATGGTGGCAAGCAAATGACAAGGGTGAAGCAAAGACATCATGAAGACACTGGAGCAGCGGAGTGGAGAGGACCAGGGGCTCAAGTGCCTCAGAATTTGAGCTGACTTCTCTAAAAGCCCTTTTCAAGGCTAGAGCTTGACACTGCCCTCCCTTCTGCCCAGGGCTAGTTGGTGTAGCCTGCACAGCCCTGCATCAGGGCTAGAACTGGTCACCACTCCCCTTCCATCTATGGCTGCATAGCCTGATCAATGGTGGTCATCAAGTGGCAATCAAGTGGCAGAAGCCTGAGAGGGTCATGAGGCTGGTGCATAGGCTAATCTTACTTTGGCTCTCGGACAACATTGTATTTATAGTTCCTAATGTTCCAGGAAGGGATAACAGAGTTGCAGACTCCTTGTCTCGATTTCAGGTGGACAAGTTCTGGTCCCTGGCACCGGGGATAGACCACCAATTGGCATTGTTTCCAGAAGAATTGTGCAACCTTGGGAGCACTCTGTGATGCAGAGAGTACTTCATTTAGTGGCACCTACCATGCTGAGGGCTTTCTCCATGGCTATGACTAAGTTCTTGGCCTTTAGCAGGGAGCAAGTGTTGGGGCTAGGGTGGCCAATCTCTGAATGGCAGATCCTACAGTTTTTGGCCCACCTATGAGAAATGGGCATGGCACCATGGTCCATGGCCTTATACCTTGCGGGATTATCTTTCTTTAGCAAGGTCAGAAGACATGGGGATCCCTGTGCCACTTCTTGATCAGAAAGGCTTTGGAGGAATGGAGAAGAATGTTTCCTAGCAGAGTGGATGGCAGGAAACCCATCTTATTCCAGCTACTCAGTGAGTTGTCCAGTCAGCTGTGAGCCATATGGCAGTCTTGGGCTGAGACCAGGTTGTTCAAGGCAGTGTTCTCGGTGGCCTTTTGGGGGGCTTTCAGAGTTAGCGAGCTGGTGGCAGGGTCCAAAACTGATTGTTCTGGCCAGGTTTTGCAGGTGGAGGACATTTCTTTCTCAGAGAAGGCTGCCACCATTAGAGTTCATAGGTCCAGTTGGGGTGGGACACCACCATCCAGTTGCAGGCCATCCAGGGTCCCAGACCTTGCCTAGTTAAGGCCTTATGTAAGTTCATGGCTGGATTCCTCAGGGTGGATACCTGTTCATCCATGAGGAAGGATCCCTCCTCCAGGTTTCAGTTGGTGGCAGACCTCAGGGCCACATGGAGATATTTAGGACTATCAGCTCAGGAGTTTAGCAGTCCTTCTTTCTGGATAGGAGCAGCCACAGCAGCAGCCCAGTGTAGATTGTCAGACGACGCCATCAAAAGGACAGGGAGGTGGAAGTCTAGGACATTTATGGGCTACATACAGCCAGTATTGGGGGTCCATATGGCATAACACATTTTCTATTTCAAGTTGCAGACCTAATGGAAGGGGGTTGACAGCTCACAGGATCAGGCAGTGGGACCAATGGGGATGTCACTAGGGGAACAAAGAAAAAGTTTTCTGCAAGCAAGGGCGAGAGGATAGAAGCAGGATGGCACTGAGGCTGAGGGACATTGAGAACCATGCTTAGACTATGGGAAGGCTGTGCGACAGACAAGCAAATTCTGGAGGCATTCACACACAAACTTTTTCCATGCAGATGGGCTGCTTGGAGGCATCACAAGCTTTAAGTACATAGACAAAGTGGGAACTGGTGGGGACTGGATTGGGGCGGCCTTGAGGGGCTCATTGGTTACAGCTACCTTAGGTTGGTGGAAGGCAGGAGTGACATCTTCTACTGGCTGCCTTTTGTGGTGGTGGCATGGATCCAGGATCGTGATTACCAAGGCCTTCCAGACTTGATAATTACAGGTATTCCAGGGGCACAGGGCAGGAAGCGTGTATGCTCTGGGCAGTATGTCCATTCTCAGTCTAGGCAGTCAGCCAAAGCAGTGCAGCTGATAAGGCAAACATCCAGCAAACAGTTCAAGATGTGTTTCCTTATTTTTATCTAGTAAGCAAATAGACCAGAGACAAAACGATGTACAGTAAAATCTCCAGCAGCATCAGTAGTTCCATGAACAGCCAATACAATCCTAAGTCAGAGCTCAGAAATATGATCAGAAACGGTCAGTTAATCACTGACAAATGCTGGAGCTGAATGGTTGGGTTTTTATAGGTCAATAGCTTAACCCAGCTGCTGCCTAATTAACTGTTGCTTTCTGTACATTCTGTGAGATCTGCATACACTTTCCTTTTGATGTCTACACTAAGCAAAGGTGGGTATAAGTGAGTTATCTTCTGTGTCAGAAGGGGTAGGGCTCTCTGCTGGATCGGTGTTTGGTGGTTGGATTGGTGGTACTGTAACTTCCTCCTGCTCAGCAGGTTTTGACCTGTCTACTGTTTCAGTCTCTGAGTCAGAGTCCATTTCTATATCCTGGAAACAGGGCAAGACACTGTAGGGCATGCAGCCACTGCATCTCTTGGTGGGCAAGTGGATTTTGCAATGGTTTTGATGGATTGGGCTCATCAGTCATCATGTTACCCAAAAACCATGGGATCTTGTGGGTTGTCTGATGCTCAGATCCAGACCCATGTACTTGCCAACCCTGTTACATCTGCAGCCAATAAAGTTGTGGACTTTCCCCTCTAGTCTTGGTATGTGTGTGGTTCTTTCCTTTCATGGTTTCCTTAGCCCTGAGCACGCAAGTGAATGTTCTTCTTTGGAGGTTATTATTCTCTACATTAAGCAAACCACAGTTGTGTGTGGGGGTGGTGGTTGCCTGTTCCCTTTACTTAAACATTCCCATTAAGCCTCTCCTGAATACCTTTCAGGTTTCAGCTTTCAGAAGGATTAGAACTCAACGAAAAGTACAAACCATGGAATAGTCAAGAAAAGAAATGGGGAAGCCCACCAATCCCTGTGCTGAAATTTCTCAGTAGAAAACTAGTATGTAAGCATGTAAGCATTATTTTGAGGGACCCTCAGCATATCATTCAAAACTAGTATGTAAGCATTATTTTGAGGGACCCTCAGCATATTGTCCAAAAATTATTCTTCTTGCTCCCCTCCGCTATGAATTATCAGCCCAGTAAAGGTGGGTTGACAATTTTGGCCCTCCAAATGTAGGGCACTTGACAGAATCATATATTTCTCTTTAACTTCTGATTTAAGTGGAATTTAGACATGCTAAGGCTTTCATCAGACTCATGAATTCATGACAGAGCCTCAGTTGAACTCTCAGTTTTGGACCAGAGGCTATATTTAGTAGGATATTAATTTAATTCAATTCCAGTTCAAATCTTTGCAGTCCCTTCTTTGTGAAGGCCTGAAAGCTGAAACAATAGCTCTGAACTAATAGAACCAAAGATGTGTCCCCAAACCTCTCTGTATTTTTTTTCCACATTGACCTACTTAAGTGAATTCCTCAGCAGCCATTCATTTAAAATAAGGTTGCATTATTAAAATAACGACAACAGCAGTGGCTCCGGAAAGCATTTCATTTTGAAATGTATGCTGTTCCTAGGCTAAGCCCCTCTTCAGCTGGATCAAGTTTAAATCAATAGGAGCAGATGATCTTTATTAATAATTCTATGTAGGTAGAGAAGACAGACGGCATATTTGCCTTCTTTTTGATTACAGACTCTGAAAAGAAAAGGAAAGGCAAGTGGGGAATTGTGGAGTACCTGGCAGAGATCGCAATGTTTGCAAAAAGGGGTTAACACATCAGGTTAATTGCCTTAAAAATCTGAATCAATTCCACTTCTGCTGAAAGAGAGAACTTTTAACTATTTAGTTATTTCAAGTTGGCATTTAAATGTCCATGACATTACTTGTCCTTTCTAGAATGAAAGCAGCAAAACCTACCTATTATTTTGATATTTTCCTAGTTCGTGTCTTCTCTTGTTTTTATTTTGAGCTTCGGAGAGAAACAAACAAATATATGAATATTTGAAAAGTTATGTTTCTCATCCACCCCCCACCCAAAACACTTCTACTGCTTTTTCTCCCCATTCCCTTTTCTTACTCTCCTCCTTCTTAGCTCACTATTTCCACATGGGAATCCCAGGGAGAAGATTGTCAACTTTTTCTTTCCTCAGATCAAGGAGATGCCTGGTGACACATCCAAGGAAGAACACAGAACATATTTACATGCTAGCAAGCTGCCCTTTCTATTTCATGATATAATCCATTTAACCTTAGAATAAAATAAATTCTCATATTCTAAATCATGAAGTAAAGTAAAAGTTACATGCACTTACTCATTCAAACTCCTAAAAACACCTAATATAAATATATGATTTTATAATTTGATTTATAGTGTGTTAAATCTCCATTTGGACTGAGATACAGTTGCAGTTTTTACTGCACTGAAATCCTACTAGCTTATAAGAGAAAAATCTATATTTGGAGAAGCATGCTAATTAGGTTGCCCTCTTTTCACTGGCGAATTTCATTAGTTCCTATCACTTCTATACAGAATCATTTTTTCATCTTTCATTTTCGGCTAGAAGCCGAAAATGGTGCACGATCGTACATTGCTCCTGGGCCCCGTGCGCACTTACCTGGTGTGCGGAGCCTCTGGAGCCGGACTCGTCACGCTTCCTGCCCCAGTGCAGCCTGGGAAGGTCCCTGGCTGCACTGTGGAAGGAAGAGGTGGGGATCTTGTGCTAGCAGGCAGCTCATGCAGAGCTGAAGCAGCAGGGAAGGGAGAGCCTTTTGGCAGAGGCTGCTCACATGATCCCCACACCCCAGCACCAGAAGAAGGTAAGGTGTGGAAAGGGTCCTAGTCTCTGGAGCAGTGAAAACAAGCCCGCTCCCTCTTCAACATGTCATCCCTTCAAATATTAAAACATGGCTATCATGTCCTCTCTTAACCTTCTCTTCTGCAGACTAAACATACCCAACTCCCTAAGCTGGGCATGGCTTCCAGATCCTTCACCATTTTGGTTGCCCTCCTCTGGACATGTTCCAGCTTGTTGATATCCTTCTTGAATTGAGGTGCCCAGAACTGGACACAGTATTCCAGGTGAGGTCTGACCAAAGCAGAATAAAGTAGTACCATTACCTACCGTGATCTAGACACCACACTCCTATTGAGGCAACCAAGAATTGTGTTGGATTTCTTGGCTTCTGCATCACACTTCTGACTCATGTTCAGCCTGTGGTCTACCAAGACTCCTAGATCCCTTTCACATGTACTGTTATCCAGCTATGCGTCTCCCATCTTATATTTGTGCATTCCATTTTTTCTGCCTAAGTGCAGGATCTTACATTTCTTCCTGTTGAAATTCATTTTGTTAGCTTTGGCCCAGTAATCCAATCTGTCAAGGTCATTTTGAAATTTGATCCTGTCCTCTGGGGTATTAACAACCCCTCCCAATTTGGTGTCATCTGCAAATTTGATCAGTATGCCCTCCACTCCTTCATCCAAGTCATCAGTGAAGATGTTGAATAGCGCTCAGCCCAGGACAGAACCCTGCAGCACCCTACTAGTCACTTCTCTCCAGAATGAACAGCAGCCATTGGTGAGCACCCTTTGGGTTCACTTGGTCAATCAATTACAAATCATCAACCAATTACAAATCCAATTACATGGTAACTTGCTTGCCTGTTCTCTGACTCTTCCTTTCCAGTGATGGGAAGAGGCAGAAGGGATACATCCTCAGTGCTGGATGGAGTCAGTTCCACTTACATCACTGTAGCTTACTTCTTCGTAGACCTTCATATGCAATTTTACCTGGGACTCAGAGTAGACTTGTTTTGGTTTGTATGGTAGAAAGCTTCAAAAGTTGAGGAGTCATTGAAAAACAACAATATAATAGAACAAAAGAAAGAAGCCTGTACACCTTGGGCTTTGCGATGATTTGAGTAAGAGGAGTGGACAACACAGAAAGTAGCATATCCACTCAACCATCATGCAAGATTATTGTGATGTACAGGATTCAAAGATTTGAGCTTAGAGGTTTCCAAAGCTTTATTCAGGAACACTGAAGAAACAACAGCACACACTGGTGTTGTTCAGAGTAAAGGAGTGTTGGATTTGCAGTACTATATAAGCCTTGGAGTGTGGTGGAGTCTCCTTTGGCGGTTTTTAAACAGAGGCTGACTGGTCATTTGCTGGGGATACTTTGAATGTGTGTTCCTGCATGGCAGATTGGGGTTGAACGCAAAGGCCATTTTGGTCTCTTCCAACTCCATGGCCATTTCCACACTAGACTGTTACAGTGCTATTATTCCACATTCAACCTCCTATGAAATCCTGGGGTTTGCAGTTTACGGAGGGGCCTACCCTGGACTTACCATTCTGCAGGGCAGGAAGTGCTGAAGAAGGAAAATTATAACTCATATTTGAGGATGAATGGAAAGGAAAAATGAGAGATTAGAAAGGGGACTCTGCAGCTCTTGAAGACGGATTTATATTTTAGCATTATTTTTGTAGATATCAGTCCACTTTCTCTGTCATTGCATCTGAGGAAATGAATTGTTATCCACAAGATTTCATGCTAAAATATTAGCCAGTTAGGACATTCCCGCTCTACAATGTTAGTGCTATTATTCCACTTTCAACATCCTATGGAATCCTGGAGTTTGCAGTTTAGGGAGGGACATTTAGAATTCTCAACCAGAGACCTCTTTGGCCTCAGGAAACTACAAACCCCATAATCCCACAGGATGCTGAAAGTGGAAAAATAGCACTAGAACAGAGTGGGGCAGAAATGGCCTTAGTCTTAAAGGGTCTGCTAGATTCCATTTTTTTCCCCCCTCCCTTTTTTTCCTTCTGTTGCAACAGATTCCCTGAGCTAATTCTTTGAGGATGAAGGGTTTCATCTTCTAAAGGAAGCAGCATCTCCCATCATCCCAAACTGATTTCCTTTCTTCTTTTCTGCCTTACTGAAGGAAATTCCATGGGGAGGGAAGAGGCTTACCTGGAGGCAAGCTGAGAGTGTCTCCTGGCCAGCTCACATTTCATGGAGCCAATCCCTTCTTCCTTGTTCTGGCACCACTATGAGGGAGTGAGGAGCCATGTGATTTTTCTTCACCCAACAGAAGTGCCCCCCATCCCAATTAGGATGTCACTGACCATCACAAACAAGATGCATTTGTTTGTCTGTTTTCTGAATCTCATGGCAGCTATTTTAATTGCTGAGCCACAGGCCATGTGTTTGTTTCCAGCAAAGAAGCAATGCCAGTGCCAGCTTTCTTTCTGCCCAGATGTTCCCCTTTCCCTTGCAACCGTTACACAGATGTTGAGGAGGTGCCCTTTTTATGGTAAGAAACTCCCTCGTGAGTATTCCAGGATGATTTGGTCATATAAACAGCAGATTGCTTTATAGCTGTGTGTTCTGAGTTTGGAAATGAAGAACAAATAAACAGGTTTGCATTCTCCAGATCTCCACCCCAGAGGTTATTTCAGATGTCTGGAGATGGGGGGTCTGTACAGATCTATATAAAATTTCAATTACAGAGATTATTCAGGGAACATTTGGTTCCAGGCAGGTCTGGGGAGCGGCCATGTTAATGCTAACCTGTCCCCCCTCCCCCAAAAAAATCTGGTTTCAGTTTCTGTGACTGCAGTTGAGCTGTTGGCTATCAGCACCTAAGATGCTGCTTTGCCGATTTTCTCAGTTAAAGAGGGAAAACGATTGCTCCTCTGCACACTATAGTGATAACCCCCACGACTTTGGCCATTTCCGCACTACACTCTTATAGCGCGATTATTCCACTTTCAACATCCTACGGAATCCTGGGGTTTGCAGCTTAGGGAGGGGCCGGCTGGACCCTCCCAAAACTGCAAACCCCAGGATTCCATAGGATGTTGAAAATGGAATAATCGCACTATAAGAGTGTATTGTTAACTGCTGTCAAGTCAACTTCGACTTATGGTGGTCCTACATCCGTCCAAGTTACCCTGTCATCAGACCTTCTCTTCCCTGATTGAGCCTATCCATCTGTAATGCAGTCTTCTTCTTTTCTCAGTTGGGGCTGTGAAAATCTCTCGTTCTTGATTTCACGGAGTTTTTCTAAACTCACCTGCAATTCCTTTTTGTTGAAAGACTTTGTGGGTTGAAAGATGTTGGGAGTTTTTTTCCATGCTGAAATTCATGTCTATTTATACATTTTTTTCTAGGTTGCCCATTTATTTGCAAAAGTTAACTATTTTACATAATGTTTCTCTGTGAGAAAAATCATACAGTGGCCCCTCCACTTCTGCAACGGTTGATGGAAAGTAGAAAAACCGCAAAAAACTGTCTCCTCTACACTTTCACTTCCCATGCCTTCCGGGGCTCCTCCTTCCCATTCGCTTGCATTTTACCCCAATGTGTGCTCTCCATGCCAGGTAAAAAGGCAAGGGAATAGAGGGGCAGGCATACACCCCCTTCCCTTGCCTTTTGCCCCAGTACAGAGAATGCACATTCTCACCTCTCCATTCCTTTGCTTTTTGCCTGGATGTGGAGAAGGAAGGAACGTGTAAAGGACAAGGCAAAAGGCAAGGGAATGGGAAGATGAAAATTGGAGGGACACGTGTGTGATTCATGAATAATCAAATTCATGGTCAAACCCATGAATATGGAGGGTGGACTGTAAAAATGAAACCCTCAAACTCAGAAGTTCCCTTTTTCAATCTGAACGCAAAGGTCTTGAATGTCCATTCCCTAGAAACCAGAGGGTCACATAGGATAGATTATGAGCCTGAGTTCTATCCTGTGTTTTAACATGTAGGTGAGAGAAGAGAGTTTCTTCCTTGATTTACAACTGTTAATTACACCCTCTGTTTAAAGTAGACCCTCTCAGGAGCACCAAATTCCTGCTAGTTAAGTTCCAAATGCAATCTGGAAATATTAAGAACAAAGAACACGGGTCTCCAGGATTGACTGGGATAGCTGATAGATGACAGACAGAGAGGAAGTAATTTGAACTAAGTGTTGTATGAAAGGATGTGCTTTGAGCTAAGTGTTATAATCTTTTAAATGTTGTCACTAGTACAGGATGGGGAGACACTGGGAAATGTGCTTTATCTCACATTGGGCCTTCACAAAGTGTTGACCTGTTTCTGCTGCCGAAAGAAATCCTGCTTTTTCTTAACTCCTTGCTCACATTGCTTTGCTAATTTAGACCATGCTGCCAGGCAACAAATTTCACTCTTGTGATATGTCCCTTAACTAAAGCATGTTTCTTCTTCTATCAATTTTCTATCATGTTTCTAATTCTACAATTACTCACATTGTAGTGTATTTTAAGATACATTCATTCTTTTGTGCATACTTTATTTTTCAAAAATGGCCTAAACTCATGATTCCTGGAAGGAAATTAAATCCAGCTAAGAATAATTTCCAGATAAGAAGAGCTTTTAAAGGACTCCTCTTGTTGTGTTACTGAGCACCAGTGATGTAGACTCAAGTTGACTGACTTGGATTCAAGTCAGACTTAAGTCACTTAGACTTGGACTTGACTTGGCAAAAATTACACAGTGACAACTTGAGACCTGCTTATTTTTAGTGACTGACTTGCTGCCCTTTGTTCAGTAAATAACATATTCATCCAGAAACCTTACGACTTATTGGTCACATGACAATCTGTCTCAGACCCAAAGTATGGACACACTTCTCAGAGCGAACAGCAAATGGGTTAGGCAATGGGCTTGAGGTGGGCTTGAGGTCTTCTCAGCAGCCTGTCCACACTAAATACAGGGAGAGCTTTCAAAAACTTTTCCTAAAAGCAGAACGCGAGACTCGTGCCCACAGTGAAGGGCACATATCTCAGATGGGAACAGAAAATGTGTTAGGTAGTGGTCTGGAGGAGGAAGGATTCTTCCTTCTAAAGTTCTCAGAGCTTCAATAATAGGGAATAAGAAGGATCCTATTCCACACTTCTGAAAAAGCCTCCAGCTTTGCAAACGGGAAGTAAGAAAGATCCTATTCCCCACTTCTGAAGCTGCAGATGGCAAAATCACAAAATTGGAGGGCTGACTCTACTTAAATTTTTAAAACTGACTTTATTTGGCTCTCTCTGGAAATTCAGAATACAGGTTAGGGTATAAAGTTGGCTTCCAGACTTGAGACTTGACTTGAAACTTGACTTGAAAGTATCTTGCAAGGACTTGAGACTCAACTTGAGACTTGGGCCCTTTCCAGACGTGGGGAGGGAACCGCGCGAAAATGGGACCTACCGGATTTCTTGAGCGTCCAGGTGAGTCCGTCGGGACGAGGAGCAGTGCAAGCTCATCGCTCCACAGTGCTCCGGCATCCAAAATGGCGGCTTCCAGTTGGTGAGGGCTCTCCGCCAATCGGAGAAGCTCACCAGCTGAAAGCTCGCCCCCGGAAGATCTGCAGGCATGCACTTGTACACGCCTGCAAATCTACTCTGGAGTGCGGCGATGGAACAACACGGAGTCGTGCGCTCCGTGCTTTTTAAAAACCTCTAAAAAGAGGTTCTTAAAAAGCACATTGTGAGACCAGTTCTGGTCGTGCCGAACCGGACTGAGGTAAGGAACTGCAAAAAGTTGTCCACCCCAGTCCACTCTATGGTGCAGAAGACCTCCATCAGAGGTCATTCTGCACCATTTTAAAAGCCCGGTGCGGAAATGGCCTTGGAGGTAGAAACTTAAGATTTGACTTAAGACTTGGCATAAAAGACTTAAATACATCACTGCTGAGTATCCTCTACTACTCTAACCTCCATTTACCAAAGAGAAGGGGATTTTTGTTTGTAGAACAGCAGAGGATTTTTAGGGAACAACATGATAGAAGAACACAGTTGTCCCTCCATATTTGCAAGGGCTAGGCGTGCAGGATCCCCACAAAAGTGGAACAGTCACAAATATCTATTGCCTCCTATAACCGTATATAACACACACACAGAAACACACACACACACACACACAGTCTGATACATTTGAATCCATGGTGGAGTGCAAGCCGGTTCTGCCTTCAGGCTGGTGGGGTTCATTCACAAGGCAGAAGTAGACAGTTGGTGGGACTTGCCATGACTTCCATTGCTGCTGTACACCATTTTTAATAGGGACTTCTTTGCATAGAATCGTAGAATCAAAGAGGTGGAAGATACCACAATGGCCATGCAGGAATACACACTGAAAGCACCCCCAGGAAATGACCGTCCAGCCTCTATTTAAAAATCTCCAAAGAAGGTGACTCTACCACGCTCCAAGGTGGCATATTCCACTGTCGAACACCTCTTACTATCAGGTAATTCTTCCCGATGTTTAAGTGAAATCTCTTTACCTATAGTTTGAATCCATTGCTCTGTGTCCTAGTCTCCAGAGCACCAGAAAACAAGCTTTCACCATTTTCAACATGACATTCCTTCAAATATTTAAACATGGCTATCATGTCACCTCTCAACCTTCTTTTCATTGGACTAAAAATACCTAGCTCCCAATGCTGCTTCTTGTAAGGCATGGTTTCCAGACTCTTCACTATCTTGGGCACCATGCTCTGGACACATTCTGACTTATCAATATTCTTCTCGAATTGTGGTGCCCAGAACTGGGCACAATATTCCAGGTCAGGTCTAACCAAAGCTTTATAGAGTAATATTATTCCCTTAATCTTGAACTATACTCCTATTGATGCAGCCTAGAACCACACTGGCTTTTTTAGCCGCCGCATCACACTGTGGACTGAAGCTCAGCTTGTGGTCCGCAGAGACTTCTAAATGTTTTTTACATGTACTGTTTTCAAGCCAGGTGTCACCCATCCTATACCTGTGCATTTCGTTCTTTCTTCCTACATGTAGTACCCTATATTTCACCCTGTTAAAATTCATTTTGTTACTTTTGGCCCAGCTCTGACAGTCTCTTGTAGTCTCCCACAAGGCTTGCAGAGACACTGTGCCTATTATAAGTTGTGGAGGTTGGAGGCAAGTAGTGGAGGCAGCATCAAATAATCCACAAATAATCAAATCCATAAATGTTCAACCCACAGATGTGGAGGGCCAAATGTGCTTTTAGAGGCTCAGGAATGTGTGTGGAGGTGGGGCACAACATCAATTTTTAGATCCTGGGTCACTTATCTCCAGTCTCAGAACTGGAAATGGAAAGGATCACCAAAACAATGGCAGAGGGACTTCAAGAGTCATGCAGGATGGAGGCAAAACAACCGGAAACCTCATGCCATGCCAGATTACCCCATGCCAGGGGGACAGCCAGTGTGGTGCAGCTATTTGAATGTTGGACTAGGACTCAGACTCAAATCCTGGCTCGGTCATGGAAATCCACTGGGTGACCTTGGGCAGGTCACACTCTCTCAGCTTCAGAGGAAGGCAAGGGCCAACCCACTCTGAATAAAATCTGCCAAGAAAGCCCCATGATAGGATCACCCGAGGGTTGCCACATGACAGAAATGAAGCCAAACAACAATGATGAAGTTTTATGCTAGCCTGAAGTCTCTATGCTACTGGATCAACTTTTAAAAGACTCAGTCAGTATCCTACCCACTGATTTGTTCTCTCTCAACACAAGCATGAATCACTGTAGGCAACAGTGCTGGGAAGACACTACTGTAATGGAAACCTGTTGTCTTAACAGTGTAACATGTTGGAAATGATAGATTTTGTCATGTTTATAGAATACATCCAGTGAAAGCAATAACAGACAATAGTCCTGCTTAACCAATCATGTTGATCTGTATGGGTCTTCTCTAAGTCCAACCCACTAACACTATAAAAGGGTTAACAGTATTCTAGCTGAAAGAATAACACAATAAACAAACAAAAAAACCCCTTAAGAGTAAAGCATTCTCATCAAGCTTAATTTCCTTTCCCTTTGATAATTTTTAAATAACAGAGAGAGGAGAACATCACAGGAGGACATTTCAAACATTTGTCCCTTGATCATATAATACTTCTTTTTCTCTGCTTTTTTGAGCGGCAGTGGTGGTTATCATTACGCTTTGGGCAGAATGTTAATTACACTCTTTATGTAAATAGTGTTTATATAAAAAGAGTGCATGGATTTGATTTTCCAAGAGATTTATCTAAATGTAAGCTTTAAACTTTCCTTTTATCACTGTTAGGAGCACTTGCCTTCCCAACTTGTCATTATGGACACTTCCCTTTCAAAACATCATGTAGGGCTCACTTCTCTTTGGATTTTCGGATGACTGGTTTAGAAGATTAGAAGAATATTCTGAGGACAGGTTTAGAAGTGAGCTGAAACACTGGCTAGAATCCTCTTGGTGATTTATGCTGGTGTAACCAAAGTTCATGCCAGCTTAACTACTTTTGTGGTCTCACACAAAAAGGTAAAGTTTTTGCCCCAGTTGTGCAATCATTGTTTGATGGCACCAGACACAGCTCTCCTTCCTTGACTCAAAAAGCCATCTGGATTGCTCGGAGAATTCCACTGCAGTATTGCTCAACTGACAACGGCTTCCCTCCTGAACCTGCTGGTACGGACCTACATTCTGCTGGTGTTACATAGGATCTTGGCTAATATCCTGAAGTGAATTGCTATCTTCATGCCACATCAAGAGAACCAGGCCAGAACTGGATGAGAAGATGAAGAAGAAAGACCTAATTGCTGAACTTAAAAACTTAGAAGACCTTGGATGAGGTCATACTTTTTGTGCATCTAGTCCATGTTGGAATCATATGGCCTCCTGGGTGTTGGTGGACTTCAACTCCCACCAATTTTATCATTGGATATGTTGACTAGCAGTCCAACCACAGCTGGACGACTACATAATTCCCACCAAAGTTTTCTATTATTTCAACTTACAGTGGAATCCCTCAGTTTCAAGGAGAGGTCCTGCCCCTCAACTTAATATCAAAGGACACCAGGGATTAAATGAGAAGACTTCTGAGTACCCACAATGATTTCCTGGTACTTATGGGTACGAATTCTGAATTTCCATTTAAAGTGGTATTTACTGGAGGTAAGTAACATGCTTTTGCTTGTTACACTTTGGAGCTGTATCACTTAAATCTGGGATCCAAACATATCAAAATCTGAAGATCCAAGCGCCTCTTTTGATCTTACAGGAAATTGAGACCTGGGTATAATTCCTGTTTTCTGTATCTCTATTAGATGCATTTTTCAGAATTAGAACCCTTTAGCACTGGGCCCAGTACAGAACCCTGTGGCACCCCATTAGTCACTTCTCTTCCGGATAAAAAGCAGCCACTGGTGAGCACCCTTTGGGTTTGGTCGGTCAACCAATTACAAATCCACCTAACAGTATTCCTGTCCATCCTGCATTTTACTATTTTCTTTGCAAGATTATCATGGGGAACTTTGTCAAAGGCCTTACTGAAATCAAGATATGGTGCATCCACAGCATTCCCTTCATCTATCAAGCTTGTAACTCTACTGTAAAAAGAGGTAAGATTAGTCTGGCATGACTTATTTTTGAGAAACCCATGTTGACTTTTAGTGATCATGGCATTGCTTTCTAAGTAACTACAAACTGGCTGTTTAATGATCTGTTCTAGGATCTTTCCTGGTATTGATGTCAGGCTGATGGGGGGGATAATTATTTCGGTTCTCTTTTTTTCCCTTTTGGAAGATGGGAGCAACATTTGATCTCCTCCAGTCTGCTGGGACTTCTCCTGATCTCCAAGAGTTTTCAAAAATTATTGCATCATCAGATGCAGATCATCTTTATTACCCTCCCTTCAGGTGACTTGCTTAACATTGCACAGGAATTTAGAGCCATTCCCCCTACTTTTGTTTATATGTTCTCTCTTCATTGGGGTGATATTCCAGGCCATTCCCTTTGATATGTTAACTACATTCCTAACACTAGTCATCTAAAGTCCATGCATAATAAACCACCTATCGATTATTCTCACTTTCAAGTAAACAAAACTTTCCTGGCCATGCTGCTTAAATGCTCATTTACAACTCCAGATGATAGACAACGCAATAAGCAATGTTCAACATGGACCATTTGGTAACACTTTTTGTTCATAGGAACCTTCTGTTACATCAATCTGCATCAATAGCATACTCAGCATATTCTACATGTATTCAGATGGCATGCAGAGAACGCTACATGACACTCAGGGTCAGCCAATGGGCTTCCCTGTCCAAATGGGGATTTGACCCCTGGTGTCCAAAGTAATAGTTAAAGGCCATTTCCGCATTAGATTGTTATAGCACTATTATTCCGATTTCAACATCCTATGGAATCCTGGGGTTTGCAGTTTAGGGAGAGGCCTTTGAGGCCCCTCCCAAACTGCAAACCCCAGGATTCAATAGGATGTTGAAAGTGGAATAATAGTGCCATAACAGTCTAATGTGGAAATGGTCCAATACTCAAACCATTATACTGTGCTGGCTCTTATTACTGCCACTGTTAGCAGACCTCATATTTTATCTCTCCCGAATATGTAGCTCACTCTAATAAAGCCCATCTTCAGAAAAGACTGCAAACACCACTTTCCTAACTGGCAACATAAATAAATCCATTATGTGATTTCAATTTCCTCCCTCCACTCACCCCCATTAGTCACTTTAAAGGACAGAGGCAACACTTTAAGGCCATTAGAGAGAATGACCTCTCCAATACCCTTTTAATGTGATTAATAGTTATTGGACCTTTTCAGGTGGCTTTTCTAAAAGTGGCAGTTAAAAGAAAGATTACAGTGCTTTTTAAACAGAGTTAAATAAGCAGGCTTAGATCAAAGAAAAGGTATGAAAAGATCTGCCATCAAAGCTATGACCAGGGGGTAGAGGATGGAGTAAGCATGCTTCCAAAGTTCTTTTCATCTCCAAGGTCCTGCAGATTAGAATCTGGAGTCCCAACTTGGCCTAAAGAAAAAATGAGACCCCTAGTTGTGTTAGGAACTGCAGGTAGATCTGCAGGTAGAGGAGGGAGTGGGTTTGTTTTCTGCTGTTCCAGAGGCTAGGACAAGAAGCAGTGGATTCAAACAACAGGAAAAGAGATTTCATTTAAACCTCAGGAAGATCTTCCTGATGGTCAGAGCTGTTCAGCAGTGGAATATGCTGCTGTGGAGCATGGTGGAGTCTCTTTCTTTGGAGGTTTTTAAGCAGAGGCTGGATGGCCATCTGTTGGGAGGGCTTTGATGGGGGTTCCTGCATGGCAGAAGGGGGTTGGACTGGATGACCCCTCGGGTCTCTTCTAACTCTATAATTCTATGACTCTATAATCTGTGGTTGTAGATCAGCAAAGGTTTCTGAATCCCAGTTGATTAACAACTCCCAGTTACAACAAATCCACTACAAGTCCTACACATTTAGTTGTCTGATCTATGCACAAGTTGGAGTTCTTTGAATCCCATTTGTGAAAGTGGGTGTTGTACTTAAGACTAGTCTTGATACTAGTCCTGTTTCTTAAATGTATCCATTAAAACTGTCTATTTAGTATTTCTGGCCTTGCATTAAGTACCTGCCTATATGTATTTGTAAGTATGTGTAAATACACACACAGACACAGACACGTATGTATGTATGTATTTAATATCCTGCTTTTCTCAGAGGACGGGGTCAGGACAGCTTACATGAAGTTAAGAACAAAGTAACAATAAACCTATAATATATGCCACTGAAAAGAACCCTCTGCCACAATAATTTACATGCCTAAAGCCTGCTAATTTTTTTTAAAAAATGTCTGTGCCTTCTGGCAGGGGACTAGTCAAGGGAATTCCACAAATTTGGAGCAGCCACAAGGAAGGCTCTGTCCCTCATCCTCACAGATTACACCTGTGACGGTGGCAGGCAAGAGAAAGCCTTCCCCCTAAGAAATATCCCCCTAAGAAAATAAATATTTCACTTTTTCTAGCTAAAAAATTTCAGGAAGCCTAACCCAGCATGCTTCTTACTGTGAAAGTAGAAAGCATACTCTATTAAACCAAAGCATTTTCTAATTAGTGTGCATCTCCACTCCTGCAGAAAAGAGGATGGTGTGGGAGGAAAAATATCGGGTCACCTTGAGTTGTTAATAAGGCAAAGACAGAAGAGCAAGTAGAAGAAAACAGCACTGCAATAGCCCTTGTCCATTTGCTTCCAAGAGCAGCTTTCAAGCAATTCATACCTAAGTTGAACAGAAGTACAGCAAAGGCATAATTAGCTTTCCAGCAAACTAGCCATCACACAGCCATTGATGCTCTATCTGTATGGTAGCAAAACATATTCTCAGCCAGTGCCTGATTAAATCCGTTGTCTGAGTGTGTTCTTCATCCTGGATGCCTTTAGGTCAGTAACCGGACATTCATCAACCAGAAGGCTGTCTTGCTGTGTTGACCAAGCAAGCCCAAAAGGACAAACGTGTCATATCTCCAGACAAGGCTTGGTCAATCCAGGATCTGTTTGCTGCCAGTCAGTCACTTGCATGCAAACTCTTATTCCAAGTATTTGAATTCTAGGAGAGGGATGAAATCCATCAGCACTAGCTCCTGACTCTGGCTCAACCTCAGTTTTAGCCAATTGACTCCCTCTAGATCAAGGGAGGTGATGTTACCACTCTACTCTGCATTTATTCTGCATACTGTGTCCAGTTCTGGGCACCTCAATTCCAGAAGGATATCAACAAGCTGGAACATGTCCAGAGGCGGGCGACCAAAATGGTGAAGGTGTTACCCTGATTTCTAGGGGTCCCGTGAGGGACACCTAAGTGTGCTCCAAATTACAAAGGTGGGAATTAGTCAGAAGAGCACAAGCTAGCAATACGAGAGGCAGGACAATGGAGCAAGATCTTTTACCCAATGTCTACAGGGTCAGGCCGAGTCAAGGAGCAAACAGAAGTAAAATAATAATTGTTGTTTTTATTAAAACACAGCCAAACAAGTGTATGCAACACACTCACACCGAGAACTATTGAAATAAAGGTTGGAGTTGGATAGAGGGATTTTTAGAGGAGGTTTTGGTATGGGAAATACTACACCTGTCCTGAAGCCCAGGTAGTCTGAAGAAGTAGTTCGTGGAAATGAAGTTTCTCAGCACATGGAGCTGAGGGGAAGGCTCACCAAATGAAGCAGTAGCAAGGCAGGATGGAAGCCAGGAGCGCTCAAAGTCAGGGGTTCTTATAGAGGAAAATGTGGCCGTAAGCTAGTCCATTCTTGGGGATAACAATGAGTTTTGGGCTGGAGACAAAGCTTCCGAAAGGTCAGTATTTTACATGATTAAGACTGAATTGCCAATAGAGTAGCCAGTATGCAAACGTGGAGTGCTTGACAGATGAGTATTCGGCTACCCAAGATGCCTGCTCGGGGCAGGGAGTTCTTTGTAAGTAGCATGCATACGCAATGTGGTACTTGCCTTGAGGTCTCCTGAAGCGGTGGGACAGCTATTTATGGCATGCCTGTATTTGTTTGGAATATTACAGCAATTAGCGGCTGTGCTTGTCTGCGAGCTTGTCCGGGGGCCTCGCAAGCACGTGGAGGACAGAGGGTATAGTAGGCCAAATTATTGATATCAAAATGGTATCTAATATCCCACAAGTCCGGGCTAGAAACTACAGTAACACCTTTCTACAATGTAAACAGTAACAATGGGTCTGGAAGCCATGCCCTGAGGAGCATCTCAGAGAACTGGATATGTTTAGTCTGCAGAAGAGAAGGTTAGGAGGGGACATGATAGTCATGTTTAAATATTTGAAGGGATGTCATGTTGAGGAGGGAGTGGGCTTGTTTTCCGCTGCTTCAGAGACTAGGACAAGGAGCAGAGGATTCAAGCTGCAGGAAAGGAGATTCCACTTGAACCTCAGGGAGAACTTCCTGATGGTCAGAGTTTTCCAGCAGTGGAATATGCTGCTGTCTTAGAGTGTGGCGGAGTCTCCTTCTTTGGAGGTTTTTAAGTAGAGACTGGATGGCCATCTGTTGGTGGTGCTTTAAGGTGGGTTTCTGCATGGCAGAATGGGGTTGGCCTGGATGGTCCTGGGGTTTCTTCCAGCTCTATGATTCTATGGGCTAAGCTGTGGGGCTAAGACTCCTTCCACTCTCCCCTAATTTGTGCATTGATCTACCTTTCTCCCCCCCACTTTTTTCTATTGTTTTCTAACTTTTTCTATCTACAGAGATTTCCAATTAAAGCTTTTAAACCCCAGGCCCTTAAGGACATGCAGCTGTTTTCCAGCAAAATCAGTGGGACTTTGTCTGGCTCATTAGACTGCAACTACTGGCAACATCACTTTGGCCTTTGGGTCACCTTCATTCACTCCCCAGTGAGGATTCCCCATACAGGTGCTAGCCATACAAGATTGCCTGGACAGTTCAGAACAAGAAACTGTTGTTCACACACCTACAAAGTGCCCACAAATGTCTACAGGTAAGAACTTGGAATTGTAGTTTTGTATTTTTGTTTTGTTTTTGTAGACTTCAGCTCCCAGAGTCCCTAACAAACACATATTTTTTGAAGAGATTGATTGAAGTAATAGCTCTACATCTCCCTAGATATTGCGTACAAGAGCCTGTGCCCACATCTCAAGCATGTGCCAGGCTTACAGGGTGCTTCTAAATAATAAAGTGCACACAATATGAATCTTTTAAATGTGAATGGGTAAAATGAACATTATTTTTAAAAATACACAGGAATAAGTGTGGATTAGGAAAAATCCATTAAAATTGTTTGAATTTCAGAGCAGGAAAAGAATACAAATTCTCACAAACAAAACATGATGAGAATTGGGCAAACTCAGTGAAATTGAAACAGACGTTTGCACGTCCCTTGAAGCAAACAACAGTATAGTTTTTCAGCAACTATAGTGAGAGAGATGAGCCCTGGAACAAATCTACAGGTACTGGTGTTCCCAGCATCTATTAGTCATGATATGTTGTTGTTGTGTGTATATAAGTGGTTTTCAACTTGCAACAACTCTTCGGTGACCCTGTTATGGAGATTTCTGGGCAAGATTTGTTCAGAGAGAAATTGCCTTTGCCTTCTTCTGAGTCTGAGAAAGTATGACTTACCCAAAATCATCCAATGGCTCTCCATGGCCAAACACAGATTCGAGCACTGTTCTGTAGAATGGTAGTCCAACTTTGAAACCATTACACCACAGATATTGCACTCTTTCTTATTCTTGTTCACGCATTACTCATAGGGAAAGCCATCAGGAGTGTTTTTCATGCCAATGTCACAGTGCTTCTGCCACCCTCATAGTCATCTGGATCACCTCCAAAGCATGGTGAGTTCTGCACTTGTGAAGGCATCCTATGTGATTTACAATCCTGATTATGCTGGAGTTTAAATTGTGGGAAGTCTACTTAACTACTGCTGCAGAAATTATGCTGAATATGGTATTAGTGGAGGTGGGGAAAGTAGTGTAACTTTGAAGACACAGCTAAACCTAGACCATTTCCACACTGGTCTGTTATAGTACTATTATTCTGCTTTCAACCTCTTATGCAATCCTAGGGTTTGCAGTTTAGGGAGGGGCCTTTGAGGTGTTAACAAGGACAAGTAGGAACAGTCATAGAGAAACCAAATAGAGTTTCATGGAGAAATCACATGGGCTGCATGGAGAAAGTCTTAGATTCAGTCTGTGACATTGTGCATTGGGAGGAAGTCTGTAAGTTTGGGGAATGTGAGACATATGGGCCAAGGTCCCAAAAAGACCCCCAGCACTGCCATTTTTGTGTGTTTTTCAAGAAAGCAAAAAGAACCATCCAAATACACTCAGGGGAAAAGTATGACCCTCCAAGAAAAGCACCTGAAAAAAAATATTTACTAACCTGGAACAACAAAATATATCTGGAATGAGCTTCAGATGTGGAGGAATACACAAAACATTTATTTACTCAAGATATTAACTTTCCTCAGCCCCTTTGCATGTAGCATTCTTAATTTCATTGCAAGGCACCGTGCCCACAATTATTTACTGGGGATACTTCTTTTCTCTCCTCAGCAATGAGATGACTTTCTGCAATACAACCTTGACCATCAATTGTGGCCATCATCAGAGCCATGTCCTACCACTTCTGAAGGCCCAATTTGCTGGAACACCCTGGAACTGAATGCAAATAGCCTCTCAAAATTCTCTACTCTTTTTGTGGTTGGAAAAATTGTGAAGGGGTACTTCAACATATTTCTAAGGGGAAGAGAAATTCTCCAACAGGTATTCAATGGGGTGAGGCTCACCTGTACACAATTTGTTTCTTTTTCCTTAAGGCGTCTTCCTCCTCCACTGTAAGGAACAACAAATCCAAGCGTGGTGGCAGCCCAGCAACCATGTTACACCTCCTACAAAGCCTTGGGCACTTAATTCCATTCATTTGCACTGCCAGAAGTTGGGTTCTTGCCATTGTGAGAACCCTTCACCCTGGCTGGGGATGGAACCTGACTATATTGAAACTATCACCTGGGACAAAAGACAGGCTTGATTTATATTGGGCAGGTGGGTGTGTTACCCTGATTGCTTGGGGCTCCCTTAAGAGGATTCCCAAAATCTATCAAAATTGTGGGGAAATTAGTTCAGAGCACTGTTTAGCTTTACAAGAAGCAGGGTAACTTAAGCAGGATCTTGCAACCCAATTTTAACTGGGTCAAGTCCAGACAAAATCACACAAATTATTCAAATGTAAGTATTTTATTAACACAGATGTAAAAGTCCCTACAATAACTCAGCTACATTCACTATAACAAGTATACAAGCCTATAGAAAGTTAAATTTCATACACTCACTCAGCTTCATTCACACGCCAAGCATACAAGACTATAAAGTTAGAAAAAGATTAAAATTAAGAGAGAGAAACAGAAAGGATTTGTTGACATACGATACGAATCCAGAATCCTTCAACTGGGAGAAAAGATGATTTCAGCCACTCCTGTGAGGAGGGGAGTCCATTGTGTTGTAAATTTAAGCTGGTTACTATCTCCATTGTTTTTGCAGCTCTGAGAGAATTCCTCCCTTAACACTTGAAATGCATCTTTTTAAACTCCAAAAGACTCTCCCAAAGAAACAGAACTCCGAAAGAAAAAGGACTCCAAAGGAAAGAGGAACTGTGTCTAGATATATATTGTGAACATGCCTGGAAAAGCCAAATGTGTTTTCATCTTTTAATGAAGATGGATCCTTTTCTTTATAGTTCAAAGAGAGAATCCTGCAGATCAGTATCTCTCTCTCCCCGGAGATTTAAGCCTGCTTCACATTCCAGGCATTGTTTACTTTCTCAGAGAGTAATTTCCTGATCACTGCAGACACTCCTTTCAAGTGGCCTGCTAGCCATTTGTCAGATACCCCAGGATGTAAGACAGAAAACAGATATCTTCTGCCTACATGTCTTTTCAGTATCTCTTCATGTTCTCAGGACATGGACTCCAAGGGGGCCCTTCAGGCGTGCATATAACAGGTGCATGGGTGGGAGAAAAACTGAATGATGCTTCCTTGGAAGAACTATTGCATCGGCAGATTCAGGACACCAAGATGGAATCTGTTTCACAAGATGGTTCCTTTGGACCATAAGAGCAAGTTGCTTTGGGCTTGTTCCCAGCTACTGTGAGCAAATGGGTGACATGGCAACTTGAGAGGGAGAGGGGAAGACTTCTTTGTCAGGACACACAAAACCCTGGAAGCAAAAGGAAATGTGCTACATGCTATTCTCTCTCCCCCTTCTCTCTCTCTCTCTTTCATTCTTCTTTGTTTTTATTTTTATTTTTTTCTTGTCCTGATAAATGGCTTAACTCCAGCCCCACAATACCACCACCCCATGATTATCTACAACAAAGATATATGACAGCTGGGAAGTGGTTTGGAAACCTTCCAAAATAACAAAATAGTAACATATTTGACAAAGTCTACATAATAGTGGAGATAATGATAATTAGGCAAGTGCTTTATGCCCAAATGCTCTCGAATGCCGGAAAAGAAAATACAATGTTTTCAGTCAAAGATAATTGAAAAGATTATTCGGCTTATCTAAAATAACTCTGCTGCACTATCCCCAAGACTGCACATCTGTTACATACATTTGTGCAGACGCACAAAATGGTACTGCTGAATCAATACTTATGTTTATAGCTTGGGGGGTGGGGGGTATGAATCTGAATGAGGTGTGGAGGTCCTGCTGAGGAAAGGAGGCACCTGGTTTGATTTTACTCTGAGCTGCAGTGTGTGGGGGAGAGGGGAACAAGATGGACTGAAAGCATGACTCAAGGAACACTGATGAAGCCAAGCTAAGGAGATTATACCTTGGAGTGATTAGACTCCGAAAGGATACACATTTGGAAGGATTCAAACAAAGAAATGTATATCCTGGTTGTATGATTACTTCCAATGAGGACAGCATTGCCCATTGGTTTTTAAGGTATACAAATAGTCTTTTAATGAGATGTGTTTAATGAAGATGGAGTTGGAGTTAGCTTGTGTTTTGCTGCTCCAGGGATTAGGACATGGAGCAATGGATTCAAACTGCAAGGAATGAGATTCCGCCTAAACATTAGGAACAACTTCCTGCTGGTAAGAGTGGTTCGACAGTGCCTCCAAGTGTAGTGAAGTCTTTTTATTGGAGGTTTTTAAACAGAGGCTGGATAGCCATCTGCCAGGAGAGTTTTGATTGTGTATTCCCGCATGGCAGAATAGGGTTGGATTGGATGTTCCTTGTGGTCTCTTCCAACTCTTTGGCCTCTTCTGCAAGATGATGCTCTCGTGTTATCCCGTCGCAATCCCAGCAGTGCCTTGGCCAGGATGAGAGTGTGTCCGCAGTGCTCCTCTCTGTACCTGACCGGCTGCCTGTGGAAGGGAGCACAAATGATATGCCTTTTCCTTCCAGACTGCAGCCAGCCTTCTTCCCATGCTGCATTGGGAAGGAAGTGTGTGATTGTGCTTCTGGTCCTACTACATGGAAGGCTCATGTGTTTGGGGGTCGTTGACTGAGTTTTTCTGTCAATGATATACCCCACAATTGCACTGGCTGGTGATGCAAGAAGGGCAGGATTGCAATGACATCATGTGGAAGCGTCATTGCGGTCCCACTCTTCTTGTGTCCCCATCCTGCAGAAAGGGCCTATGATTACATGATTCTTACTACCCAACTCATGATACTTTAATTGTGAGCTAAAATGATGTGCAACTCAACCTGCTGTAATGTATTCAAGTTATAATTACACTGAAGACCAAGAAAAAGCCTGGGGAAAGCTTGTACAGCAATGGCAATTCCACTTGTGGTCCTTTACTTGTTATTGATGAATTGTCCCATCAACCATACCCAGCATTGTGAGTGATCATGGCAGCTGTAGTCCAACATCTGGAGGGACCACATGGTCAGAGTAAATGATGTTTAGACACACAGAGAGCCAACAATCAGTGAGCTCAACATGTGTTTTGCATGCAGAAGATGCCTAGTTCAATCCCTAGCACCTTTATGGAAAAGGATATTGGGTAGTGGGGCTGAGAAAGGCCCTTTCCACATGTGGGGGGGGAATGCCCAAAAACGGAGCTTACCGGCTTTGTTTTCTGGCCGGCCGAGTCCGTCACCACAAGGAGCAGTGTGAGTTTGCTGCTCCACAGTCCTCCGGCATCCCAACCGGAGAAGCTTGCCAGCCGAAAGCCCGCCCCCGGAAGATCTGCAGGCATGCACTTGCGCGTGCCTGCAAATCTGCTCTGGAGCCGGGCAATGGAGCTACATGGCTTCGCTCACTCCGTGCTTGAGTGATTGAGGTGTGGATCTACAGAAAGTAGTCCATCCCAGTCCACTCTACAGTGCAGAAGACCTCAGTTGGAGGTCGTTCTGCACCATTCTAAATTCCCAGTGTGGAAATGGCCAAAGACTCACAGTGGAGGGTCACTGTCAGCTGGAACAGGCTGAATGGAGCAAGAGGGAGTCTTTCTAAGGTAACTCAATAGAATAATTGTATTGTGCTATTCCCATAAAAATGTATAAGGAGTATGTGTGAGTATAATTTTCAGCAGGATTCCAGTCAATTCCAAATTTTAATCTACCTATTAGTCCCTTTTAGAGCACCAACTCAATGAATTCCATTAATGAGTTCTGCTTCCCCAACTCAGGATTTCATCAACAAGAGGCTGTGTGGCATGATCCATAATTTGTTTTCCTTATTCTAAAATGCTTGTCTGTGTTTATGTGCAAAATGAATCCATCTATTTGCAGTATTTATCTCCAGGCTACTGCTTGCTTTATCACATCGTGAAGAGTTAGCATGGCTCTTGATTTCCCGGGAGGAAGAGAAATCCATGTTCATAGGCTTATAAAGGTTGACTTGTGAGCAAATTCTTCTACAGGGCAATTTCAAATCTTCCAAGTGACATTTTAAATTTTTCAGATTGTTTTTGCAAGAAAATGTTGACTCGCCAGTCATGCTAAATTGAGAAGCAATTTCTCCTGAAGTCGAGAATGCTATTTCAGAGCACACTTGCTAATTTTGTTACAATCCAGGATGAGCAGATTTAGATATGGTCTTAAAACTTGAATATAAATATTTCCTTGTATCCTGTGGGTTTGAATTGCTCAATCTGAAGTGAAACTGATGTGTTAGGAGTTTTCTATGACCCTTTTAGGGGTTTTCTGTTTGTTTTAAAACTGTCTGCACACCATTACATATCTTCACATTGGTACTGCCTTCTGTTTATTTCTATAATTACCAAATATGTATCACTAAAGGCCAAAATATGCTTAGGGCTCCAAATGCCATCTGAACTTGGGAGCCAAGCATGGTCTTGGTTAGTACTTGTCACATACTGGATAAACCATACTCCACAGAACTTTCTCTGAGGCAGACAGAAGTGTATTGTTTATGGATATAATGGGCAACACAGCACATTTCCAGTAGCCAAAACTGGGACTTATAATAAACTATCAATACATGTTTAAGTGTGCAAAACATTCATTGGCCTTTCTTTTTCCCTCCGGAGATCTCTCCTCCCATTCCCTTGCCTCTGGCCCCAGTGTTAAGAACTTGCACTGTGGCAAAAGGCAAGGGAATGTTGCTCATGCAAGCCTTCTTTCTCCCCTCTGGAGGCCTCTCCTCCAATTCTCTTGCTTCTAGTCCAGACTTGCAAAAGGCAAGGGAATGGGAGGGGGAGTTTGAGGAGGGGGAGATATTCATTGTTTTTCCAATTTCGCATTGGTTCTGTGCCCTGAACCCTCACAAAAGAGGAGGGATGACTGTACATGGATAGGGGACCACCAGAGAATTCCAAGTGCTGCAGGCTATATTTCAGAAGATAATGGCAAATCACTTCTGAATATTGTTTGCTAAGGAAAGTCATATGTCAGCATAAATTGACAGGTCCATATTATTAATGCACCCCTATAAAGTGAATGTACACGGGCAGAAATGCATTTACAGTTTGTCCTCCACATTTGAAGGTTTAACTATAATTGATTTGGCTGGCCCCTCCCGAAACTGCAAACCCCAGGATTCCATAGAATGTTGAAAGTGGAATAGTTGTGCTATAAGAGTGTAGTGCGGAAATGGCTAGTAAATCACCCTCTGCTGTCATCTAAGCACAACAACCAAATGTTATTTACCTGAGCTGTCCCCAGACAACAAACAATACTGATCATTTGGTTTTAAGACTCCAGCCTCTACTAAATCTTAATTATATTCCCACTTCTTCTGTTACACTCAGCATTTCTACCTAGCTACACATGCTCCTCTATTCCACAGATCACTACATGTCTAGGAGAAATAACAACATGACATTCAGTGACCTAATCTGGACTGCCAAACAGATATTCTTTTGTAATATTTTGAGATGCAGTTTTCCAGTTTAAAAATGAATACCAAAAATGTGCCTTAGGAGACACTGCACATAAAAATGGGTACATTCATAACCCTGTACAAAAACATATGTCAGGGAAAGCTGCTTGTGAAACTGTTTATATTATTAAAAATATATTAAAATGTCTTTGTGTACAAAATGAAGATGGAAATTTTCACACATTTTCCTGTGGATTTAAATAAAAAAAAAAGATCACAACTGATGTGGAAATGGGATGGAATGACCTTGTACTTTGGGGGGGGGAAAACCCTACAAATATTGTAAATTGCAAAACAGACAGTCATCCAGTCCCGGCTGATTATGAGAAATGCAGAAGAGCAATCAACATGATCACAGGTATCAAGCTAATTTTTCAAGATTTAGCCCCGGAGAGCAAATATTATTGTAGTGATGGTTGTACTGATATTCCTTTTGCAATCATCATCTCTATTTTGTTACGCGTTTCAAACAAGCAAGACCTGTATGCAGACAAACCACTACCCAACTACAATCCTGTATAACAGAGATAGAGTTCACTTGCCTGAATTCTAATCCTGTTCTCCAATTATTATAGGCTTTTCAGGACATGAAGACAATGATCTCTTCTCTTCATTGAGAAATTTCCCATGTTTTGTCCTCCCTTCTGAAAAAGAAACCCTTGGGATTTTCAAGCAATTTCACCTATCTCAGTTCCCAATTAAGCTGAATTTACATAGAAAAGTGGCAGTAGCTTAGACACTACACAGGTGGTGGCAAGAGTTGGAATTCCAGATGAAATCTCATGCAGGAGAGGTCCTTGGTGAAGTAAAAATCCCAAATAGTGGTGGTAGCAGCTGTGTTAAGAAAATCATAGAATCATAGAATCATAGTAACGTAGAGTTGGAAGAGACCCCAGGGGCCATCCAGTCCAACCCCCTGCAATGTAAATGTAAAAGCCATTAGTAAACTTTTCTAAGTTTGTAACCTGAAACTGCTTGCCTTGTTTTGTTTTCTTAGTCAGTTTCGGTTTGAGGAAGCCACACGAAGACTGGGGCATGCTTTTTCTGCTACTCTGTTAATAGAAGGCTGATTCCTAATAGTTTTAGCTCTCATAGCATTCCCCAAAAGAGGTTAACACCCTGGGGAATTCTAATTCCCAACACAAGGAAGTCAGCTTGTGAAGGAACAGACTTTCCTACCAAGCAGAACAGAAAGGGAAGAGAACCTCACAACAGCCTGCCTGATGAAGAGTGCAGTGGAACACAGCAGCTTGCACACCCCACAAGCAACCTGTGTTATTCGTTTTATTTAGAAGTTAGATACCATGCTATCAGTTATGCTTGCCTGGAGGGGAAAGCAACATGGAAACTATGACTTATCCTGTTCTGTTGTCCAGAGAAATTTTTTTAAAGGGCTAGAAACAAACATTGTTGTTCTTTTAAAGAGGCAAAGTGAAGCCTCATATCCCAAAGCGAATGCTCTCTGGGTCTGCCTTCCCTTCTTGCTTGTTTATCTCAGCTTTTCCCCAGAGTGGGCTTATCTAGCTTGACGGTAATTTTTCCTTCCCTGTCATGGGCGGCTCTCCTATCCTATCCCCACCCCTCCACACACACACACACACACACCCCTTTTAAGTTCAACAACAGTCAGCTTCACCACATGGAAAAATAAGTGTGTGTGTGTTCATGTGTCTGTATGTGTGTGTGTATGTTCCCAGGATTGATTGAAACCAGATGTGCAGCTCCTAGAAAAGGGTTGGAGAAGTTACAGCTGGAAAAGCTTTTTAAAAAAGCTTTACTTTTCCTGATTTGCAATCTGACAACGGCTTCAGGCACTGGAGGAAAGGTGTTTGGCAGACATCTCACTGACCCTGTGGCCCAGCGGATAGGGCAAAACTGGCACTCAGGGTGGGTGGTTAGACACTTCCTTTTCTTTGGCAGTGGACACCTTCTGGTTTCAGTTTTAGCCTTGTAATTTTTTGACTGCAACTCCCAAAATCCTCCAGCCAGCATAGGAAAATGGGGATTGGAGTCCAAACAAAAAAAAAAATCAGCTCTTCCAAGATCTGCCCCTAGAATGGGCCAGAATGAAGCTTCAAGAGATAGCTCAAAGTCATTTGTATGGGGTGGCTAGATCCAAGGGCTTTTGGATTTCCAAAAGAGGGAAGAACATCAGAAATACTGCTGTCATTGCCATCTCTCACCAGCCTTCCCTTTTATGTTTGAATCTCTGGGTGAAAAAGTGGTTTTGGCCTCAGACTTTTGCATCAGAGCCACTCAATGCCTGAGTAATTCCTTCAGAGACCCAAAGGGAATGGAAGGTTAAAAAACTATATAAATATAACCAAATTCACTACCCTCCTCTGATCCTGCTTTACTCAGTGCTAAGAGGTAGGACTCCAAAAAATCCCAAACTGCCTCCTTCTGTTTTTATCTTTTCTTTTGGGGGACAGGGAGGGGCATTTACAAAGCATCAGAAGATGTTAAAGGGCAATGCTAGCCGTCTTTTTTCTTTCTTTGCAAGAAGATTCCATGGAAGATGTTAACAAGACAAGAGACATTTTCAGGAAAACTGCCAGGACAGGAATTACCAAGTATCTGCCAGAGCCCCTTTCCCACAATGTCTTCTTGCAAATCCTGCATGGAATTTTTTGCATGCATTCATCCTATGTGCACCCCTCCCAATGGTGGGATGCCGTGGAGACAGCTCTTCTATACCATGCCATCTTGGGATAACTCTGAAAGGAATAGCTGTCCTAGTTAGTTACTGAGGCAAAAGCAAGGAAGACCCTTGTGAGAACTTAAAAGAACAAACAAGTTTTGTCCCTGGTGTAAGTACTGTGGATGGGAGTCATTTTAGGAGATGCAGCCAAAGGAGAGAAGAGAAATAGGGCTGTTCTATCCACTGTGCTGAGAACACCTCTGGAAGGCAATGTTCTTAGGTAAGGACTATCCCAGGTCCTGGGAATCCCATTTCAAAGCTGAGACCTAGGCCCTTTCCACACGGGGCAAATAAATCGGGGCAGGGCGACCTCCGACGGACATAGTCCACACCTTGGAGTGCACTGGGTCGGACATAATTTTGAGGTTCCACACCTTAAATCGCACGGAGATGGCACCATCAGTCAGTGTGCGGTCTTTTTAAAAACCGGGAGAGAAGGTGTTTTTTTTTGTCTTCGTATCGCTCTATACCGATCATCCCCGAATGTGTGGAAGCAAAAATATGGGCCGATTCATAATTGTTGGGCGGGCTATGGTGCGAAAATCAAAATCGGGAGGAGGGAGTCATCGCGGGAGGAACTGCGGGGCGGGGCGTGCGTGCACACGTGACTGGGCACATCATGACGTGCGGGCCAATTGAAAAAAAAAAAGTGGCCGTAACAATCTGTGTACTTTGGGGTGCGCACTACAACGGTACAGGCTGCACACGTATGGAGTGTGGCAAAATAATGTCCGCAGTGGGGCGGACCCAAAATAAACCGCCAGGAAACGATTTATTTGCCCCGTGTGGAAAGGGCCCTAGAGGCACTGGCAGTGGGGCCCTGGGGATGTTGGAAGCGGCAGTCCCGATGATGGCATTAAACATGGTACCTTAGGTATCAACCACTGTTGAACAGCAGATGCCATTAAAAAAAGGCCAGGTCTAACAAAGAATACACGCGTGCGCACACACTTTTCAAAACAGCACTCTCCACCCAAAGGAGCCCAGGACCTAAGGCCATTTCTACACTACACTGTTATGGTGCTGTTATTCCACTTTCAACATCCTGTGGAATTCTGGGCTTTGTAGTTTACTGGGGCTCTAAACCAGCGGTTCTCAACCTGTGTTCACAGGGGTCGCCTAAGACCGTCGGAAAATACATATTTCCGACGGTCTTAGGCTCCATTCCCTCCTGGGTGGTGGCGAGCTCGCGTCCTCCTGCCCCCTTTGAAGTACCTTCCTGAGGAAAATTTTCTTGGCGTTGAGCGAGAGAGAGTTGGAAGGGCACTCTCCGACCAGCCACTCCGAGGCTCAAACACAGCTGAAAACACCTGGTATAGGGAAGTCTGAGAAGGCGAGAATTAAAAAGAAAGTGAAAGGAAAATTACCTGGTAAAGCCGTTAAGACCGTTAAGGGCGGGGAAGGCCTCCCAACCGCTCGTTTAACTTCCGGTGGCCATGTTGAAAAGAGGCCACGTTCAGAAAGCAAGGGAGGGGGCCATGAGGGGAAAGAGCTCTCCTGACCAATCCAAGCTCGCCAGCAACACAACCCATCACACTCAAGCGTGCGAGTGGCCTCTGCCAGGAGAAATGGCCACCTCTCAGTCAGCAGCTCCTGGCCCTTCCGTAGTAGCAAAGACAGCAGCGCAGGGCCATTGAGCCTTGTGTATGCCGGTGCCATTATTCACTAGGAGTCAAACTGCAATGCCTATGAAACGTACAGAAGTAAGATTTGAACCTCCTATGTCTTCCATGTCTTCCCCGGGGAATGTGTCTGAGTGTAGTAGGGAGGGGATAAGACAAAGGATGGCTGAAGACATGGAGGTGCATGTTAATAGGCAAACGAGATCATAGAATCATAGAATCATAGAAATGTAGAGTTGGAAGAGACCACACAGGCCATCCAGTCCAACCCCCTGCCATGCAGGAACACCCTCAAAGCACTCCTGACAGATGGCCATCCAGCCTCTGTTTAAAAACCACCAAGGAAGGAGCCTCCACTACACTCCGAGGCAGCAGATTGCACTGCCGGACAGCCCTGACCGTCAGGAAGTTCTTCCTGAGGTTCAGGTGGAATCTCCTTTCCTGCAGCTTGAATCCATTGCTCCTTGTCCTGGTCTCTGGAGCAGCAGAAAACAAGCCCTCTCCCTCCTCTACGTGGCATCCCTTCAAATATTTAAACATGGCTCTCATGTCCCCTCTTAACCTCCTCTTCTGCAGACTAAACATCCCCAGCTCTCTAAGTCTATCCTCATAGGGCTTCATGGCTTCCAGGCCTCTCACCATTTTGGTCGCCCTCCTCTGGACTTGCTCCAGCTTGTCAATATCCTTCTTGAACTGGGGTGCCCAGAACTGGACACAGTATTCAAGATGGGGTCTAACCAAAGCAGAGTAGAGTGGTAATGAGTGAAATGATTTCACAAAATACATAACAAGTTTAAAAAATGTATTGCAAGTTGGACAATTCATTGAAGTTGAATGTAACGTCATTATTAAGCAGTCAACAAACTACTTCAATGAATCCTTCATTTTCACGTGATTTTCCTGATGGTACAAAAGCTATTCAAGCTGAATCAAATGATGCTGGCGTGTGTTTACCAAAAAAGTCTACCTGTAGGTCCAAAGTGACTAGAGTGGAGGAATCTGCTTTGTCACACTCTGAACAAATCCGCACTGAATCTGAGAGGGATGAGGAACCAGATCTGGCAGATACTCGTGGTGATAATGACTCTAAATCAGATGGTTCTATTTCCAAGGAGGAGGATGCAGAAGATGATAATAAAGTGAGATTATTTTCCTCAGATTCTTTAAAAAATTTGCTGGAAAAGGTGTTGGTAACTCTGGGACTGGACAATCTGGAGGGTGCCACTTCAGATATTGATAAAAACAAGAATGTTGCATCAATTATAAGGAATGAGCCTATAAAATCTAGTGTTGTTCCCATGCCAGATTTCTTTTTGGATTTAATTCAGTCTGAATGCAGTGAAACCAAATCTTCAAACTTTATATCATTTATGGTGGAGCTGCGAGAAGGCAAAAATATTCTGGATGCAAGTACATAATAAGATAATAAAAATATTAAAAATTGAGTTTACGTTGCAGCCTGAAATCTACTGGTTGAACATATATGATGGAATAAGATTGTTATTTCTATTTGGAGCTCCTCTTTAGGTGAAGATCTGATATGGGAAAAGAGCGAGGACATTGGAATTGGTTCTGGGGAACAAATGGGTAAAACAGATTAAACGATTACATTTTCCATGTTAAAAAGTGGAAGTTGTCCAGGGACTCCAGTCAGTCCAGTTCGTTGGCCACTTTATTTGTTAGTCTGGTGTGTGTGTGTGTGTGTGTGTAGGATTTTAAGGGTGCAAAAAGTCTGGGGTTTGAATCTTAAACAAATTGGCTGTGTCTCCAGTAGCAAAATAGGAGAGCATCGCCTTCACGTGCCTATTGAATCCTTGGCATGTCCAGGGATAGCTGGGAAAGCCCCTTGCCTAAAACGCTGGAGAGCCATTGCCCACTAACTAGTGTAGTGTCGAGAATAGGTGGGCCAATGGTGAAAGCAACTGTTGAACAACCTATGGAGAGCCACACATGGTCTACCCTTTGTGTAGACCATACCGAACCACCTGGACCAACAGCCTAACTTGGAATTAAGCATCCTCTTGTGTCCCTATTTAACATTCTGCCTTTGCCCTAGCTGCCAAAAATGGAATGGGATCAGCCTGTTTTCAGCATCTTCTACAATAATCTTACTCCTCCCTTTGTTGTTACAATACAGCTCTAATGCACTTTTCTCCTTTCTTTTACTTTCTCCATTGCTCACTTACAGACATTTTCTGAACGATCAAAGGACAGGTATTTTTTCAGAAAAGAGCCACCGAAGGAGTTGCTTTGGGGAGAATTCCTCCACAAAGAAATCACCGGCGTTTTGAAATGGCCAACATATCATCCAGGACAGCAAGCTTTCAACGTGGAAGAGTTGATGAGCCTAGCTGTTCAGGAACTCCTGGACGTGACAGGAGCAGTTGGAGAAAGGAAAGTGAAATCACCCATGGGGGAAGAGAAGAAAGTCTCCTTCTCACGCAAGTCTCGCTTCGGTGGGGAAGGGTAGCAAGACTATTTTACCCAAAATCTGAAACTTATTTACAGATCAACTTAGCAAAATTCCTAATAGCCATAATCGCAGATTTATAGCTAAAACACCATCAACAACAACAACCACCACCACTTTATTTACACAACCCATCTTTCTCGTCTTTCTGCCGACTGGTACTCCAGACAGTTTTAATTTGATATTTAATTTTGATATTTAAAACAAACGAAGAGAGTTTTAAAACTATATACGTGAAAAGATTGGGACAGAACTAATAGACCTGAAAAGTTCAGATAAAAAGCTGGCACCTGATTGAAGCCTACAAGAAGAAGAAGAGAGGGGTAGTGATGTATATTAATAGTAATCTATCTCCTAAAGAGATTTTTTCTGATGAATCTGGATATTTTATAGGAGTGGAAATCAGAACATATTGGAAAAACATCCACATAGAGATTTTGAAAATGTTAAACACAAATTTCCCCATGCTACCTGAAAGTTATTTGCTGAGCAAGGTTGAGCTAATTGAGAGATTTATTGGGAGGCGTAACAGAATTTTTTTTATATATTTGATAACTAAAGCCAGATTATTATTTGCTAGAGAATGGAAAAAAGAGAAAGTGCCAGAAATAGATTAATGCTTTTATGAGATATATGATTTGATGCAAATAGATAAACTTACTATGTTGCTTAAAGATAAATCTTCGAATAGATATTGAGAAGAATGGGGAGAAGTTTGTAACTATTTGGAAAAGAGATGGGGGCTTTGTCAGTAATCACGCTGAGAGATTGAGGATAGTTATTATGCTGGAGTCTGGACCACAGAGACTACTTCATCTCACTTTATTCTGTTCATTTTATATTGGTATTGGGGATATTTATCAATGAGAAATTGATAATTGTATGTAATTGTAATTCTATTAGATTATACTGACTTTTTTTTCTCTTTCTCTTGTCTGTTTGGTGCTGTTTGTAATCTGAGAACAAAATAAAAATACAACTCTCTTTCTCTCTCTAAAAAAAAAAAAAAAGACTGAAATGAATGCCAGAGAACTACCTATCAAAACTTTATTTTTGAGTGCAACTGGCTCTTACCTCCCCAAAATAAAAATCCTAGTATCAAAATATCACCTGTATTCTTCATAAATTTAACTTTTCAGAAATTTATTTTTCCCAGAAAACATTTTAGTCTTACTAGAAGTACTGTAATTTTCTTAATGGTACCAGCTAAAGCCCATGTAAGTTATCATAAGGCATTCCCAAAAAACTGATATCTCACTGCCTCATGCCTTTATTTTCTATATTTTAGGAGTCATGCCAGATTAATCTCACCTCTTTTTTTAATAGAGTTAATAGCTTGATGAAGGGAGTGCTGTGGATGTAGCCTATCTTGATTTCAGTAAGGTCTTTGACAAGCTCCCTCATGATATTCTTGCAACCAAGCTAGTAAAAAGTGGGCTAGAAAATACTACTGTCAGGTGAATTTGTAATTGGTTGACTGGCTGACGTATGAATGAAACAGCAAGCTTGTTTTCTGCTGCTCCAGAGGCTAGAACATGGAGCAGTGGCTTCAACTTCAGGAAAGAGATTTCCCCTAAGTATTAGGAAGGTGGTGAGAGCAGTACCACAGTGGAATATGCTACCTTGGATCTCCCTCTTTGGAGGTTTTTAAACAGAGGCTGCATGACCGTGTGTTGGACGTGCTTTGATTGTGTATCCCTGCATGTCAGGGGGCTGGACTTGATGATCCTTCTGATCTCTTCCAGCTCTATGATTCTATTATTCTATATGGGTAGTTAAATAAAGAGATGCTGAACAATTTCCTTTAGTGCCTATTTTGAGACAATTAACTTTGTATGTACTTCTTTGGCTAGCCACAGAATGAAACACAACTATGCTTCATGCTATACAGTTTTGCAGATTTAACTGTGTAGTTCTCAGCTCAGATAATGTGTACTACAAGAAATATTTAGAGGAAAACATAGCAAAATATACATATTGGGGGAAAATTAAGAGTGCATATTTTAAATGGAAATGCATACAGCTTGTCCAAAGAATCGCATTTTAAAAAATTTCAAAAAAGTGAAACGGAACAGACCTGGGACTGAATACACAAGAAACTGAAATACTCTGTAGACTTTTCACCTACCCCTAAGTGTGTATGGAGACAAGCAGTTTGGTTTACCTTTTGATGTAAGTAAACTCACCCAATTTACATTCCACAAATGTAGAATTTATCTAGAATGCAGTTGTATTCTGAAATCCACACATTTCTAAACATTGCAATCAAGTTTATAAATTCAACAGACTTCTTTTTAACTGGTATAAGCTTGAAGCAACTAAAGCTTAGAATATTAGTTTTTTAGAAAGAATTAATGCTGAATGATAGAAGGGGAAAATTATTTCAGTTGTATGTGGACTTTAATTGTTACCAGTACCGGTAAATATATGGCTTATGCCTAAATCCAGTTGCTAGTCCCAAATAGCAGCTCAGTTTTAGGGTTCTTGGAGACTCTGTTCTTTCCAAGTGGAAATTGTTAACTACCGTAATTTTCCTAAATCTGTCAAAATAAGCATGATTTGATTTAATATTCCAAATCCATCATGGTCTGAAGTACACCTCTATTTTTTCATCCTCCCAACCTTGTCCCTTGATATTGTACATCTTCTGTCTGCTAGCAGAGGACAGATCAAATATCTGTTCAATTCTAGCACCTGCACACAGTAGCAGAATGATACTCTGTCTCTCCCCTATCTTGCAATACACCCTGTAGAGATGGGCCTTTGATTTATTACAGCAGGGTTCGTCTTACATTCTTTCCGCTCTTGTTGTTTTTAAATCCATTTGCTATGAAAAGCTGATACTCCTCTTCCTGTGCACATAATCTTTATGTATATGTAGGTGTCCTGCCACTTTCATCCAACACTACAGGCTTGACTGTAGAGCCAGAAGAGATGCACAGTTTGACTGCACTGTCCTGTCTTCCATCTTCTAGGACCTGATCCACTGTCCTCTGGGATGAGCGCTTCAATCAGCCATTGTGTGAAGCACAGAGACCACAAAGAAGAAGGACAGGTTGCTTACCTGTAACTGTGTTTCTTTTAGTGATCTGTGCCTTCATACAACCCCCTCCCCACGGCCCCTTTCAGGTCTCCCTTTTTTGGCAGACTCCAAAACTGAGGAGGAGGTAGCTTGGTGGGCCCGAGTATGCTCAGTACTTGATATGGGAGGGGCTACCACCAAGCTAGTCAGCTCTGAAAACTTCCAAAAATGACCACCATACAGGTGTGAAGAACCCATTGTATGAGGGCACAGATGACCACTCAAAGAAACACAGTTACAAGTAAGCAACTTGTTCTTTCACAACTATATGCATCGATGGACCTTTGAAACCCAAACAGATTATCAACCACTTCTTACAATTTTTGCAAAAGACAAACTATTTTATCTCCCTGCCTGCACAAAGTTAAATGCATACCATTACAAGTTAACATACAAAATAGGGACATTAATTTCTAGTGCTGATACACTGAGTGGTTCACTATTGCAGATATTTTGGAGATGCCCGATGTACAGTGTGATGACCAGCTCATCTGCAGGAGTACTAAAGGCATCCTTTATGCTTCACTTTATCCTGTAAGACTGCTGTCACCACTGGCTGACCCCCTCCCCACTCTTTCTTCTCTGAGTTTTGCATTTAACTTTGTGAGATAAAATGCCTTGTATTTTGGAAAAACTGTGTTTCCTAATCTGTAACCTCTTTCCGCACCCATTGCCTACACCTCTCGTACCATGTACCCCATTGCTATGTTTCCTAGCCTTCTATCTTCATTTGCTTTTATCACTTGATACTGTTGTCTTTGTAAATCAGTGATGGCTGCACAACGTGGCTTGTGATGCTTTAAACAGAGGATTATTCAGTGGCTTCATTTGAGATCCTACATCATAGTGTAGCTCCATTGTGGAGATTCAGGGGGAAAATGAGGCCCTCCTTCCTCTCAATGCTACTTTGACTAGGAGCTAGGGATTTCCCCCCAAATTCTCTTAATTGTTTACCTTACCTTTCTTGCTTACCTTGCATGTTTCAAAGGTCAAAGTTCCTTCCCCTTCCCTCACCTCCTGCTTCTGAGTGAGAGGAATCCTATCCACGCGTGGGCCAAGGAATGTGTGGGAATGGAGAGGAAACAGAGGCTTACAGAAAAGTTTATTTTAAACATGCAAGGTAAGCAAGGAAATAATAGTCATGAACGGGCTTCCCCCTCTCAGGTACACTTGATAGTTACAAACAGTTACAAGCACAGATAGATTCTCAAGATCAGCCAAACTGTTCTAAATAACAAAGTTCTAACGTAGCTAACTAGACACATTCTGAGCTACTCACAGCAGTTGGTCATTTCTGAGATGGTATTTTGGGGAGGGCCAGGAGGCAGCATTGTCTGCCTCTACTGGCATCCCTCACCCTCCTTGTGGTCGTTGGAGGAATTTTTTTTCCACTTCTCATCGAAGCATCTAGAAGATTCTTTATTTTCTCCCCCATGATTGGGCAACTATCTAATGTGACCTATCTCATGTGACCTCCAATCAATGTAACATAACCCTAGCAGTCCATTAACCTTTTGTATGCCTGAGGGAGAACTATCCCTTAAGCTCTGTTACCTAGGTAATGGGGAAGCTCCACTATCACATCCATCCATGCAGTTTCTCTCTTCTTCCTTTAGGACAAGTTGCTTCTGGTGCGTATTGATGAGGAGGGAAGAGAGGGCAATTCAAAACTATGAGAGCACCTAGACTCAGCTTGCAGAGGAGAGTAAGAAATTAGGTACACTCATGGATGGAGTGCACACTCTTTTCCCTTCCCCTGGGTGGCCAAAGCATTTGTATCTTCATGGTCTGAATTTCTTCTCCCTCTCCTTCCCCACCAGTAAGAAGATACTTTATCGGCTCCCAGGGCTGGAGAACTCCCTGGTGGGTAGATTCTGGGACAGACTGCAGGGGCAAGTGAATAGCATCTTATACTCTCATCAAAATAAAGACAACCACATGTGTAAGCCGCACTTATATGCATGCACGTCATTAACAAGAGTGCCAAAACCACTGCAAGGTAAGGAGCAAGGGCAAAGAGGAAGGGAGACAAGCAAGACTCAGGATGGTAATAAATGAGAGGAAACAAGTTGGAATGAGCTGTGGAGAAGAAGCAATAAAGGGGAACAATGGTGGTTCTTTTTCTCCTGCTTCAGGACTAGCTGTACTTCAGGGTCTGAATCATATTGTTCTTTAAGAATTCTTTAAAGTGTGATAAGACTTTCTGGGGATCTACCTGCAGATAAGACAACCTTAACTGCTTTAAAATTTGATAAAAATTCAAAGAGAGAAAGGACTTTCACCAGAGAACCACTTTGGATTGGTTCTCATAAGGATGTGGCACTACTAAGACGGCCTGTCCATACAATCTCAAGAACCGAATGGGCCTATAATAGAGAAGATAGTCTCTGTGGTCACCAAGATTTAAGTTGTTTAGGGCTTTACAAACTAGCCCAAAAGGGGAAAAAAAGGCCTAATAGGACATTTTACATTTATATACTGCAAGTAAGTTACTTACTACCTACTGCTTCTCGACCACCCTTACACACCCCAAGTAGAGCATGTTGCAATAAACATCATATACCTTGGCAGAGATATCCCTGTCCAAAAATGGCTACAACTCTTATATCAACAAAAGTTGATCACAAATTAATCACTCCAGGGAGAAATAAAGATCAATTCCAGAAAACTCTTCCAGAATATGTAGAACCCCATCTGGTTTAGGCATCTCATGAACATGGGAACCACATGGGAACTACCCTTCTATACATATTGCCTGAACTCAGCCTGAGTTTATTGGCTCTCATTCAGAATCGGGATCCTGGTCTAAAACCTACATACCTGTACATCATTCAGATGTGACAGATTAATATAATAATATAACTGATTTTCATTAGAATCTTATTTCTGCAGATCACCTGATGACCACTTCCACTGGCTTTATATAAATATTAAACAGCTTAGTATATTTTTTGAAATTTTGCAACCAACACTAGATCCTTAGAAGCCAAAATATTCCTGCCCTAAAAAGTCTCTTTTAACATGTTGATTGGTTTAGCTGAACTGATAAATCAAAGGCCAGAATTGCCTTGAATTTAAAAACTTTGTCATATTGCTAGCCAGAGTAATTTAAAGATGTAGTTTTTTTCTCCACCATTCTCCAGGACTCCAGCTATGATAGGATGTTCTTTTGTGGTGAACCGACAGTTCTTTGGAGAAATTGGTCTTCTTGATCCAGGAATGGATGTTTATGGTGGAGAGAATATTGAGCTTGGAATTAAGGTGAGACTATTGTAATTAGATTATTGAGGATGGATGAGAGTCCGGAATGTCCTTCTGTTGCTAGGAGTGTATTTTAACCATCTAGAAGTGTATTTTGAGCATTGTGTCTTTTGTAACGTTATCAGCTACTACAGGTTCAAAAAAGGGAGGGATTAAAGCAACAGTAGTGTACTCAGTACACAAACTACAAAGTGCATAAAGGAAATAGAGAAATATATAACTCCATTTTGGTTGATCTAGATCAATCTCTAAAAGCTATAACCAAAGAGCCCCCCAATTTATGACCATAGTATGTGATTAGATCATCCCACTGTTTTCTGAAATTAGCTAGTGATTTATCTTTTAATATCATTGTTAATTTATCCAATTCTAATATCTCATAAATCTCCATAAGCCATGAGTCAACACTAGGAATTTCTTCCTTTTTCCAATCTTTTGCTTAAAGCAGAGCTTTCCAAACTTTTCATGTTGGTGACACACTTTTTTAGACATACATTATTTTGCGACACAGTAATTCAGTTTTACTAGCAAACTGGAGGTTAAGCTAACCCCTTATAAGAGATACAGACACATACATAAATTGCGATAACAATATTTCATAGAATCATAGAAATGTAGAGTTCGAAGAGATCACACAGGCCATCCAGTCCAACCCCCTGCCATGCAGGAACACTCTCAAAGCATCCCGACAGATGGCTATCCAGCCTCTGCTTTAAAACATCCAAGGAAGGAGACTCCACTACACTCCGAGGCAGCACATTCCACTGCTGGACAGCCCTGACCGTCAGGAAGTTCTTCCTGAGGTTCAGGTGGAATCTCCTTTCCTGAAGCTTGAATCCATTGCTCCTTGTCCTGGTCTCTGGAGCAGCAGAAAACAAGCCCTCTCCTTCCTCTACATGGCATCCCTTCAAATATTTAAACATGGCTATCATGTCTCCTCTTAACCTTCTCTTCTGCAGACTAAACATACCCAGCTCTCTAAGTCTATCCTCATAGGGCATGGCTTCCAGGCCTCTCACCATTTTAATCGCCCTCCTCTGGACTTCCTCCAGCTTGACCATGTCCTTCTTGCATTGGGGTGCCCAGAACTGGACACAGTACTCAAGATGGGGTCTAACCAAAGCAGAGTAGAGTGGTACCAGTACCTCCCTCGATCTAGACACCATACTCCTATTGATGCAGCCGAGAATTGCATTGGCTTTCTTGGTTGCCGCATCACACTGCTGATTCATGTTCAGTTTATGGTCTATTAAGACTCCTAGATCCCTTTCACACGTACTGCTATCCAGCCACGTGTCCCCCATCCTATATTTCTGTATTCCATTTTTTCTACCTAAGTGTAGGACCTTACACTTCTCTCTGTTGAATTTCATTTTGTTCGCCTCGGCCCAGCTCTCCAATCTATCCAGGTCATTTTGAATTTTGATCCTGTCCTCTGGCGTATTAGCAACCCCTCCCAATTTGGTGTCACCTGAAAATTTGATCAGCATGCCCTCTATTCCTTCATCCAAGTCGTTGATAAAAATATTAAACAGCACTGGGCCCAGGACAGAACCCTGTGGCACCCCGCTAGTCACTTCTGTCCAGGATGAAAAGCAGCCATTCGTGATCACCCTTTGGGTTCGGTCGGTCAACCAATTACAAATCCAACTAACAGTAGCCCTGTCCAGCCCACATTTTACTAGCTTCTTTGCAAGAATGTCATGGGGAACTTTGTCGAAGGCCTTACTGAAATCAAGGTATGCTACATCCACAGCATTCCCTTCATCTATCAAGCTAGTAACTCTATCATAAAAAGAGATAAGATTAGTCTGGCATGACTTATTTTTGAGAAATCCATGTTGACTTCTCGCAATTACCGCCTTGCTTTCTAAGTGATTAGAAACTGACTGCTTAATGATCTGCTCCAGGATCTTTCCGGGTACTGATGTCAGGCTGACTGGGCGATAATTATTTGGGTCCTCTTTTTTTTCCTTTCTTGAAGATGGGGATAACATTTGCTCTCTTCCAGTCTGCTGGAAATTCTCCTGTCCTCCAAGATTTCTCAAAGATAATAGCAAGCGGTTCCGAAATGACCTCTGCCAGTTCTTTTAATATCCTAGGATGAAATTCATCTGGCCCTGGAGACTTGAATTCATCCAATGTGACCAGGTATTCCTGTACCACCTCTCTACCTATTATGTGCCTCATTTCCTCTGCTTCCTCACCTGCTCCCCAACCGCCAGGTTGAGTGCTTGTATCCTTCTGGGAAAAAACTGAGGCAAAGAAAGTGTTAAGTAGTTCTGCCTTTTCTCTTCCCCCTGTGAGTAATTCGCCATCTTCTCTGCGCAGCGACCCTATCGTCTCCTTCTTTTTCCTTTTGCTGCAAACATATTTTAAAAAGCCCTTTTTATTGTTTTTAAGGTCTCTGGCCAGCTTAAGTTCGTTCTGTGCTTTAGCCTTCCTGACCTCCTCCCTACATCTCCTGGCTACTTGCTTAAATTCTTACTTGGTGGTTCCCCCCTTCTTCCATTTCCTATACATGTTTCTCTTAACACTTAGCTCAGCTGAGAGTTCTTTAGTCAACCATTCTGGTTTCTTCAGATGCCTTCCATTTGTCCTCCTTATTGGCACAATTTTAGACTGTCCCTTCAGTATCTCCTTTTTAAGGAACTCCCATGCCTCCTGAACTCCTTTGCCTTTCACTATTCCTGACCACGGAATTCCAGCCAGCAGCTCCCTAAGTTTACAGAAGTCCGCTTTTTTAAAATCTAAGATGAGTGTCTGGCTCACTTATCTTCTCCTTCCCACTGAATGCCAAATTCCAATAGGGCATGGTCACTCTGCCCTAAAGATCCAACCACTTCTACCTCATTCACAAGGTCATCCCTGTTGGTCAGGATCAGATCTAGAATATTTGATCCCCTTGTGGCCTCTTCCACCTTCTGGACCATGAAGTTGTCTGCAAGACAAGCAAGAAACTTGCTGGACCTTGCTGTCTTGGCAGAGGTTGACTGCCAACATATATCCGGATAATTGAAATCGCCTATTATTACTCTATCTCTCCTCTTTGAATGTGCAGTCATTTGGTTGAGGAAGGCATCATCCAAATCCTCAGCCTGGGTTGGAGGTCTGTAATAAACCCCCACCAGAATATCCCTATTGTTTCTTGCTGCCTTAATTCTTACCCAAATGCTCTCGACCTGGCTTTCTGGATTTAAGTCCTGGATCTCTTCACAGGTGAAAACATCCTTGACATACAAGGCTACTCCTCCTCCTTTCTTGTTTGGTCTATTTTTACAAAATAGGCTATACCCCTCTATTCCTATATTCCAATCATGAGACTCATCCCACCAGGTCTCAGTGATGCCTATGAAATCCTACTTATTTTGTTGTACTAGGAGTTCAAGTTCATCCTGCTTGTTTCCCATATTCCGTGCATTAGTGTAGAGACACTGAAGTCCCCGGGCCCTTCCTGCAAGTCCTGTACTATTGTTTCTACTCCTCCCACCATTGGCCACTTGTACTACTTGTCCAATATCATTTGGGCCTTTTCCCCCTGCGCTCGCCGAGTACTTGCCCTGAATAATATTGTCTCCCTCCCCAGCGGAACTTAGTTTAAAGACCTCTTAATCCTCCTTGCGAGACTGTTTGCAAAAACATTCCTGCCACGTTTTGTTAAATGCACCCCATCCCTCGCCAGTTCATGGAAATTCAGGCCATGTTCCAAAAACCCAAACTGTTGCCGGCGGCACCACGTGTGGAGCCAGTTGTTGACCTTTGCTATTGCCCTTTCCCTACATGCGTCATATCCTTGAACAGGGAGGAGAGACAAAATGACCACCTGCACACCAACGTCCTTAAGCTTTGTCCCCATAAGCTCGTAGTCCTTTGCGATGTGGTAAAAGCTGCTCCTCTCAGTGTCATTGGTTCCAACATGAACCAAAATGAGGGGCTTATGGTCAGTGGGTTTGACCAGCCTGGTTAGTCTCTCCATTATGTGGTTGATCCTGGCCCCAGGAAGACAACAGACCTCTCGATTGAGCTTGTCCGGTTTGCAAATTGCCGTTTCGGTTCCTCTGAGCAAAGAGTCCCCAACAACCAGAACTCGCCTTCTCTGAGGCTTGTCCTGGGCTCCTCGACAAGCATGTTCTTCTAGGACTGCCTGGGCATTCTGTTGAGGCTGGGACCGTTGGTCTAGTTCCTGTTGCCGAAGTTGGATTCCTTCTTGTTGACATCCTGTTCCCTCCTCATCGTTCATAAGGCCAAGAACTTTGAAGCGATTGTGTAGGTTGAGAGTAGGCGTGCGCCGTTGGGAGCTCCTAATAAGACTCCTCCCCCCTAGCTGGCTCCACCCCCTCGTTAGTCAGAGAGTGTGCTCAGGGAGAGCACACGGCCAGCACAAGGAGACTAAACAAAAACAAGCAAACAAACAAACATTGTGGCCAGTTAGGAATTGTGCTGAAGGTCACAAATTTTGCCAGGTCTAAGTCAACATGAAGATTCATATACAGGCCATCTTCATTACTAGTCATTTCAGCATAAAGCCACTTCCTCTTGGGAAAAGCAAAACTGGACCAAAGTAGCTGAATCTATATTGCTAATAAAAATATAGGCCTTAATTCTATTCGAAATAAAATAAATACATTAAATCAATTGGATTTAGAGAAATGGACTCCAACAATTGATTAATTGGGTCTACTCTAATGGGGACCATCTATAGGATTCAGGCTATAAAGATATGCATGGCATATCTCTGGGACACAATCTCACAGAATGAGCACAAATATTTCATTCCCACCAAATTATTCTTAGGATTTTTAAGATTTCAAGAGATGTGTCCCAGGACAGATACAATGAGGGCAATAGAGGGCATGCTCATCAAATTTGCAGATGACACCAAATTAGGAGGGATAGCTAATACCCCAAAGAAGAGGATCAGAATTCAAAATGACCTTGGCAGATAGCGAGCTGGACCAAAACTAACACAACTAATTTCAACAAGGAGAAATGTAGGATACTACATGCAGGAAGAATGAAATGCACAGATATAGGATAGGTGATACCTGGCTTGAAAACAGTACATGTGAAAGGGATCTGGGAATCTTTGTGGGCCACAAGTTGAACATGAGTCAGCAGTGTGATGCGGCAACTAAAAAAGCCAATGTGATTCTAGGCTGCATCAATAGGAATATAATATCGAGATTAAGGGAAATAATAATGCACTCTGTTCTGGTTTGGTTAGACCTCATCTAGAATACTGTGTCCAGTTCTGGGCACCATAGTTAAGGAAGGATATGGACAAGCTGGAACATGTCCAGAGGAGGACAACCAAAACTGTGAAGGGTCTGGAAGCCATGGCCAATGAGGAGTGGCTTAGGGAGCTGGGTATGTTTAGTCTGCAGAAGAGAAGGTTAAGAGGAGACATGAGAGCCATGTTTAAATATTTGAAGGGATGTCATGTTGAGGAGGGAGTGGGCTTGTTTTCTGCTGCTGCAGAGACTAGGACAATGGATTCAAGCTGCAGGAAAGGAGATTCCACCAGAACCTCAGGAAGAATTTCCTGACTGTCAGAGCTGTCTGGCAGTGGAATCTGCCAAAAATGCAAAGGTGCGCAATCGTTGCCTGCCGGCCCCTGGAGCCTTGCTTGATTGGGAGGGCATCATGCAAATCACTCATCTCAATCATGCGAGGCTCCAGGCCCTCTTTTGCATGGCAGATGCCGTGCAAAAAGGGTATAGGACAAAGAGCAGTGGATTCAAGCTGCAGGAGAGGAGATTCCTGTTACCCTGATTTCTGGGGTCCCGTGAGGGACACCTCAATGTACTCCAAATAATGGGGAATGGGAATTAGCCACAGCACAAGCTGTAGCAATTCAAGAGGCAGGGCAACTTAGCGAGATCTTAAACCCAATGTTTATGGGGTCAGGCTGAGTCAAAAACCAAGCAAAATGAAATTAAAATTGTTTTCTTTATTTAAAAGATAGTCACAGCACACTTACGTACTCATTCACACATACTTAAGAAAGTAAAGGAAGGAAATTTGATAGGGGATTTCGAGAAGGATTTTTCAGGGGAAATACTACACCTGATCCTGTAGCCCGGGTAGCCAGAAGAAAGTCAGTAGGAGTGGAGATTCTCAGCACGTGGAAGCTGGGGGAAAGCTTGGCAAACGGAGCAGCAGCAAGGCTGGATGGAAGCCAAGAGTTATCCGAGCGATCTGAAAAAGCGCTCAAAATCAGGGGTTCTTATAGGGGAAAATGTGCCTGTATGGTAGTTGGGTCCTGGGGAAAACAATGGGTTTTGGGTTGGAGACAAAGCCTCTGAAAGGTCAGTACTTAGAATGATTGGATTTTGACGGCACTGTCAATAGCGCAGACTGTATGCAAATGGTGAGTGCTTGACAGATGAGTAGTCCGAAGCGCTAATCTCATCAAGCTGCCTGTTTGGGGCAGAGAATCTTTTGTATGCTTGGTGCATACTTAATATAGTTTCAAAGTGTACTTGCCTGGAGGTCTCCTGAAACTGCATGCCGGAAAATTACTGGCCTGCCTGGATCTGTCTTGTATATTTCAGCTCGTTCGGCCGTGTCCATGTGCGTGCTTCTCTGGGGGCCTCTCTAGCACATGGAGGGGAGCAGTTTGGAATGGCCAATCTTTAGATATCAAATTATATTTAGTAAGCCCTGGGCTCAGACTATACACCACAGTAACATTCCACCTGAACCTCAGGAAGGACTTCCTGGCGGTCAGAACTGTCCGGCAGTGGAACATGCTGTTGCCTCAATGGAATGTGGTGGAGTCTCTTTCTTTGGAGGTTTTTAAGCAGAGGCTTTATGATCATTTGTCAGCAGTACTTTGATATGGGTTCCTGCATGGCAGAATGGGGTTGGACTGGATGGCCACTGGGGTTTCTTCCAGTTCTATGATTCTAGGTGCTTCTTATTATTGTTCCTGTATACCTTCAAGTCATTTCTGACTTATGGCGACTCTAAAGTGAAAGAATCCCAGGGTTTTCTAGAGCTGACAGTGTGTGTGTGTGTGTGTGTGTGATGGATGCAAGATCCCCCAGTGGGTTTCCATGGCTGAGCAGGAAACTGAACCGTGGTCTCCAAGCTCGTAGTCCAAGGCTCAAACCACGATACCCACACTGGCTCTGTGGCATAAAGCTTCACAAGCTTCACCTGTAATACTGTGTGTGTGTTATTTATGAACTTCTTCCTGCCAAGCAGTTTTTTTCAACTTTGTGTACCCTATGTTACATCTGCTGGCATCAAACAATGCTCTGAAGTAAACAGAGAAGTAAAAGAGTTCCTTGGCTTTGCTGAAGTAAAAGCTCTCGCTTTTGATGCCTGATGGTTTTAAAGGGGAGGAGGGAGAATGCAATGTTCTAAAAAGCTTTCATCTGAGGATTCTAAATTCTTCAAACACAAAAAGGTATTTTTTCTTTCCCTTTGTTCAGTTCAATTCCTCCAGCTTTTTTTATTCTCTTGCAAGAATAGCAGAGTCCGTACTATATCTCTACACTTCCCAAAAAAGCAAATATTACTACAAAAAACTTCTGGAAAAATTAACATACACAGAAAAAAATGCTTCTTCACAATAAGAGCAGTTTGGTTAGTTAAAGGGATTACCTAGAAAGCTCTGCCGCTCTGAGAGCCTTCAAACAAAGGCCAATGAACCATTTTTGGGGTGGAGTTCTAGCTATGGATTTAGTATACTGAGGAGAAAGCTAGACTAGGGCCATTTCTGCACTAGACTGCTCTTATTCCACTTTCAACATCCTATGGAATCCTAGGGTTTGCAGTTTAGGGATGGGGCCTATTGTTGATCGTAAAGTGAACATGAGCCAGCTGTGTGATGCTGCAACAAAGAAGGCAAATAATATTTTTGCCTGAATTAATAGAACTATACTTTGCAAGATAAGGGAAATACTAGTCTCACTATATTCTGCACCAGTCTAGCCTCAGTGGGAATTTTGCGTTCAGTTCTGGGCACCTCATCTTAAGAAGAATATAGATAAGTTGGAACAGATTCAGAGAAGGGTAACAAGGATGATAAGAGGTATGGAGAAGAAAATATTTGTGGAATGGTTAAGGGAGTTGGGTACGTTCAGCCTAGCGAAGAAAAGACCAAGGGGTGATATGATGGCCCTCTTTAAATAACTCAAGGGCTGCCACAGATAGGAGGGGTAGGCCTGTTCTCTGCTACCCTAGATGGTAGGACCAGTTCTAATGGTTTTAAGTTATGGGATAATAGATTTTAACTGAATAGAAGGAAATTTTAGATGGTTCAGTAATCAAACCAATTACCTAGAGAGGAGGAAAGGTTTCGTTCTTTGGATGTCTTCAAAAAGAGGCTGGAATATTACCTGTTGGTGATATTCTAGCTGGAGTTCCTGTAGTGGGAGAGGGGTTGGACTCAATGGCCTATGAGATCCCTTCCAGCACTAAGGCCATTTCCGCACTACACTGTTATAGTACTATTATTCCATTTTCAACATCCTGTGGGATTCTGCAGTTTGTAGTTTCCTGAGGCCAAAGAGCTCTCTGGCTTAGAATTCTGAATGCCCCTCCACAAACTGCAAACCCAGGATGCCATAGGATGTTGAAAGTGGAATAATAACACTCTAACAGCATAACGTGGAAATAGTGTATGATTCTATGATGGAACTCCTAAGGCAGTTCAAAGTGATTGGGACTTTCTTCAAATGAAGTAATGAAGGCAGTCACATTAAAATCCCGCAAGAAACAAAAGCGGGAGACAGGCCAAGAAACCAGGGTGGATGCATAAAAAGAAGATGAGATTTAAAAGGGGCACAGTCAATAAATATGGACAAATCACCAAGGAAGCAACTAATATTTGCCAAGAGAAGTTCAGGAGAATTAAACCTCAGAATGAGCTATGACTTGCAAGAGCGGTTAAATAATACTTGAAAGAGTTTTTCTTCTTCTGTGTTCAGAGCAAGAGCAAAAACAAAGATGCAAGAATAAACAAGCAAGAATAAAAAAATGGTAAATATCACCTCAACGGAAGAAAATGAACTAACTGCTCTCTCCAATTTTAAAATGAAGAAAAAGGGGATCATTTATTTATCTATGAGAGTTACAATTATGAAAAATAATGATTTCAAAATAACTATGAAGAAGCCTGGAAAGAAATGTTAAAAGTTGTAGAAAAATGGGGAAAATTAAATTTATCCTTTTGGGAGAGAAGTGCACAAATAAAAGCAAATGTTTTGACAAAACGTTTATCTTATTTTCAAACAACCCCCATTATAAAGAACAGAACACCCTTTGCAAAATGGCAGGGATGTTACCCCAAAACGTGGGTGCCACAAGTGCCAACCCGCGATGCCAGTACCTTCTTGCAAGGGCAGGGAATTAATTAGCTCAAAATCAGGAGGCTAATGAGAGGGAGGCAACTTAGCGAGATTTTGCTACCAATATTCATGGGCTCACACAGGAAAAGAACCAGCCAGAGATTCAAAAGTAAGCTAAAATGTGTTTTATTGAGGGAAATTCTTTCATGCAGGCACACAAGATATACACACATACACACAAGAGCTAACTGAAAGAAAGGGAGGAAAACAGATAGAGACTCTGAAGAGTACAGGTGACATTTACCGAGGAGAAACAGAGAAGTGGGATGAAGTGACTCAGGTACTGGATCCAAGGGCAGTTCTCAGTTTGGGAATCAAATGGACAGAGCAATGCTCTGAAAGGCAAGGGAATGCACTGGGCATCCTGAAATCAGGCTTATTTGTACCCTGAAAATAGCCTGTGGCGGTGAAGTTTCCAGATGCAAGACAAAGGGAACCTGTTGTGGACAATGGGTCTTTCGCCTGTTGATGGACTCAGTGCTTGATTGACAAAGACATGATGGGTGTTGTAATAGCTGTCTATTGTGGGTGCTGTGAGGAAAAGAAGGAGTCCAAGTGTACAAGGGACGGATATCTGTCAAACAGATATCCTAGTAGGCTTCTCACGGTTGGCTTCCCTGGAAAATTCCAGCTTCTATTTAAGTCTATTATCCACAGGAATGGTGTGCATTTGCCTGACAAATGACTCAGTCTTACCTGCAGGAAGTTTCAAGTTGACCTATCCTTTCTCACATTTGTGGTCAAGTTCCTTCCCTCGCTCCGTTTGACCTCTCCATCAGCTTTCAGGTCTGATTTTGATATCAGAGTCAATTAATACAGTTGCAAATCCAATATCATGCCAATTAGGTATGGCGCCCATCCAAACCATACTAATATCAGAGACCCCCAAAGCGGGGCCTTACAGGGAGAAATTTCCAGATTTGTATGGCAGGCAAGAAAACTCAGAATAAAATTTAAAACATGACATGATGTGATATGAAAGAAAGAGGTGGCCTGGGAATGCCTAATATTAAACCGTAATGTAAGATCTGCTCTTTTGTATGGTTGAAGGAATGGAGATTACTTAGAGATGAGATACTTTTGCTGCTTTGACGGTCATGGTTTGAGATTTCAGTGACACAGTTACTCTGGTATGGTAAGTTCAAGGCATATTCTGGCTTTAAAAAAGCATTGCATTAGAATGGCTCTTCTACAGGTGTGCAATAAATACAAACAGAGATTTTTTTCCTTAAGATAATAATTGCTACCTCACCACAGGAAGCTTTTTTCAGGAAAGAATGGATTAAAAATAGTTGCTACCTCACCACAGGAAGTTTTTTCAGGAAAGAATGGATTAAAAATAGGAGATGGCTGCATTATGAGGCTTTCTCATGTTTTGAACAAGACACCTTGGAAGGAAAAAGGGAAATGCTTCTCAAGGAAGGCAAAGATCTTAGCTGGTTTGCTTATGTGCAACTCAAAGACAGATTTAACTTTCATAAGAGAGATCATGATACAGAATTTGAAGAAAATGAGTTCTACTTAAAGTTGTATAAAGATGATGACTATGTAATTTAAAAAATGTGTAAGTGTCTTGAAAGTAGAGACAGAGGATCTCCATAGTAAGAAAGGTTCTAGACCAGATCATTAAACAGTTGGTCTGTGAGCACCTGGAAAGAAATACTGTGATTACAGGAAGCTCCTATCTTTTTGCACCCCATTATCTGATGACTTGCTCTTTTGATACTTCCAAATTTAGGACAAGTCCATTAATTTGATGGGGGTTCTGTCCTTTTATCAGTTCTTGCTTGTGGAGGCTCACCTGGAACTAAACATTGGACTATGGCCCTTTTTGCACGGCATTTTTGATGCGAAAGGGCCCTTCGAGCATCACACACATGTGAGGAGCAGTCCACATGATGCACTCATATTTGCATGACACTCTAGGTCCTGGCACGGACTGCTCATGCATTTTTTCATTTTCAGCTTTAAGCTGAAACTGGTGCATGGTCATGCATCATTCTGGGGCCCCGCAGGCACTTTTCTTGTGTGCGGAGCCTTGGGAGCCGGGTCGGTTGTGCTTCCTGTCCAGTGCAGCCTGGGAAGATCCCAGGTTGCACTGCGAAAGGAAGAGGGAAGCTCTCCCGCAAGAAGGAAGCTTGTGCGGAGCCAAAGGACCCTGGACTTGAGAGCCTCTCTCTGGAGGCTGCTTGCACAAGCACCGCACCCCAGCGCCAAGAAAAGATGAGTTGCAGAAAGAGTCTATGACCCTGGAGGCCAGGGTTCAATTCCCTGTCAGCCATGGAAATCCACTGGGTAACTTTGGGCATATCACACACTCTCAGAGCAAGAAAAGCCCATGACAGGTTTGCTTTAGGGCTGCCATAAGTTGGAAATGACTTGAGGGCACACAACACAACACCAGCACCTTGGCAGGAAAAATGAAATGCACAGATATAGGATAGGTGACCCCTGGCTTGAAAGCATTAAATGTGAAAAGTGTCTATAGATGTTAACAGAGTTTTAATAGACCATAAGCTAAACACAGGTCAACGGTGTGATACAACAGTCAAAAAAGCCAATGCAATTTGTGGTTGCATCAAGAGGTGTTTAAGGGAAGGAGCAATCCCACTCTATTCTGTTTTGGGCAGACCTCATTTGCAATGCATTGTTCAGTTCTGGACACCACAGTTCAAGAAGGATATTGTCATGTTGACTGTCCTCCATGACATAACTCAGAGCTTTCTGAACTATGTGTCGTGACATGTTAGTGTATCACCTGCAATGTATAGATGTGTCGCGTGAATGTAATGGGTGGAGGGGCTGCCTCTCCCGCCACCGCAGCAGGCCAGGCCTGGGAAAAGGGGCTGCATCTCCCCCCCACCGCTACCCAGGGACGAGGAAGACCCCAGCTAGGGCGGTGACGGGCCAGGCTCAGATGGAGGGGCTGCTTCCACTTATTGAATTACTTACTGAATTATTGTGTCATGAAATAATGCATGTCTAAAGAGTGTGTCACCAACATGAAAAGTTTGGAAAGCTCTGACATAACTGATAATGCGACTCATCCATGATAATGCACACCTGTGGATTACTCTAGTATAAAACTCTGTAACTTTGTAACTGCTAAGTAATGCCTGAAGAGAGGTGCCTGGAGTAACATAAGGGTTGGATGAATATGATGTGCTACAGGCCACCACATCTTATGCTAGTTGAATGTTAGTTGTAAGTGAGTATTCAGCCAGGCTGTCAAGGCATGGCTCTGCCTACTAAAAGTGATAGCAATTAACAAGTGATTTACTATGTATGGGCTTTAGAGTACCTGGGCTAGAACCAATGTAACAATGTGTTGTATATCAAAGGAAAGGGTCACTGCATCTCATCCTAGTAAAGAGGGACCAAAGAGAATAGGTTGGGAGAAGCTGGCCCCCATGCATCTAGCTATTGTTATGACAGATACACAAAGAACTGTGATAGAGACAACACTGGAGAGGCATTAAATCAAAGTATCGAAATAAGGTCCCATGGGAACCTCTGGAAGTCTGGGAGAGGGGAAGACCCAGAGAATCCACCAAAGGGCATTATGTGCAGATAAAAGTGTGTACTCTTGTATAACCCATAGTGTATTGTAGATTGTTAGCTTCAGCAAGAGTTGTATGTTATGCCTCGTGTACCTCATTAAATAAAATGGGAAAACCCTGCGTGTTTTCTTAAGAACAAAAGAGTAGCTAGCACATGACAGATATTGACAAACTGGAACCTGCCCAGAGTAGAGTGACTAAGATGATTAAAGATTTGGAAACCAAGCATTACAAGTAACAACTGAGGAAGCTGGTTATGTATACCTTGGAGAAGAGAATACTGAGAGGTGACAAGATAGTTAGAATCACAGAATCTTAGGACTGGAAGAGACCCCAGAGGCCATCCAGTCCAACCCCATTCCATGTAGGAACCCACATCAAAGCACTCCCAACAGATGATGATCCAGCCTCTGCTTAAAAATCTCAAAAGAAGAAGACTCCACCACAATCCATTGAGGCAGCATATTCCACTGCCAGACAGCTCTGACCATCAGGAAGTTCTTCCTGAGGTTCAGGTGGAATCTCCTTTCCTGCACCTTCAATCCATTGCTCCTTGTCCTAGTCCCTGAAGCAGCAGAAAACAAGCCCACTCCCTCCTCGACATGACATCCCTTCAAATATTTAAACATGGCTATCTGGTCCCCTCTTAACCTTCTCTTCTGCAGACAAAAAATACCCAGTTCCCCAAGCCATTCCTCATAGAGCATGGCTTCCAGATCCTCCACCATTTTGGTCACCCTCTTCTGGACATGTTCCAGCTTGTTGATATCCTTCTTGAATTGAGGTGCCCAGAACTGGACATAGTATTCCAAATGAGGTCTAACCAAAGCAGAAGAGAGTGGTACCATTACCTCTCTTGATCTAGACAACATACTCCTATTGATGTAACCAAGAATCACATTGGCTTTCTTGGTTGCCGCATCACACTGCTGACTCATGTTCAGTTTGTGATCTACCAAGACTCCTAGATCCCTTTCACACGTACTGTTATCCAGCCAGTTATCTTTTAATATCCGAAGGGATGGAACCAGCTTGTTTTCTATTACACCAGAGACTAGAACATGAATCAATGGTTACAAGAAAAGTGACAAGAACAGATTCTACCTAAACATTAGGAAGAATTTACAGTATTTTTTTTACTATAAGAGCTGTTCAACTATGGAATAGCTGCCTTGGAGCATAATGGATTCTCCATCTACAGAAATTTTTAAGCAGAGGTTGAATGGCTATCTTTAAGCAATGCTGTAATAGTGTATACCTGCATGATAGGAAATTTTTATTAATAAGTATTATTTTAAATATTTTGTATGTATAAATTTGTACAGAATTATATGCAATTATATATATAAATTTAGAAGTAGGATTGTATTTACACATGTAAGATGGAAATCAGTACAGTCAGCCCTCCACATTTGCAGGTTTCACTTTTATGGATTTGATTATTCACACATTATTTGTTGTCCCCTCTGTTGCCTCCCTGAGCCATTTTTAACAGGGACTGCAAGCCTTGTGAGACTGAGAGATGGTGAACAAAGCTTGTAAATCCCTATAAAAAATGTTGTGGGGAGCAGTGGAGGTGGCCGTAAGCCCCACCAGCCCCCCACTTGTGCCTGGGAAGGAACCCTGGTTTCCCAGAGGAATCCACGGTGGATTGAATATGGTGATCATACTTTTTGTGTGTGTTAAATATGGTTCGGGAGGGCCTAGACCTAATCACATTTTTTTTACTTTTACGGGGGTCCTATGCCTCTAACCCTAGCGAATGTGGAGGGATAACTGTATATGTATTTATAAATAATTTTAAACATTAAATACAATTATAATATAATTTATATTAAATGATGTATGGCTCAGTGGTTAAATGCCAGTACTGCAGCCACAAGGTTGTGAGTTCGATCCTGCCAGGCTCCAGGTTGACTCAGCCTTCCATCCTTCCGCAGGTCAGTAAAATGAGTACCCAGCTTGTTGCGGGCAATTAGATAAAACACATTGTAATACATGCTATTTGCAATGTATAATGTATTTCATGTTGTTCGCCGCCTCGATCCATGTGGAGAGGTGGGATACAAATAAAGATGATGATGATGATGATGATGATGATGATGATGATGATGATGATGATGATATAAATATAAATGTTTGTTTTAATTATATCAATTGTACAAATTAATAAACATTACAGGTATCGTTCCCACCCAGTTCAGGGCCATCTGTGTAGTGATTCATTCTTAATGAACCACACTTTGTAGAAAGTAATGTGCTAATTGCCTCACTAAGGTTCACTATAAATCTTGGCGGGGTAGTCTCCATTACTACCCTCCGGGCACTTAGCTATTTCTCTTGTAAAACAGAGCAGGCATAAGAACATGAGAGGAGCCATGCTAGATCAGACCAATGACCCATGTAATTCAGCATCCTTTTTCAGCTAAACCATTATCTGCGGGAGGACCGCAAGCAAGCTCATCTCAGCCAGCTGAGCTAGTGTCACTTACTACGGGAAGAAAGGATGAACTTTGATGAAGAATGAGCCAGAAAAAGGACTGAAAAAGAAGGCTTCTTATCCTTAAAGATTTAGCAACAGTTCACAAATCCATGCGGAATATTTAATCTTCAGCAGTTGTGCTGTCCTGGCTGTTATCATGGTATACCAGCCTTGGGATTGGAGAGTTAACCAGTTCTGTCCCTTTTGGAGTTGAAGGGAAGGTGGGAGGAAGAAGTCACAAAGAACTCTATGGGTATAAGGAAGCTAGAAATCTGAGTATGTCAGATTATGTCAGAGTACGTCAGGACCATGTTCCATTATAAGCACTGGTGTAGGGGTAGGGCGGGCAATAAGGGTGGCAATTTTTTAGGGGCGATGCCATTCCTTGCCTGCGCTCCCCCATATATCATAGCCCCACTCTGACATAGCCACACCCCTGCGTGACCTAGCCACACTCTGTGTGACAGTAGCCACACCCTTGCCCTTCCACCACCCCTTGCCCCCCCCACTCACTCCAAGGCATGCCACTGATTATAGAGCCTCTTTGTGTTGAAATGCCAATGGTCCCATGCTCAGCCTCCACATTCCACACATAAACAGAGCCCAAGTCTACTACAACCATGTCCTTTGGAAGTGGGTTTTTTTTTTTTTTGGCTAGGCAGGGATTTATGTTTTGACTGGTCCACCAAAATTTCCCCCCAAAGATCTGAGCTGGAATGGTACATGTGGCCTGAGCCAAGGTTAGTCCTTTAGAATTGTTGAAAATTCAACCATGCTTGTGCAGCTAAAGACTTCTGAGAGAGAGCAGCAGTACTAACATTCTTTTCAGTGAATCAAAGGCCATTTCCGCACTAGCCTGTTATAGCGTGATGATTCCCCTTTCAACATCCTCTGGAATCCTGGGGTTTGCAGTTTTGGGAGGGGCCGGCTGGCCCCTCCCAAAACTGCAAACCCCAGGATTCCAGAGGATGTTGAAAGGGGAATCATTGCGCTATAACAGGCTAGTGCGGAAATGGCCAAAGTCTCCTAATCTCCTGCTCTCTCTTGAGATGTAAACTCAAACAGTTAAAGATCTCGTCTCTTCCTCTTCTTCTCTTCCTGCCTCCTTATTTTCCTCCCTTCTACCAAAAGTGAAACTTGCTCAGTGTTAACTTAGCACCCTGGGAGAGCCCTCCTATCTTTGATGGAGCTCTTCCAATAAAGCCTTTGTTTCTATAAGTCATTGGTGTTTAATGCAGTTCTGGTTACCACTAACAGTCAAGGAAGACTTATGTGGGTGGAAAAAAAGGAACTGTACTCAAACAAGCCAGCTACTAACAGTCTCTGTGTCACTAGATTTCTCTTCCTGCCTGTTGGCTTAACCTTCCTACTTAGCTCTGCAGATACTGATATAATTGGTGTCTTTACTCCTGGGTAAGAATTGCTAGTTGGTGCTCTCTTTCTCCATCAGGAATCAGTGCGGCTCTCATCGTAACAGTCCCTACAAAAGTAATGCCCAAACATTTGTCCTCCAGGTTTTTGGGATTTTAACTTCCAGATATCCCGGCTGCCCTTGGCCAATGATCAGAAGTTCTGAGAACTAAAATCTAAAACATCTGCAAGACCTGGGTTCTAACACTGAAAAAAGGGCTTTAAAAATTTAGCAGGTGTGTTGAGCTCTCTAATTTTTTTAGCCATTTTTATCTAGTTATACAGGTATACCTCAATTAACAATGTTGAAGTGTTCCTGAGCACTATTTTCCTAACAGAAATTTTGGTCCCAAAGGCAGACATAACATGGAAAGAACGGGAATAAGTTCCACACCACAAAAGAGCGGTTCAACAAGTTTCAGCAAACTTTTTATTCAAAACCAACAATTTGCACATGTGAAATGAGCCAGGTGAAGGAGAGTAAAACTTACAGAATTCTCAGAGGATTCTTTGAAAATGCATCCACGGATGACTACTTGTTTCACCAGTTTCCACTTTTTATGATTTCCATTTTTGTGGCCATAGTTACAGATCTATGCTTTTAAAAGAAAAAAACTGCTGGATATAGTTGGTAAGGCAGTTTAATTGCTGTTCCCTTTGTTTTCTGAGTGACGGTTCATGGATTTTGGAGGCGGTTGCTGTTTAACTTGCCTGTTGAAAGCAGGCACACACAGCTATAGGATGGTTGACTAGAACAGCATCCCATTCTTTCCCACCTTCAGCTGTATTGCACTGTTAAGGGAAGACTTGCTAATTCTGCAACTTGCCACTGAAATTCTGGTGTTTTTCCAGCCCTGCTTTACCATTCTCCAACTGCCAATGTTACTAAAAAAAAAAATCCAGCTAAACAAAGGACAAGAAAGAAAAGCAAAGTCTGGGTAGACATAAAAAGTATTTCTAAAAAAGAAGGTTCCTTGTCAGAGGCTTTGTTAAACAAGGTACATGTTTACTTGTCTGGGGCCATTTCCGCACTACAGGGGCCAGCCAGCCCTTCCCGAACCTGCAAACCCCAGGATTCCATAGGATGTTGAAAGTGGAATAATAGCGCTATAACACTGTAGTGCAGAAAGATGATATGTCACACAGGCATTCTGATTTCAAAGCTTGACAATGATCGTAAAAACATACTTGTTTTTGGGACACATGAATATAAATTGACAAAAGAGGACCTGAGCCTGGAAAACAAAAATGAGTTTTTTAAAGGAGCACATTGCTGGGAAAGAAAGACAGATAGAGAGTAGCCATGGGGAGAAAGTCATCACCATAATTAACAAATAAAAAATTAATTGCAATACTGACTTGATATGACCATAGTAAGTCAGACCAACTCTGAATCAGAAGCAAAATTCATGAATATATATTTGCTGTCTTCTATGTTGCATTACATACCTTGCAGGATGAATTTCAGGAGAAAAACTGAGGGAAATCATCATCATTATCATCATCGTCACTGTCATCTTTATTTATAGCTTGCCCTTTCCTCAAAACTAATAATGATAGTATGAATTCATGAATAAAAAATATATTGGCAGGTACTGGGAATTTAAAAGGTTTTCTTCCTAAACTCATAATGGGGAAAAAATAGCAGGTTATTATTGGATTAAACTAACCGCCTGCCTTACATTAAATTCTCCGAAGAAAAGCAGGACATGCCAAATACACATGGACCATGCCCACCATAACAGAATTAAAATGTTGGAATAATTTCTTTTTCCTTACAAGGAGAGGGAAGATATATTAACTAAGACCCTTCTTTTGAAGAGAATCCAATATAAACAAGAACAAAAGTTGAAATAAGTATAATTAATTTCTTTCCGCCAGAAAGGAGGGGAAAAGGAGTCACTGCCTATGTAACAAATAAATTCTACACACGGAAAAGGAAATAGCAAAGTTGAATGCCTGAATTATGAATAATTTTAACCCTCTGCAGGAGCCATTTGATCAAGAGAGAAAGAGAAGGAAGGAGGAAAGGAGAAATAAATGAAATAAAAAAATAAGATGAGTGCAGTACAATGAAAAAATGTTCACCGTTGTTTGTTTCCTGAGTGAAAAATGAGTTTCCTGACATTCAAGAAACCCATTCAAAGGGAAGTATAATACAGTGTGAGAATTTTGCAGTTTTTGCACATCTCAAAGTGTTTTTGGAACTATTTTTGAAGAACCACGTGAATTGTTTTTCATGAAATCATTTTCATGAATCTCCCCAAGTTTTCACACACACACATACAAAGAAAACGAACCTGTTTATAATTCGGAATATTTTGTGTGCACAAAATTTATTATTTCTGGCACAAAACCTCCCCAGCTATCCTACACAAAACCCCATATGGCTATCTGGAAACAGCCACCTCTTCACAAAAAACAGACAAACAAAAACCTGATGGGCTTTTTGTATGAAAAATAGATTTTCCAGAAATTCATATACAGTGAGCCCCTCCATATTCGCTTGTTTCCCTTTCACAGATTTGATGATTCACGGACTATGTTCTCTCGAATCTCTAGGGTCCTACAGCATGACTCTCTGGTCAACTTATGGCCATCTATTCCGTGTGACTCAAAGTCACGCACACCTTGAAGGACAAGTGCCTTGCTTTTCAAAAAAAAAAACAAAAACCCATGCCATTCTTTCCCAGGTGAATGATCAAAATGTGAAGAGGAGGCCACCAAAGACCTCTTTTCCTGAGCCCATCCACTATGGCCTCGTCACTCAGCCCAAGCAGAGCACCTAAATAGCCATGTGGGGCCTCATGTGCCACCCGGGAAGTCTTACTGTGGCCACAGATCAGGATCTGCCTAGACAAAACCTGGAAGCTGTTAAAGACTACAACATTAGAAAACAGAACTGTACAGTTAATGAATTGAGAGGTCAGACATATCTTTCGTAAGCATGGAATTTCCAATGCCCAAAACGCTGTATTGCTGCCACATCTAGACCATGGCAAAAGCCATAGAAGCTGCCCCAGTTCTAAATGAATGGGCCCCAAACTTAAACCTTTGAAGACCCAAGTGCTGTAAGGTCTTGGAGGCACCAGACCAAAATTGGTATTTGGTAGGGGCAAAAGGTCAGCGTGACAAAATAAAGGACCCAATTTAGGTCCCCTAACTTTCACATAATTCTGTAGTTCATGAAATGAGCATAAGGCCATAGCATGACAAGGTCCCAATGTTACCTTAGCAATTGTCTCCCTCTGATCCATCTTAGAGGTGTAGATCAATAATACAGCCTGTTGCCCAGAAAGCATTAAATCTCTTAACTGCAATGCCCTACCTGCAACAGAATGCCCTGCAATGGCCTTAACTGCAGTGCTCTCCAGACAACATAACAAGCTCACTAACCTTCAAGGTGCCAAAAAAAGCAGTCAAATGTGCTGTGTGAAACAAAATAGTCTCATAATCACAAGAGAATATGGTTGACCAAGGATACCTCAACCCCTTAAGGGCATCAAGCAATAATCGTCTATGCCTATCAGATACCCTGTCCTGCTCATGAGATCATCGTGACAGCACCTTGCAAATCCTGGTCATGTTATCCTGTTATCCCTGTGCCAGTGCTGACAACCTAGCCTAAATGGATGGCAAAACTAAACCTCTACCTTCAGGTGTATACAGTTTTGCAAAATATGGGCAACAGGAATTGGCTAAATAGCATGCAGCCCCTCATCTGACCTAGAACACTCAAGCTCCAATCCAGCTTTCCTGTAACTTCTCCTGGTACTGAGAATTACAGAGAGGCTAATCACTCTAACAACTCACCCTTCCAAGTTGCCACAGGTCCAGATGGATCTCTGCTTCCAGAACCAGTTGTCTGTTGGTTGGAAAAAGCACTGGCAAGCCCTTAATGCAATCCAGCCACAAGGAGCACCATAAGAAGTATACAAAAGACACTGCACTGTAAAGGCCCCAAACATATGACTAGTGGGGCTCTAGAGGAAGTTAAAAACCTGCAATGTGGCCATATTGTTACTCCAGAAAATTAATAGAAGAGTTAACTAACTGCCCTGCCCAGATCTGAACAGCCACCATTACTGGAAAAAAACACAACCCAACAACTTCAAGCATGTTAAATTGGACAACACACCTGCTTCTTCCCCCTGCTCAGACCATATCTGGGCATGCCAATGACTACCAAAAGACAATGTGAAGTCAAGTGCATCCAAAGACACTTTTAAAATATTCCAGACCCTAAGCTCATCTTGCGAAAAACACATCCCATCAAAGATGGTCAAAAAATCTTGCCGAACCCCCAAGTCCTCCTTGTTCCCTAGTGTAATTCTAATTCTATGATGGAGCTGAAGAGGCATATGTCATAGAATTGTCTCTGGAAAGCCCTGCCAGGTGCCACAATGCTACATACAAAATTTAACTTTCCAATTCTCTAAGGATAGCCTTCTGCACTCTACTAATTCAGAAAAGCCTTAGATGTCTCCTCTGGAAGTCTACAGTGCTGTTTCATGGTATCAATCTCAGTACTAATGAAAACGAAACAATGGCTTGGTCCCTTGGTCTGCTTGTAGTGACTCACCCAACTCAGATGCCAAGGAGTAAAACTCTCTCAACCAAAAAGCACGCTGTCATGTTCCTGGCTGGCCTATGAAAATCATCCAAATAATGAATCATATCTTTCTGTACAGACCTAAGCTTAAGGGCCCATTCAGGACAGGTGCTGAACCTTTCAAATGTGCAACATGATGTAAATTCTTGGATGGGACAGGACTCTGGGTTCTTTGAACTTGCATGCATGGTATTAGTGACAGAAGGCTCACCTGAAATAGGCTCCAAAACAGAGACTTTCTGACACTACCCTTGACACTGACCACCACAGCCAATGGATTATCCTCCACTTCCCCATGCAAAACACTGTCATCATTTTGGCTCCACTTTTCTAAATTATTTAAATGAACAAAAATACATTTGGTAAGATGTGCCTTGCCTTCAGACCTGGTTTCTTGTTTAGCTGGGACTACAAACTGCTTGAGAGCCAGCAGTAGTGGTTTGAGTGTTGGATTGTGACCCTGGAGACCAGGGTTCGGTTCCCTGCTTGGCCATGGAACCCCACTGAGTCGCTGGGCCTGTCACACACTCTCGGCCACAGCAAACCCCATGACAGGTTTAGCTTAAGGTTGCCATAAGTTGGAAATGACTTAAAGATGCACACCACCACTACCAGCAGACTGCTTAGAGAACTGGTTCTTAACTTGGGGTCCAGGGACCCCCAAGGGGGGTCCTTGGAACCCTCATAGGGGGTTCGCAAAGGTCTACAGCTGAACACCAACAGCAGTGACAGAAACAGGAATGCGGCAGTAGGTGTATGCACATGCCCAAACTGCTCCTTCATTTGTAAAGAAAAGAGTGGTTTGAGCGCTCACATACATACACTGTGTCTCTTTTGTCAGGGGTGTAGGCACAAAGGGACATAGTGGCAGGCATGGGTCTGTTTCAGCACCCACCCACACTCCTTTGCTGCCTCACCCCTAATGAAAGGGACATGGCAGCAGGTATGTGCACCCATCCAAATTATGGCCATTTCCTCACTAGACTTTTATAGCACTATGATTCCACTTGAAACGTCCTATGGAATCCTGGGGTTTGCAGTTTCAGGAGGGGCCAGCTGGCCCCTCCCAAAACTGCAAACCCCAGGATTTCATAGGACATTTCAAGTGGAATCATAAAGCTATAAAAGTCTAGTGCGGAAATGGCTTATGACTCTGGACAGCAGAGTTGGAATCCACACTCGGCCATGGAAATCTGCTTGGTGACCACGGGCAAGTCACATTCTCTCGGCTGCAGAGAAAGGCAAAGGCAAGAAATCTTACCAAGAAAACCCCCAGGACAGTTTTGCCTCAGGGTTACCATAAGTCATCTTTCAAAGGGGAGAGACATGATAGCTAGAAAGAACCACTCCCTGTCAGTGGCACTTTGTTGTCGTGTGTCCTCAAGTCACTTGTGATTTATGAAAAACCCAAGCTGAACCAATCATAGGTTAGTTTTCATTTATCTATTTATTTATTTTGCAAGATTTGTTCAGAGGGGATTTCCCTTTGCCTTCCTCTGAGGCTGAGAGAACATGATTTCCCCAAGGTCACCGTCATATCCTGCTACTTTATGTCTCTCAAGAAAACACACATATACTTTTCATGATGTTTATTGGAATACAAGAGTCCAGTTAACAACTGTTGCTGAAGTCAATAATCTGCATCACCCATCTGGTTATGTAGTAAAAAACAATAGTTCATTTCCTTCCATACACAGTGCCCATTGGTAGCTTCTCCAGGTTCACACCTCCCCCTTAACTTCTAGATCATTTTCCCTTTTCTTGAAATAGCTCCACTTTATTAGTTACTTTGATCCTTTGAATTTCCTGCATTGTACTTTGATATTCTACCTACAATCACTAACTCAGTAACCTACAGTCGAATCATAGTAAATCATCCATTGTTTGCTGTCCTCAAACACAAATGAACGTTTCTCTGCTAGGCTGGCTAAATGTGATTTACTATCCCATCTGGTAAACAATGCAGAACATTCGGTAACACCTTGTATCTCTAAGAGTTTTCCCATTCATCCCTGTCATTTTCAGCACATTCCCCATTTTCCGCATCCTATTACAATCCCAATATATGGAGAGAGCACGGCATGGCACACACATTGTCTGAGCAAGGATTTGAATCCTAGGGCCCTTCCGCACTACACTGTTATAGTGCTATTATTCCACTTTCAACCTCCTGTGGGATTCTGGGGTTTGCAGTTTAGGGAGAGGCCTTTAGAATGTAGCTAGAGATACAAGATAAGGTTGTCCCTTATCTCCGATTTTATCTGCAGTCATTATAGAAATTTTTGCAAATGTTATTAGAAATGATGAAAATTTGGGAGCAATTGGGATGAAGGAAAAGAATAAAGTGAGTGTATTTGCTGATGACACCTTGTTAGCAATCCAAGATCTGATAAAGAAAAGGGATAAAGTAAATGAACATTTGAAAGAATTTGGGGAAATGACAGGGTTACAAATAAACTGGGAAAAATTGGAGCTAATGTTGTTTAACTATACTAAGACAGAAGAGCAAGACTTTTTAAAGGAAAGAAAAATAGATATTAAAATAAAAGAAATAATTAAATATTTAGGAATAAATATTGCAAAAATTCACAAAGATTAGAGGGAAAATATTATAATAAATTAAGACAAGAAGTGAAATGGAAATTAGAGGAATATAAAAATATTAAGTTATCATGGTTTGTAAGAATTGCATTAGTAAAAATAAAAATATTACCTAAGATTAATTTTTTATTTAGGATGTTACCAATAAAAGTATCAAAAATAGAATGGAAAAACTGGCAGTTATTATTGAACAATTTTTGTAATGGGGATAAGAAAGCGAGGATTAATAAGAAATTTTGGTACAGATCCCAAAAAGAAGGTGGATTAGGCCTCCCAAATTTAAAACAGTATTACAAAACAAACCAAATGAGATATATTATAGATGGAGTCTCAGGAAAAGGGGATTTAGAATGGTTAGAAATGGAAACAATAGAAATTGAGAGGAGACTAGAGGATATCTTTTTTTGGAAACTGGTCAAGAGAGAAATAGAAAAAAAATAGAAAATCCCTTTTTAAAGAATATATTAGAAATATAGAAGAAAAACAAGGAAAAGCTAATGCCAGCTATCTCACCATTAACTCCAGTAGTGATGATGGAAAAATTCCCAATAAATTTGAGGGATGAATTAGAGAAGGAATTAAAAAAGCAGGGAATATATAAGTTAAAAGAATGGATGAATATAATGGTGAATAAAGAATAAAGAATAAAAGAGAGATTGCAGGGTACTAAGATGTTTAATTACATTCAGTTGGAGCAGTGGACAAGGAATTGGAAAGGCAATAACACAGATTTTAGAGAATACATTAGATCTGAACAAATGATTAAGCAAAGAGATGATATGGAAGAAAATGAAATATTGAAGGGTACCATAAGAGAAATATAGAAAATATTGTCAAAAGATGAAGATGAATATCTTAGAAAAATATGGGAGGAAGAATTAGTACAAAAAATAGATATTCAAGACTGGGGGGAAATTTGGAATCAGCGTCATTTAAAAAATTTATCTGTAAGGACAAAAAAGAATTATTATAAATTGGTTTGGAGATGGTACCTAACATCAGTAAGGTTAAACCACATAGACAAGAATCTTTCAAGGTTATTTTGGATGGGTTGCCAAGAGATTGGCACATATATCCATATGTGGTGGAATTGTGAAGGTGTACAGAAATTTTGGCAAATGGCATTTAAAGAGATAAAAGAGATAACAGGAATTGATTTACAAATATGTCCGAGTATAGTGTTATTATCTATATTTGATAAGGTTAATTGTACCCAGACAATGAAGGAATTAATTACAAATTTACTAACTGCGGCAAGGCTAATTATATCAAGAAAATGGAAAACTCAAGAAGACTTTCAAATAAAGGATTGGTATAAGGAAGTATGGAAAATTGCTATCAATGGTAAGTTAACATGTCGAATTAAAGTTAAAAAAGGGGTAATGAAAAGGAGTGACTTTGAAGCAATATGGAAAATATGTGTGGAAAAAGCTTTAGCAAAAGAGGGGAGTGTCACACCTCCACGAGAAGAATTACAATTTTGGAAAGCAGAGTAAGCTGAAATATAATTGGCTCTGGGAATGGGCTCACATTTAGGGTTAAAGTTTATGGTTAATAACTGGATCATATATAGTATTAGCAATAGGTTAAATATAGTTGAAAAGAATAGATTTAAGAATGAAATTATTATAGCAATAATGAGTACAAGGAGGATGAGAATTAGATATATGAAATAAAAATATATAATCAATATGATGCATAATATATGATGATAAAGGATCTGGAGAGAAATAGTAATATAAGCTATTTGTTTTTGTAATTTTTTTTCTTTTTCACGTTTATGTTATTCACGTGATGTTTTTGTTTTATTCTGTTATGTATTGTTCTTTTTCTTTATAATAATAAAAAAATTTTTTTTAAAAAAAGAATTCCCAGCCAGAGAGCTCTTTGGCCTCAGTAAACTACAAAACCCAGAATTCCAAAGGGAGTTGAAAGTGGAATAATAGCACTATAACGGTGTAGTGTTCCAGAAGCCTATCATAAATAAATAAATATTTGAATTTTTAAATTTTTAAATTTGAGTGTTTAAACATACATTTAAATTGTGAGTTAAGTCTTGGGGGCAGCTGACAACAGATTATATTTACAGGGGGTCCTCATTAAGGAAAAGTTAAGAAACATTGGCTTAGAGGAAATCTGGGCCTTCTCAAGAGTTTCAAGTCTGACCATGATCGCTGACAATCTACCCCTTCCCCTTCCTCATCAGAGGTATCAAACAACTCTGGAAGGCTGATGCTTGACTAGTTGCCTTTCAGCTGGACTTTTCCCCCTAGTTCAGTGGTTCTCAACCTTCCTAATGCCGTGACCCTTTAATACAGTTCCTCCTGTTGTGGTGACCCCCAACCATAAAATTATTTATTTATTATTTACAATGCCTCCCCACCCCCGGCAGAGGCCACCTCACTGGCCAGGAACGGGGGGGGCAGGAAGGGAAAGAGGAGCTGCGTGTCTCCCCTGGGAAAAAACTCCGAGGACACCCCCCCCGGGCTCTGCTTCTGCTTTGCTTTCTTTTGTGCTGGGGGGCAGCGTGGGAAAAGTTTCCAGAGTGTTGACCCTGGCCGGCGGGGGGAGAAATCCCAGAGCCTTTGTCTTTTGCGCTGAGCGCAGCTTGCCCCCCCAGAAAAGTGCTGCCTTGCAGCCCCCTGGCCCTTCCCCAGCGCCCCCCTCCATGGCAAGTGGGGCAGGGGCCGTGGCAAGGAGGGGTCTGCCCCCATGCTGCCGCCCCCCCCCAAGCTGGCCTGTTACACGGGAGGTTCTCCCAGTAGTGGAGAAGGGAAGCGATTTCAGTCCCTAATGAACAGGGGGCAGGAGGACGCGAGCGTGTGGCTCGCACTTGTGCACCACTACTCCTGCTGTGGTGATGCTGTGGCGACGCTGTGGCCGTCCGCTCCCAGCAAAGGGGGCAGGAGGACGCGAGCGTGTGGCTCGCACTTGTGCACCACTACTCCTGCTGTGGTGACGCTGTGGCTGTCCGCTCCCACCAAAGGGGGCAGGAGGATGCGAGCGCGTGGCTCACGCTTGCGCACCACCACTCCTGGGCCTTTTCCGCATGTTACCTTATCGCAGAGGTGGGGAGTGCCGTTTGCGCAAGCAGGTTCTTGCGCGAGGTGCTCTCTTCGCTGCTTCTTCGTCCCGCAGCTGGCTTCCTGGTCGTGTGACTATCCCGCCCCTTTCTCCCTCAGCGCAGCCTACAGCTCCCAGGCTGCACTGCGCAAGGAAGGGGTGGAGCGATTGCATGAACAGGAAGCCAGCTGCGGGATGAAGGAGCAGCAAAGAGAGTGCCTTGGTCAGGAACCTGTTTGCGTGAACGGCACTCCCCACCTCCGCGATAAGGTAATGTGTGGAAAAGGCCCAGGAGTTGTGGTGGTGGCACACGCTCCCGCTAAAGGGGGCAGGAGGATGCAAGTGCGTGGCTCGCGCTTGCGCACCACCACCGAGGAGGGAATGGAGCCTAAGACCATTGGAAATACGTATTTTCCGATGGTCTTAGGCGACCCCGTGAAAGGGTCGTTCGACCCCCAAAGGGGTTGTGACCTGCAGGTTGAGAACCGCTGCCCTAGTTGTTCCACCATCACCTCTTTTTTACACCATTATCAATTACAGTAGGCCCTCTGCATTCTCAAGGGATAAGGACACAGATCCCTCATGAATGTCAAATAATTGCAAATAGGGTGCCCTTCCTCCAGGCTTCTGCCTGGCCGGTGCACTCACCCAGACGGGGGGCAGGGAGGCAGGGATATAGCAATCATCTTCCCTGCACCTTCCTGCCACTGCACAAGGTGTGCCTGCCCCTGTGGCAGAGACAGGAGGAACACAGGGAACTGGTAATTGCCTTCCCTGGAGTTTCCTGCCACCGGCACGGGGTGCGCCATACCCACAGTGGCAGTGGGGGAGGTGGGAGGAGCATGGGGAAATGGCCATCACCCTCCCTGGACCTTCCTGCTGTCCGTGCGGGCATGCCTGCACCTGCGTCAGGGCAGGGGTGGCAGGAGGAGCACAGGGAACTGGCGATTGCCCTCCCTGGACCTTCCTGCCACCCATGCGGGGCATGCCTGCACTGGTGGTAGGGAGAATGGGAGCAGAAAGTGGAGTGGGAATGGGGAGGCAGGGGGAGAATAGGGGGCAAGCGGTCACCCCACGAATAATCAAATTAGTGAAAATGAAACTCGCAAATGTGGAGGGAGAACTGTATTGGGAGTAGCTACTAGCCCAACCCTCACACAACCAAGAAGCTACAGCTTTAATCTGCCCTCCTGACATTCAATTGTTATACTCAGATTATCAAGACTAGACCTGGGAGAGGACCCACGTAACCCAAAGAGGCCTAGTGGGGTCTATCTGGGCTCACTTGGTGGGTGAAAACTACCAGGCCCAACCAGAGGGGCTACTGAGTTGTGAAGGGTCCTACCACCCTGTGCAAAAGCCTAGCAGGACCTATCTAGTTGCTATGCCCTAGCGGGACCAAAGGGCCTAATGAGTCGCTGTAGCCTAGCAGGACCTACTGGGGCTCCAGTGGGGCTGTTAGCGGTAAAAGAGTACAGACCAAATGTCCCCCGTCTACTCTGCAGGGCTCTTAGGAGATCCAGTGCCCTGGACTGTTTAATTCACGGAGGGTCTTGCCTGCTTAAATGTCTAAGCTAATGAAATTTTCTCTTTGACTTTTACATTTGCTTAACTAAAGTCCTCCATTTTGAATTCTAGTCAACTTTAAAGTTCCTATTGTTAGCCCCATGTCCTACTTAAAATTATGCTGACATTACTTGGCAAATTCCTAGGTTCTCAGCTTTGGTTTCCAGCATGGTTTCTGTAACAATATTGCTACACTTAATTGCTGAACGAATACATGTGTGAATCAAGATTCATTGTTGATTGTTAACCAGAAGTTACTGTATTGTCAACCATGTATCAGAATTCTAGTCCTGGGAAAGCAAATATTCTTAATATTCTTGCACATGCGCTGTATGCTTGATGAGACCATTGTCATCCCAAACCTATTTAACCTTTTTCTTTCTGACAATAAACTGTTCTTCCCTTTGCTCATGGAAGAGGTAGTTTTGACTGCTTTCTTGCTGAGGGAGGGGAGTCCCTTTGGCCAAAGTTGGGAATCTTTCCAGGCTGATTCAGAGGTCACCCGCAATTGCATAGACTACCTGAGGTAGTACGTGCAGCCCCAATATTTTAGGTCTAGCCCTATGTGATTTTTCCTAACAGTTTCATGTGGTTAGTCAGGTTGGCGCCCGAACCGTTTTTCTGAGTTGTTGCCCAGTTCCCTCACGGTTGGCCTGTTGGTGCCCAAACCATTTCTGGTTGTTGCCCAACAGTTCTCAGGGTTGATGCCCTGGTCATTTTTCTGGGTTGTCACCCAGTCTTCAGGGTTGGGTGCCCTGACAGTGTTAAGGCTTGGTGCCCTAACATTTTCTCCAGAGTCTATTGCCAACACCATCATTGTCTTTTCCATGATGTTCTGATACATCCTCCACCTTCTGATCCATCATGCAGCATCATCCAAAAAAAAAAAGGAAACGGGGGGAACAGAGCTAGTAATGTCCTCTCTCCAGCTCTGCTCTCAAATACCTAGCATCATGGCGCATTGTGCCTGACACTATCAGTGCTGGCCTCTCCTCCATATGAGGCCTGCAAAAGTTTGTCTTCCCTTGCAACTCCTCACTCTGTACAGATCCAGATCCGTAGTATCTAAACCTATAAACTGTATAGCTGATCTCGTTGCCTCAAGAAGAGAGGAAGATACGAATCTAAAAGAAATACTTCAAGCTGAAAGAGGGTTTGGGTTTTTTTAAAGGGAATAATAAAGAGAAATTAGGTCTCAGAGATACCGAAGGAACTGTCAGGGATCAGCATGCATCAGCATATGTTTTAATAATTTCGGCTTTCTTATGTGTCTTTTGGGAATCATGGCAGGGTTTTTGATGCATTCCCTCCATGTTTCAAACTCCAGGCTGCTCTTATCAATAAAAGATGTGGTCTGTATTCACTGTGGTTGGCCTCTGATGAAAGCAAGTGCAGACACACAATCTCTTTCCCTCCTATCTCTTCCCCCACCTAGCTGAAGGAGGCAAGAAGAGACAAAAGAAAGAAAGACAAAAAACAACAACCAAGTTTTAGAAACTTAAAATGGAAGATTCTGTTTACCAGTGATGTAGACTCTAGTCGATTGACACAAACTCAAGTCCAACTCAAGTCACTTCAGGGACTCGACTTGCACTTGACTCAGCAATAAATGATGGACTGTCTCGACTTATGATTAATCTATTTTTAGAGACTGAGTTGCTGCTGATAGTCCCACCTCCCTCACCTCAAGTATTGCAATATTTGTATGATCCATTTCTTGTTTTACTATGTCTGTCTTTCCCATTCCACATTCTTATAATGTGTTGTGCAGCTCTGGACTTTCCTTTCACCTCTCAGCATGCCAGCAGCTGAGCATCCTTTTGGTTTGAGTCCCTGTGAGGAGTATCTTAGGGAGCTGGGGATGTTTAGTCTGCAGAAGAGAAGGTTAAGAGGGGACATGATAGCCATGTTTAAATATTTGAAGGGATGTCATGTTGAAGATGGAGCCAGTTTGTTTGCTACTGCTCCAGACACTAGGACAAAGAGCAATGGATTCAGACTACAGGAAAAAAGATTCCACCTGAACCTCAGGAAGAACTTCCTGACTGTCCAGGAAGAACTTCCTGAGCTGTCCAGCAGTGAAATATGCTGTCTGAGAGTGTGGTGGAGTCTCCTTATTTGGAGATTTTTGAACAGAGGCTGGATGGCCATCTGTCGGGAGTGCTTTGATATGTGTTCTTGCATGGCAGGGGTTGGACTGGATGGCCCATGGGGTCTCTTCCAACTATGATTCTATGATCAATTGTGTCATTAGCCACAGTGCTACTTGTTGTCCTCTGCTCTACCCCCGAAGTTTGCTGAGTGCCTTCCAACCTCAGAGACTTATCTTCTGGCATTATCACTTGTTTCATTTTGGACCATCTAGCAAGATTTTGTGGTAAAAGACATTCAAGAGGGGTTTATTGTACCTCCCTTTGCAGAGTACTGACAAATGTTAGCTATGGTGCCACTACTGTTGTCTCAGAGAGATCATCTGCAAGTGTCACACTCCACTACTGCTGCTACCCAGTGGCTTTATGGCAATTTAATGTGGCTGCTCAGAAATGCCTGACATGGGAGACCTTACCAGCAGCACTGCTGCAGTTAGAACCTTTTGTTTCTCAGAGCATGCAACTCCCCCACCACAGTCTTACATATCAGTGAACTCCTGCTCAAAGAAACCTTGTGTGTATAGCCATATCAAAGCTATGTTGTCATTTTTGCAGATTTTGATCCACATACACAAGTGCATGTGTAAAAGACCAGAAATATTAATCCAGGTACAGTTGCACAAAAATTTCATTACTATTTCATAGCATTTTATCCTTGGACAGGAGTGGTTCTGTAATGCAGATGTGCTGAATAGTATGAGTAAACTAATTTCACAGAAGGGCAAATTAATGCTGCTAGTATACAGTCCTCTCTGCAAGATTTAATATTTAAAGAGGAACCTAACAATGAAGGATTAACACAGCTTTGGCTCAACTTTGAAAGACTGATTAATTCAGAAGTCCCAATTTTGGGAAGAAATTTGGATGTGGAAAATTTCAGAAGCCCATGCATTAAGGATTAAGGACTCTGAAGGACACGTCCAACATTTTGGAGCATTTTTTAAAAAATTTCTTTATGGCTTCTGTTTGGAAGCAAAAAGTCCTTCCCTTGAGGATTAAGAATTATACCCTCCCTCCTTTTCTCTCAGCTATTTTTCTTCACCTCTCAGTGTGCCTTCACAACATCGGTGAATTCAGGGGCGGGGGGAGACAGTTCTTTCATTATTTATTCATATTAAATCTTTAAAGCCAAAGCACTCAACAATTCACAAAAAACATTTTTATATGCACACACCAAGACACGCACAAAGTTCTGCACAGATCTGCCTGCTAAGTCCTAGCAGCACATATTGGTGGTCAATTTTTAATTCCCTGACAGGGGGCTTGGCATTCAGATTCTGAGAAAACAAAGACAGAATCTTTGCAGAAGGATTAATGAAGCATTTAACAGGCTGTGAGTTTACGGAGGGAAGTCCAGATAGTCTCCGGTGTTGCTAAATTATGCATATTTACGTGCTCATAATCCTTTGTTTTTAATATTTTTTTTCTTATTGGAATCTTTTCTGTCCTATGGCTCCAGTGCTCAAGAGGAGATCACAAGAAAAGGGGTGACATGCTCTTGCATGAACTAAATAACTTGGCCGGGTTGCAATGTGACAAGACAGTAGCATTGTATGGCTCTTTTGGAGTCTGCTCCCCTTCTTCTGCACCAGTCTCAAGTGTACCTATACTGCACATTTAGAATAGTTTGAAATCATGTTTACTGCTGCAATTCTTTCCTATAGAATCCTGGATTTTGTAGTTTGGTGAGGGACAGAATCCTCTGTTAGAGAGCTGCAGTAGTGATGCAGTTTAAGGGACTGCACTAGAGTGCTCTAGAAGAGAATTTTAGATATCCAACCAAACTATAAATCCCAGGATTCCCTACCATACAGTCCCGCTGGTTTGAAGTGGGGTCAAACTGCTAGAGTTGTGAAGTGCAAATACAATCACCACATGTTCACAGTGCCCTGAAATGCAATAATAATCAGCTCAAAATATGACTGTATTTTGAGATGCATAGATTTATTCCCAGGGAATGTGGGAGTTTCTCCTCTTGACCAAAAGCTTCTCACCTTTTATTTTATCATTACCTCTGATAAATTTGGTAGGAACAGTCCCAGTTAATTCTGTTATCCTTCTCTGTCAGCTGATTTTTAAATATCACATTTTCTTTCTCCCCCAGTATGGCCTTCAGCTTATTTCATTTGCTGCAGACTGAGTGCAAGAGTAGTTTGCAAGCAATTAACTCAGTTGAGGAGGAGGAAAGGTGGAAAATGTTATCCTTCCCAGTAGGCTCAGGCAAAAGCTGCAGCCTTTTCTGTGTGTCCTTCCTCATTTATAACTTTTCCCATCTTGATCAGATGTTGCTTGGCCACATGTTTCCTAGTCCACATCTGTGATATGTTGGAAGGCATTTTTCATCAAGCACGTGTACCAGAACTGCAAAACTAGTTGACATTCAGTGAGCACCCTGTGTTAGAAATTAAGCCAATTTGGGATTGTTGCAGCTATCCCCCCTTCCTGCCTCCTCCTCTAACAGATGCAGTTCATTAGGGCTGACTAAGATAAATGATGGGATTTGTGGGATTTTGGTTTAGTATTCTGCCCCTGTGTATGATGCCATGGAAAAGCAGATCTTGGATATGTAATATGCTACTGCCTGATGTCAGATGCTTCTAGTAATTCCAAAAAGACAGGATCAGATGAAAAAGAGAAAGAGAGATGGGACACAGGTGCACTCTTGGAACTCCATAAATTTAGAAGAGAGGAGTAAAGACTGAATAAAACACAATTTTAATCTGCAGAGTGACTTTGTGGTTTAAAGAACAGCAATTCCAAACCTTCCTCTGCTATAGAAGCCCTATGAAATCTAAGAGCATTTCCATATTGCCATTTTCTTCATGTTAACAAAGGTCCTGCTCTCTGTTACCCTGATTTCTGGGGGTCCTGTGAGGGACACCTAAATGCGCTCACAATTAAACAAGTTGGGGAAATTAGTCAAAGATCACAAGCTAGCAATGCGAGAGGCAGGGCAACGCAGCAGAATCTTTTACTCAATGTCTACGGGGTCAGGCCAAGTCAAGGAGAAAAGAGAAGTATAAGAATAATTGTGATCTTTATTAAAATACAGGCAAACAATGTATGCAACACACTCACACAGATAACTATAGAAATAAAGGTTGGAGTGGAATAGAGGGGTTTTTAAGAGAAATTGTTGGTTTGGGTAATACTACACCTGTCCTGAAGTCCGGGTAGTCTGAAGATTGAGTTCGTAGGAATGAGGTCTCAGTATGTGGGACTGAGGGGAAGGCTTGCTAAGCAAAGCGACGGCAAGGTGGGATGGAAGTTGGGAGCAATCCAAAGTAGCTCTCGAAATCAGGGGTTTTTATAGGGAAAAATGTGGCCACAGGCTAGTCCGTACTTGGGGAAAACAATGAGTTTCGGGCTGGAGACAAAGCCTCCGAAAGGTCAGAATTTAGCATGGTTGAGTTAGGTCCAAACTGACAATAGAGTAGCCAGTATGCAAATGCGCAGTGCTTGACATTTGGGTATTTGGCTCGTCAAGTTGCCTGTTCGGGGCAGGGAGTTCTTTGTAAGTAGCATGCATACATAATAGAGTACTTGCCTTTGAGGTCTTCTGAAGCAGTGGGACGGTTATTTCTGGCCTGCCTGTAGTGTGTGGAATATACAGCAATTAGTGGCCGTGCCTGTCTGTGAGCTTGTCCGGGGGACCTCGCAGCACATGGAGAGGAATGGGTGAGGAAGGCTGAATTATTGATATCAAAATGATATCTAAATATCCCCCAAGTGCAGCTTAGGAACTGCAGTAACATATAGAAGGAAATGTCTGTCCTTTCACTATGTATTTCCACTGAAAGTTGGAATGAGGAGTGACCCATACAGGCCTGAGACAATTTCTAATTAAATAAAAAACAGCAATAAACAAAATGTTCCCTTTTAACATACTGGCTTTCCATTTTAACTCTGTCACATCCAAAATATAGCAGAGATTGCTCCCACAGCTTTGGAAGCATGCCCAGCAGCAGAGAATAACTTAGCAGCAATGCACTGTAGCCAGGAAAAACTCACCCACACCAATTGTTTTCTTCCATCAAGGAGGCAATTTATTCTTGAGTTACAAAGTGTACATATTTACAAGAATCTCCAGAAGGCATTCCAGCATCCCTCTGTTTGCTCTTTCTGGCAAGACATCAGACACCATGTGCAACTTGTTGGCTAGCTCTCAGCTACATTTATACTCACACTAGCTGATGCAATCCTGCCAGCCTTTGCATTCTCTCCACACCTGATGCAACCTTCTCCCCTGATTGCTCATCAGCATGACTCAGCTAAAGTCACATGGCTTTTCACAGGTGCACTTAACAACCCACATCACAAAGTATTTTCTACAGGTTTGGTCCAACCTTTTATGACAAACTCAACGTACAAAATAACAGTGATGTATTTAAGTCTTTTACTCCAAGTCTCAAGTCAAGTCTCAAGTCCTTGAAGATATTTTCAAGTCAAGTCTCTAGTCTGGAAGCCAACTTTATACCCCAACCAAAATTCCAGAATTATTGGATAGAGAGAAATAAATTCGGTTTTAACAATTTAAGCAGAGTCGGCTCTCCACATTTGCAATATTGCCATCTGCAGCTTCAGAAGTGGGGAATACTATCCTATCTTACTCTCCATGACTGAAGATTCAAAAGCCTGAGAAGGAAGGATCCTTCTTCCTCAAACCCATTGCCTGGCACATTTGCTGTTCCCCTCTGAGAAATGCACCCTGCACTCTGGGGTGAGTCTTGTCTTTTGCTCTTAGGAAATGTTTTAGAAGGCTCCTCCAATATGCAGTGGGGACAGGCTGCTGAGCAGACCTCAAGCCCATTGCCTCATCTGTTTGCTGTTCCCCTCTGAGAAATGCACCCACACTTTGGGCTTGAGATAGATTGTCATGTGACCAGTAGGCAAAAAGAGGTTTCTGGATGAAGGCGTTATGTTACTGAACCAAGGGCAGCAAGTCACTCATTAAAAATATACAAGTCTCGAGTCGAGTCAGTGTATCGTTATGGCCAAGTCAAGTCCGAGTCAAGTCACTGAAGCAACTTAAGTCCGACTTGAGTCTGAGTCTATCAACTTGAGTCTACATCACTGCAAAATAGTATGGAGATGGTATGGTCTGTAGTCCTAGGGTAGTTTCAGTTTCACCATTACCTTGGAGATGGATGGGTGTCAGTGGCAGAGAGGTGGGCCAAAGTGGCAAATCTCACTTTTAAGAACCATTTCCACACTACACTGTTATAGTGCTATTATTCCGTTTCAACATCCTGTGGGATTCTGGGGCCTATAGTTCACTGAGGCCAAAGAGTTCTCTGGCTGAGAAACTGCAAACCCCAGGATTCCAGAGGAGGTTGAAAGGGGAATAATCTACTATATAAAAGTCAAAGTTTGTGAGTGATCTTGCTTGTTTGTCTACGTCAGGCAAGCACAGACCTCACACAACTGGCTGTGTGGGGCGAGAAGACTCCATATGATAGGCTGCCTGTGAAGATTCTATGGAATCCTGGGGCTGGCAGTGCAGGGAGGGGCCTTTGGAATTCTCAGCCAGAGAGCTCAGGCCAGTTGCTATGGAGATGAGACCTAGCAGCAAGAAGGAGGAGGGCAGTGTATTCCCTCAGGAACCCAACCTCTGTATGTTAATAACTCTGAATACAGATTGGATTGGGGAAATATGGGGAAAAGAGTTTGGGAAATTAGTTACAGGTACTGGACAAGGACGTTTGAGGAATTAAAGAGAATGGATCTCAAAGCCATGTGTATTTCAACCACATCTAATTCCCAAGGTAAGGTAAGGTAACTTCTAAGAAGTATTACCTATGAGAAAACAACATCCCAGGCAACCCAACATCTGTCATATAAATAACTGTGAATACAGATTGGATTGGGGAATATGGAGATAAATTACACGTACCGGAACAGGCCGGTTGCTACGGACAAGGCCTAGCAGCAAGGAGGAGGACAGTGTATTTCCCTCAAGAACCCAAACTGTGTGTGTAAATAACTCTGAATACAGATTGCATTGGTACTGGAGAAGACAGTTTGGTAACTTCTTAAAATAAAATAAAATCCCAGGCAACACTGGATAAATATGCTAGTAGCACTATAATAGTATAGTGTGGAAATGGCCTAAGTAGTCCTTACAACAAAGTGAACAATTGCAGAAGGTTCAGGGGTCTCTCTCACTCTTTTTAAAAAACTATTTCTCTGGAAGGCTATCCAAGGTAGGTCTCCTCAGAAGTAATTGCGGTGGAACTTACTTCCAGGTGAATGTGTATAGCATTGCAGCCTTAGACATAAAAGCTCCCTTTTAATTATCAATGTGAGTGTAACACTCTCTTAGCCAAGCCACCAGGCTAGTTCTTGTCTACATTGCAGTAACAGGTCCTTGAAACTTTTCTCAACCAAATTGTTATGCATTTTCTTAACTTTTCTGCTTGTCATTGTTTTCAAAATAGTATTTCCATAAGCCCTAATGGCCTCTCTCAAGGTTTTCAGAAATAACACATTAAACAATGCCTTGTCCCCAGTGAAGGCCAGAAATAGGAATGTGAAATTACTGCCTTCAAAGGGCCAACTCTGGTTTGTGATGTTTGTCAGAAAAGCAGTGCAATGCTGGGAGCATCAGCTATTCACTGGGTTAAGGCTCATTTCTTTCATCCGCTCCGTGACATCTGAAGTCAGAATCATTGAACTGCACTTTAAAGGTGTCCTGAAAAGTTATTTGCTATGATAATTAAAACAGCTTCTTTTCCTCTCCCCTTTTGGGACAGCAGTGAATCTGAGGGGAAAATTAGTGGCTTGGCATTTGTTATTCTGTGCCTTCAAGTCATTTCCGACTTACGGTGACCCTAAGACAAGCCTATCACAGTGTTCCCTTTATTATGGGGGTCCTGGGAGGGGCTCCCAAATAACCAAATAAAAACACAAGATGGGGAAATTAACTCGAGCACTCTCTTAAGCTAACGAGAGGCAAGGTAACTTAGCAGGGATCTTGCAACCCTATGTCTACAGCGTCAGGTCAGAAGAGCAGTCAGACAGTTTTAAAATACTATCTTTTTATTAAAGGACAAACAACAGAAAAGACAACACAAGCGCACAGCTATCTAGAAATTAGAAATAAGAGTTTTCGGGGGAAATGGGCGATACGACACCTTATCTCGTAGTCCTGGAGAAAAGCGGAGGATTGCAGGGAAGAAAGCTCAGTGCGATTCGCTGAGGGGAGCTCGTCAGACCGAACAACTGCAAGGCGGCATGGAAGTCCAGAGCGATCCGAGGTGTGCTCGGAATCAGGGAGTTTTTATAGAGTGGATTGTGCCTACAGGCCATGCCATACTCGGTGAGAATAATGGAAATTTGGAACGGACAAGAGTGTTGGGAAAGGTCAACTTTTACATGATCAGCTTAGCGCAGGATAACAATAGTGTAGCCAGTATGCAAATAGCTTAACATTGAAAGAGTGCTGGCTCAAGGCCGAGCGTCTTTGTGTAAAGTCACACTCAAGCAAGGTGTGTCTGCACAGAGGTCCCTGAAGCAACGGGGTGGCGTTAATCTGCCTGTCTAAGTGGGGATTGGAATGTCCAACCATTAACCGGCTGCACCTGTTTACGTGCTTGTCCGGTGGCCTTGTAAACACGTGGAGCACGGTGGCAGAAAAGGTCAAGTGAAGGCCAAATAAGTTTGATATCAAGGGATATCTAGTGCTCTCACCGGATATGTCTGAACCGTGGTAACAACAGGGTGTTTACCATGGCCTTCCTCTGAGGCTCAGAGAGTGTGACTAGCCCAAGGTCACTGGCTGACCAGAGATTTTGGACTCTGGTTTCCAGTGTCCAACACCCAAACCACTACATTACACTAGCTCATGACTGGTTTGGTAATCCATGAGAATTCAGAATGTGCTAGACAGGTTTCAGTATGGTAAAACAGCAGAATTTAGTGGGAGCTACATAAAGGACATTTCCTTTCCACTGCAGCTTCCTACACACATCCCAAAATTGCTCCAAACGGCTAGAAACCCTCTAGAACTTGTTTCTTGGTTCCCTTTGGGGGAGAGAAGGAGAAGGAAGTTATGATCTATTACAGATGCCACATTCCACTTTCTGAAATCCAATCATCTGATATGCATATTACAGACATTGTTCCAGTTATTCAGATTGGGCACAATAATTGTTGTATTTTTTCTATTCCACTGTCTTTCAAATTCCATATCCTTTTTTTACATTTACAACTGATCCAAGAGAACTAGTAGAGAATAATGTTTAAAGTGCTGCATTTGGAATAGGTAGACCCAGCTTCAAATCTCTGCTGGACTTGGAATTTACCATGCAGCCTCATGGTAAATTCTCTGAGAGATAAATTTACCTCTCAGTAAACCCACTGAGTAGAGATGTAAAGTAGACATGTACATTCCTAATACAAAATGATTAGAGAGCTGGGCCAAAACTAAACAAAATGAATTCCAATAGGGAGAAACGTAAGGTTTATGCTTAGTAAGAAAAAAAGAAATGCACAGATATTTAGGCATCATAACAACAAATAAAAATCAAGAATTGTTTGAAAACAATTATATGAAGATATGGAAGGAGACTTAAAGCAAAATGGAAAAATGGACAAAATTAAACTAACTCTCCTGGAAAGGATAAAGGCTTTTAAAATGTCTTTATTACCAAAACTCACGTTTCTCTTTCAGAATCTGCCAATAATAGGAAGAGAGAAGATCTTTAAAGAATGGGAAAAAGAACTACGGAAATGTATCTGGCTAGGGAAAAAACCAAGAATAAGATTTAAAATATTACAAGATGCAAAAGAGAGAGGAGGATTTGATGTGCCATCATTAAAAACCCGTTATCAAGCATGTTGTTTAGATTTGATCAAGGACTGGATACAAGTAGAAAATACAACAATCAAAGAATTGGAAGGATTAAATAATAGGTTTGGATGGCACAAATGCTTATGCTATGACAAAATAACAGTGAATAAAGAGTTTAATAATCACTGCATTAGGATGACATTACTGAAAGTTTGGTCACAAATAAAGCATAAATTTTATAAAAGGCTTCTGATGTGGACTTCACCCCAAGAGGCATATAAAATTGCCCTAACAAAACAAGGAAATCTATTAACTTATCAAGAGTTGCTGAAATGGGAAGGGGACAAGTCAAGAATGCGTACAGAAGAAGAATTCAAAGTTTTGGGACATGAATTTAATTGGTTCCCATGGAGACAACTCAAAGAAAGATTCAAAATTGACCAAAAATTATATGGATTTGAAAGAAAAGAAAATGAATTAGATGTATTGATTTATTGACCAGAAGAAGAGAATTTCCAAATTTTATAAACTATTGTTGCAAAGAGAAATGGAATCTGAGGTTGTTAAAGATAATATGGTTAGATGGGCACAAAATATTGGTCATTCAATTGAATTGGATACATGGGAGAGGGCTTGGAAAACAGTTATAAAATGTACATCAAGTTTAAATTTAAGAGAAAATTTTTATAAAATGCTACATAGGTGGTATATGACACCTGAAAGGTTGCAAAAAAATAACTAAAAATGGAAATACAAGATGTTGGAAATGTGAGGAAAAGGTGGGGTCGTTTTTTCACATGTGGTGGACCTGTAAGATAGCTAGGAAATTCTGGAAAGAAATACATGATGAAATTCAAAGAATTTATAATTTAAATTTTGAAATGAAGCCAGAATTTTATCTGTTAAATATATTAGGGCAACAAAGAGAAATAAGGTGTCACCAGAAGACATTGTTATATCTGATAACTGCTGCAAGACTGATAAATGTGCAACATTAGAAAGAAAAGGAATATGTTGGCATAGAAGAATGGAAATTTAAAGTCCTGGATATGGTCGAGATAGAAAAGTTAACATTTTCTTTGAAAAATAAACCTATCCAGAACTTTGAAAGGGAATGGAGAGAAGTTTTAAACTGGATAAAGACATAGTATAAGAAAGAAAAAGGAATAAAGTAACGATATTTCCGCACTACACTGTTATAGTGCTATTATTCCACTTTCAACTTCCCATGGAATCCTAGGGTTTGCAGTTTAGGGAGGGGTTTTTAGAATTCTCAACCAGAGAGCTCTTTGACCTCAGTAAACTACAAATCCCAGAATTCCACGGGATGTTGAAAGTGGAATAATAGCACTATAACAGTGTAATGCGGAAATGGCCTAAGATTGTATGTAATGAAATGCAACAATGTAATAATGTAAGATGTCACAATGCAAGATCATCTTTTTCTTTGACTTTGCAGTAACAATGTATGAATGGTATGAAACAAGCAGATTCAACTGGATAACAAGCTTGGAAGTGGGGAAAGTTTTTTTGTTTGTTTCCAAGTATAAACTTTAAAGAAAAAATCTTAAAAAAAAAAGAAATGCACAATTATAGGGTGAGACCAGGTTTGACCACAGTACATGTGAAAAAGATCTAGAAATCTTGGTAGACCACAAGCTGAGAAAGAGTCAGCAGTGTGATATGCCAGCTAAAAAGGTCAATGTGATTCTGGGCTGCATCAATAGGAGTGTAGTATCTCATAGAATCATAGAAATGTAGAATTGGAAGAGACCCCAGGGGCCATCCAGTCCAATCCCCTGCCATGAAGAAACACCCTCAAAGCACTCCCGACAGATGGCCATCAAGCCTCTGCTTAAAAATCTCCAAGGAAGGAGACTCCACTACACTCCGAGGCAGCATATTCCACTGCTGGACAGCCCTGACCGTCAGGAAGTTCTTCCTGAGGTTCAGGTGGAATCTCCTTTCCTGCAGCTTGAATCCATTGCTCCTTGTCCTGGTCTCTGGAGCAGCAGAAAACAAGCCCTCTCCTTCCTCTACAAGGCATCCCTTCAAATATTTAAACATAGCTATCGTGTCCCCTCTTAACCTTCTCTTCTGCAGACTAAACATACCCAGCTCTCTAAGTCTATCCCCATAGGGCATGGCTTCCAGGCCTCTCACCATTTTGGTTGCCCTCCTTTGGACTTGCTCCAGCTTGACCATGTCCTTCTTGAATTGGGGTTCCCAGAACTGGACACAGGATTCAAGATGAGGTCTAACCAAAGCAGAGTAGAGTGGTACCAGTACCTCCCTCGATCTAGACACCATACTCCTATTGATGCAGCTGAGAATTGCATTGGCTTTCTTGGCTGCCGCATCACACTGCTGACTCATGTTCAGCTTGTGGTCTATGAAGACTCCTAGATCCCTTTCACACGTACTGCTATCCAGCCACGTGTCCCCCATCCTATATTTCTGTATTCCATTTTTTCTACCTAAGTGTAGGACCTTACATTTCTCTCTGTTGAATTTCACTTTGTTCGCCCTGGCCCAGCTCTCCAATCTATCCAGGTCATTTTGAATTTTGATCCTGTCCTCTGGCGTATTAGCAACCCCTCCCAATTTGGTGTCACCTGAAAATTTGATGAGCATGCCCTCTATTCCTTCATCCAAGTCGTTGATAAAAATATTGAACAGCACTGGGCCCAGGACAGAACCCTGTGGCACCCCGCTAGTCACTTCTCTCCAGGACGAAAAGCAGCCATTCGTGATCACCCTTTGGGTTCGGTCGGTCAACCAATTACAAATCCAACTAACAGTAGCCCTGCCCAGCCCACATTATACCAGCTTCATTGCAAGAATATCATGGGGAACTTTGTCGAAGGCCTTACTGAGATCGAGGTATGCTACATCCACAGCATTCCCTCCGTCTATCAAACTAGTAACTCTATCATAAAAAGAGATAAGATTAGTCTGGCATGACTTATTTTTGAGAAATCCATGTTGACTTCTCGTGATTACCGCGTTGCTTTCTAAGTGATTAGAAACTGACTGCTTAATGATCTGCTCCAGGATCTTTCCAGGTACTGATGTCAGGCTGACTGGGTGATAATTATTTGGGTCCTCTTTTTCCCCCTTCTTGAAGATGGGGATAACATTTGCTCTCTTCCAGTCTGCTGGAACTTCTCCTGTCCTCCAAGATTTCTCAAAAATTATAGCAAGCGGTTCCGAAATGACCTCTGCCAGCTCTTTAAATATTCTAGGATGCAATTCATCTGACCCTGGAGACTTGAATTCATCCAGTGTGGCCAGGTATTCCTGTACCACCTCTCTACCTATTATGTGCCTCATTTCCTCTGCTTCCTCCCCTGCTCCCCAACCACCAGGTTGAGTGCTTGTATCCTTCTGGGAAAAAACTGAGGCAAAGAAGGTGTTAAGTAGTTCTGCCTTTTCTCTTCCCCCTGTGAGTAATTCGCCATCTTCTCTGCGCAGCGACCTTATCGTCTCCTTCTTTTTCCTTTTGCTGCGGACATATTTTAAGAAACCCTTTTTATTGTTTTTAATGTCTCTGGTCAGCCTGTTCATTCTGTGCTTTAGCCTTTCTGACCTCCTCCCTACATCTCCTGGCTACTTGCTTAAATTCTTCTTTGGTGGTTTCCCCCTTCTTCCATTTCCTATACATGTTTCTCTTGACTCTTAGCTCAGATGAGAGTTCTTTAGTCAACCATTCTGGTTTCTTCAGATGCCTTCCATTTGTCCTCCTTATTGGCACTGTTTTAGACTGTGCCTTCAGTATCTCCCTTTTTAGGAACTCCCATGCCTCCTGAACTCCTTTGCCTTTCACTATTCTTGACCACAGAATTCCAGCCAGCAGCTCTCTAAGTTTACAGAAGTCCACTTTTTTAAAATCTAAGATGAGTGTCTGGTTACACTTCTCCTTCCCATTGAATGCCAAATTCCAATAGGGCATGGTAACTCCCCCCAAAAGATCCAACCACTTCTAAATGAAGGGAAGTGATGGTACCACTCTATTCTGCTTTGGTCAGACCACACCAGGAATATTGTGTCCAATTCTGGGCACCACAGTTTAAAAAAGGTAATTGACAAACTGGAACATGTCCAGAGGACTGTTACCACAAAACTGCTTTTCCCTGAGCTCTGTGCCAATAAGACAACTCAGGGAGTTTGAGTGAAGTGAAAAAACAGAATTTAATTGAAACAAGTGTGCAATTGGACTGACCATGCTCCAAAGATGAATCGGACCAGAAAAAAATTTCATCTAGAATTTATACACTTCTTGTTTCTTTTGAAACAATACACATTGACACTTCTTACTGGCTAAAACTCACAAACTCATACTGATGTAAGCTACTTACTATTCATAGTTTGCTCTCTTCTGTCCTGAGAAGTTAATTTTGAATCTGTACTGAAAGTTTGTTCTTTAACTGTGTTGTACCAAGTGTACCTAAGGTGACTTTGCTTTTCTTTGCTCTAGCTGGTCCCTGTCAAGTAGAAATTTTGTTTTTCTCTTCTGGGGCCTCTTATCTCTTTTCTTCACTTGCTAGAAGGCACGTATTTTACTTATCCATCTGCTAAATATTTTTCAACCACTTATAACAATTTCTTTTTCCGTATGCTATGCCATCAAAGAAGACAAGCAAGATGGTAAAGGATCTGGAAACCATGCCCCATGAAGGGTGGCTTAGGGAGCTGGGTATGTTTAGCTTGGAAAAGAGAAGGTTAAAGGGTGACATGATTATATTTAAATATTTGAAGGGATTGTTACCAGGCCATACACCCCCACATTTTGATATGGTCTCATTGGCAAAATATATTAATTGGAAGATGTGTTGGCATAAAATATAAATTATACTGTTACTGCGGTCCAGGCCTACCCGGAGATAGCACTCGATATCACTTTGATATCAAACAATTTGGCGTTCCTCTGCCACCCCGCTCCACGTGTCTGTGAGGCCTCCGGGCAAGCATGTAAACAGGCACAGCTGATAATTGCTGGACATTCCATTCTCCACCCAGGCAGGCCAGATACAGCCGGTTTGTCGCTTCAGGGAGCTCTCCGGCAAACACTTCATTGCATATGTGCGACACTAACAAAGGCTTCCTGCCCCAAGCAAGCAATCTGACAAAGCTGTACTAAGCGCTCCGCATTTGCATACTGGCTACACTATTGTTAATTCAGCTCTAATTCAATCATGCTAAGTTCTGACCTTTCTAAAGCTTTGTCCCGTGCCCAAAACACATTGTTCTCACCGAGTAAGGTATGGCCTGCAGTCACAATTCACCCTATAAAAACCCCTGATTCCGAGACCATCCTCGGATCGCCTGGATCGCTCCTGAGTTCCATCCAGCCTTGACACCACTTTGTTTGGTGAGCTGTCCCCTCAGTCCCTTGTACTGAGACCCCATACCAATGAACTCAATCTTCAGACCTCTCCAGGACTACGAGACAGGTGTCGTATCAGCCATTTCCCTCTGAAAATCCCTATTCCAAGTCTGTCTCTGATTCCTTAGTTATCTGTGTGACTGTGGTGTCTTTAATATTTGTTTGTATTCAACAAAACATCATTTTTGCTATTTTAAACCATCTCACTGACCCCGTAGACGCTGGGTTGCAAGATCCTGCCAAGTTACCCTGCCTCTCGCTAGCTTTAGTGAGTGCTCCAGCTAATTTTTCCCAAGGTTGTGTTTGTCGTTTGGTTATTTAGGAGCCCCTTCTGGAACCCCCAGAGATCAGAGTAACAATACTTATGGCTGGCAAGGGCATGTAGAAGAAAGGGACACGGGCTGGGAGTAGGTCAGAGCTGAACCCAACATAGCCAGGTCAGAAGTTCTCTGAAATTAGCCAAGACAGCCTGACTTACTGGCTATGAGCTAATCCTATCAACTGCCAACATCAGAAAACAATAAGGTGTCCAGGATCCTGTTACCCTGTTTGATGGGACTCCTTTAAAGGATTTCCAAAAGCTGTCAAAATTTGCCTCTTGTGGGGAAAAATTAGCTCTGCACTGCTTTAGCTATGCAAAGAGGACAGGGTAATTAAGGGGTCTTTAAAACCCAATTTTTACCAGGTCAGGCCAGCCAAAAATCGCACAAAGGGATTCAAATGAATAGCTTTTATTGACTAATAATAGGTTGTAATTAAGCTAATATACACCTACATTCATTCAAGAGCTAATAGATTTAAAAGAGTGAAAGTAAGGGATTATGCTAATCATACTGCACCTTCTCCTGATATCCTCTGTTAGCGATCTCCTCCTGAGTTTCTGTCTCTCCCAGCCTTAAAACATGGACTATTTGTAGGAAAATTTTTACTTTGAAACAAAAATCCTTTCCCAGGGTAAACAAACAAGCAGGGCAGAAAACATCTCCACGCCTGGCATTTCTCTGATATCGGAAGATCATTTAAATAACAGGATCTTCCTTTGCTTTGAGGCTGTAGGGTGAGCATCTGGAGATGGTTTGATAAGGTTTTATAACTTCCAGTGCCCAACACTTTTAACTCCCTTCAAGTGATTCCTTAAAAGGTCAAATACCATTTGTCCATCAGGGCAATATACCATGAGGTCTTTCTGTTGCTACATGACTGGGGATACCGGCCTGGTCTGGATTTTTTTTCCTTTTTGATTATACGATTGTTTTTTAATTGCCTGCATGCACATCCGAGGGACCTCTCTGGTGGGCTAGATTATTTTTTATATCAAAGTTGTGACCCTGAGATAGGATTTGACAAAACTGCTAACAACCCCTACTGTGTGCGTACCCTACTGCAGATAGCCCAGAAACCCTCTCTCAGCCAAGACACTCAGTCCACTCCAGACCCCATTGTCCACAACAGGTTCCCTTTGTCTTGCATCTGGAAGCTTCACTGCCACAGGCTATTTTGAGGGTATAAATCCCTGATTTCAGGCTGCCCAGTGCAGCCTCTCAAAGGTCTACCTATCACTCTGTCCGTCTGGCTCCTGAATGAGAACTGTCCTTAGGTCCTACCTAAGCCAAAACACATTTCTGCTTGTCACTTCTCTTCTGGATTGGTAATTATAAATCCTCCCAAACCCCTCTGTGTCTCTATCATTTTTCCTCCCTTGCTCTTTCAGTTAGCTCTTGTGTGAATGCTTGACTCTATGTATCTTATGTGCATGCATGAGTGAATGAGTGCATGAGTGAATTCCCCCAATAAAAACACATTTTAGCTTACTTTTAATCGTTGGCTGGCTTTTGCTTGGTCTGACCCCGTGAAAATTGGGTTGAAGGTCTCGCTGGGTTTACCCTGCCCCTCGTTCTGCCAAGGCCAGTTCTCCACTAATTCCCCTAGTCTTTGCATTTTTGGAGTGAATCAAGATGTCCCTCAGGGGATTCCCAGAAGTCAGGGTAACAGGATGTCATATGGAGGATGGAGCTAACATGTTTTCTGCCACCCCAGAGACATGGAACAGCAGACTCAAACTTCAGGAAAAGAGAATCTACTGACATTGGGAAGAACTTCCAGACTATAAGAGCTGTTTGACAATGCAATAGGCTGTGGTGGAGTGTGGCAGAGTCTCCTTCTTTGGAAGTTTTTAAGCAGAAGCTGGATGGTCATCTGTTGGGTGTGCTTTGATGAGGTATTCCTGAATGACAAGGGGTTGGATTCAATGGCCATTGTGGTTTCTTCCAGCTCTATGATTTTATGATTCTAATACAGAACAAATAAAAACAACCATAATATTAACACATTATTACACATGGACACTTCCATTGGTGTTCTCATCAGATCATTATTTTCTGCCATCAATTTTTCACCAATAATGAAACACTAACATCCATTAAAATGTCACAAGAGTCTCCTGGGAGTGACAGCCACCTGATTCACCAGGCAAAAGAGAAAGAAAAGCATTGGTAATTCAAAGAAATAAACATGGCCCAATCTGCTTAGAAATACACAACAAATATTTTATTGTAACTAGAAAACAGTCTACTTTAATTTTCTTTCACTATGTTGACTTTTCAACAAATGTAGATGCTGAGCATCCCATCTAAGCTGGGAACCTGTTCTCTCACAAAAGTGTTGTTTGTTACTGCCAGTTAAGATAATTCTGATAAATGCTTGTACTTTTTCAATTTCCATGCCCTCCTGACCCACTGATTACCTCCTCCTGCTCCAGTCTCATGTATAAAGATCTGTTAACTGAGCCAAAACTCCACACATCTGATGAAGTGGGCTGTAAACCACAAAATCTTACATCAAATTAAAGTTGTTAGTCTTTCAGGGGAAGATATTGCCACCCTACCCACGAAATAACGAGACCACAGACAGAGCTTGGGTTGAACTAGGGCAATTTATTAATATGCCTAATTAACATGGGGTGAAATCCAACTTGAACTTGAACTTGACCATAACTTTGAACTTAACCTTGCATTTCTGAACCTGAGGGGAAGAAATAAGGGGGGGATCCCCGGCATCATCGGACTAGGGTCAAGAGGCAGCTCCCTATCATCTCCCCTAGCCCGTTGAACGAGATACCGGGCCCCAAAGCCAACCACTGAAGGTGCATGATGGCCTTTGGCCAGACCATGTCTGGAAGGCGAGCCCCAAGGCCCACCCCCCGCTGCGCAGCAAGTGGGGTGATCCTAGGGCCCTCCCCAAGGATAGGATTTATCCTCCACCCCAAAAAGGGGGTGCCATAGGCACATGCCGAACCTTAAGCCCCCCCCTTGCCGACCACGGACAGGGACAAGCGTCCACTTAGTCCCTGTCCCCCATTCCCTCAGGATCAAATCCAACCCCTTCTGCAAATCCTGTAGGAAAATCAGATTGCCCTCTGGTGACAAGTGTACGCCATCATGCCAATAAAGTTCCGGTTTACTAAAAACAATATCAGTGTGAGGAATGTAGTGACCCAAGCCCTGTCGTAATGCACAACGAATCTCCCTATTTGCCAGTTGGCGTGCGCGTTCTATGCGCCGTGGATCAGCACCCCCTCTCCAGGTCCGTCTTTGTACCAATGCAGACCACACAATCGTGGTGTGAGGCCAGGTACCTTGGATAAACTGCATATTATGAATGGCCTGTATCACCAAGGCCTTCCCTTTCAGCAGTCCGAGGTCGTTCCCGCCCAGGTGAATGACCAGCACATCAGGAGGAGGTTCACTGCACTCCTTGAACAGCAAGGAGTGAATGGCCGCGAGGGAGGTGGGTCAGGCCCTAAATACCGAGCCCAGCCCCACCTCCTCCCGCCGGCCATCGCGAGTGGTCTTGTATCGCGGGAGGGCGGCAAAGACCGTCCCCCCCGCCACCTGCGATGCTTGGGCGTCGTGGGACGAATAGTTAGCTGCGGTAGATACAAGGTCTTGTGGGTTTTGTTGCAAATGACTAACACAGCTAATCCCTTGGAAACTTTGTAAGGTAATCCTTGATGTAAGAAAAACGATATTTCAAAACAAGTGCCAGTCACATGTGACAAATGTCCCCCCCTTAACACTTGTGCTTTTTCTTAATATAAATCCTTATGTGTGGATAAACCATTCAAATGCCAGTACCATGCTCCCACCAAAAATTCTGGAGTTTGCCCATCAAAAAAGACTTATCTTTTGTTATCTTTAATTTGTCAGATTTTTATTCCCCCAGAATTTGAAGATTTACATCAGCCACCCACCCTGTTAAGCTTCTTTCTACCCTCTCATCTTGCCTTTTCCCAACTCACAATGGATCCTTTTCCAGCCCTCTGCTGTAAACAAATGACCAATGGAACCATTTCCCTTAGTTGCAGCCTAAATTTATTGGGCTTTGGTTTTATATTTCTTTGCTTGCACCTTTCTAAAAATGTATGGGTTTTTTTTAGTCATATCTCCTGCTGCTTCTTTTTCAGTATCTCCTCCTCTCACAATCAGTATGTATGTCATCAGCAATGATTTTCGGGCCAGGAACATTCTCCAGGTCCTAATTTAGTCTATGCTGAAAGAAATCTGGGGAAGTGCTGATGCCCACTTGCATTTGTAATTGGCAATATCTGCCGAAGTTACAAAGATGGTCAGTTAGCTTAAATCTGTGTCCAACTGTAGGTGCTAAAATTCTTTCTTTGCATCAGTAGTTCAGGATACTTCACATACTACATCTTCAGTGTCTGTTAGAGGATAACGGCTGTGGCCCTTTTCGCACGGCATTTTCAATACAAAAGAGGGCCTGGAGCATCACATGATTGTGAGGAATGATCTGCACAATGCACTCACAATCGCATGATGCTCCAGGGGCCAGCAGGAGCCAATCATGCACCTTTTCATTTTCTGCTAGAAGCTGAAAATGGTGCATCATCATACATTGCTCCTGGGGCCCACACGCACTTACCCGGCGTGCGGAGCCTCCGGAGTCACACCGGTCATGCTTTCTGCCCCAGCACAGCCTGGGAAAGTCCCAGGCTGCACTGTGGAAGGAAGAGGCGGGGCTCTCACACGAGTAGGCAGCTCGTGCGGAGCCAAAGGACCGCAGACTTGAGAGCCTCTGGCCGGAGGCTGTTCGTGCGATCCCCGCACCCCAGCGCCGGAAGATGGTAAGGTGCGGAAACGGCCCGTGACTTAGTGTTTTGTTTAATCATTTAGGATCAATACAGAAGCACAATATTACTGAGGGTTTACAGATGACTTCTAGGCTGTTGATCCATGCTGTACTAATATGTACAGGAGCAATTATGCCTTTTGCTGGTAGACCAGCCAGTTCCTGCTTCAGTGGTTCTGCCAAAACCCTTCTTCTGAGATTCTTCACTGGTTCCACAGTGGGGCATAACTCAAGTTTCAGCTTCCCTGACAGTTATCCTCTCTAAAAAAATATCCCATTTTTTTTCCAGTATTTTCTCCATTGTTGGCTGGCTCTGGTCTCTCATCTGTACTGCATAAATTTTTATTTTGAATTTGTACTTGAATTGTACTTGCACTGCTTTGCACCCTAGCAGTGGTCTAAATTCATCCCTTTTCACAGTAACAAATTCTAAGTGATGTTGCTTTATTGTTCTTTGGATTGTGAACCTTAATTCTGTACTTGCCAACAGGTTTTGATATATACTCCTGTTGTACACAATAAACATCAAGTAACTTGGTTCAGTGTATGTCTTTTCTCTACTTAATGTCTCCGACAGGGCATTGCAGTTTGCCCAACAATTCAGCTGATGTCAGAGGGCACTGTCTTAGCCATACTTTATTATATATTTTGTTATCTTTCCTTCAAGACTGAGCATCCCTTGAAGTTTGAGCAGTAGGGGCTTGTAGCTGGCTGGTTCCTACTGCCTGGTACAGGTTAGAGCATGAGAATGAAATGTGAGAAGGAAAGTGCTAGGAAGGGCAAGAGGTGTTCAAAAAAGGGGGATTGCTTGTGCATCCTCAGTTCTGGCAAGGATGTTGTCTGCATTCTGTGTCGGGTTACCCTCCGTGATATGTTAATGGGCTATGTAGTATGTAGTAGATGTAGCTGAGAACAGTTAGGTAAACAGTGTCTGCATTGGAATGGAATGCACTGATAACAGCAGCCAGATTCCCAGGAACTCCATATGAGGGAGGGGTCTCGGAGGGGGTATTTTAAGCTCAATCACAAGTCATTACATGTACTTCACTCCAAATAAATTGCACTTTATGAATCATATTATTGTGTGTGGATTCTGTTCCTGACATTCTGAACTTAATCTCTAATAAATGTTTTCTGGGCCTGTTACCCTGTATGTTGGGGGTCCTGAGAGGGGCACCCAAATTACCAAATAAAAACACAAGCTGGGGGAAATTAGACTCGAGCACTCTCTCAAGCTAATGAGAGGCAGGGTAACTTTAGCTAGGATCTTTAACCCTATGTCTACAGCGTCAGGTCAGAGAGCGGTTAGACAAGTTCTAAAGCAACAAATAATATTTTTATTGGGGACAAACAACACAAAAGACACGGCATACACTAACTAACTGAGAAGTAGAAATGAAGAGTTTCGGGGGAATGGGTAATACGACACCTGTTCACGTAGTCCTGGAGAGAAGAGGAGGTTGAGGGGAAGAAAGCTCAGCGCGGGTCTCCGAGGGGGCGACTTGCTGGACAAACCAACAGCAAGGCAGGATAGCAGTCCGGAGTGTTCCTTAGTGTTCCAGTGGGCAAGCGTTCCAAGGAAGGCTTGGATTCGGGGACCTTTTATAGGGTGGATGTTACTTACAGGCCATGCCATGCTCGGTGAGAACAAAGGAAATTTACAGCGGGACAAAGGCATTGGAAAAGGTCAGGTTTTACATGATGAGCTTAGCGCTGGATGACAATAGTATGGCCAGTATGCAAATGGCCCAACATAAAGGAATGGCTCGGCACTCGGCTGGGCGTCTTTGTGTAAAGTCGTGCTGAGCAAGGCTGTTTGCAAGAAGGAGTGGTCCCTAAAACATCGGAGAGGCATTTAGCTGCTTGCCTGAATGAGGTTTGGAATGTACAACCATTAACGGTCGCGCCTATTATGTGCTTGTCCGGTGGCCCTTGCAAACACGTGGAGTAGGGGGGCAGAGAAAGGTCAAGCAAAGGCCAAATTAGTTTGATATCAAAAGATATCTAGTGCTCTCACCAGACATATCATAACCGTGGTAACAGACCTATCCATGAAGACTGCTTATTGAGTGAAGCTAAGACAAAACATTACGGCTGAAAATGAACTGGGTTTTGTCCAACAGCATATACGCAAAAAGTGTGGAAGAATAGGCTTTACTGCCAGCATTTTCCCCTCTATGTGGACATCATGATTTGGAAATCCCAAAGTCAGGCTCAGGGCATCCTCTGAAGGTCCAGATTAATCACTGTGCTCCTGCACAGCTTTTACTGTCTGTCTCTGAATTTTGTCCGCATTCCATCATTGGCTCTTAAAATGGTATGGTTTGCCACATGCTTTGCATAGCTGTCCATAAGCTGGGGATTTTTCTTTTCTGTTTTACGTGTCGTTTCCAACAGTTTTGGCATTGTACCTTCACTAGTTTGCATGTTCTGCTTATGGCAGTGCCTCAAGTGTCGGACAATCTACACCAGAGCCACTTCTATGGTAGCTAACAATCTGATTCGTTCTTTAGAAAATTCTGCTGTGCTGCCCATTTTCAGACAACAATCTAGTGTTCAATCTGCTCCGTGCAACAGTCGCTCACAGAGATGCTCATCTCTTGTTCCACATACTACTCTGATAAGAGATGGTTATCACTCCAAAATTACAAGTTGCTACTGGAGTCCTTAATGCTGTAACATAGCCATCCAAACCATCTTCAGCACCCTGCTGCTTCTTGGAGAAATGATGACATTCCACTGTTTCACTTTATTTGGATATACAGACTCAGCCAGTGCTTTCCAGAGTGCATCGTGGGACCAAGGCCAAAAAAATTGGATACTTCTTGCCCATTTCCTCCTATAAGGTAAATGTAATAGCTTTACTTTTTGCTTCTCATCCTCTTACTGCAAGACAAGATCTAGACAGAATTCAGATTCTTTCTTCCAGTGGTTCCATGTCTGGGCAAGATTACTAGCAGTGAAATTCAGCAGTCCTGGAGGTTTTAGACCTCTCTCCCTGACACAAAAGTCCTTGCGGTTTGTTTCTCCTTTCTCTGTTGGACTGCTCCGGGATGCCTTCCATGTTATAGTAATGGGATATTTAGTCCAGCCTTAGGTAGCAGCTTGCTTGCAACCAAAACCTAGGAACCGGAGACCGTTAGGTAAACAAATGCTAGGAATGCGCTGATAAGCTCTGCCAGGCTCTCACTGCTTCAAGGTCTCTTGAAAGAGGGAGGGGGAAGGATGGGATTCTTAAGTATTTGCTATTGCTTTTGAACTTTAGTCCTCTCACTGAAGTCTTGTATGATGTATCTCACTCCAAATAAATAGTGTTTATGCACTGTACTATTTGTGTGTGTGAATTCAGTTCCTAACAGGTTTCTACTTTCAAACAGCTGTTACCATGTTTCATGTAGTTCTAGTTATCAGTAAGATTCAAGCAGGAGTTACATAGCAAAAGCTAGGACCTTCCTTGAAGCAAGTTTGCAATCAGTTCCTAACAGCTGGCTGGCCCCTCTCAAAACTGCAAACCCCAGGATTTCAGAGGATGTTGAAAGTGGAATCATAGCCCTATAACAGTCTAGTGCGGAAATGGGTACAGTGCTACAACCCATCACCGAAAGTCTGTGGCCATTTCCACACTGCACTGTTATAGTACTATTACTCATTATACCTGCAGCATCCTATGGAATTCTGGGGTTTGTAGTTTACTGAGGACCAAAAGCTCTCTGGCTGAGAATTCTCAATGTCCTTCCCTAAACTGCAAACCCCAGGATCCCATAGGATGTTGAAAGTGGAATAATAGCACTGTAACAGTGTAGTGTGGAAATGGCCTGTGTATCACCAGTCCCCATTACCCTCTCAGTTCCAGTGCTGCTTTTTAAACAAAACAAAACAAAACAAAAACAAGATCACAACCCCTTCCAGCTAAACAGAGGACGAAAAGGAAAAGAGTACAGGCTGGGTAGGCAGAAAAAGACTTTGCAAAAAGGAGCTTCTTTGTCAGAGGCTTTGTTAACTAAGGTATGCCTGTACTGTAAAGTCTTGTCTTAAGCTGACTCAATAAGCAGTCTTCATGGATATCTCAAAAAAAAAAAAAATTAAAGATTATGTTCAGAACACAGATAGCATGCTTGTCTGACAATGAGCAGACAGTTTCACTTTTTAGAATGGCTCGTGCCCCGCCAGGTCTTTTCCAAATGCATAGCACTCTCGTGCTCTATCTCATTTCAGTCTCTTGAATGGCATTGGTTCATCTCCTTTCTGCCTTCACCCGAACATTGAAAGGAATGCAGCTGTGAAGAAAGTACTGTAAAACGGCTACAGTCAGGCTAGGCAAGACACGGTAAAGATAGCAGGGGCCATATGAGGCCATATGCAGCCCATGGTTCCCTCTCTTTCCACCACTGCTTGTCCAACCAGTAATTCCTGTTGAAACTCCCCATTCCACACAATGGTTAAAGATAATAAAGGTCATAGAATCATAGAGTTGGAAGAGACCCCATCCAGTCCAACCCCCTGCCGTAGAATCATAGAATCATAGAAATCATAGAGTTGGAAGAGACCACATGGACCATCCAGTCCAACCCCCTGCCATGCAGGAACACCCTCAAAGCAATTCTGACAGATGGCCATCAAGCCTCTGCTTAAAAACCTCCAAGGAAGGAGACTCCACTACACTCCGAGGCAGCAGATTCCACTGCCAGACAGCCCTGACTGTCAGGAAGTTCTTCCTGAAGTTCAGGTGGAATTTCCTTTGTTGCAGCTTGAATCCATTGCTCCTTGTCCTCATCCCTGGAGCAGCAGAAAACAAGCCTGCTCCCTCCTTGACATGACATCCCTTCAAATAAGTAATAAAGATAATAAATGTACGACAGCCTTTTCTTCTTATGTCTGTGGCCACCCTAGGGCAGAAGCAGACATTAATGTGTTAGTATGTTGCTATGTTTGCCTCTTTCTGTCTTTGTTTTGCACATTTCTGTTACCCTGTTCTCTGGAGGTCCCGGGAGGGGCACCCAAATAACCAAAACACGACACAACTTTGGGGAAAATTAGCTGGAGCACTCTCTTAAGCTAGCGAGAGGCAGGGTAACGTAGCAGGAACTTGCAACCCCGCGTCTACGGGATCAGGTCAGTCAAGCAGTCAGACAGTTTTAAAATAGCAAAACGATGTTTTATTGAAAGACAAACAAACAGAAAAGACACTGCAATCACACACACACCTAACGGAAGAATTGGAAATAGGGATTTTCGGGGGAAATGGGTGATACGACACCTTTCTCGTCGTCCTGAAGAAGCTTGAAGAATGAGTTCGTGCATATGGAATCTCAGTACATAGGACTGAGGGGACAGCTCGCCAGACACAGTGGTAGCAAGGCTGGATGGAACTCAGGAGCAATCCAAGCGGTCTGAGGTGGTCTCAGAATTGGGGGGTTTATATAGAGTGAATTGTGACTGCAGGCCATGTCTTACTCGGTGAGAACAATGCGAGTTTGGAGCGGGACAAAGCTTTGGAAAAGGTCAAGTTTAACATGACCGGCTTAGCGCTGAATCAACAATCATGTAGCCAGTATGCAAATGCACGGTGCTTAGTTTGGCTTTGTAAGACTATTGGCTCAGATCCGGGCACCTTTGTTAGTGTTGCACTTAAGCAAAAGGGTGTTTGCAGGAGAGGTCTCTGAAGCAACAGAGTGGCTCTGTTCTGCCTGCCTAGGTGGAAAATGGAATGTCCAACAATTACTGGCCGCACCTGTTTACGTGCTTCTCCGGAGGCCTCGCAAACACGTGGAGCAGGGTGGCAGAGGAAGGCCGAATGTTTTGATATCAAAAATGATATCAAGTGCTATCTCCAGGTAGGCCTGGGCCAAAGTAACATTTCACTATTACTTGTTAGCATACAGAAAAGGCCAGAGTTTGTGTGATCACCCAGAGGTACCTTTTTGATTATGAAGGCCAGTTCCCAGACTTATCCTTGGATTGTGGAGTTCAGGGTTAAGGAAAAGTCGAGGGATGGCCTTCTTAGTGGCTCCTAGATTTTGGAGTTCCCTTCCAAATTATGTTACCTCCTCTCTCTTCCATTTCTGTTTGGGCAGGTATTCAGCAACTGATTACTTGATACACTGTTTATTAAACAGCTTTGATTAGTGGTTTTACACTGGAGTATAATTGGTTTAATTTTTGTTTGAACATGCTATAATTTATAGTGTTTACCCTGGAACCTTTTAAGTTATCTTGTAAACCATCTTACATCCCAGTTCTAGGAGAAGGGTGGGATATATATATCAGATAAATAAATACAGTAGCACCCCTTTTTGGCCCACACTTGATGCTTGGAGCTTGGAGAACGGTGATGCTCCTTCAGCAAATGTTAGCCAGACTGGCTCCAGCCATAATTTGTGACTTGTATGTAGGCCAAAGTGGGACTTGGCTATAATCTCCCTTCAGGTGTGTTGAACAAAATCAGTGCCTAGGGCAAGAGCGGAAGTTGTGCCCCTGGCTCTAGGGCAGCTTCCTCCTTCTCTGTTATTGTTATATCTTCTGGCACGGCTTTTTTGCACCCCCCCTTGGCATTGGCGCCCAGGGCACGTGTCCTAATTGCCCCACCCTAGATACACCTCTGCCGTTAAGAGATCATTAAGAGGGGAGTCTGTCTTGCTGCATTCCTACACAATTTGTAGATCATACTGCAGTAAAGTTTATTTATAATTTATTTGCCAGGAGTGCATTATCCACTGTCTTGTCTAATCTCAGGGTTGGTTTTATTGATTCATCAGACTGTTTGGCAAAAAGACAGTCATTTACTTGTTAATGAGGCTAAAAGAAGCTCTGAAAGTGGGGAAGGTGTCTGCCTTTCTCCATAAGTGTTCAAACCTGTGATTTAAATAGGTATGAAAATGTTGTACGTGGTGCTAATAGCTTCCTAGAAGTAGGTCCCCCATATCCACGTGACCAATATCCATGGCTTCACTTATCCACACTGAAATGCAGTCCAAAAGCATTTCGTTCCCATCTCTTTCTTGGACCACATGTTATTCTTAATTTTTATGTTTTTATCAGTTGTACACTGGTTTTGGACAACAAATAATGGTTACAAAGCCTCATTTTCCTTTGATTAAGAGAGGACATGATAGCCATGTTTAAATATTTGAAGAGATGTCATGTCGAGGAGGGACTACTGTTAATTTCAGTACACTAACAAGTTATGGAGGTTGAGATGAGCGTTGAGAAACAAATTAGAATTTTTCTCCACTTCTGATTAAAATTAGATCTTGGAAGTTTGGAAAAGTAATTCAGTCCTGCAATTTTTTTAAGTGGTAGTGAGTAATTTGTTATTGCTAAGCTCTTTGTGTTACCTCTGTTGCTCATTAGTTCTCGTTAATATAAAAAAAACCCATATAATTGACAACAGAATGCCTTAAAACACAAGAACTTCCACTTAAAATGCTTGTAGAAATGCCCTTTAAAAAGTAACTAAAGGACATTACTTTTTTTTTCAATAAAATGATTTTGTTCTCACTCATTGCATTGATTTTGAAACATAACTTCTTTGTCTCTTCATTACAATAGCAAGTTGCTATATTACTTGCAATTCATTACAACAAAATTCTGATTAAAATCTGACTAGAGTGAATTAATGAGATAATAACTTTTGACTAGACTCCTATTTTCAAGCCAAGTCCCCCCTTCTCCCCCTCCTACTTTCTTCCTTGGATCGGTATCTAGCTTGAAGATTTTCCCCTTCCACATACACACTGCTTACAGTCCCAGCTTGGTTTGCTTCAGACATCTCTGATGATGCCCCAGAGATGGCAGCCAGTCAAAAGCAACATGGTATCTTACAAACATTCTTCAATTGTGCCTGATGAAGCAATCTATGCCATTCCCCTGCCTTGCACAATTTGCCTGATAAAAGGTATCACTTTACCTTTTCTAAATCTCAAGGACGACATAGTTTGATTTACAGAGCTACCTTGTCTTCCCTGGAGAACAGAAGAGGCTTTGCAAGTACGCATTCTCATTTTATAATCTTCTCCATTTCCATTTTTTCTGACAATATGCCTTCATAGACTATTAGCTGTTGCAATTTAGAAACTTGGGGTGGGGGAGGAAGAAGAAGGTTTGTTGTAAACACTATAATGGCCACGTCCCATTGGTTTTATGTCGGTTGCCATCAAGAATCAGCAGTGTCTTCCACCACATTTTTCACACATTGGCAAAGAATTATCTGAACATTGAGTTCGCCAGATCATGAAATATTGGATGAAACACATTGCTGTCCCTTGTTTCATATTAGGAAGAAGCATCAGGAATGCAAAGATGGCTTCTTATTCCACCCTGACTAAAGTAGAAATTAATGGATGCTCAAAAGGAGAGTGCCTAAAGATTAGTGTGATGAAATTTTAAGGCAATTCAGTTTAGTGGGTTCTTTTATTTATCAGGACAAATCTCTGCACAAAGGTGAGATCAAGGGGATGTTGAACGCAGCTATAAAATGCCTCTTCCCAAAGAGGGAGTAGCTTTCAGCGAAAGAATATATTATATTGCTTCTGGAAAAGGTAGTGGAGTTTCTATAAATTGTAAATGCATTAGAAGTAGAGAACCGAGTAGTGGAAAATTATCATTTCACATTTCAGATTTTCATGTGCAACAAAGTAGGATTGCTAGAGCTCCATGATTTCATACCATTGAAAATACTTTAGAGAACTGTTACCACACCACTCATCCCTACTCTGCGAGATGTGCTATTTTCATAATTGGACATATTTATGGTTGAAACAAGTTTGAAAGCATGCTGGCTGTAAGCAGGTTGCCAGGTTAGGATGACCAGGTCATAAGTTCAGAGAGGATTAGGCAGAAACGTCTGATGCTAATGGGCTTGTAATAATCCTTTCAAAACTGCAAGCTACAAGCACTCACAAAAAACAATAGCAGAAGAAACTGCCCAGGTGAAGCAATCAGGGACCCTACTATGAGCATATCCTACAGAGACCTTCACTATTCAGCTCTTGCCTGACCAGTCATTAAGATATTGTCATGACTCCCATCAGGGTTTTGTCACCAAGAGTTAAGGCAATCAGCCCATTCCAGGCACCTTTGTCAGTTTCGTGGGAAAGTCATTACTGCTTTGTCTGTGCACCACCTTCAGGGTAGAAAATTGGGTATATAAACCCTAGCTTCAGCCCCAACAAATTGTAGTACTTGGACATAATATGTGCTGCCCAGATCTCTGTTCATTCTTGCTACCTTCAGACAGTGTCTGAGCCACTCCGCTTCATTCTTGTGCTTCAGGACTGGTAACTATCACCCTCTTCAACCCTAATCTCTATCTATCCAGCCTTTCTTGTCTCACTTTCTAATAGCCTTGTATGAGTCTTAAGAGTGTCTGATTTCTTGTGTGTTTTGTCATTCCAAATAAAACACTTTGCTTAGCTTTAAACAGGAGCCTTTTTTACAGTTAGTACTAGCATACACAAGTGAAAAGATCCTGCATTATCCTCATCTTGCAGGCCTCCTTTGAGGCCAAATTCTAAGGAAACGCTAGCATTGTGGGTAGATGGCAAAGTACCCTACCTCTTAGGGTAACATAACCTGTGCACAGTCCCACGTAATTACTCCAACCAAATAGTTACATTTAGAACAGAGCTGCTGAAGGTAGTGGTCCATAAAGTGGTGGCACAGACTGCTGGTCCATGGAAAGCTCCAAGAAAGAAAGAGATGTGGGCAATGAGCACAAGATGGTACCAGTCCCTGGCACATTAGGGGGTGGAAAATGCCAGTACTGCACACCAGAAAGCCCAAGAAGCATTGATTCTGGAAGATGAGTTCTCTTTATCTCATTCCTGCCATCACCTGCAAAGAAGATAATTTTTCTCTGGATTTTCTCCATAGATTTTTTTCTCTTTCCCCTGCTTAATTTCCTCCCTCTCTCTATCACACATGCATGCACGCACACACACACACACTCACACTCACATGTGTGTGCATGCATAAATACATATACTGACCACGATGATGCTACACTCCTGTGCCCTGGGACCTTAGCTGTTGGAGAAATTCTCATCTCTTCAGTCAGTTGAGTGGGCTGGTCCACCCTCAGTTTATCAGTCCAAAAAGAGTATAGAGATTTTTGAGAGGCAGTGGATTCAAACTACAGGAAAAGAGATTCCACCTAAACCTCAGGAAGAACTTCCTGACAGTGAGAGCCATTTGACAGTTGAACGTGCTGCCTCAGAGTGTAATGGAGTCTCCTTCTTTGGAGATTTTTTTTTCCCTTTATAATATTTTTATTAAAACAACTGTTATTCACATTACATACTTGTATTGTCATATTTTCAAATTAAAAAAAAAAGCTTATTTACCATGTTATTTACCATCTTCTTTGGAGATTTTTAAAGAGAGTCTAGATGGCCATTTGCTGGGGGTGCTTTGAGTGTGTGTTCCTGCATGGCAGAGAGTTGGACTCAATGGCCGTTGTGGTCTCTTCCAACTCTCTGATTCTATGATTCTGCCAACACCGTACAAAGGAATTTTATGGCACCTTTAGTCCTAAAGCTGTTTTTTTAAAAAGCAGTTTTACAAAACCAGAAATGATCTTCTGGACACTTCCATCTTGTTGTTTTGTGGCATTTGGACAACTTGTACAACCTCCAGAAGGTTACAGAGGCAGAAAATTTAATCCCAATCCACCATTGTTGCCCATTGCTGCATTAGATTTTCAGAATAGACTAAAACCTCAAACAAAATTCTCATGAAACCACCTCTAAACCCACACAAAAGTTTACTTATTAGGGTCGCCTTGCCACGAAGTCAGATAGAAGTACCAGGCCATCACAACCACTCTAGAGGAGAAAGCCAAACAGAAGGCCAAGCTCCATTATGCAAAGAAGAAAGAGCGGATGAAACTTTGGAAAAAGGCAGAGAAAAGTGTGGAGAACAAAATTGCAAAATATACAGATGTCCTGAAGCACTATGGCATCCTGGTTTAAGTCAATTGCTCGGCTTAGTTCACAATAAAGAAAAAATACAGTTAAAAATGCTCTTTCAAAGCAATCCTTGAAAGTAATAAAAAAAACTATAACTTGTTGCATATGTTAAGAAGACTGTTTTTGATGTTCCTTTGTTACACGCTTGTTCTTCTTCCAAGGTAACTCATTACAGGTAATTGTGTTACTTGTAATAAGTGCTGCCAGGCTCTGATTCAAAGTGAGAAACCCAGCTAGGGTATACCTCTTTCCTACGATTAGTGCTTAAGGGACAGGAGACTGAAGAGGTTGTAATTTTTTCTAAGTTTTCCCATTATCTCTTTTTACCTTCAGGGGTTTGGTAGCATGGCTGCTGTTTATAGTAATGATAGACTCTGCCGCAGAATGCAGCCTCAGCTGACAGATATTTGCAAAGGGCACAGCTTCTTTTCACTTTCCTACTTAAATTAATTGCATGTCCTGCAGGGCACTGGTCCCTGTTCATAGTTCTTTTTTGTTTCTCAAGCTCCCGGCCATGTCTTCTAATTATTAAAGCCATTTATGTTTTGAGATAGATTGTCCACTTTCCAACCAATGGTATGTGTTGAAGACAGACGGCTTCTCCTGGTTGAACTTGCGCTGCATCTCCAAGGTAAGGCGGCTGATAGCTGGCTGGAAGTAGCTCCTTTTTCTATTTGGCCATTGTGGCAAAGTCCGATCAGAAGCTGATTCTTCTGTAACCCTGAGGAGATGAGGTGGTAGCACTGATTTGGACTAAAGGAGAGAAGTGGCCAGATTTCTGCTGGGATATTTCCAAGGTCCTCTTCACTCAGTTCCAAAATGTATACCTGGAAATGAGACCAGGACTTGCATCTTGTTTCTGAAGTGGAATGAGACATTCAGAATGGGCAAGAAAGAAGCAATCCTTCCACATATGTCAGTGCCTATGGATCTAATTCAGAGCTTTCCAAACTGTGTGCCGTGACATGTTAGCGGCCCTTTTCTCACTGGCTTTCTGTCGCGTGAGAGCCCCCTGAGCCTTGCAAGAGTGGGAGCGTCGCTCTGCACGACACACTCCCACTTCCGCCATGCTCACGGGGCTGCAGCGGCGCGATCGCGGTTTTTTTGATTTTCGCCTCAAAACGAAAATCACCCGTGCTCGCACAACACTCCTGGCGCCCACGCGCACTTACCTCCTGTGCGGAGCGTCGGGGAGGCGGCCGGGTCGTGCTTCCTTCCCTCCGCCCCTGCGGAAGGAAGGGGCGGGGCAGGGCGGGGCGCTAGCACAACGGACATGACAGCATCCTGCTTCGCGCGGGGGAGGCGGACGTGACAGCCTCCTGCTTCATGCGGGGGGGGGCGGATGCACGAGCCTCCTGCTTCACGCGGGGGGGCGGCTTGCACGAGAAGCCTTCTCTGGGAGACTGCCTCTTCCCCGCTCCTTCCTTTGCCTGCGGAAGGAACGAGGGGAAAGCGGCAGCCTCCCGGAGGAGCCTTCTTGCGCGAGCCACCCTCCCCCGCTCGCGCGAGAAGCCTCAATGCGAAAAGGGCCAGTGTGTCAGCTGCAGTGTGCAGGTGCGTTGCCACTGCCGCCCTGAGCTAAGAAAGACCCTGGTGAGGGTGGCGGTTAGGTAGTTTAACCTCTGGTTCACTAGTAACTAACCCTTTATAAGAAATATAAGAGATATAGGCCCTTTCCGCACAAGGCAAGGGAGTTGCTCTGTGCCATTACCTACCGCTTCTTCTGGGGTCCAAAGCAATGCGGACAGTCCCTGAAACCCTTCCGCAGGGCTCCTCCTTGCTCTAGGGTGAATCGGAGCAGTGCGAGGTCTGTAGAGCCACACTTCTCCAGCTTCCAAAATGGCAGCTTCTGGCTTCCAAAATGGCGGCTTCCGGCTTCCAAAATGGCAGCTTCCAGTTGGTCATGGGTCCTGATCAACCACTGAAGCTCACCACGCCTAAAGCCCACCCTCCGCAGATCGCAGGCTTGCATTGGTGCGAGCCTGCAAATCTGCAGAAGGGAGCAGGAACGCAATGGCGCTTTCCAGGAAAATAAAGACCTGTTTTTTGCGGTCTTTAGAAAACATGCTGGAGGACCACTTGGGGTCATTTTGGAGTGGACTGAAGTGCGGATCTCCGGTAAGCAGTCTGCTTCTAGTCCGCTCCAAGGTGTAAATAACCTCTGTGCGAGGATGCACTGCCCCATTCTAATTGCCTGGTGCGGAAAGGGCCATAGACACATACATAAATTGTAATAACAAAATGCATGGGGACACAACATATATCATGAAAACCTTTCATTTATATTTTTTAAAATATATGATTTACGATTTATTTATTTATAATACAAAAACTGAATTATTGTGTTGCAAAGTGATGCATGTGTAAAAAATGGGTCACCAACATGAAAAGTTTGGAAAGTTTTTATCTAATTAGTTGCTTGTGACTTCTTTCCTAGAGGTGGCGTTTTATAAACCTTGCAGCGACAGGAGGGGTGGGAAGACCTTTAATGTTATGGCAACACAGGTGACTTTTTTGTTTTGGAAAACCCTGTTGATATTCTAGTGGGTGCTGTTTCCTTCCCTCCTGCTCTGGAAAAATGCTGCGTGTTCAGGACAATTTTTAGGACTGGTGACCAGAATATTGAAAGAGTAGCTGCACAGTGTTGGCAAAATACAAATACAGTGTTCTCTCCACTACTAAAAATAATGGTCCTCTACTTTCAGTAAATTTAGGGTATGGTGAGCCAGGAGCTAGCAGCCAGTAGTTAGACCTGAAGTTGAGGAGCTTGTGGCTTGAGCATTTTAAACCAAAATGGTCTAGGTCAATCTAGATCAAGAGCATTCTAGGATAAGACAAGGGTCTTTCTGCACTACACTGTTATTGTGGTATTATTCCACTTTCAAGATCATATGGAATCCTGAGATTTGCAGTTTAGAGATGGACATTTTGAATTCTCAGCTGGAGAACTCTTTGGCCTCAGTAAACTACAAACTGTAGAAATCCACAGGATGTTGAAAGTGGAATAATAGCACTATAACAGTGTAATGCAGAAAAGCCCAAGATATTTCTGTGTTCTGTTCTGTCCCAGTATCTTTGGAAGACAGTGGTGGATAGGAAGAGGTTGCTGGCCAAGCAAAAATCAAATGGGACAAGAAACTGTCTTATGCTTCTTTTTTCTGGAAGGATCCAGTTGCCCACCCGTGTGGGTGGTGTGAGTCTGTGGCTGGTGTGTTCTTCACTGAAGAGTTACTCCTTCCAATTCAATGGTTCATTGTACAAAGGAGCTGTTGTAGGTGTTCAGAACTTGCTGACAGGTGGTTCTTTGTTCTAAGCAGGAACTTTCACTATTTAATTTGTGAATTTTGTAGTCATCTTGCTTATAGTAACCATGATTCCCATTGTTTTTTCATGTCTTTCCTATCTGTGGCCTGCAAATGTGCCTTAGTAGAACACTGAGAAGAAGCAGAGAAGGAGGACATTCAGTAATGTGAGCCCCTACTTTCATACCAAAATGGTCAATTCCAATCTGGTCAAAAATTCATATTCAGAAAAAATACTTCTTTCTAAAAACATTTCCTTGCAATGCAGGCACTTGTTAATATATAAACATATCTTCTTGTATATATATTAACATATCTTGTTAATAAATTTGAAACAGCTTTTAAGTATACCTTTTTGAGCCAAGAACTGTATTGCAGAATTCAAAGAAATAGGAAAACCAAAGGATAACTAGGTTCTAATCCTTATATGCATAGAATCATAGAATCTTCAAGCTGGGAGGGACCACAAAGGTTATCTAGTCCAACCCCGAACATGCAGGAATGCACCACTGAGGCACTCCTGCAAGAGGCCCATCCAACCTCTGTTTAAAGTTCTCCAAATGTAGAAAGTCTACCACCCTCCAAAGCAATCTGTACAACAGTGAAAATATTCTTTCTAATGTTTTGGTGGAATCTCTTTTCTTGTAATTTGAAGCCATTGCTTCACGTCCTAGTCTCTGGAGCAGAAGAAAATAAGCTTGCTCCATCTTCTACCTGACATCCCTTCAGATATTTAAAGATCACAAAGAGCCAGCATGGTGTAGAGGTTTGAGCATTGGGGTTCGATGCCCCATCTTGCCATGGAAATTCACTGGGTGTCCTTGAGCACATCACACACTCTCAGCCCCCAGAAAACTTTGTCGTAACTTCGTCTTAGGGTTGTCATAAGTCAGAAATTACCTGAACGCACACAACAACAAATCATGTCACCACTGAGAAAGTTTGCAGTAGAGAAGTTAATATCAGAATTTGGAGAGATTAGATTTTTCAAGTGCCATTATGACAAAGATGCCCTTATTCACCAACTTATCCCTTCACAAATCATGAGTTCTATGCAGTCAGATATACAGTTACTGCATGTGGAATATAGTGACAATCCTCAATATAGTTTATTGCGGCCGCTGGCCATATCCAAAAATGATAACAATAACAATACTACTACTACTACTACTAATATAATAACAAACACAGGTAGATTATACATTATTCAGCAACATTACATAAAAAGTAAAATGTAGGTTATAAGTTTGAACACAATATATAAGTAAAAATATAAATATAAATCATAAATATATAAAAGATCATGTATAAAATATCAATTATAAAATATAAAATGGGACAATAAAAACATATATTGGTAGAGAAGATGGCAGAATCATAAACTTAAACATTTACTTTAACCTTTTCTTTGCAGGTTTTGACTGTGGCAGCACAAAATTTTGCTATCGCAAACAACATACCTGTACCAAGTTTTAACTCTGTTGACATGCCTGTATCTTGTCCTGATAACAAGAAAAGAGTATAGAAAGCCTCCGACAACCCAGGAGAGAGCTTATAATGAGGTTCAATAAAAAGTTCCTGGATTTCACGATAATACAGGCAGTGGAAGAGAACATGAGTTATTGGCCATTTCTACACTAGCCTGTTATAGCGTGATGATTCCACTTTCAACATCCTCTGGAATCCGGGAGTTTGCAGTTCCAGTGACCTCCTTTAGTGTAAAAAAATCTTAGGATTGCAGAGGTAGATCTTTGTGCCTCTTGTGCAACATACTCTGCATGTGCCTTACAGTTTCCATTTGATTTGAAAACAACCCAAAGATACTTAAAGGTCCTAGTTTGTTCTATCTTATGTTCACTCATTAGCCAATCGTACAATTTGGTCTTTTAGCAAACACCATGACTTTGGTTTTCTTATAATTTATTTGGAGGCCTTCATCATTGCAATAACGTGCTAAGGTATGCAATGCTCTCTGTGGACCGATGGATGTTTGCGACAATATCACTGTGTCATCAGCATATAATAGCACTGAGAGATGTCTACCCGCTAATTCTGGGGGATGAAAATCTGATTGGCTAAGAGCACCAACCATTGAGTTTATACAAAAATTAAATAATAATGGGGCTAATATACACCCTTGCTTTACTCCATTATATGCTGGAACTTTGTCAGACAGATGACCTTCTAAATTACATCTTAGAATATCTAGTACATAAGAACCTGAATTGAAGGTTATTAAAAGACAAATGTTGTAGCACGTAAACAACTGGTAACTTTTATGTTAATACTAAGATTCTAAGTAGAAGTGTAGGAGAATAAGAAAATACAGTAAACTTTAATGTATGTAGATAAAAATATGATGGAGGAACTGTTTTTAAATATTTGTTTTGTGTTAAAATAATATACAAAAATGATATATAAAAAAACAAAATGTATTTTCATATAGCTTGTAAATACGCAGTAACAGATGTCAATTTGTAGAAGAAGCGTCTAACTTATGCCATAATTTATCCCTAGAGATGGAATCGAAAGCAGACTTGAGATCAATAAAAGCTGCAAACGGTGACCCCTTTGATTTATTAAGAGTATTTCTTCACCAAATGCTGAAGGATTAAAACCTGATCCAAAGTGGACCTCCCTGATCTAAAGCCCACTTGTTCATCAGCCAAAACCTTTCTAGAATCCATCCAGAGTTGTAATTTCCAATATAGATGTCTGGCATAGAGTTTGCTAATTATAGAGAGCAAACTAACTGGGCGGTAATTTGGTGGATTATCCTTCTTGCCTTTCTTAAAGATTGGAATATTAATAGCTGTTCCCCACTCAGATGGCATATGGGCATTCCGACCAATATATGTAAAAAGATTTGCCAAGATTGGAGCCCACCAATCTATGTTGTATTTAATTAGCTCAAGAGGGATACCATCAAAGCCTGGAACCTTACCTGGTTTCAATTGTTTCATCAGTTGTTACTGGTTGCCATTCCAGTAGGCTTCTAGTGATATGTTTCACTTGGAAAGTAGGAGATTCTTTGCTGGAATATAACTCACAAAAGTAAGCTTCCCACATTCCAGGAGGGATATGGCAATTGGCTTCTGTAACATAACCTTTGGTCGCTGTTGATGTAAGATACCAAAAGGTTTTCATATTCTTTACCTTAACTGCATTGATAAGCTGATCCCACAATGCTCGTTGTGCACTCCTTTTATTTTCTTTAATCAGTTTCTTATACTCCTTTTTTAGTTGCAATAACTCCTCTGCACTCACTTCTACTGAATTCTCCTTATACAGCTTAAATTTCAGAATAAGCATTTTCTTGGCATCTCTGCATTCCTGATCAAATCAATCCTTCGAACTAAACTTCCTGGTGTAGATTTTTTTAGGTTTTTTTTTTTTACTATATAAGAGTCAACTAATTTGTTAATCAAAGCTTCATATTGCTCGATAACCCCACTGTTTGGGCCTATTGCAAGACAAGTAGATCGAATCTCAGAGTATTGGTTTGTATTAAGCAGCTTTGTGAAAAGCCCAGTAGTTTTTTGTAACTGTTTAATCTTATTATTGGTAACTATCACCCTGGCGTTTGGTTTAAGGATTTCCTTAACCTGCACTTAAATTCTAAATGGGAAAAAATTAAGCTGAGCTTGGTCCATTTATATGATCAAACTGAACCACTGAGAGGATATCTTATGAAGGATAATACTCCTACTTGGGCCAAGAAAAATCCCTCCAGCCAAACCTTAGCAGTAAGTGAAAATGTTTGTTCAACAGGAGTCTCAGAGAAGTCAATGGACTATTATCAAGAGAACCTAATTTGTTTGCAGACAGAAGATGCAGAGGGCTGCGGAAGCTGTAGCACACAAGAACCTTTGCCAATAACACAACCTGCATCTGAGTCTTCAATGAGATTGATTCATAAGCGGACTCTGACATGTCACCATTCACCCCCCAAAAAGACATTTCAATTTACTTTATCTCTATGTAATGGAACTTCTACTGTCCCCACTCAAGATCCTTTTATGACTCCCATTACCACACCTAATAGACAGAATATGATGGAAGATACACCAGAGCTTATCTTACCTTCGAAAGCAACAGATTGACTTACAAACCCTAAGAATAATGTCACTGTATTATTATGGAATATCGCACAATGGAATGCCAAACTAGAGATCCTTCTTTTATGGAGTACCTTTCACAATTTGACATCTTAATGTTGCAGGAAACATGGGCTTCAGAAGTAATTGATTTCAATGGTTATATTTCTTACCAGCTTTGTGCCACTCCCAGTATGAGGAAAGGTAGATGGAAGGGTGGGCTACTTATTCTTATTTCTACCAAGCTCCTCATGTCCTTGAGCAAGCTCCCTACTTATGATAAATATGCAATAGCAGTGCTGGTGAAATTAAACAAATGCTCAATAATGTTTGTAAATGTTTATTTACCACCCCAGCAACTGCATGTGCAAATTAAGTCAACCTGGCAAGGTCTTGAAACTTATATTGAAGAGTCTTTATCAGCTTTTTCTGTTTCTCAGATTGTTATTGGGGGTGACTTTAATGCTAGATTGGGTGTAAATGACACTGCTCTTTATGATGCCCATCCCATTTGTTCACCAGAAAAACCCACACACACCTTAGCAAATATACGCTGCTCAAAGGATACTGTGAGCAACTATGCAGGCCTTAATTTGCTACAGATGGTACAGAGATTAGACTTATGTGTTTTAAATAGGAGTATAACTGGGGACATACCAGGCCAGTTTACATTTTGGTCAGAAGCCAGGATGAGTACTATCGATTATATGATTATTAGTTACAACTTACTGCATCCTTCTATAGACCTTCTATGGTGGTGGACAGCAGAGTGGATAGTGACCATTTGCCCCTAAATATATACTTGAAGATTCCTGAATATCAAGTGACAATCCTCAAATTGAGATCACAAGATAAGTTTGTCTAGCCCATAAAGCTCTGAGGTATAGGTGGACCACCTTAGGTGCCTGTGGCCTAATCCAGCCCCCTCCAATTTTCCTAATGCGTCTGTTGGTTTTTCCATGGGTTTTCTCATTATAAAAGATGGAAAAACCTTTCCTAATGCTTAACTACTAGCAATAAGGGCTTTTAACTAAAATATGGTGATGTCTTGGGTCCTACCAATTTGCTTTCCACCCAGGCCACCACTGGCCCTGAGATGGAATAGTTATTTAGCAGTTTCCTAAATGTGGTCCAAATTTGGTGTTCTCAACCACTTGGGAAATACTGACAGTGAAACAGTAGAAATGGCCAATTTTACATGCAGATTAAAGGGATGAACAGAAGAGGAATTCTGTTCTGAATGGAAATGTTTGATTGATTATTTAAAGAAAAATGAGAGTGAATTGATGACAATAGGTTTTTGAACTTGCATACATTTTTAAGCCCTGAATCATTCTTTTTATTATCACTTCAAAAGTATTAAATGAAAATATTAAATGATTCTAGTTTGCTGCTATTTTAGGATATTTTTAATGCTTACAATATATGATTTTAGTAATAATTAATATTTATAAAAATTTTATAATAATTTATAATAATTTAATAAACATTATAAAAATGTATAATAATTACTTTTGTATACCATTGGTATTTTTGGTTTAAATACTATGATGTTAATATTTAGGTTATAAAGGTATCATATCAATGTTTACAAATTAATTTAATTTTAAATCGTAGACTATAGCACTAATTGTGTATTATTGATAATAATATCTTTTAGGTAAAGTACTTTTTAAGTATATTGATAAAATTATAAGTATTATAAAGTATTATATACTATTAAGTATTATTAGCAACAATGCTGACTTTAAGCAGTGATTTATAGTTAAGTATAAGTATTTATTAGGAACTGTTTGCCACAAGGATTGGAACCAATTTTTAGTTATTTGTAGTCTTATGGTTATTTTGTAGCTTTAATATTTAGTCTTTTCTCTGATAACATAATGTTATATAGTTTAATTTTTTGTGACTTGTCTTTTGTTGTGGTGGTGTTATTATATACTTTAATGTTTTTCATCTAATAAAAATATTGATTAGAGGAAATACTGACAAGAAGAAAAACAATGCTTAGAAAGATCCCACAGCTTCTGGGAACTTTTCAAGGCACAGTAAGACGATGCACCTTTGTCAACTGTGCTTAGCCTTAAAAGCTGCACAGTTGGAATACAGAGCAGCTCTCCGAAGCAAAGTTGTGCACCGATACTAATTAAAACAGCACAAAAGTCTGAATGGTTCTGCACTGAAAAGGGGAGAACAGAGTAGAATATTCCTTGAATTGTAAACTCTAAAGTTGTACACCTTAACTGGCGCCGTTTCTGCATTAGACTATTGTAGCGCTATTATCTCACTTTCAGCGTCCCAGAGGCCCCTCCCTCAACTGCAAACCCCAGGATTCCATAGGATGCTGAAAGTGAGATAATAGCACTATAACAGTCTAGTGCGGAAATGGCCTGGGATAGCTATGACTATTTTCTCCTCTAATTGTATAAAAGAGAGAGAGAGAGAGAGAGGAGAAAGAACCCAGAAAGATGAATGGAGGAGGGGCCAGCAAGAGAGGAGCAGTCTTGCTGTGGATGAAGCAAATTGGCAGGGATGATAAAGAACAGAGGAATTGGAGTAGACAGGAAGGTCAAGAAAGAAGGGGAGGAGTGGCAGAGGAGGGGGCAGCCTTAACAGAGATGAAACAATTTAGCAGGGCTGAGAAGGAATTGGAGAATCAGCGAAGGCAGGCTGGTCAGGAAAGAAGGGGAGTGCAGACTCAGAGCCTGGAGAGCCCATTGTTTGGGGGTTCCTTAGACCAGAAGGTGAAAGGCAGTGATGTATGTAAGTCTTTGACTCCAAGTCTCAAGTCAAGTCTGGAAGCCAACTTTATACCTCAATCAAAATTCTAGAATTATTGGATAGGGTGAAATAAATTCAGTTTTAACAATTTAAGCAGAATCGGCTCTCCACATTTGCAATTTTGCCCTCGGAAGCTTTGGAAGTGGGGAATAGGATCCTGTTTTACTCCCCAGTACTGAAGATTCAAAAGCTTTAGAGGGAAGGATCCTTCCTCCTCAAGCCCACTGCCTAAAACATTTGCTCTTCCCCTCTGAGAAATGCACCCTGCACTCTGGGGTGAGTCTTGTCTTCTGCTATTAGGAAGACTTTTAGAAGGCTCTTCCAATATGCAGCAAGTTCAGGCTGCTGAGCAGACCTCAACCCTGCCTCAAGCCCATTGCCTAACCCGTTTGCTGCTCCCCTCTGAGAAATGCATCCACACTTTGGACTTGAGAGGCAATTGTCATGTGACCAGGAGGCAAAAAGAGATGGAGGCGTTGTTCCAAGTCGTAAGGTTTCTGGAAGAATGTATTATGTTACTGAACCAAGGGCATCAATTCAGTCATTAAAAATATCTAAGTCTTGAGTCAAGATAATGCATCGTTATGGTTGAGTCGAGTCAGAATCGAGTCACTGAAGCGACTTAAGTCCGACTTGAGTCCAAGTCTATCGACTTGAATCTACATCACTGGTGAAAGGGGTTTGATGATGATTTTTGCTGCATGCCTTGGCCTTTCTATCATGCAGAACTCCAAGATGCAATATACCTTCATTTATTTATTCCTGTTATCTAATCCATCCATCCCTGTGCTGTCTTGTATAACAAAAAGTTGCATAACAAAAAGTTATGCAAAATCAGTCATGGCTGGAGCTGTGCCTATAACTTTGTAGTTCTTCATAAAGTTGTGCACTTCTGAGTAAAACTGTGCAGATGACACCAAATTGGGAGAGGTTGCTAATACTTGGGAGAGGTTGCTAATGCCTTGGCCTTTCTATCATGCAGAACTCCAAGATGCAATATACCTTCATTTATTTATTCCTGTTATCTAATCCATCCATCCCTGTGCTGTCTTGTATAACAAAAAGTTTGCATAACAAAAAGTTATGCAAAATCAGTCATGGCTGGAGCTGTGCCTATAACTTTGTAGTTCTTCATAAAGTTGTGCACTTCTGAGTAAAACTGTGCAGATGACACCAAATTGGGAGAGGTTGCTAATACGCCAGAGGACAGGATCAAAATTCAAAAAGACCTGGATAGATTGGAGAGCTGGGCCAAGGCTAACAAAATGAAATTCAACAGAGAGAAGTGTAAGGTCCTACACTTAGGTAGAAAAAATGGAATACAGAAATATAGGATGGGGGACACGTGGCTGGATAGCAGTATGTGTGAAAGGGATCTAGGAGTCTTCATAGACCACAAGCTGAACAGGAGTCAGCAGTGTGATGCGGCAGCCAAGAAAGCCAATGCAATTCTCAGTTGCATCAATAAGAGTATGGTGTCTAGATTGAGGGAGGTACTGGTACCACTCTACTCTGCTTTGGTTAGACCCCATCTTGAATCCTGTGTCCAGTTCTGGGAACCCCAATTCAAGAAGGATATTGACAAGCTGGAACAAGTCCAGAGGAGGGCGACCAAAATGGTGAGAGGCCTGGAAGCCATGCCCTATGAGGATAGACTTAGAGAGCTGGGTATGTTTAGTCTGCAGAAGAGAAGGTTAAGAGGGGACATGATAGCCATGTTTAAATATTTGAAGGGATGCCTTGTAGAGGAAGGAGAGGGCTTGTTTTCTGCTGCTCCAGAGACCAGGACAAGGAGCAATGGATTCAAGCTGCAGGAAAGGAGATTCCACCTGAACCTCAGGAAGAACTTCCTGACAGTCAGCGCTGTCTGGCAGTGGAATCTGCTGCCTCAATGGAGTGTAGTGGAGGCTCCTTCCTTGGAGGTTTTTAAGCAGAGGCTGGATGGCCATCTGTTGGGAGTGCTTTGAGAGTGTTCCTGCATGGCAGGGGGTTGGAATGGATGGCCCCTGTGGTCTCTTCCAACTCTACATTTCTATGATTCTATGAGTTTCTTGACAATGCAGTTTTCCAACATTTTCTGTCCTTTGTGAAAAAATGAAGTCCTGGATGTTTCACCACGATGGGAGGGAAAACAAATGCCCTTTCCTTGACATCTGTCGGGGAAAGTGGTAAAATCTCTAGTGAGAACTTATCTGAAATGGAATTCAGACCTCAGCCTGAAAGAAGTTGCTGCTGCCACTGCTGTCACCATCAGCTAAGCGGAAAAGAAAGGGGCAGCGGGTTTGGGAGCTTGTTGAGGACCAGGAGATACCCAATTGCCCTTGCATCCCAGAACATGTCACAGTGGGTAATGTAGGACCCAAACCTATTAAAATTAGACTTAAAATAACCCACAGGTTATAGGAATGGTTGGGGTTTTTTTTTGAACACAGCTTTGAGCTAGCTGGATGGATAGATAGATAGATAGATAGATAGATAACTGCATGACTTGTCATATAAGCTTATTGGAAGAAAAGAGGGGAGGCCTGCTGTACATCCATCTGTCTTTCATTCCCCTCTGACTAATTAGTGCATGGCAAGTAAGCCATCTGTAGAGCCTTTATTTTAGCTTTTCAAATACTATAGCAGAAACCTGTATGAGATATACATTAGGTATTTTCTCTGTAGTGAAAAGGGAGCTGGGTAGTGTTATATTTCAGAAGAATGATGGGCCCTTTGTGCTGATGTTTTTGGCAAAGTTCCAAAAAAAGATGAGTAGGTAAGCTTATCTTTCATTAGCACAGAGGAGTAGCAATTAGCTTCCACAATGAGCTTGAAAACAGATCATAGAATCCCCCAGGGCTACATCCCTGTGGGATCCTCTGAGCTTATTTATCACCCAATCTTGATGTCACTTCTTCAATGGTAATGAAAATTTTCAGTCCTTTAAATGTGGCCAAGAGGTCTTGGATGCGTGGAGTAGGAGAGGGAATAAAGGAAACTGCAGATTTCATTCTCACTTAATTTGGCATTTCCCCTAAGTTCCACTTCATTTCAGCCCACATTCTCATCTGTTTACAAATGCAGAAACATTAATAAAAAATAGTTAATGTAATAACTCAAATGCACTTATGTGCACAATTTAAATATACACATTCTTGTATGCACTTTTCTAGGCATGCACACTTTTTAAGTATATTGCTTTTGTACACACTTCCTCAAGAAAATTTTGTGTGTACTTGTCCTTTTATGTTTTTTTTTTTTAAAGTCCTAACTGGATCCAAAAATGCTTAAGATTTGTGGTAGCATCAGTTCAATAGGTGTGCATCTAATAAGTCTGTACAAAATAATGGCACCACACAAACTGGATAATTGTCTGGGATATACTCAATACAGAATGTAGGTCATGGAATTATTGATTTTAACTGGAATATTGTTGAGGTATATCATTTATATATGTTCTGTATACATCCTGCTTCTCACACCCCCAGTAGAGGGCCATGAAGTAGTCCACATAAAACACATACGCTGAGATCCTATTAGAGAGCTGGACCAAAACTAACAAAATAAATTTTATCAGGGAGAAATGTAGGGTACTACACTTAGGAAGAAAGAATTAAATGCACAGATATAGGATGGGTGACATCTGGCTTGAAAACAGTACATGTGAAAGGGATCTAAGAATTTTAGTGGACCACAAGCTGAACATGAGTCAACACTGTGATGCAGCAGCTAAAAAAGCCAATGCAATTCTAAACTGTATCATTAGGAGTATAGCATCGAGATCAAAGGAAGTAATAATACCACTCTGTTCTGCTTTGGTTAGACCTCACCTGGAATACTGTGTTCAATTCTGGGCATGACCAATTCAAGAAGAATATTGAGAAGCTGGAAAGTGTCTAGAGGAGCACAACCAAAATGGTAAAAGGCCTGGAAACCATGTCCTCTGAGGAGCAGCTTAGGGGTTTAGGTATGTTTAGCATGATAAAAAGAAGGCTAAGAGGGGACAAGACAGCCATGTTTAAATATTTGAAGGGATGCCATGTTGAAGATGGAGCAAACTTGTTTTCTGCTGCTCCAAAGACTAGGACAGGTATAGGATGAGGCTACTTGGCTGAGCAATACTACAAATGCAAAGGACTTTGGGATCGTTGTTCTTCATATGCTGAACATGGAAGGTGATCATAGAATCATAGAGCTGGAAGAGACCCCAGGGGCCATCCAGTCCAACCAGCTGTCATGTAGAAACACCCATCAAAGCACTCCTGACAGATGGCCATCCAACCTCTGCTTAAAAACCTCCAAAGAAGGAGGCTGGATGGCTATCTGTCGGGAGTGCTTTGACGTGTGTTCTGTTGATGCTGCAACAGAGAGGGCAATCTTTGTTACAGGAGAGTGGATTTTTATTGAGCATTAGAATGAACTTCTTGACACTGACAGTTGACAACGGAACCTGTTGCCTAGAGAGCTGGTGGAGTCTCCTTCTCTGAATGTCTCCAAAAAGAAGCTTCCTGCTGGGGATCCTAGCTGGAGATCCTGTACTGAGCAGGTGCTTCAACATGAAGGCTGTAGGGCCCCTTCCAGCTCTATTTTCTATAAGGTTACCATGTGGATGGAGATGGCTTGATCTTTGCACTCCATTTCCTGCTATTGCTGCCCAGTGAACTACAGTCCGTGGTCAGGGCTGCCAATGGCAACTGTGTCTTTTTTGTATACCCCATTGTCCTAAGCCACCTCATAAAAACACTGAGTGTGAAAACTGACCAAAATGGTTGAGTCACCTTTCCTTTAGGGCTCAGAGTTGCTTCTCACACAGCCCCCATATTTGATTCCATGAGGACTAGCTAACTTTTGAAAAGAAAAGGCAATCAGCCCTGTGCAATGAGGGGTGGGATGATGATGTGGGGGCTAACTGAGAGTTGTGCAGAAATTGCTCTTTCAAATTTGTTTGACTCATTCTGCCTTTCCCTCGGAATTGGGGTGCAAGGTGATTTTGCTGGTGGGGAGAACCATTTTATTACATTTCTCTGGGATAAGAGAAGATTGTCCAAAATGCTTTTGTAACTGGGGTTCACCATTAGAAGTAACACCCTTTCGTTCATTTTTCCTTGAAAGCGTTCATTTGTTTGCTGTGTATTGAAGGAAGCAGTTGCACATCTCTTGGCAGCTTGAGTTTATTTTGAATGTTCCACAACACCTTGGACCTCGCTTGATTCTGGAGCTCAGGGTGGGGCTGGAATGGCAGCATCTCTTCCCCCTACACACACACACAGGTAGAAAAAATTCACAGAAAATTCTGCAGAGTGGGTATGATCACAAGAAAAATCTCAATTTTTCTCAGCAGAATGCATTCTGAAAAGATTCAGCTCATCCTTTTGGAACAGTTATTAGTTTTTCAGGTGCATGAGTGGCCCTATTTTTATCTCCAAAATGTTGGAGTGGCCCTATTTTTATCTCCACAATGTTGAAAAATATGTAGTGCTCTTTTAGTGCGGCTGCTACTGCTTGTCTCTGAATTTCAGACTGTCTCTTTGAAATGTGAGCTCCTCTTTGGTTAATAGACAAATAAAGCTTGTAAATTACATCACACAACAGTTGGCATTTTTATGGGTTTTTGCCCTCCTTGTTTTTATCAGTATGCTTTCAGTATGCACTTTTAATTCTGATTTACAGCAGTATACCGTATTTACAATTCAAACAGCCCTAATCTACAGATGTATGAGGTGATTTAGACACTCTCCAAAGAAGCAGGAAGGGGAGCTTTCATTTTAACTTTTTAATGTAATATTTTCTTAGGGTTTCTCTAATCCTTAAATTTCAAGCACCGTGTAACACACATGCATAAATAACAAATCCGGAGTGGTTTAATATCCACCCTATTAGGTAGATGTAGCTTGTGTTCTGTAATGACAAACAAATCAAAACAAGCACCTAACACCCTCTTATTGTCCTCGACCAAGCTAAACCAAAGCCAAGTGAACTGGGTTAGGCAACAAACTAGAAATGATGCAATTTACTACTAGAACTGTCTTCAAGTATCTTTGGATCCCTTTCACCTATCTGAAGAAATCTGTCAATTTTGGTAAGCGCCTATCAAAAAATGTAATGAACAAAATTTCACCCCCCTGAGGACAAAAGAGAAAGCCAGTGTGATATAGTGGTTTGAGCATTAGATTATGACCATTTCTGCACTACCCTGTTATAGTGCTATTATTCCATTTTCAACATCCTGTGGAATTCTGGGGTTTGTAGTTTACTGAGGCCAAAGAGCTCTCTGGTTGAGAACTCTAAACGCCCCCCTCCCCAAACTGCAAACTCCAGGATTCCATAGGATGTTGAAAGTGGAATAATAGCACTGTAACAGTGTAATACAGAATGGGCTTTGATTCTGGAGAACAGAGTTCAAACCCCCCGAGTGACCTTGGGGAAGTCACAATCTCTCATCCTTAGAGGAAGGTGGGGGAAAGCCCCCTCTGAACAAATCTTGCTATGGAAATCCCATGGTGGGGTTACTCTAAGGCCCTTTTCGCATGGGCCTTTTCTCGCACGACAGCCCCGTGAGCCTTGCGGGAGTGGGAGCGTCACTCCGCACGACGCACTCCCACTTCCGCCGGGCTCACGGGGCTGAAGCGGCGCGAGCGCGGGTTTTTTGATTTTCGCTTCCAAGCGAAAATCACCTGCGCTCGCGCAACGCTCCCGGCGCCCGCACGCACTTACCTTTCGTGCGGAGCGTCCGGGAGCTGGCCAGGTCGCGCTTCCTTCCCTCCACCCCTGCGGAAGGAAGGGATGGGGCGGGGCGCTAGTGTGACACATCCTGCTTCGCGCGCGCGTGCGGTGGGGGCGGACAGGAGGAGCGCCTTTCTCTCTCTCGCGCACGGGGGGGATGGAGGGGACAGGCTCCTTTCTCGCATGTGCGGGGGGGAATGGACGGATGCGCGAGCCGCCTCCGCCTCCGGGAGGCTGCCGCTTCGCCGCTCCTTCCTTCGCCTGCGGAAGGAAGGAGGGGGGAAGTGGCAGCCTCCCAGAGAAGGCTTGTTCCCCCGCTTGCGTGAGAAGACTAATGCGAAAAGGGCCTAAGTCAAGAACAACTTGCAGACACACAACAACAAAGGAAGAAAGAAGCCAAACATATGTGTTTGATTAAATAAAGCTACACCTTTATGAAGGGAACCTGGGACTGCCCAGGTCCTCTTTTCCTGCCACTCCTTTCCATTATGTCAGGAATCTTACCAGCAGTACCTCCGTCTCCTATTTTCTTGCCCTTTTTAACCTCTGGAGTGAGTAGCAGCAATGCCTCAAAAGGACTTTTCTTGTTAACTAGCCCTTCTGGCAATTCACTTCTAAAAGCCTTCCATTTGGAATTTCTTCTTGAAACTTGCCATTGCAACTTGGTTAGCACCCAAAATCCCTGTTTGGAATTTTAGTTTGAAATTTGGCATTGCAATTGGACAATAATCAAAACTCTTTGTCAAATTTGAGGCATATAGCCTGATGTCGCAGTGAGCTATGCCTGCCTCAGATGTTCTTCTGCATTTAAAAAAAGATTCGTAGAGGGACTTCAGGTGTGCAGACTTTGAGTGAGGAAGCAGTACCTTCCAGACTTTATGCTATAAAAATGGGATTGAGTCACTCGTATTCCTATAGCTTGTTCCCCTTGTAGTTCTCCTTATTCAAATTTTCCTCCACAGCAAAAAAAAGTTAAGGTTGACACTGCACTCGTGGAAGAACTCTCTCCTTCCCAACCTCCAAAAAGCAAGTCTTAATAATCTAATTTTGCCCAAATCATATGTACTACTTCCTCCAGTTTTTAAGTGGTATCACCTCTTACCAATTCTTCATGTTTAGTCTGGAAAAGGCTGAAATATGATAGTTGTCTTCAGGTGTCAGAAAGGCTCTCATACGGAAGATGAGCATGCTTATTTTTCTTCTATGCAACAGAATTCAATGGGAACAAACTGAGTCAAATTTACAAGAATGAAGATTCCAGCTAATTATTAAGAAGAACTTTCTGGTAATAAAAACTGCTCAGCAGTGGAGCAGAATATCTTGGGGGCTTTATCACACAAGGCAAGTAAACCACAAGTACAGCAGGATACTAGTGTCTTTGGCTGGGAATTACCACATGACATTGTTCTTCTAAAACTGTTGGGAATCAGCCTTCTCTTAGCAGTATAGCATCCCCAAATTTCTGTGTGGCTTTCCTGAACTTAAACTGACTAAGAAAACAAAACAAGGCAGGCAGTTTCAGTTCACAAACATAGAAAAGTTTACTAATGGCTTTTATATTTACATATACATTGGGGAATCTACATCCTAACTAGCTAATGAATAGATCTGGTAAGATAGTAGCTTTGTTCTTAACTCACCATCTTCTTGATGGAGATGTGAAGCATGGTCAGAGAGAAGGAAGAAGAAGCAAAAATGAAGAAGAAAACACAAGGGCAAATGGTTAGGCTTTAGGTGAGAAGGGAGATGGCTTTGACATGCAGCTGAAAAGAAATCCTATGCTATCTAAGTCTTGCTTGCCCTAAAAGAAGTGGGGTGGGGGAGAGAATGCTGGAATTTTTCAGACAGTTCCATGTGGGAGACTATTAGGAAAACATTAACAGATGTTTTGTATTAATTAAAAAAAAAAAACACTTTTCAAATGGCCTCCCACCAAAAGAACAACAGAAAAGAAATGAAATCATGTGATAAGTCCCAGCCAAAGTCACTATCCATAGAATCATAGAGTTGGAAGAGACCACAGATGCCATCGAGTCCAACCCCCTGCTATGCAAGAACACACATCAAAGTCCTCCGAACAGATGGCCATCCAGCCTCTGCTTAAAAACCTCCAAAGAAGGAGACTCCACCACACTCCACTGAGGCAGCAGATTCCACTGCCAGACAGCTCTGAACGTCAGGAAGTTCTTCCTGAGGTTCAGGTGGAATCTCCTTTCCTGCAGCTTGAATCCATTGCTCCATGTCCTAGTCTCTGAAGCAGCAGAATATAAGCCCACTTCCTCCTCGACATGACATCCCTTCAAATATTTAAAGATGGCTATCATGTCCTTTCTTAACCTTCTCTTCTGCAAACTAAACATACCCAGCTCCCTAAGCTGTTCTTCATAGGGCATGGCTTCCAGACCCTTCACCATTTTGGTTGCCCTCCTCTGGACACGTTCCAGCTTGTCGATATCCTTCTTGAATTGAGGTGCCCAGAACTGGACACAGTATTCCAAATGAGGCCTAACCAATGCAGAATAGAGTGATACCATTATCTCCCTCAGTCTAGACACCATACTCCTCTTGATGCAACCAAGAATTGTGTTGGCTTACTTGGCTGCATCATCACACTGCTGCCTCATGTTCAACTTGTGATCTACCAAGACTCGTAGATCCCTTTCACATGTACTGCTTTCCAGCCACGCATCCCCCATCCTATATTTGTGCATTCCATTGTTTCTCTGTTGAAATTCATTTTGTTAGTTTTGTCCCAGCTCTCCAATCTGTCAAGGTTATTTTGAAATTTGATCCTGTCCCTGGGGTATTAGCAACCCCTCCCAATTTGATATCATCTGCAAATTTGATCAGCATGCCCTCCACTCCTTCATCCAAGTCATTGATGAAGATATTGAATAGCAGTGGACCCAGGACAGAACTCTGTGGCACCCCACAAGTCACTTCTCTCGAGAATGAAAAGCAGCCATTGGTGAGCACCCTTTGGGTTCGGTTGGTCAACCAATTACCAACCCACCTGTTATCCTGCTGCAACTGCAATTTTCCTGTCTCATGTGATAAAGCCCTTGGAAGGTTTATGGTTTTTTAAAGAGAGATGGGACAGTCATTGGTCAAGGATTATTTAGCTCTGGACTTCCTCATTTACAACAAATTATACTACATGACCTTTGGGATTGTTTAAATTTCTACAGTTCTGATTCTTTGTGTTTCTCATGGGCAAAACACCCTGTTCACCAGAGCTAGCGTGCCTGTCTTTTCCTGAAGCAATGAGTGGGAACCTGCCCTGACCATTGCTTGGGTGTGTCAACCAGTGGCTGGAAAGGGAAGCGTGAAGGCTTATATGTATGTTGTTGCACATCCACTGTTGTGATGTGAGGCATGGTATCACCTGAGGTTATGAGCTGACCATAATCTGTTGGTGAGCACAAAGGTACCCCTCTTTCTTCTTTGTACAGAATGGCACCAAACTGTCCTAGGGAAGACCATGCTATGTCTGCTATGCTATGTGGCTGATAAAGACAAGTAGTCTCTCAGTTTTCCATAAAGACATGGATTCAAACCCAGAACTTTAAAAGCTGAGCACTGAAAGCTATCTGTCCTGAATGGACAATTCAGTCAGCTTCAGCTTCTCCCACATTTAATATTTGAAAAGAAATCCTGAGGTTCCTTCCATCTTATTTACAAAGAAATCTGTGAATGAATACTGACAACATTCTCATCAAAAATGAACCAAACCAAATCTACAAGATCTATCATATGTGCTTTGTTACATAATTAAACACACATACATTAACCTTCCTAGGATGGGATGTCTGTCTTTGGAATCATGACCAAAAGCAACGTTAAAGAAGAAAGAAGGGGGGAGGAATGCTTTTTCACAGGCAAAGATTTAGTCCATCATGAAGGATAGAAAGATAAAAGAGGAAAGTTATAAAGATTTCATTAATTCTGGGCTCCAGGTATATCATATTAGCATTAAACGAATGGAGAGGTTTCATTACTTTATTCATTGTCTCTGAAGAACCTTGTAAAATATCATTAGCAAGGGGCTCCCCCCTTGAAAGAGTCTTTATTCCAGATTCTGCTTTGATGCCTCTTTCTTCATTTTACAGCTCTGGAGAGGAATAATTAAACCAAAATGCTTTGAACTTTTGAGGTGCATCAGAATATGATGCTAGGGATGGACAAATCTGTCAGTATTGCTTTAGCTCACATTCAGATCTTCAGCTTCAAATTCTCTCCATCCCTTTTATACAGAAATATACAAAATTAGTAAGTTTTTATACAAATGAACAATGGCCAGCCACTTGTTCTGACCAAATTCAGTAGCCTCTGTTGTACGTTCTTGTGAATTTAGGTTGGTGGGTATATATAACAGGTGTTTCTGTGTAGCTGTGATGTCGTATGTGCTCCATGCCATTGGAATGGGACAGCTAATCCACAATTATGTAGAATATGCTATTGATGTAACATAAGGTTGTGTAGGTATACTGTGTTACAAGCAACCAAATGGTCAATGTTGAACATTGTTTGTGATCTGTAGAGGAGTTGTGAATGCTTATTTAGCCAGACTGGCCAAGCAAGGCTTTGTTTACTTAGAAGTGATAGCAATCAACAAGTGATTTACTATGTATGGGCTTTAGATTACCAGGATTAGGACTGCAGTTAACAATGGGTAGCATATCAAAGGAAAGGGCTTGGGATCTCAGTCTAGTTGAGGAGAGATCAGAGAGACTAGAGGGGGAAAAGAATGGCTTACGGACGCCTGTGCGATATCAAGTGAGGTACTCAGAAACTGAAATAAAGATGACACAGAAGACTAGGAAATGTTTTGGGTCAAAGTATGGAAGTTAGTGCCTTGGGAAAATTTTGGAAGAGACCTAAACCTAGAGAATCTTCCAATGGGCACTGTGTGTGAATAAAAGTGTGTACCCCCATATAAACCCAGTATTTGTGGTAAATGGTTTACTCCAGCAACTGTTGTAAATCAAGCATCCTGTGCCTCATTAAATGCAATGGAAAATACCTGTGCATTTTCTTGAGAGTAACAGAGTAGCAAAGTATGACAGTAGTAGTGCCTTGACTGTGGAAATCCCTTCCCAAGGAAGTTAGCTTCCTTGGGAAGTAAGTTTCTGGTGGGCAGCCCAAACAGTGCTGTTCCACGTGGCATTCAATGTTTGTTTCAGTGTTTAAAACTGGATTCTAGGATTATTTTTAGACTGCGTTTAGGAGTTTTTAAAGGGTATTTTTTTGCTGTCTTGTTATGGCAAAAATGCAGATATTGTCAGGAAGCACAGCTCCTGTCATGATGTTCTAGTGGGAAAATAGTATCGGTTGTAATAAAGGCTAATAGGCGAAAGGGTAGTACAGGTTGCTAGTCCTACAATGTATTAATTGCTAATTGTTGTTTGAAACAATGTTTCAATTGTCAATTGCTGTTTGCAACTATGTATCCAGTTATAGGTTCAAAGGGCACCTGTCCTGGCTCTCAAGATGAAAGATATGTAAACATTGGAAGAGTTTGGAAAAATCTGGTTCTGGTGTGGTGATGTGGCCTTATGACTTTCACCAATCATCCTCATGTGCTCCTAAATTTGTATAACAAGGTATAAAAACTTGTAACCATCCAACATACAATAGTCTTAGCAACTTTTGGGAAAGTTGCTATATTGTTTGTTTGCTCCAAGTAAACCGTTCTGCTTGAACTCTGAGTGTTTTCTGTGAGAGTAAGTAAACTAGCATATGACAGATACAGGATGAGTGACATCTGGCTTGACCACAGTATATGTGAAAGAAATCATAGAATCATAGAATCATAGAAATGTAGAGTTGGAAGAGACCACAGGGGCCATCCAGTCCAACCCCCTGCCATGCAGGAACACCCTCAAATCAATCCCGACAGATGGCCATCAAGCCTCTGCTTAAAAACCTCCAAGGAAGGAGCCTCCACTACACTCCATTGAGGCAGCAGATTCCACTGCCGGACAGCCCTGACCGTCAGGAAGTTCTTCCTGAGGTTCAGGTGGAATCTCCTTTCCTGCATCTTGAATCCATTGCTCCTTGTCCTGGTCTCTGGAGCAGCAGAAAACAAGCCCTCTCCCTCCTCTACGTGGCATCCCTTCAAATATTTAAACATGGCTATCATGTCCCCTCTTAACCTTCTCTTCTGCAGACTAAACATACCCAGCTCTCTAAGTCTATTCTCATAGGGCATGGCTTCCAGGCCTCTCACCATTTTGGTCGCCCTCCTCTGGACTTGCTCCAGCTTGTCAATATCCTTCTTGCATTGGGGTTCCCAGAACTGGACACAGTACTCAAGATGGGGTCTAACCAAAGCAGAGTAGAGTGGTACCAGTACCTCTCTCGATCTAGACACCACACTCCTATTGATACAGCCAAGAATTGCATTGGCTTTCTTGGCCGCCACATCACACTGCTGACTCATGTTCAGCTTGTGGTCTACGAAGACTCCTAGATCCCTTTCACACGTACTGCTATCCAGCCACGTGTCCCCCATCCTATATTTCTGTATTCCATTTTTTCTACCTAAGTGCAGGACCTTACACTTCTCTCTGTTGAATTTCATTTTGTTAGCCTCGGCCCAGCTCTCCAATCTATCCAAGATCTAGGTGTCTTAGTAACCAAAAGCTGAACATGTCTGTCTAATCCAGGGGGAGCAGCACATCATAGGTCTTCAATTTCATCAACTCTAAAAAAGATGCCAAGCCAGAAGGTTAAGTAAAGTGGTTTATTTACTCCAGTGCTGAACAATAAACATAAGTTCCTCTAGTACTCAGATAGACTAACAAGTTTTAGGCTGTAAGGGGACCTGTTGGTGACTACAGGGAAGTTAGTTGAGCATCTCTCCTGGATCTTCCCCCCGCCTTCCCTGGGCAAGACCATACCTCCAGGGGGACAGGGATTTGTTCTTTCTACCCTTGTCTGAGCCTTGATTTCGGGGTATTGAAGACTGCCATGCTACCTACCTCCTACTCTACTGTTTCTCCTAAGGATAAATCCAGCATCCTTTCCACAGGCTGGATGCTTCTACATCCTAACTACAGCATTACTTGTTATGGGTGGGTTGCCCTTCCCTACCTTCTGAGCTTCTTCTTTCTCCCAGTATTTATTAATTTGCTTTTCAATGCAGCTGTCTGCTTTCTATTGATAACTGGTCAGTCCTGCCAGCTGAGAGTTTCCTCAATTTGGGATAAACAGTAGCATAGGATGTAGGTGGAATAGCAGTCCCCAATACCCCCAACTCAAAGATCAGCTTTTTAACTAGTAACCTCTAGAGACGTTCCGTTCCTTCTCAGCTGTGTAAATGAACACTTTTGGGACAGCTGGTGTTATCATGGTTATGATATGTCGGGTGAGAGCACTAGATATCCTTTTGATATCAAATAATTTGGCCTTGGATTGACCTCTCTCTGCCACCCTACTCCACGTGTTTGCCGAGGCCTCCTGGACGAGCACGTAAGGGCACGGCCATTAATGGTTGTACATTCCAAGACCCCATTCAGGCAGGCAGTTTAAGCCTCTCCGTTGCTTTAGGGAAAAACCTCCCTGCAAACCGACTCTGCTCGGCTCAGATCTACACAAAGCCATGCAGCCAAGAGCCAAGCCATTCCTTTGTATCAGGCTATTAACGAACTGGCCACACTATTGTCAGTCAAAGCTAAACCCATCATGCAAAATCTGACCTTTTCCAACTCCTTTGTCCAACTCCAAATTTCCTTTGTTCTCAACGAGCATAACATAGCCTGTAGGTAAACTCCACCCTATAAAAGGTCCCCACTTTTGGGACCTCCTCAGACTACTTTGGACTTCCATTCCACCTTGCTGCCGGTAGTCTGAAGGAACTCCCCTCAGCAAGCCCCGCTGAGTTTTCTTCCCGGGAACCCCGCTTCTCTCCAGGACTATGAGACCAGGTGTCGTATTGCCTTTCCCGAAAAGCTCTCCGTTTCTATTTCTCAGCTAGTTAGTTTACATCTTGTCTTGCGTGTTTCTTGTCTTTAATAAAATATTGTTTATTACTTTGAAAACCTTGTCTAAGGTTGTATACATAGGGTTAAAAGATCCTTGCTAGAGTTACCCTGCCTCTCATTTAGTCGAGAGAGTGCTCAAGCTAAATTCCCCCAACTGGTGTATTTATTTGGTTATTTGGGTGCCCCTCCTGGGACCCCCAGCATACAGGTTAACACAGGGTCCACTCTCTCTCTTTCTCCATCAGGCTGAGCAATTAGAACACAAACCTTAGCATGAATTATCTGCTGTGCCCTGCCACAGCAGTGCTGCCTCTTAGCAACTTGAATTGCTAGGCACTTAGCTTAGTAACTTCTGTTTTGTTCAATTCCAAGAGCTTCTTGCTTTAGAGCATTTGATTTTCTCAGCACCCTCATGTCATCGGTTAACTCTTGAACAATATTCTGACTGATAATTCACAGTTTACAAATTCAGCCCACCCCTACAGCTTCAGGATTTTTCCTTTTTTCACCTCTTGTACATAACACAATACATCGTCAGGAATGAGTCTCTTTTCATGTAAACCTGCTTCCAATGACACAGGGGGATGTACCCTATGGAGCATCTGCACAGAAAAACTTAGTCAATCTTGCTCACAGTGCCAGCTGTATTGATCCTGAGGGCTTGATCCACTCTGGTCTGGCTCAGTTTAAGTTTAAAGGATAAGTGAAATAAGACTGGGGCCATTTCCACACTACACCGTTAACCCTGGAGTTTGTAGTTTAGGGAGGGGCCTTTAGAATTCTCAGCCAGAAAGATCTACAAATCCCAGAATTCCACAGGATGTTGCATGTGGAGTAATAGCATCAGAACAGTGTAGTGCGGAAATGGCCAGAGAGTACATTTAGAGTGCAAGATGAAACTTTGTTTATGGCCAAAAGACATAACAATATGCAATAACAGAAAAGATAGGCAAAGGAAATGTTGACCTTCACCTGGAACACTGACACATCCTAAAGAGAAGTTTGTCCCCAGATCTCCACTGCTAGGTGTTATTTTGTTCTCTTTGCTCCAGATGGTGTTCAGGTTCTTCAGCAAAACCAGTATTATTTCTTCTCAAGACCGGGACAAAGGAAATCCCTCCCAGTTTGTGGTTATATATACAGTCACCCCTCCACATTTGCTAGGGTTAGGGGCATAGAACCCCCATGAAAGTGGAAAAACCATGAATAACTCTAGGCTCTCCCAAACCATATTTAACACACACAAAAGTATGCTCACCGTATTCAACCCACCATGGATTCCTTTGAGGCACCATGTTCCTTCACAAGGCAGAAATGGGGGTCTGGTGTGGCTTATGGCCACCTCCGCTGCTGCCCCACACCGTTTTTTAGAGGGACTTACAAGCCTCATTCGCAGATTCTCGATCTCGTGAGGCTTGCAGTCCCTATTAAAAATGGCATAGGGGGAGTAGCAGAGGCAAGAGCAAATAATCTGTGAATAATCAAATCCGCAAAGGTGAAACCTGCAGATGTGGAGGGCTTGACTGTATTAGCCTTTTAGAAGCTTTGAAATGATGCTAGCAGTTATGAGCAGGGTAAAGTCCCCCCCTTTCCCAAAAACAGAGAGAGGAAGAAGATTCCTGAACTCAGAGAGAGCTTTGTATTTAGCTCACACTGGCTGCATCTCTGCTTAAGTCCTCCTTACAAAATATGTGAAAATGAAGCTGAGTATTATGAACCTATGAAAGAGTTAAATGTGGGCTTTAAAGCAAGATAGTGCATGTATAATACTTGTACATCCTATTCAGCAGCCTCCCACAAATACGCTATTGCAGTTTCAACTTTAAATCAGGGCCTGTCAATAACAATGGACTGGCTGAGGGCAAGTAAACTAAATGGGTTGGATGAGGGCGAACAAACTAAAGCTTAATCCTGAAAAAGGAGAGGTTCTTGATCAGTAGCAAGGGGGTTTCATGGAATAAGGATTGAGCCTTTACTTGATGGAGTTACACACTGTCTGAGGACACAGGCCCTTACCGCACGATGCTGTCATCCTGGCAGGGCAACATATTGCTCCTGGTCCATGATGCATGCCACCACACAGCAGACATCGCTCACTCGCTGCTGTTGCATTGCCACCCATCACAAATCTGCCCTTTTTCATTACCATAAAAAAATCCAGTAATTTCCTGCCACAGTCCCATCAGCTGCAGGCGTGTGGTTAGGGCCGAAGCATTTGATAGTGTTTCCTTCTGCAGTATAGTGTGGGAAGAGGCAGGGAAAGGGACTCTCCATTGGTGCCATACTGAGGAAGGAAGAACAGTGTGCCTGATGCTGTCCAACCACCAGCAGCCAACTGAGTGCAGTGGGTCGCATTCAGACCCTGATCCCATCTTGGCAATGGTAGTGCCAGGATCTCGCTGGGACAACTCGCTATTGGAGCATAGTGCAGTAAGGGCCACTGGGTGTACTGCTGGACTCAGCCCTGGCCATGGATGCTCAGGTTTCAATGGTAGCTAAAACTAATTGCACAATTAAAACTACGTGTCAACCTTGCCCATTCCTAAGGAACGTGTGAGGATCTGCTCTGTGATCCTGGAAACCCTTCTGGGGATAGAAGTTGGGTTTCTCCTCTGTGTCCTTTTGTTTGCAGATGAAGACCATTTGTTAAAATAGACTTTTGAGAACTGATTGTTTTCCATGTGAAAGGGTATTTGTTTAATGTGATGTACAGCATTTATGCTATGCTCTTACATTAATGTGTTATGTAGTTTTATAGACTAAGGCTATTTCCACACTACACTGTTACAGTGCTATTATTCCACTTTCAACATCTTTGAGGGAATTCTGGGGTTTGTAGTTTACAGAGGCCAAAGAGCTCTCTGGCTGAGAATTCTAGAAGCCGCTTGCTCAACTGCAAACCCCAGGATTCCATAGGATGCTGAAAGTGGAACAATACCACTATAACAGTGTAGTGTGGAAATGTTTGTTTGTTTTGTCAAAGCACTCTAGGACAGCCTTGCTCAACATTTTTATCATGGAAAAATGCTTGAAATAATTTTCAGGTCTCAGGGAACACCCACATAAAAATAATTATAGCTCAAAAATGTGTTTTCCCCCTCCCAATTAGAAATTCTCATGGGACTTCCACTGACCTCTCACAGAAAGAACTCCAGGGCTCCAGAGAACCCAGGTTGAGAAAACCAGCCCCAGAAGAAAGAGGCAAACAGCCCACAGCAGTCTGCTGATAATGACAACAGAATGTGCGATCTTTTATTTGGAAAAGATCGCACAACAGTTGTGAGCAAAATTGTTTGTATAAAACTCCTTACTTTGCACAGAGAAATTTTTCAACCTTCCAGAGCATGTTAGGATTTTATGACCCTGGAAGCAATGTAGACAACTACATCTGTTGTTTGTTGCACTGCCTTCCATATTTTTATGAGCCAAGAAGATTTCTTTTTAACTCTCATGTGTCAGAATGGGAACTTTTATTTTTTTTTTTTTGTCTGTTTCTCAATGTACCTGTTTATTTAAACTACAGAAGTGATCAGAAGGGAGATGCTTCACTGGACATACATTTCACTTAAAATATGGAAAATGTGGAAGGTACAGTCTCAGGGCTAAAAGGGGAAGGACAAGAAACAAACTGTGCTGCTGAATTTTATAGGACAGAGAATATAAATTCAAATAAAGCCAATTTCTATGTGGCAATTTGTAGGTAAATGATAAAAGCTGAAATGCATAGTTCCAAACAACAGAAAAAGGAATTATAAAATAAATATAGATTGATAATATTCTTTTCGTTGCTTGCATAATAAAAGGTAGGTGTTCAAGCAGAATATGCAAGTTTATGTTGACAAAAATACATACACCAATATAACATTGTTGTAAGTTTTAATGTTTATTTTCCCCAAGACATCCTAGCCTGCATTCTACTTGGATAAATTTCACAAGCTAGTTTTCTGCTGCATCTAGTTTTAAACTTTTAACCATGTTTCTGATGAGAAGGAAGGCTGCAAAAGTACTCTAGTCCAACAAAGAGTTATAAAGAAAGGGAAATTTTTGACAGGTTCTGTTGCAGGATCCACATAGAACTAGATCTACAGCATAGGCATTCTATGGCATTTGTCATCTGAACTCTTGAATGAAGGAGACAGATTTGTGGAGCAGCTACGGAATGATTTGTCCCTACCCTATTAAGAAGTAAGTTCTAGTAAATTAAATGGGACTAACCCCCAGGCAAGTTTATGTAGGATTGTAGTCCTCTGTTGAATAGGCATGTCATCTACTTATCTATCCTACACAGGAAGTAAGAATTGGCCTGAAGGGAAGGACAAAAGGCAACTGTTCTCAGAAAGAGAAGCATGCCTGCACGCTTTGGGTTTCAACCCTTCTCACTGCTCGCTTGGCCTCGTATTTGGCCCCCAAAGAGGTTACTCGGATGGGATGTGGTTCTTCGCAGAAAAAGAAATCACCCGATCCTCACCTGTGCAGAAGACCACCTGCTGTGGAAACAAATGCAAGAGAACTTGACATTTCTGAGATTCAAACTGTAGCTACAATATTACCACAAGGCAGGGGAAAATGAGTAAATGACAACTAGTTGATACTTCTGTGATTTGATTTATACTTAGAAAATTGTCATAATCACACAGTGGGACAAGATTTACTTGCAGTTAGCTCAAACTGAATTTTAAATGTGATCGTTAGCTTGGGAGCTGAATCGTACATCCATTTAAGATGTTTTACGTTTAGATTCACTGCTTATTGCAGGGGTGGATCTATAATGGCTTCTATAATTCTCTGGATCATACAATCATAGAATCATAGAAATGTAGAGTTGGAAGAGACCCCAGGGGCCATCCAGTCCAACCCCCCTGCCATGCAGGAACACCCTCAAAGCACTCCCGACAGACGGCCATCAAGCCTCTGCTTAAAAACCTCCAAGGAAGGAGACTCCACCACACTCCATTGAGGCAGCCTATTCCACTGCCGGACAGCCCTGACTGTCAGGAAGTTCTTCCTGAGGTTCAGGTGGAATCTCCTTTCCTGCAGCTTGAATCCATTGCTCCTTGTCCTGGTCTCTGGAGCAGCAGAAAACAAGCCCTCTCCCCTTCATATATGTAAACATGGCTCTCATGTCCCCTCTTAACCTTCTCTTCTGCAGACTAAACATACCCAGCTCTCTAAGTCTATCCTCATAGGGCTTCATGGCTTCCAGGCCTCTCACCATTTTGGTCGCCCTCCTCTGGACTTGCTCCAGCTTGACCATGTCCTTCTTGAATTGGGGTGCCCAGAACTGGGCACAGGATTCAAGATGAGGTTTAATCAAAGCAGAGTAGAGTGGTACGAGTACCTCCCTCGATCTAGACACCATACTCCTATTGATGCAGCTGAGAATTGCATTGGCTTTCTTGGCTGCCACATCACACTGCTGACTCATGTTCAGCTTGTGGTCTATGAAGACTCCTAGATCCCTTTCACACGTACTGCTATCCAGCCATGTGTCCCCCATCCTATATTTCTGTATTCCATTTTTTCTATCTAAGTGTAGGACCTTACACTTCTCTCTGTTGAATTTCATTTTGTTAGCCTTGGATGGCCAAAAACAAAAAACGGGAAAAAAAAAACCCTGAAATTGGCTAGAAGTCCAGTATTGGGGTTTTTTTAAAGTTTTTTTTAAAAAATATTTAAACATAGGATGGGGCAAAGTGTATTATAACTTATTTAAAAAGTAAATGGCTGCTCTTGGAGGTTCCAAATCACCAGGATCCAGATTATATTCATCTAAGAGGTCCTGAACAACTCAAATATGAAAATGCTGTCCTTTTAACTCAAATATATAACATTGTCCCTTGAATAAGCTACTGTCTTAGGGAACTGCAGAGCAGCCAGATAACAACAGTATTTTAAAAAGGATCTGGCTAATTACAGGTCAGTTAGATTCATGTTTGTTCTGGGTACATTGGTGGAAAGTGACACTGAAACAGCAGCAGCTGACGACTCTAATTTCTTTTTCTTTTTTAATTTATTTTTATTAAACTTTTTCATTCTTACAGGCATAAGCTCATAAGACTTCTTAATGTTAAGACTTGTTAATGTTTACAATATAAAATATACTATAACATACCATAATACACAACATATAATATACTCTTTTGACATGTTCATAAGACCTGTTCATGAGACCTGTTATTATTTACAATATATAATATACTATAATATACTACAATATACAACATATTATATATATATATATATATATATGTATGTATGTATAGATTATTTCAAGGGGATGGTGAATCCAATCTGGGTTTTAGTGTGAAATTTAAATGTATAGGATTCATTTAGGAATAGACTCCAGCAGCTTAGATATCTCCTTTAAAGACTGGACTAAAATCTGAAGTGGAGTCACCACCCCACTGACTTTGGAAATACAGCTATCACTGTGTTAAAAGTAAAAGCGGCAGGCAGGTAGGAAGACAAGGCCTGCTGGAAAAGAATTAGCATAGTTTCTGCACACATAAGCCTTCTATCACTTTTAATATTCTGTCACTGTGGCAATAAAGTAATTCCAATAAATGAATAAATAACATCGATGGACAAAATTATATTATTGGAAATCTAATATATAAACGTCACAGTTTGTCTGTTTGTCTGTATCAGGCGAAGACCTCCTATGATTGGCTGCCTGAGAAGATTCTATGGAATCCTGGGGCTTGCAGTTCAGAGAGAGAGCCAGAGAATAGGCCGGTTGCTATGGAGATGAGGCCTAGCAGCAAGGACGACGGCAACAAATTCCCTCAGGAATCCAACCTCTGTATGTTAATAACTGAATACAGACTGGATTGGGGAATATAGGAAAAAGTTACAGGTTCTGGACAAGAAAGTTTGGGGAATTAGAGACAAAGGATCCCAAGCCTTTCTAACAAGTATTACCTATGAGAAAATAAAATCCCAGGCAATGCTGGGTATATACATTAGTAACTTACAGAATGAATTGCTTGCATCAGGCAAAATTACATTACAGATACAATTTTTAAAATAATCATGAACTTCTATTGAAAGAAGATAAAATGAACTTGGGATGAGTAAAAAAAAAATAGAAACCTGAAAGACACCTTTAGTAGTTTTATACATGTCTCAGCCACACGAAGTTCATGGTCCTGAATTCAATCAGTAAATTAGCCGTGTTGCTTTGTCTTGTGATGTAACAGTCCCTGGCTTTTGCTAAAAGCATCCTGCATTCTGCATGTGCCACTCTGGATGACAGTCCCGACAATATATAATTTACATTGGGGCGGGGGGAGGTTGTTGTTGATTGCCAAACACTCAATTTGCTTTCAGTTTCACTAAATCATATCTCCATTTTCCCTTGCTTACCTCTCACCATTAAACGACAGGTTGGCAGCTGCAAAAATCAATAGGTTGAAAAAGCTCCTGTTGATAGCAAATCTGGAAGCAAACAATCTGATGACTGGACATGAGTGACATGTGAACTTGGATTTGGGAAAATTAAAAAAACAAAAAGCTTCTGTTGAGATCACTCTTTCTCCACTTACCCAAACCAATACCTTCGGTTTGCTTAGTCTTTTATTTACTACAAAGTTTGATGACATACTTCAGCTGAGTATATTTAGAGATATTTCAGCATGTGTTTAAGGCTTATCAAGAGATACGACAAAGATCCCAGCAAAGCAAGTCTGTCTGTGCCGGTCAGCATAGCAAACGCATTGAGGAGTAGGGATATCGGTTGACAAAAAGGTTGAAGCCATTTCCACACTACACTGTTCTAGTGCTATTCTCTACTTGTAAATATAAGCCTTTCCACGCTACACTGTTATAGTGCTATTATTCCACTTTCACCATCCTATGGAATGCTGGGGTTTGCAGTTTTGGGAGGGGGCATTTAGAATTCTCAGCCAGAGAGTTCTTTGACCTCAGTAAACTACAAACCCCAGAATTCCAAAGGATGGCGAAAGTGGAATAATAGGACTGTAACAGTGTAGTGCGGAAAGGCCCTATGTCAATCTAAATCTTGTTAGTACACAGAATTAGGTTAAAACACAGAATAACAGAAACGCAAAAGTTACAAAGATGATTCTCATAACAGTGGTCATTTAGCAAACAGTCATTGAGAAGTGACAATACTCTAGCAAAGATAAGCAAAGAGTTACATTTTCTGTAGTGACTGTCAGTCTTTACCTATCCCAAGAATAAGAGATAAAGTGTAGCTTCTGATGAGTGGCACAGCAGAGGCAGGGGGAAAGGTTAATTAGAAGGATCAGAAGTAGAAGAAAAGGAAGTGGGAATAAATGCAAGCATGGAAGTGCATGAAAAGGGGCTATGAAACAGATAAAAGTGAGAGAGAAAAAAACTTTTTCCTTATTCAAGAGACAGGTGATAGACTGAACCCCGTGATGAATTCTTGCCTACCTGTTTCCCATTAGAATCTGTCTTGGAAGTTCTTTGGCACATGGTCACTGTGAGCTCAGAAACAAAATGTCTGGGAGAAGACTGAAGAGTTCTGCTGCTGCTTTTTTTTGAATATTGCTGTTTCTGATGTCATGTCTCTGTTCCTGCACATAGACACACTGGTCTCTTTGGCATATGCAGGGATGGTTGTTGTACAGTGCTGGCAAATTGTTGGCATACGTCATATTGGAAGATGAAAAGTTGTATGAATCTCTGAGGCTGTGGATGACATTAGAGGACCTGATATAGGATTCCTAGGATACAGATGGAGGCAGAATTGACATCTGTGTCTGTTGCAATATCTGGTCCTGTTACCCTGAAAACTGGGGGTGTCCCGTGAGGGGTGCCCACTTGCCAATCAAAACCAAAATTGGGGGAAATTAGCCTGAGCACTGTTTTGACATGCAAGACGCAGGGTAACTTAGCGAGATCTTTTAACCCAACGTCTACGGCTTCCGGGTAATGAGCAGGCCAGGTTACAATGATAACAACTTTATTAAACAAGAACAAGGTAAATCAAACACATGCACGCTAACTAACTAAAAGAATAAGAAAAAGAGAATTGGGGGAACAACAGGTGATACGACACCTGGTCGCGCTGTCCTGCAGAATCTGGAGCGATGAATGATGGGGCTCAGCGTTGGTTGCTGAGGGGAACTCTTGAACCAACCAGCAGCAGGTCTGGATGGCAACTCAAGAGGAGCCAACGAAGTCCCAAAATGGAGACTTTTTATAGGGTGAAACATGCCTGTCAGCTATGGCAAACCAAGTAGGGAACAAAAGAGTTTGGCGCTAGACAAAAAGATCTGGTGAGGTCACTGTCAGCCTGATCGGACTAGCGTTGAAAGACAAAAGAGTGGCCGGTGAGCTAATGGTCTTCTCCAAAGGGATGGTTTGGTGCGAAACTGCACCGCTATTGTGGAGTATGGGTATGGGAGTCCCCTGAAGCTACGTGAGGCTTGGGAAATGCTGGCTTGAATGAGGAATGGAATGTGAACTATTAATCAGCCGCAGCCAGTACTTGCCTGTTTCGGAAACCAACCCAAACACGTGCAGCGGGGCCACCGAGCGTGGTCTAGCCAGGGCCGAATTAAGTGATATCAAAGTGATATCGGGGAGCCCCCTTCCTGGGTCCCATAGCCGTCATAACAGTCCTGTGCCTCTATTTCTTTACTGTTCAGTAATCTTTTCTTTTTTTTCTTTTTAATTAACTTTTTATTTAAAAAAAAACCATTGCAAATATGTTAGACAAAAATACACATAGTTTGCAAAACAGGATAATCAGAATAAAGGAAAAAGAGAAGAAAATAATACAAAAAGTTCAGGAAAAGAAATAAAAAAAACATAAATTATCGACTTCCCTTTGCCCTCAACCCAGCACATTTCTTACACATTTTTTCTTGAAACTCCTTATTTATCTGTAATTAGAGTAAAATCTGAAGTTTGAATTCACCATTTTCCTCCCATTTTATCTTTACATGACAGCTCTACCATAGATATCTATACACATTATACACTATGTAAGAAAGTAATGTCTATATACATTTCAGTTTCTCCATATGCAGAATATTTGATGCACTATATAGAAAATGATAATTATGTACGGTAATAGTAATTGGAATATAAACGTACCTATAAGTTTGACATAAAATGCTGGATCATGACACCCCATCTCTTATTTATGTACACTGGCTTCCAATCATCTTTGAGTTTATTAATTTGTTTTCTGTCTATATGATGAAAAAGTATGTCATAAGTCTTTTATTTCTGTTATTCTTAGTAGCCATTGGTCCATTCCTGGAATGTTTTTGGTTTTCCAGATTTTTGCAAAGTTAACTCTTGCTACTGTGTACAACAAAATTTGATTTTTTTTTTTCAAAGAAAATTCTTATCAAACATGTGGGTCACATTTAACAAAAAGAATTCTACTGTTCAGTAATCTTTTCATGTTGGGTAGTTGTCTCCGAGCAAATATTGAGCTGCCTTGTAAAACCTGTGTCAAGGAAATTTCAGTTTTGTCCATTATGATTTTATATTGTGGATGATATGTATTTGTTTTTTAATTGGGAATTCAAGGCAACAACATGTGGAGTTCTGTGTTGCATTTTGGGGTTGCACTAAAGAAGATTGTTTCTGAATATCAGTTTAGTCCTGCCTCCTTCCCAACTTTATTGGGATGGTACTGTAGTCTGAGAAATGTGTTATCTAAATTCTCAAGTTCAGAGTTTCTGTCTGATGGGTCTGAGCAGGAGCAGTTCTATTTTCAGACTTTTTTTTTTAACAGAGGAATGAATTTTGTGGCATGTTGTAGGTGGAAACTGGAAGCATGTAACTGCCTGTAGCTGTCTGTAGGGTTGTTGATTTGTTTGTTTGCTTGCTTGTTTTTGGGGGTGGTATGAGCTAGTGTTTATATATTACACAGTTGTACTGTAACTTCCGATATGGCACGGTAGGTGAGGACCCCCAGATATCACTTTGATATCAACCAATTCGGCCTTAGCTGGACTAGTTCACAGTCACCCCACTCCACGTGTTTGCGAGGTTCTCCGAACAAGCACGGACATGAGTGTGGCCGCTAATGGTTTCACATTCCAGACTCTATTGAGGCCAGCAACCCAAGCCTCGCTCCTAGCTTCAGGGAACTTCCACTTGCAAACTTCACAATAGCTGCGCGGCTCTCAGCAGAGCCAGTCCAGTAAACAAGACATTAAAACTATTGTCATCAAGCGTTAAGCTCATCGTGTTAAATTTGACCTTTCCAAATCCTTTGTCCAGCGCCAAAACTCCTTTTGTTCTCATCTGGCTTGCCACAGCCGAAAGGCACAAACTCCCCTATAAAAACCCCTCACTTTCAAACAGTCTTCAGATCACTTTGGACTGCCATCCCGCCTTGCTGCCGGTTGTCTAAGGGACTCCCCTCAGCCAGCCACGCTGAGCTTTCTTCTTCAGAACCTCCTCTCCTTCGCCAGGACAACGAGACCAGGTGTCCTATTGCCTATCCTTAAGCTCTCCAATTCTGTTTCCCAGTTAGTTAGTGCATGTGTGTGTTATTTATTTTCTGTTGTTTTCAATAAACTGTTATTTTTGGTTATTTCTAAACCTGCATGCCTGTTCCCTGACCTGAAGCTGTAGACATTGGGTTTAAAGATCCTTGCAAAGTTACCCTGCCTTTCGTTAGCCAAAAGAGTGCTCCAGCTAATTTTCCCCCAATTGGTATTTTATTTGGCAATCTGGGCGCCCCTCCCGGGATCCCCCAAAACACAGGGTAACAGTATGACCGTGTCCAAATAAAGTGAATCTATTGCATGGACTGCTCTGGATTAACATTATTAAATACATGGTGGAATTTTATCAGTGCCTCTTTTCCATTGAGTCCGGATAATAAAGGATGCCATGACTGAATCTCAGCTATCTTCACAGGACAGGGACTGGAAAAGCATCAGTCCAACAGTGTTTGAATTCACATAACTGGTTTGGGAAGTGCAACTGTTAAGTTCACATTAAAACAAATTTCTCCCATAGCCCAAGAGCATATTATCTGACAGTAACTTAGTGCAGAAGTAGACTGATCCATCTGTCTCTACATGTATGAGATATAAGCCTCTTTAAGCCCCAAACTTGGGCCATTTCTGCACAACAACACCCTTGTGCATTGTCCCGTGGCAGTCACAACAGGGAAGGGAGCATGACAGCAACACTTCCCTCTACACCTCACCAGCTTCTGGTGGAAGGGAGTGCCATGGCTCTGCCTCCATGCTGTGGTATGGAAGGAAGCATTGCCATTGCCCTTTCTTGCCCTTCCACATGACAGTAAGTATAGGAGTGCCACGCAATCATAGGCGCAAAATGGATTTTTTTCTGTTTTGCAAATACCACATGAGCATGATGGTTGGGGGTGGAATGGCAGCAGGCCAGTGATGATATCATGTGGAAGCATGACCAGCCAACCGCTGCCATCCTGTCTCCAAAGCAACACAGCCCTGTCATATGGAAATGACCTAGATTTTTCAGAATTTCCCCCATGAACCATGGTTATAGTATAGACTCTTGATTGCTAAGTTATAGCTCAGAGGGCAAAGAAGATCCCAGCTCCAGTTCTAAGAGCTGGAAAAGGACACTGTCTGAAAACTGGCAGCCACTGTAGACCACACTAAGCTAGGTAAACCAGTTCAGCTCCTGATGTTCTTTAGTTTTTTGGAAAAAAGATAATGGGGGCTTTGAACTGTATAGTAAGCAAACTCTCACCATTTAGAACTGTCAACAAAAAGAACACTTTCTTTTTCCCTATTAAAAACTGGCTGTAGTCTGACGCATCTCAAAGATCATCAGCATCATGATTTTAAATGCCTCCCCCTAGTTCATAAGCAGGGGAATACTATTGAAGTCCTCCTGCTAATAAGCCTTCTGTGTAAAGGTCACCTTCATCTAGGAATGCTTTATTATCAGTGGAGCAGAGCGGGGCTGAATATGTAATGACTTTTATCTGATGATGGCTTTGTATTCTAGTCTGTGAGACAAATGCTTCAGTGATAACCATTTACTTACAGACACTGTGGAAGGGGAAACAAACTCATGCAGGAAAATTAATTATAGAAGTCTCTGGAAGCACGGGCTGTGTTTCACTGGACTTTTCTTGTTCCAGATCTTTACAAATAACACATACAATCACATTGGCAGGTGTGGGGGCAGTTTTCTTTTCCAGGAGGATTGAACAATTGCACATTGTGATGAACTCCAGCTGCAGAAAGATAGTGTAAGAAGAAAGAATGGTGAGTGAGGAGACCCATGGAAAACAGTTGCAGTACAATGAATGCATCCAGTAGACAACTGCTCCTTTTCCAAAGAGTCCACATCAAGACTGGGAAATGGCTAGCAATGGTTTGGACTGCATTTTAATATGAAGTAACTTAATTGGTATTTCCCAAACTAATATATGATGGAGCAGATTGCAATTATTTGAGGGCTTCTCCAAATCTGGCTTTACGGTTGTCTGATTGAGAAATACATACATGGTGGGGAAATGCATATAAGAATAAACATATTGGCAAAAATTATATCTATGAAACCAAAAATAGTTTATATTCAGGGAAATGGGGTATTTATGGTAGCATCAGAATTTTTACCTCTCCCCCCTGCAACACCCTTCTGTGCCAAAAAACAAAAACCCTGCATTGGAAAATTCCAAGGCTTCCAAGGCACGATTTTAGGGTTCTGTGTGGTTTATTTGACCCCCACATATGAGTCATTCTGCATATGCACAGATATCTTTAGAATCTTCTAGAGCTCTGTTTTGGCAATAACCTTGCCCTTAGCCTGTGTATGTATAAGCCATGTGTTCCTGTTGAAACCCATCCACCACTGTCAGAGGATCATAAAGAAGTCTCAGCGTTTTGGCATCTCATAGTTCATCACTTCATCTTCTCTCTTCAAGGGCTTATGGCTCCAAAGACTTTCTTCAAGAAGTATCCCAAGTGTGGGTTACAGATTCCATGTTCTGATGGTCATGTATATTGTCTCCTCTGCCTGAGTCAGGACCACCAGTTGCCCTGTACCTGACCTTTGTCAGACCTTTATACAGCAAGCAAGGTGTAACAGAGCTTCCTGCCTGGAAGTTCTTCAGTAGGAAGGGGTGCTTGCAACCCAGAATAAGGCTTAGGTGGCTATCTCCTCGTGCCCTTTGTCAGCCATGGAGCAACAGCTGGAGTGTTTGGTGAGGCAGATTCCTTCTTCACACCTCCTTGGAGGACAAATTGGGATTGTTGGTTCTGTCACTGAAGGAGGCTCTTAAGCCCTCTTTGGCTGGGCAAGTCCATGGGGAAAGAACAGCAAAAAGAGAAATGTTTGTCCTCTTCAACTACAACAAAAACAAAAGAGGAAGAAGAGGAGGACCAACCTCCAAATCCCTCCCAAGCTTCAGTTCAGTCTGGTCCTTCCATTCAGGGATCTCATCCATCTTTGTCTCACATTCTTACCTCACTGCCACCTCCTTATCATCTCCTGAGTCAAATCTTGAAATGATTCACTAGAGACCGGGATATGCAACATGACAACATCCAAATTGTTGCTTCCTTTTCAGAGGAATCTTTTTTCTCCCAAAGCCTGGCTGTCAGTCACCACAAGGCCCCAGGGTCCTTGCTAAGAGTGTCAGTTCCTGAGGTTTTGGAATTTGTCAAATCTGACAGGGAACCCTGACCTTCCAATTTGGCCTTTTCCACACTTTGTTTTTGCAACGGGGCACAGCGTCCTCCAGCGAGGACGTTTGCACTTGGGGGCGGACTGGGTCCGGACTACTTTCTGTAGTTTCGGACTTCAGCCCACTCCAGAACGACCAGAAGTGGTCACTCGCCGTGCTATTGAAAGACCGCTTAAAACGGGTCTTTCAACAGCACGGCGCGCCCCACTCCATGGCTGTGCTCCGGTATAGATTTGCAGGTTCGCACCAGCGTGAGCCTGCAGATCTTCCAGGGGCGGGCTTTAGGCTGTCGAGTTTCACCGGTTGGTGGAGAGCCTCCGCCAACCGGAAGCCACCGTTTTCGTCCCCGGAGCAGTGTGTAGCGCGACCATGCACTGCTCTGGATCAGCACTTGGTCCTGGAAGGACTCTCATTCTAAGTACTAATGTTCTCCTGCTTCTCTCTGTTATGGAGCCCAAGTCATTATCAACATCATGCAGACCATTTGCATTTCCTGCCTTATTATTGGAACAAATATCCAATGTATTTGGGATCCACACTATGATTACTGTTTGTGAAGATGGTTTGCCTCCAATTGTGGCTCACTCCCATGTGTCTGAGTTTAGATGTCCAGAAGCTATTATTTCTCAAGCTCCACTTCCACCAAGACTGCATTTCCCTTGGCCAACCAGGAAGCCTGTGGTCAGACCTCTGATCCAACTCACCCTTATTGTCCTGACTCTACTGCAGTCTCCTTCATTTCATTGCCAGTGCTCTGTCTCCTCCTCAGGAGGAATCAGGTTGTTCATCTCTACAGCATCTCTTCTCTTAACCCACTGGTGGGAGACCAAAATCCCATCTCTCCTTTGTATGATCTTGGCATCTTTGCAGAGCAGGTCTCCAGAATGGCTTAAGGTCTTAGATCTGCAAGTTAATTAGTCTTGAACCATCTCTCGAGGATCCAGTCCTTAAAAGAACTGAACCTCAAAATACTCCCCCAACAGCTATTCCTATGCTTCCAGTGCTTTGAAAGGTGCTGCATTATTCATGGCAGAACCTGTGGCTAGTTCCCTCCACCTCAAGGAGGATTGAAAATCTGTACCAAATGCAAGAAAAAGACTATGATGTGCTTTTAAAGCACCTCCAGCCAAATTCAATTATCACTGAAGTGGTGTCCAGGTCTTCCAAGAAGGCCACCCTGATAAGAAAGGGCACAAGATCGTGCTCCATAAAACATACAGTACAGCAGCTCTTTCCATTAGAACAAGAAATTACCAGGCCTGTATGAAGACCTACCAATAGTTCCTTTAGGAGCATGTTTTCCGCTCGTGGAATGTCTCTGGCAGTGATTAGAAGGCAGTTCTCCTTTTCCACAATGAAGCACATAGCAGATTACCACAGCAAAATATACATCAAGCTGCAGTGTGAAGCTCATTGTTAATGCTATCACCCTTTGTTGATATGCCTGGCTACTTTCCACAGGTCTAACCCATGATGCAAGGTTGAACACTGAAGACCTTCCTTCAAAGGTTGTTCCACTCTTCTACATGCGAGAAGCTGGAGCACAACCAGAAAATGAATTCAACAGCTAAGAAGTATAGTCCTCAGTCCCAACTTGCACAACAACCTAAAGCTAAGCCATACTAGTTCAGGGTGTTTTTGCCTTGACAGATCTCATGTTACCACCGTGTCAACACTCCAGAACTCCTTCTTAAGGCTCATCTTCTTCTCAATGTTCTAACAGATGAGCAGCCACTGAATGATTCACACATCCTTCTAAGTACATACACACACACACACACATCTTTTTTAAAAGAAAATATTTCTAACACAGACAATTTAAATCACAATCACAGTAATATACATTCAAAGAAAGAAAAACACAAAAAAGAGCAAAATGAAAGAGAAAAATATAACTAAAACTAAAACACAATACTAAAATCCTAAATAACTTCTAACACAATAGGGCTCTGATCTCCAAACCTAAATATAATCAAAGAAAAAAATACGAAGAAGAAATAAATAAGAGAAAGTGGATTATTTTACCACTATCAATTCAACTAAATAATTTACTAAAATCACTAATAACTGTAAACTCAGATTATTACATTGTTAGTTTTCTTATTGCTCAAAAAGTCCATAAACAGTTTGCAATCTTTCAGAAAATCTTCAGTTGGGTCATCCTTTGAAACCTATACTAATTTGGTAATTTGGGCAAACTCTGCAACCTGAGCGATCCATTATCCTGTTGTCGGTGCTTCAGTCTCTTTCCAAATTTGAGTGAACAATATTCTGTTGTTGTCATGTATCGAATGAGTGATCCATATGTATTATATGAATCTTTATTCATAATACTTAACAGAAATATTTCTGGTGACATTACAAAATCTACAGTTAATTTTTTTGGATTAAAATATAAATATTAGACCAGTCACTTTTCTTCTTCTTACAAGTTCACCCCATGTGAAAAAAAGATCCATTATCTCGATACCCACAACATTGATTTGAAACATTCTGAAACATTTTTGACAGTTTATTTGGGATTAAATGCTATCTGAACATGACCTTATACATGTTTTCTTTTAAATCACGAAGTAAATTGTGTATCATTAGACCACATTTCCTCCCATACATCCATATGAACATTATGCCCCAAATTTTGAGCCCTCTTTTACAGGTTCATCTTCTGTCTCTAATTAAAAAAACTTATACTTCTTTAAAAAAATAACATGGGTGTCATCGTTGTTGTTGTGTACCTTCAAGTCATTTCTGGCTTATGGCACTCTAAGATGAACCTATCACTGGGGTTTCTGGGGGCTGAGGCCCTTTCCGCATGAGGAAATTAAGATGGGCCAATGCGTCTTGTCACGGAAGTTGTCTGCACATTGGAGCAGACTAGGTTCAGACTATTTACCTTCGTTCCGCACCTAACTCCAATTAAATGCACCCCCGGTTGGTCTTCCAGCGCGCTATTTGAAGAACAGGCTTCTATTTTTCCCGGATCACATCAATTCGTACCTGCACAGTTGTGCAGATGCGCACATTCTCACTGATGCAAACTGGGGATCAGTGGAGGGCGGGCTTTAGGCATAGCCAGCTGCAGTGGTTGGTCCCGCTGAACAAACCACAGGAAGCCTTGGAGATAGTGTGGATGTATGAACTCCCACTGCTCCAAATCAGCGTGGAATTAGCTGCGGAAGGATGCCAGGGAAAGTCCGCCCTGCTTCGAGCCCAGAAGAGCCAGTAAGAAATGGCACAAAGTGATTCACTAGTCTCATGCGGAAAGGACCTGAGAGTCTGTGATGCACCCCGGGTCATCTGTTGGATTTCCACGGCTTTTCCATGGTTGAGTGGGGAACTGAACCCTGATGTCTGGTGTCATACTCCAACACTCATACAACTACATCACACTGGCTCTCCCATCATCTTTACATAACGCTAAATAAAACTAATTTTCATGTGTGTCTGCAACCTGCTAGAACTTAATGGATTCTGAATGAGCAGGGCTAGTTTTTTCTTCTCTATCAGTATAAATTGGCTTCTGAATGAATGACAACAATGGCATAGAATAAATAATTCATGTTACATATTTATAAATCCCTGTTGAAAATGCAAACACTTTCTCAGTGTCACTTATGCAAGACTATTTGCTAGACTAGTAGCTCAAAGGTTTGTCTGTTAGACATTTGTCTGAGGCACTGAATTCCACTGCAGTTAATCACTCCAAAGCTAAATCATTGACAGCTTTCCAATTAAAATTCCACCTGCTGAGAGATCATTTGTTTTAAACTAGGAGTGATGCAATTTCCTCCTCCCACCCATGTCCCAATAATTAAAACAACCCATTTGCAATGAGGGGAAAAATTTAACTTGAGGGCCATAACACAGACTTGGGGAAAAATGTTTTCTGGATGAAAGATACATTCAGATAGCATATTTGAATGGTGTATAAATTGACTGTATTGGACACATAAGTCCACTAATACGCTAGCATAATGTGCTTATGGGTGAAGCTGCCTTTGAAAAGTGTTCTGCATGGGTACTTCCATTGCAATCTGTACACACTTACTTGGATGTGGTGATGTAGACTTGAGTTGACTAACTCAGACTCAAGGACTTAAGTCACTTCAGTGACTCGACTTGGACTCAACTCAACAATAAATGATGCACTGACTCCACTCAACTCAAGGCTTGTATATTTTTAGTGACTCACCTGCAGCTCTTGGTTCAGTAACATAACACATTCATCCAGGAACCTTACAACTTGTAACAATACGTCCATCTCTTTTTGCCTACTAGTCACACGAAATCTGTCTCAAGCCCAAAGTGTGGATGCATTTCTCAGAGGGGAACAGCAAACGTGTTAGGCCACAGGCTTGAGGAGGAAGGATCCTTCCTTCTAAAGCTTTTGAGGCTTCAGTAACGGAGAGTAAGAAGGATCCTATTCTCCACTTCTGAAAAATCCTCCAGCTTCTGGAAGGGGTGTAAAAGGATCCTATTCCCCACTTCCGAAGCTGCAGATGGCAAAATCACAAATGTGGAGGGCCGACTCTACTTAAATTGTTAAAACTGACTTTATGTGGTTCTGTCCAGAAATCATGGACTATAGGCTGGGGTACAAAGTTGGCTTCCAGACTTGAGACTTGACTTGAAAGTATCTTCAGGGACTTGAGACTTGGAAGATAGAGACTTGAAACTTGACTTGAGACTTAGAGTAAAAGACTTAAATACATAAACACTTGGATGTAAACCCCACTGAACACAATGGAAGTTAATTCTTAGAAATATGTAGGGACCGTGTAGTGTGATGTGCAATCTAATGCATTAAACTGCACATAACACTATACAATCCCATACATACCATATTTTGTATGAGCCAGTGTGGTGTAATGGTTCAAACATTGAATGATGACCCTCAAGGTGAGGGTTTGATTCCCCACTTGGCCACAAGGAACTCAGGGGTGACCTTGAGTGCATCACATTCTCAGCATTTTAAAAATCCATGATAGGTTCATCTTTGTCACTATAATTTGGAAACAACTTGAAGGCACACAATAACAACACAACCATATTTTTTAAAAAATTTATTGACATGTATTTTAACATATAAAACAACATATAGGGGATTAAAAAGACAAGCAGTAAGCAAACAGACAAAGAAACTAAAACTAGATTACAACTAAACTAAAAATGGGCCAAATGACTTCTAACTCACCAGCTTTTGGTTCTAAGGTGATCTATGAAATATAATTCTTCTAGGGTGTCTACCATTATCACACTACTGCCTGGTATTTAATAAGTATAAGCTTAACCTTCAAAACCTTTAATTGACTTTCCCCCCAATAGTCTCTCAGATATACAATAAATTCATCCCAATCATTTGAACACAATCATATTTCACAGGGCCAGAGTGGAGGTCTAAATACAATGTAAGAAAGGTGAATTACATTCCTTACTTTGGAAATAACTGAGTTTTTAATCATAATTTTTTGAAAGTTGATACTGTAAGAGAGGTAGGTTTGAAGATGGTCTGTGCTTATTTTGATTTAGAAGTCATAAAAATTCTTACTGACAGGATTTCTAGAGTCTGATGAGCAGCTCTAGCAGGTGTTCTTCATATATCTCCATATACGAGATGTATAAGAATGGGCTTGGAATTTGTTGGACAGCTTTAACATTTGTACTGTCCCTTTTGCAAAATGTGTTAGATCCAGGGAAACAGCAATCTGTTTTGTCCTACTAGTTATGTAATAAGCATGTAGGGTTGGCTATGGGAGGTTTGGGGGCCTATTTTAGCTTATGGTTGGTGATAAGAATTGCCATGTATTTGTTTGTTCATCTGTTTCTTTACATTATTTCTTTCCCACATAAAGATCATAAAGTTAGAATAAAATTGTTTGGTAAAAAGGCACATTATGAAAACTATACTGATTATGCAAATTAGAGATATTAATTATTGCCTTGCCCCCCCCCCCTTCTACTGCTCTTGATGCGGTAACCTTTTACCATATGTGGTGGACATGTGATAAAGTCACAAAAAAATTGGAATCAAAATATTTTATGCTGAAAAAGATTCTAAAATTAAATCTCCAGAACGAACCAGAGTTGTATTTGTTAGGCTGGATAGAAGACTCATTGGAAAAGAAAAATTGCAAATTATATGATACATGATGCTGACAGCAATGCTACTGCATGCACAGAAATGGAAGAGTAATGAAATTTCAACTGAAAAAGATTGGTTGGTGAAGTTGTTGGACTTAAATAGAGAAGGATAAATTTACATTTGTGACACCTAAAAAAAAAAAAATCAGCAATGTTTGTGAAAGACTGGGATCCATTAATCTTTCTTTTACAAGACCAAGAGAACTAAGTATTAACTATTGGTTTTGATTATTAGTGTGTTATAAATTTAGCAATGGAAGTTATTTTTTAGAAAAGAGCTGATGTACAGAGGTTGGATTAATAATTATGAAACATATAGTCTATGCTAGGGGAGTTGGAAACCAATTTTATAGTGGATCTTTTAACTGTAATTGTATTTCAGTACCTTTTGTTATTGTGACATGGGAGGATAGTTGGGTAGTTGTAGTTGTGTAACTGTGTAGTTTTGTTGTTGTAGGAATGTAATGTTATGTGATATTATAAATACAATAATAAAAAAGTGCTGGGCCTAGAACAGAGACCCAAGTTCAAATCTCTACTTTGTCATGGAATTACCTGTGTGATTATGTGCCATCACTACCGCTCAGCAAATCCACTTTGCGGGGTTGTTTTGGGGATTAACAGGGAGAGGGGAGCCATGTAAAGTGGACATGAATATTTCTAGTGCAGTACAAGTAACAGAATAACAACTATCTTACTAACATTTTGCCATGTCAAGATGCTTCTAATGGTGTTCTCATCCAATCATGATTTCTTTTTTTCTCTTCAGTTTTTCACTGTTGGAAAAAGGGTACAGATCCATGAAAATACTAAAAGAAGCCCCTTAGAGTGACTCAGGACTATCCATAACACATTATTCACCAAGCAAGATGCAGTGAAAATAGGGACAGGTAGCAGTATTTGAAGGGGAAAGCGTGATCTTATTTCTTTCAGAGAAATAAATGTTTTACAACTTGTGTTGATTGTCTCTCACCTATTTGGATTTTCATCAAGATGTACATGATAAGCACCTCATCTTCTGCCAAAATGTCTGTGCTCTCCCTCTCACCCCCTATTATCATTTTTTAATGACCTCCTTCAAATAAATCCTGCCAGGAAAGGATGGCCAAAGTCAGAGTTGACTTGAAGGCATATAACAACAACAATGACTAATGACATGGCTAATGACACAACTGGATCCAAAGATTGTAGGAAAATTTGGTTTAGGTTCAAGAAAGGAAGCAGGAGTACAACTGAGTGAATTTTGTGAGGCGAACAATTTGTTCATTGCAACCACATGTTCCAGTTTCTATCTATGGTTGTTAAAGTTGGTCAGGGAAGAAAGCTGATCGAAAGAAAATCAACTCATTTGAAATGTGGTGCTGGGAAAAGAGTTCTATGGATACCTTGGACTGCTAAAATATACAAATGAATGGGTCCCAGAGTACAGCCTAAACTTTCCCTAGAAGGCTAGATGACCTAACTGAGATTGTCATATTTCAGACATGCCATGAGAAGACATGTCTCACTAGAAAAGGCAGTAATGCTTGGTAAGGTAAAAGGTATTAGAAAAGGGGGAATACTGCATTACAACTGAAATTGATTCCATGAAAACTGACCAGTTGATGTGCTGGACACCTCCCCAGACTCTACAATAACCGTGGCATCAAATTCTGAGTGAACAATAGAGACTTTGGCCCTTTCCACAGCTTACTTTTGTCCCGGCAGCATCCAGAGATGATGGTGGAAGTGGCTCTCCCAGGAGGGGAGCACGAGGGAGTGCTCCACTCCACACTGACTGCCTCCAGGAACCAGGAAGTGTGATGACCATGCCTCATCCTGCCACTGCACAGCTGGGTACTGTCTCAGGCTGTGCTGTGGCACGAAGTGCAACCACTGCACTTCCTCCACAGACAAGGAAAGTGTGGGCATGCAGTGGGAGAGCTGCATGGTAGCCGATAATCAATGGCAAAAACCCATCAATGATTTGCTGCGCAACCATGCTGCCTGGGAACAGGAGAGGACAGGACTGGAACAACGTTGTGCATAAGCATTATCTCAGCTCCATCCTTCTTCCGTCCCCATGGCAGGTTGGGTGCACAGAGTGGAAAGGGCCTTTCTCTATGATGTTCCTAACAAATGTTACAGCACATAAATGAGGTCTCTATTGCTAGTTCCTCTCTGCCTGATCCCAACAGGCTCCTTACTACTCAGAGTAACTCTGATGGGTGGCAGGTTAGGGATGTGATGATATAGAATCATATAATAATAGACTTGGAAGAGACTCCAGGGGCCATCCAGCCTCTGTTTAGAAACCTCCAAAGAAGGAGACTCTACCATGCTCCCAGGCAGCATATTCCACTGCCGGACAGCCCTGATTGTCAGGAAGATCTTCCTGAGGTTCAGGTGGAATCTCTTTGCCTGTAGTTTGAATCCATTGCTTCTTGTCCTAGTCTCTGGAGCAGCAGAAAAGAAACCCACTCCCTCCTCTACATGACATCCCTTCAAATATTTAAACATGGCTATCATGTCCCCTCTTAACCTTTTCTTCTGCAGACTAAACATACTCAGCTCCCTAAACCCTTCTTCATAGGGTATGGCTTCCAGACCCTTCACCATTTTGGTCACCCTCGTGTAGACACATTCCAGCTTGTTGATGTCCTTCTTGAATTGAGGTGCCCAGAACTGGACACAGCATTCCAAATGAGGCCTAACCAATGCAGAATAGAGTGATACCATTACCTCCCTCGATCTAGGCACCATACTCCTATTGATGCAACCAAGAATTGTGTTGGCTTTCTTGGCTGCCACATCACACTGCTGACTCATGTTCAGCTTGTGATCTCTCAAGACTCCTAGATCCCTTTCACACGTACTGCTATCCAGCCACACATCCCCCATTCTATATTTGTGCATTCCATTTTTTCTGCCTAAGTGCAGGACCTTACATTTCTCTCTGCTGAAATTCATTTTGCTAGCTTTGGTCCAGCTCCAATCTGTCAAGATCATTTTGAATTTTGATCCTGTCCTCTAGGGTATTAGCAACCCCTCCCAATTTGGTGTCATCTGCAGATTTGATCAGATGCCCTCCACTCCTTCATCCAAGTCACTGATGAAGATGTTGAATAACACTGGCCCCAAAAAAGAACCCAGGCAAAGAAAGATTTGTTTTGTCACCTCACTACTGCTTAGTAGGCACAATGGAGAGTCTGCACCACTCTTCCATTGTATTCACTCAAAGAACCCATGCTTTAAGTCCACTACACATGCTCAGTAGGAACTTCTGTTGCCTAGCAATATCTGTTGCTTAGCTACAGAAGTTGCCTCTTTAATGAGGCCACTGGGAAGAGGCTGACAGGACTTCCTTTAGAACCTCAGTTGATTAAACTATAGTGCTAATAATGCCAAGGTTATGGGTTCAGTCCAGTTTAGGTCAACAATACCCTTTTCGTGGTTGTCCTCTGTTGAGTTTTTGGGCATCAAAGCCAGTTTCCCCACCTGCAATATGCCTTGATCTCTTGTCTTGAAATATTTTGCATGACCTTATTTTTTGAAACTTTCTTTGGTTGCATTTAGTCTTGTTATTCTTTGCAATTGGGAGGACCTTTCAGTGGAGCAAAAACTTAGCAATCAATTGTTCTCGGGATTCCATTGCATTGTTACCTTGCATTATTTGATTCTTCTATAAGTGTTTTGAATATGGCCCTTCATAGGGCCAGAGCAGCAAGAAAAAAGGATGCAAATATTTGACTACTTTATCTAGGTCTATGAGGATTTCCATAGCTTCCCATGATTTTCCATAATTTCCATAGTTTTCTGTCCAGTGAGGGAGAAAACAAAGACCAGTTTTTATCTGCTATTCACATGTCCAGAAGTGTTTTCAGGAAATAACTGTGTGGAAAACTACACCTTTTTCTGTACAATGAACATTTTTTTCTAGAAAACTCCCATATATTTCTGGAAACAGAGCAAAAACTATTTTACACGAGCATATCTATGTGTGTGGGGGGGGGAGTTGTAACTGCAAAAATCATGTGCAAAAAAAAAAAAAGTTTTTGCACAAAACACCCACAGACATGCAAAAACCCTCCAAAAATGCACAGAATTATTTCACCACATACTTTGGGATCTAAAAATACCAGGCATCAACTCAGCAGAATTCTTCACGACGTGTTATTCTTTCTGGCAGGTCTCCTGAGTGTTAGGAAATCCATTTTAGGGCTGGTAAACAAATAACAGCGAATATTTTTTTTTCCATCCCTAATAGAAAAGGCTCTTTCTTTTAAGGCTCTGACTAAATATCCCTTCGCACATTTTTCTTTTGCTGAGTACAAGAAACTCAAGGAGGAAGTGAAAATAAAAAAGAGTGTGTATAAAGAATGGAAGGAAGGATGGATCATCAAGAAAGAGTACAGATATGTAGCCCGAATTTGCAGGAATACTATAAGGAAAATTGATGCTCATAATTAGCTGAAATTCACTAGGAAATCAGGGAATAATCTAAGAGGGGAGGGTCCAGTTACATTCAAAGGAATAGAATGACCAATGCTTACAGATCACAACAAAAAGGGAGAGCTACTCAACACCTGCTTTGCATCAGTTTTTTTTTCCCCAAAAAGAGAACTGAATGCATCTATAAATTAGCAGTGTGGTACACAGAATAGCTTCCTGTTGTACTAATTAGGCTTAGAGGTTTCAAAAGCTTTGGGTGCCACAGGGTTCTGTCCTAGGCCCAGTGCTGTTCAATATTTTTATCAATGACTTGGATGAAGGAATAGAGGGCATGCTGATCAAATTTGCAGATGACACAAAATTGGGAGGGGTTGCTAATACGCCAGAGGACAGGATCAAAATTCAAAATGACCTGGATAGATTGGAGAGCTGGGCCAGGGCGAACAAAATGAAATTCAACAGAGAGAAATGTAAGGTCCTACACTTAGGCAGAAATAATGGAATCCACAAATATAGGATGGGGGACACGTGGCTGGATAGCAGTACGTGTGAAAGGGATCTAGGAGTCTTCATAGACCACAAGCTGAACATGAGTCAGCAGTGTGATGCGGCAGCCAAGAAAGCCAATGCAATTCTCAGCTGCATCAATAGGAGTATGGTGTCTAGATCGAGGGAGGTACTGGTGCCACTATACTCTGCTTTGATTAAACCTCATCTTGAATACTGTGTCCAGTTCTGGGCACCCCAATTCAAGAAGGATATTGACAAGCTGGAGCAAGTCCAGAGGAGGGCGACCAAAATGGTGAGAGGCCTGGAAGCCATGCCCTATGAGGATAGACTTAGAGAGCTGGGTATGTTTAGTCTGCAGAAGAGGAGGTTAAGAGGGGACATGATAGCCATGTTTAAATATTTGAAGGGATGCCACGTAGAAGAAGGAGGGGACTTGTTTTCTGCTGCTCCAGAGATCAGGACAAGGAGCAATGGATTCAAGATGCAGGAAAGGAGATTCCACCTGAACCTCAGGAAGAACTTCCTGGCAGTCAGGGCTGTCCGGCAGTGGAATCTGCTGCCTCGGAGTGTAGTGGAGTCTCCTTCCTTGGAGGTTTTTAAGCAGAGGCTTGATGACCATCTGTCGGGATTGATTTGAGGGTGTTCCTGCATGGCATGGGGTTGGACTGGATGGCCTGTGTGGTCTCTTCCAACTCTGAATTTCTATGATTCTATGATTCTATGAACATTGAAGAAAACAGCTACACACCGTGGAAACTGCCAGGACTAAAGAAGCATTGGATTTACAGCACCTTATAAGCTGTAACATTTCAAATTAGTGAGCACTAGCATTCTAATCATATCTCTTTTTACGATAGGGTTATAAGCTTGATAGATGAAGGGAATGCTATGGACGTAGCATATCTTGACTTCAGTTAGGCTTTTGACAAAGTTTCCCATGACATTCTTGCAAAGAAGCTTATAAAATGCAGGCTGAGTGGGGCTACTGTTAGGTGGATTTGTAATTGGTTGACCGACTGAACCCAAAGGGTGCTCACCAATGGCTGCTTTTCATCCTGGAGAGAAGTGACTAGTGGGGTGCCACAGACTTCTGTCCTGGGCCCAGGGCTATTCGACCTCTTCATCAATGACTTGGACAAGGAGCAATGGATTCAAGCTTCAGGAAAGGAGATTCCACCTGAACATCAGGAAGAACTTCGTGATGGTCAGAGCTGTCCAGCAATGGAAGTTGACTCCTCAATGGAGTGTGGTGGAGTCTCCTTCTTTGGAGGTTTTTAAGCAGAGGCTGGATGGCCATCTGTTGGGAATGCTTTGCTGTGTGTTCCTGCATAGCAGGGGGTTGAACTCGATGGTCCCTGGGGTCTCTTCCAATTCTATGATTCTAACATTCTGTTCAATAGCTAATCAGAATAACTCCTTTCCTGGGCACTTCTGTCCCCGTTCCAAATTCCCATACAGCTTGCCAACTGTTCGACCATGTAGTCAGCCTGTTTGCCTGCACCTGTATGTTATCACAGTTCATTGCAATAACATGTCCTCATTCACAGCACACAGTTTCTCAACCAAGGCCATCACCCCTCACAGCACAATAAAACTCATTTAAGCACCAAAGCAAGCTGACTATCTAAGAGCATGTCAGAGAGGGCAAAAACAACCTGGCATTCCACCTCCCCAAGCTTGTCTCCCACACAACTCAACCAGGTTGCAGCAGACATAGAACAGTCTGGATGACCTCAAGGGTCAGTGAATGTTTCAACATCTACTCATTTTTTCCTTCTTTGAAAAACAAAACAAAACACTGGGCTGCCATGGATGAACAGAATGGCCTGATAAATGCTTTAAGTAATACTCATTACACTCTCCTAACAATTATCTTCCTTTAGTGGACATAACATACAAATTAGGCTTTTGCAATCTGCCCCCCCCCTTCCATTTTCATAGCACAGTTAATGTCTTGGTGGGACAGATGCACATTGTACTCAATTCTTGCCCCTGCCTCTCACAAGTCAGCATACCCTGCTGGGACTTCCCAGTGTCCACTTCAGTAGCTGGAGCAGTTGCCCACCTCTCGTGGTTCTGGTCCAAGCAGTTGCAGTGTCAGGTCAATATATCTCTTAGACATGTAGAGATCTGTGGAATGGGGAGAAACATGTGGGGCTGAGTAGAAATGCTGAGGGTGAAAGGGATTGGTGGGGATGTAAGTGCCTTAAAGGCCCCTCCCTAAATTGCAAACCCCAGGATTCCATAGGATGTTGAAAGTGGAATAACAACACTATAACAGTCTAGTGTGGAAATGGCCATGATCTTTCATGGAGAGGGATGTCTGGCAAGAAGTGGGTTGCACCTCACAGCAGTTTGTAAGAACATATCTACTAGGAGTCTCACAGACTTAATCAGGAGGATTTAAACTGAGTTATGTGGGGTGGGAAATAGACAATATTCCTATCATGCTGTCTCAGTTTTCTCTTCTAAATTATAATTAAGGAGCTAATTATACCCAGCTCCCTAAGCTGTTCCTCATAGGGCTTGTTTTATAGACAAGTGAGAGTTGCATTTGATCACTGTTAAACATTTTTTGTGAAGTTTAATGCAATCTGTATAGGGTTCCCCACATTTGCTCACTTGTTCATTCTTTCTCACACAGCACTTACCAACTGTGGAGTGGATTGTGTAGGGCACCTGGGTGAATGTTCTTCTGTTGGCAAGACTTCCTAACTTCCACAGCAGACAAAGAAATACACACAAAGATAATGGAAGGGATTTAAGTGACCTTGAGGTGCTCTTTTTTAAAATTACAAAATGTTTGTTAGCTATCTAAATATTACTGTCTATACTGAAGAGAGACTGAGAAAGAAAAAAAATACAACATTTGTGTGTCTGTGAATATTCTTGTGAATTGTTAATCATTCCAATTTCCTTGTCTGCATTGATAATGGACTTCAACTCTTTGTGATACTTCAGCATACGTCTTTGTCTTTGCTTCTATTTGTTTTGCTTCCGTGCACACTGATATATAATATCATGTTTCCCCACCAATAGGTGGTCCACCTTTCTTTGTTTTCTAGGCGAGTTTGTATTCCAAATACTTATTTGTTTGCTTGTTTTATTCTTTTATATCCTGCCTTTCTCCCAACAATGGGATTCAAGGTGGCTAACAACATTAAAGCAGTGCAGATTAAAGCAGTCATGAAAGTATAAACATAAATTAAAAAAAACAATTAAACAATGTGTGAAGTTAAAATATTACATGTTGAAAATATTTAAATATATCTTTTAAAAATATACCAACCTTCAAACAGAATCACACAGCATCGAGAGCCCAAACCCAATCAATTTATAAAAGGATGATGGCATAAGAAAGTCTTAACCTGCTGTCAGGAGGAAAGCAAGGATGGGTCCATCTTGGCTTCTGTAGGGAAGGAGTTCCTTATTCCTACCAAATGTACCTGAGAAGGTGGTGGGACACAGAGACAGGCCTTTCTAGGTGTTCTTAGAGTTCCACTGGGCTCATAAAGGGAGATACAGTTCTTCAAATAACCTGGGCCCACGTCATATGGAGCTTTTATAGGTCAACACCAGCACTTTGAATTGAAACGAACCAGCAGCCAGTGGAGCTGTTGCAAAAAGGGAGTTGAGTGCTCTCTGTAGCCAGTCCCAGTTAGCAGCCTTGCTGCAGCTCTTTGGGCCAACTCTGATTTCTGAGCAGTTTTCAAAGGCAGCCCCATGTAGAATACTTTACAGTAGTCCAAATGGGTTGTAACCAAGGCATGTACCACCTTGGTCAAATACTTCTTGGGGAAGGGCTATAGCATGGTGACTCACCACGGCATTCTCTGACTTCCAGGATGAAATGTGCATAATATAAATTTTTGTGCACTAAGAAATAGAGAAAGGGGGGTGGAACAGACTTATGAAATTAAAATAGACTTGACACAGACTTCTCTTTCGATCCCCAGATATTATCTAGGGGGAAAAAACTTTGCAGGGAATTGCATTGGGCTAAAATAGCATTTGTGTAATTCAATTCATAACAATCTCATCTATTTTTTTTTTCTTTAACAAATCTTACAAAACTAAGTTTGATGAGATTAAACTTTCCTTGTGACCTGGGAAAATTTCACATCATCTCAATTTTTGCAGAGCACAATAAGTCACTTGGAACTCACCCCATTAAGGCTGTTGATGCACTGTTGTCCAAGCGCAGGGCTATTTTAAGACATTCCGGGGTTACACAATGCTATTTTATGCTTCATTTGTCCGTTTTCTCCTGGAGGCCATGAATAAATGAAGCATAAGTTGTTTCCTCATGGAACAGTGAAAGTAAACAAAATGAGGGCTGCAGTAATTGCACAGGACTTGTAAGGAGAGGTACTACAAAACTGCACTCCCAGTTTTGACCTTTCTGATCATGCATACTAAAAAAATGATATTAATCATTATGTTCTTATCTGAAGGAACGAGTGACTTTTACCCATCCTGTTAATGTTCCATGGATTCACTCTTTCTCCATTTTGTTCATCCTCTGTTCCAATTTTGTTGTAAATAAAAAGAGAATTCAGAAGACAAAACAAGGAAAGAGAAATAGTCTTTTATATATTCTAGTTAAAAATAAGCATAGCATATGGATTCTTAATATACAAAAGGTTAAAAGAGAACATGAGCAAGTTTGGCAAGTTAAAATACAAAATATATCAAAAGATAATACAATGCCACAGTGAAGCAGGATATGATACAAACTGCAGCAACAACAAATCAGAAAGTAAATGTCCACTAAAACAATGCTACTTTTATAGAGCCTTTACACCTGCTTCTAATAACAGTAGCAGGTAAAGGTCCTCTATAACACCAATAGACCAATTAACCCCATAATGACTAGAGTTGTAAGTCTTGTCAATTCCAACAACCCCTTCTCAAGATCTTACAACAATATCATTATAATCAGACATATTCAATAATTCACAAAAATATATAAATTTCTGTGTCGTCAATGGCTTAGTCAAAATAACTGCTATCATCCTATCAGTGGAACAATATTCAACATCAATCAATCCCTTTTGATACAAGTCTTTTTACTAGTTGACATTTTAATCCAATAGATCTACTTCTCGCTTTGAGACTTTCCCGCTTACCTATTGTGATACAGGCTTGATTATCTTCAAACATTACAATTGGTACAGGTTCACTTATGCCAAAGTCCTTTAACAGATGAAAGATCCATTCCAACTCCCTGCATGCACTTGCTGCTGATATACATTCGGCTTCTGCTGAAGATTGTGCCACAATATTCTGTCCAGTCGATAAGATTATTGTCATAATAAAACAGATATCCACTAGTTGATTTATAATTTGTTGATTCTTCTCCCCAACTAGCATCCACGTATGCAACTAGTCTAGGGTTACGATAATTTTAATTTTAAATCCTCTGTCCTTTCAGATATCTTGCCAGTCTCTTTATAGCTTGCCAATCATGATGATTTGGTGAATTCATTTTTCTACTTAAAATATTAACAGCTACTGCAATATCAGGTCTTGTAGTTTTACTCAAATAAAGTAATTTGCCTATTGCTTCTTGATATTCACCATGATTTTTAAGTAGTTGTCCATCTTTTGCTTTCAAATAAGCTGGTTCTAATGGTGTACTCACAGCTTTACAGTTTCTCATACCAACTGATTCTATATAGTCTATATAGTCTTACGTTTCTGACTTAGAAGAAAACTTCCATCATTAAGTCTTTCAATTTCCATCCCAAGGTAATGTTTCACTTCTCCAAGCTGTTTAACCTCTATTTCTGTTTTTAATTTATCAGCTATTTGATCAATATCCTCCTTATGTTGACAACATATTAATAAATCATCTACGTAATTCAAGATGTATTGATATTGTTCATTCTTAAGTCTCATGTATAAACATGGATCAGCCTTTCCTTGTTTAAACCCTTGTTGATATAAAAGTTCTGTTAATTTATCATACCAATTTTTGGCTGATTGCTTAAGTCCATACATACTTTTATTGAGTTTACAAACAAGATTCTCTTGTCCCTCCCTTTAAAGCCCTTCAGGTTGTTCCATATAAATCTCTTCCAAAAGATTCCCATTTAGAAAAGCTGTTTTGACGTCTAGATGTTCCACAAACATATTTCTTGAACTTGAGTGTCCTGAGTGTTGTAAAGTTAACAACTGCTGCAAATGTATCTAGATAATCAATTCCATATCTTTGGGTAAAACCTTTTGCAACCAGACGTGCCTTATATTTATCCACACTCCCATCTGAATTGTATTTAATTTTATAAACCCATTTATTTCCAATAGCCTTTCTATTGGGAGGTAGCTTAGTAAGGGTCCAAACCTGAGTTTGCTTTAAGGATCAATATTCCTCCTCCATAGCTTCCATCCACTTTTCTCTTTCTAACGGAGGTAATTTACTAATTTCTTTCCAACTTGTTGGTTCCTTTCTTGTTTGTAAATTCTCACAAAATCCATATCTTTCTAAAGGTTTGCCTTTTTAATTCTATCTGATTGTCTTACAGCAGTTGTTCCTTCTATTTCTACTTCACAGTTTTCCTTTATTTCTGTTGCACATGGTGTAGTCCCTATTTCCCCTTCTGTTTTAGTAACATCTCCCGAAGGTGGAACTACTGGTTGACCAGCGTCCTCTATAGATAACCAACTGACCAATTCTTGTGAAACAGTACCTACATGCTCTAGATCAATTGCCATCATAGAGTCAACTGTCTCTTCCATTACATTTCTCTCATTTACATGTACAACATTTAACTTCAACAGTTTTAGGATTTAAGACTCTATACCCTTTTCTTCCAGATGGATATCCAACAATGACTCCAATTTCAGCTCAAGGATCAAGTTTTCCTCTCCTTTCCTTTGAAATGTGACAATATGCTTTAGCACCAAAGGTTTTTATATGCTTTAAACCTGGTTTCCTACCAAACCACAATTCAAAAGGTGTTTTGCCTATTACCCTACTAGGGATTCTATTGTGCTAATAAGTTGCTGTAACTACTGCTTCAGCCCATAAAGACTTAGGTAGTCCAGCTTGTATTAACATGGATCTGGACATCTCCTATAATGTCCGATTCAACTTTTCAGAACACCCATTTTGTTGAATAAGATATAGTCACTTTATGCTCTATATCTTCCTGTTCCATAATTTTTTGAAATCTATATTACAATATTCTCCACCTCCACCTCCATCAGTTAATAACAAATTTAAGGTCCATAGGAGGAGAACAGAAGCTTTTTCTAAACCAAAAAAAAAAACCCTTAAGGAGTCTTACAACAATTAAAATATAGAGATTAAAAACAAAAAGAGTTAAGATTTGTGTCTCATAACATATAAGCCACAAGAAGGCCTGCAGCTCACTTTTTCTTGTGGTCCAGCAGTCTAAAGGAATGTCCAGATATTCCCATTGCTGCTAAATTTTAGTGGGATCTGCAGCTACGTTATCTTTGTTACTGCGGCCCAGGCCTACCTGGAGATAGCACTTGATATCGTTTTGATATCAAACCATTTGGCCTACCTCTGCCACCCCACCCCGCTCCATGTGTTTGCGAGGCTCTGGACAAGCACATAAACAGGTGCGGCCGATAATCGCGGGACATTCCTCTCTCCACCTAGGCAGGCCGGACAGAGCCAGTTTGTCGCTTCAGGGACCTGTCCAGCAAACACCCTTTTGCTTATACGTGATACTAACAAAGGCACCCGGCCCCGAGCAGGTAGCCTGACAAAGCTGTACTAAGCGCACCGCATTTGCATACTGGCTACACTATTGTTAAATCAGCACTAAGCCAATCATGCTAAACTCTGACCTTTCCAAAGCTTTGTCCCACTCCTAAATTGCATTGTTCTCACCGAGTAAGGTACGGCCTGCAGTCACAATTCACCCTGTAAAAGCCCCCGATTCTGAGACCTTCCTCGGACCGTTTGGATCGCTCTGGACTTCCATCCTGCCTTGCTGCCGCTTTGTCTGGCGAGCCGTCCCCTCAGTCCCACGTACTCAGACTCCATATCCACGAACTCACTCTTCATACCTCTCCAGGACTACGAGACAGGTGTCGTATCACCCATTTCCCCCCAAAATCCCTATTTCCACTTCTTTAGTTAGCTGTGTGATTGTGGTGTCTTTACTGTTTGTCTGTGTTTAATAAAACATCGTTTTTGCTATTTTAAACCATTTGACTGCTTGACTGACCTGACCCTGTAGACGCTGGGTTGCAAGATCCTGCTAAGTTACCCAGTCTCTTTGCTAGCTTTTGTGAGTGCTCCAGCTAATTTCCCCAAATTGTGTTATTGTTTGGTTATTTGGGCGCCCCTCCCAGGGCCCCAGAGAACAGGGTACCATCTTGCTGTTGTTTTCCTTATTTGTCTTTTGGATGGAACTCCTGTAAGTAAACTTAGATGGAATGGGAAGATAAGGTTATATTAAAAACCAAAGAAGAATTAACAGAAGGTGGACTCTCTACTCATTGGTACTTACAAAGACAAATGCGAGAAAAATTTAGGATGGACCAAAAAATAATAGGTATACAATCAGAAGAAGTTGATTTCGATAAATTGTTGAGGCCAAGAACTGAGCACTTTATATCAAAGGTATATAAAATTATATTGAATCTAGAATTAGAGAGTGAGACCAATAAGGAAAATATGATTCAATGGGTGCGAAATATAGATCGCCCAATAGAGGTTGAGAGTTGGGAAAGTTCTTGGAGAATACCATGCATGATACTGAAGAGTGTATCATTAAAGGAGAATTATTATAAGATTCTATACAGGTGGTATTACACCCCGGTCCAGTTAGCGAAAATGACTAATAAAAATGAATGTTGGAAATGCAAATCAAAAGGAACATTATACCATCTTTGGTGGACTTGCCCTAAAGCAAGAAAGTTTTGGGCACAGATTCACAGTAATATAATAAAAATTATGCAATTAGTGTTTCCCATGAAGCCTGAGATATATTTATTGAATATATATCAAGAGTTAAAAACAGTGAAAAACAGATCACAACGCACACTACTAACATACATGATTGTAGCGGCAAGAATGGTTTATGCAGGCAAATGGAAACATGAAGATATACCGGAGTTGGAAGATTGGCTATTTAAATGATATGACATAATTGAAATGGAGAAACTGACCACGATTATGCATAAAAATCCATTGGACCAATTCTATAAGGATTGGGACCCAGTAATTAAACTATTCAAAGCTAAGTGGGGAGATTTAGCAATAAAAGGTATTGTAGAATGACTGCAATGAAAAAAAAAAGTAGATAAAGAATAATTTAGTTATCTTAAAGTTGCGACACTTCAAAGCAATTTAAGACAACAATTGTATACATAGTGCCCTGAGCTTAGTAATAAAAACTAGGGAATATTAAAACAACATTTAAGAATTTGTATAGGACAGAGCTTATGGAAGGAAAACATAATGATTTATTTGTGGTTGGAAAGTATGATCTAGGGAATATCCAAATTGCACAAGGAAGGTGAATAAGGGAAGTAGGTCTATTTTTTCTTTTTTCTTTCTTTCTTTATTTATTTATTATTTTTTTCAACTAAGGAATAGATGAAGAGCTATATGGGTATTTTGGGAATACTTACATGATATATCAAACAAACAAAATTAGCAACAGGTACGAATTGACTATGAATACGAATCGAAAGACTGTAATTATTTAATTCATATTTGTATATATACATTTATATCTTATTTTATGTTATTTTGTTAATCTAAGATATTCAAAAGTTTAAGATAGCTAATTACTATATATAGTTAGATATAATGTACTAGAAAAAGTGGGCAAGAAAATTTTGGTTTGGATGTGTCATTTGACCATAATTCAACTATGTTAATAGAATCTTTTTTTTTTTTTTGTAATCATTGAAATTCATGTAAGTAATGTATAGTCAAAATATTGGTTATGGTAAATGTTTTGCTGAATAAAAGAGATTTAAACATTAGATGGAATGGAAAGCTGGAAAGAGTTCTAAGGACCATCTAATCTAAACCCTGTCATGTTGGGATACACAGTTAAAGCACCCCCAAAAAAGTGATTGTTAAATCAATTTAGCAAGTCTGCTAAATTCTAAGGCCATTTCTGCCCTACACTGTTACAGTGCTATTATTCCACGTTCACCATCCTCTGGAATTCTGGGATTTGTCATTTCCTGAGACCAAAGAGCTCTCCAGCCGAGAATTCTAAAGGCCCCTCCTTAAACTGCAAAACCCAGGATTCCACAGGAGGTTGAAAGTGGAATAACAGCACTATAACAGTGTAGTGTGGAAATGGCATAAGACAGTCTATCCCATTCTTGAACAGCTCTTACCAACTATCCAATGTTTAAGTGGAATCTCCTTTCTTGAAATGTGTTGGTTTGAAACCATTAGTTCTGTGTCTTAGTCTTTGGAGCAGCAACAAACAAGTTTGCGACATCGGCTGTACCACATACTTTCAGAAATTTAAAGATGCCTATATCACCTCTTAATTTTCTCTCCTCAACACTAAACATACCAAGCTCCCCCAACTGTTTCTCATAGGCCTTCGTTTCCAGACCCTTTTCCATCTTGAACACAAGCCAGCTTGTCTGCGTTCTTCTTGAGCGGTGGTACCCAAACTAGACACAATATTCCAGGTAAGGTCTGACCAAAACAGCATATAGTGCACTACTACTTTACATGATCTGAATGCTATGTCCTGTTGATGTAACCTTGAACTGAATTGGGTTTTTTGACCACTGCATTACACTGTTGACTCATGTTTAACTTGTGGTCTACTAAGATTCCTAAAGCCCTTCCTTCCTTCAAAGCAGAAGTTGCCCACCAGCATTTTTGTTGTGTGCTTTCAAATAATTTCTGACTTGTGACCCCAAACTGAACCTGTCATGGATTTTTCTTGGCAAGATTTGTTCAGTGGGGGTTTGCCTTTGCCTTCCTCTGAGGCTGAGAGAGTGCGACTTGCCCAAGGTCACCAAGTAGGTTTTCATGTCCGAGCAGGGATTCAAACCCTGATCTCCAGAGTTGTAGTCCAATGGTCAGACCAGTATACCATGCCTGCTCTCTCATTTGACGTTCACATTTTTTTCAGCCCAGATGTAGCACCTTACATTTATCACTACTGAAATTCATTTGTTAGGTTTGGCCAAGTTCTCCAGTCTTTTAAAATCATTTTGGATTCCATTCCTGTCCTCTGGAGTATTAGCTCCCTCCTCCAGCTCGGTGTCATCTGCAGATTTCCAAAGTGTATGTCTTATTCCCAGTGATGTAGACTCGAGTCAACTAACTCAGACTCAAGTCAGCTTAAGTTGCTTCAGTGACTTGACTCTGACTTAATTTGGCCATAAATGATGCACTGATTCAACTCGACTCAAGACTTTTATATTTTTAGTTTAAAAATATAAAAGTCTTGAGTCGAGTTGAATCAGTGCACCTGTTACTTCCGGTATGGCACCCTTGGAGAGGGCTCCCAGATATCACTTTGATATCATTTAATTCGGATGTTGCTGGACTGGCTCGCAATTACCTCATTCCACGTGTTCGCGGGTTCTCCGGACAAGCACGGACAGAGAGCGGCCATTAATGGTTTGCATTCCATTCCCCATTGAAGCCAGCAACTCAAACCTCGCCCACAGCTTTAAGGAACTTCCCGTCACAAACTCCACAATAGCCACACGGCTTTCAGTCAAGTTACTCTTTTATGTTGGGTCATCAACGTCCCAGCCACAGTATTGTCTTCACACGCAAATCCAATCATGCTAAACTTGACCTTCCCAAATCCTTTGTCCAGCACCAAAACCCCTTTTGTTCTCCCCGGGACTGCCATAGCTGAAAGGCACAAACTTCCCTATAAAAACCCTTCACTTTTAACCGGTCTTCGGATCACCTTGGACTGCCATCCCGCCTTGCTGCCGGTTTTCTAAGGGACTCCCCTCAGCGCCCTGCACTGAGCTTTCTTCCCCGGAACCCCTCTTCTCTCCAGGACTACGAGACAGATCGTATTGCCTTTCCCAACAAACCTCCTTTTCTCTTTCCAAGTTAGTTAGTTTATGTCTTGTCTTTCATGTTTTTGCCTTTAATAAAGAATTGTCTATTATTTGGAAAACCTTGTCTAGCTACTCTCTGACCCGCCGCTGTATACATAGGGTTAAAGATCTCGTTACGTTACCCTGCCTCTTGCTATCCAAACAGTGTTCAGGCTAATCTCCTCAAATTTGTTATTTTAATTGGCAACCCGGGCGCCCCTCACGGGACCCCCCAATTCTCAGGGTAACACACCAAGTCAGTGACTGACTTGATGCCCTTGGTTCAGTAACATAACCCACTCATCCAGAAACCTTACAACTTTGAACAACGCTTGCATCTCCTTTTGCCTACTGCTCGTGAAAATCTGTCTCAAGCCCAAAGTGTGGGCCCATTTCTCAGAGTGGAACAGCAAGCAGGTTAGGCAGTGGGCCTGAGGTGGGCTGAGCCTGTCCCTGCTACATATCAGAGGAGCCTTCTAAAACTTTTCCTAAGAGCAGAAGCCAAGACTTACCCCCAGAGTGCAGGGTGAATTTCTCAGAGGGGAACAGAAAATGTGTCAGGCAATGGACTTGAGAAGGAAGGATCCTTCCTTCTAAAGCTTTTGAAGCTTCAGTAATGGGGAGTAAGAAGGATTCTATTCCCAAATTCTGAAAAATCCTCCAGCTTCAGAAATGAGAAGTAAGAAGGATCCTATTCCCCATTTCTGAAGCTGTAGATGGCAAAATCTGAAATGTGGAGGGCTGACTCTGCTTAAATTGTTACAACTGACTTTATTCATCTCTGTCTAAAAATTCTGAAATATTGGTCAGGGTATAAAGTTGGCTCCCAGATTTGAGACTTGACTTGAAAGTATCTTTCAAGGACTTCAGACTTGACTTGAGACTTGGTGTAAAAGATTGAAGTACATCACTGCTTATTCCATCATCACAGTCATTTATAAAGATGTTAAACAAGAATCTTACACCAGACCTTGGAGGACTACCACAGCAAACCATCATCTGTGCCTGGGTTTGGCCCCAGGGCCTCTGGAGCATGTGATTTTGAGCTATTTTCATGTTTTAAGACCAGGAAGGTCTCTTTCTTCCAAAACCAAAAGTGGCCACAAGTTACTTAGAAAAAGCAACCACTAGCCCCTGCAGGCCTTGAAGAAGTTCATCAAATGGCAGTTCCCACCACAGTTCTTCACTGATGTCTTAGATTATAACAGATTTTACCCTTTCTCCATCCCCATCATTTTTCCCAAAAAACTTGTTGGAGAGTGGTCTTTGTAGACCAGGAAATCTTATTTTCCCCTATTTGTGAGAGCTGTGAACGATAAGGTCACCAAGTAAGAGGCAGAGAGGGATAGTTAAAAATAAGTTTTGATCTTCAGTTTGGAGATGCCAGAACACCTCAGGCTCTTTTCTCTTGACTGGCATCATTACAGAAGAATGAGTTCAACAGAGGAAGTGGAAGTCCCTAGAGTAAATAACCACTGTATGCATGCGGCATTTAAAAAAAAAAGGCAAACCAAACAAACAGGAAATGTGTTGCTCTCAGCATCTCCCAAGTGATGGTTGAAATGGCAGTAGGCATTTTTAGAAACACTTCACAGAGTATTTCCTTTTCCATACAGGTCATCTGTTTCCCTCCATATTACACACACTGACTTGACAGAGGAGGTCCCTTAGCAGAGAAAATGTTTAGAACCAGGAAGAATGTTTACCTAAAGGCTTGTAAGGGCTGTCTATGAGTATTAGCTCTATTTGTTTAAAACCTATTTAATTTCATTAGAAAATCATAGAATCATAGAGTTGGAAGAGACCACAGGGGCCATCCAGTCCAACCCCATGCAATGCAAGAACTCACATCAAAGCATTCCGAACAGATGTCCATCCAGCCTCTGCTTAAAAACCTCCAAAGAAGGAGACTCCAACACACTCCTTTGAGGCAGAGTATTCCAGACAGCTCTGACCATCAGGAAGTTCCTCCTGAGGTTTAATCCATTGTTTGAATCCATTGCTCCTTGTCCTAGTTCCTGGAGCAGCTGAAAACAAGCCTGTTCCCTCTTCAATATGACATTCTTTCAAATATTTAAACATGGTTATCAGGTCCCCTCTTTACCTTCTTTTTTGCAAACTAAACATACCCAGCTCCCTAAGCCGTTCCTCACAGGGCATGGCTTCCAGACTTCACCATTTTGGTCGCCCTCCTCCAGACACGTTCCAGCTTGTCAATATCCTTCTTGAACTGAGGTGACCAGAACTGGCCACAGTATTCCAGATGAGATCTAACCAAAGAAGAACAGATTGGTACCATTACCTCCCTTGACCTAGACACTATATTCATATTGATGCAACTGAAAATTGCATTGGCTTTCTTGGCTGCGGCATCACCCTGCTGACTCAGCTTGTGGTCCACCAAGACTCCTAGATCTCTTTCACATGTACTATTATCCAGCCAGGTGTCCCCCATCCTATATTTGTTCATTTCATTTTTTCTACGTAGGTGCAGGACCTTATATTTCTTTCTGTTGAAATACATTTTGTTAGGTTTGGCCCAGCTCTCCAATCAGTCAAGGTCCTTTTGAAGTTTATCCTGTCCTCTGGTGTATTAGCAACCCCTCCCAATTTGGTGTCATCTGCAAATTTGATCAGTGTGCCCTCTATTCCTTCATCCAAGTCATTGATGAAGATGTTGAATAGCACTGGGCCCAGGACAGAACGCTGTGGCACCCCACTACTCTACACAATGAAAATCACTCTTTGATAAAGTCATATTTGTTCCACAGTTCAGTGGTATTATTTCATATATGTTCTTGTTCTATTCATTTTTATTTACCTTTCCTACCAAGCATTCCTTGACTTTTATGGTCAGTTTGACGTGTTGTTAATGCCATTTTGGGCTGCCATTTCTAATGTCCAGTATTGGTGGGGTGGGAATGCCCTGAATATTGCATCACCTAGGGGATGCTGAGAGAGCCAGCATGGTGTGGTGTTTTGAGTTTTGGATTATAACTCTAGAGACCAGGGTTCAAATCTCTGAGCCTTTTCTCACCTACCTTTTCATGGAGGTGGGGGGTGGCGCTTGTGCAAGAAGCCTCAGCAGGAACGCTGCCGCTTCCCTGTTGCTTCAGTTCTGCACCAGCTTCCTGGTCACGCGAGCACCGCGCGAACGCCCCACCCCTTCCTACTGCAGCGTGACCTGAGAATTGCAGGCTAGCACTGAGGCAGGAAGCGTGACCGGCCCGGCTCCCACCGCACTGCATGCCAGGTAAGTGTACGCGGGCCTTGGGAGCATTGTGTGACCACGCACCAATTGAAAAGGTGCGTGCATGGTCCGCGTCAGGCCCTTGGGCATTGCGTAAATGGGAGTGCATCATGTAGACTGCTCCTCCCATTTACTCAAGGGTTAAATGGCTCAAGGGGCCCTCTCGCTTTAGAAACGCCATGTGAAAATAAGGTCTGCTCAGCCATGGAAACCCACTGAGTGACCTGGGGCAAGTTACACTTTCTCAGTCCCAGAGGAATTAAACTGCTAACGCCCTCTTGCCAAGAAAACCCTGTGATAGAGTTGCCTTAGACTCACCATAAGTCAGAAATGGCTTGAATGCATACAAGAACAAGAACAACAACAACAGAGACATTCTGGGGGAAACAGCCACTGCAGTTGGGGTCTCTGGACACACAATAAAAATGGAATAGATAGGATATTGCACAGAACCCTATGGGTTCTGCATCCTAGCTATACCTCTTGCACTCAGTCCCCCAGCCACCACTGTCACCTCAAACTGTGGGTGCCATGATGGCCACCTGTGATGCCAACACTTCCATGCAAAAGTAGGAATAACTAGCTCAAAAATAGGAGGCTTGCAAGAGGCAGGCAACTTAGTGAGATCTTGTCTACCAATGTTTACGGGCTCACACAGGAAAAAGAAAACCAGCCAAGTAGTGAAAAGTAAATTAAATTGTAGTTTATCAAAATAAAGTCACTCACATTCAAGCACTCACTCACTTGCACAAGGCTGACTGTAGAGAGGAAGGAAAATGGGATAGAGGACTTTGAGGGATTCAGACAATATTTGCCAGTCCAGAGAGAAGCGGAGAAAGCAGCGACGTGGTTTAGGTAGGAACCTATGGACAGTTCTTATTCAGGAATCGGATGGACAGAGTTGCGTTTGGATCAATGAGAGACTGCACTGAGCAGCCTAAAATCAGGAGAATCTGTACCCCAAAAATGTCCCATATGATTGTGCCTTTTACTCCCAGCTAGGTGGACAATGGGAGTTGCAACACAAACAATGAAGTCCAGAGGGAGTTAATAGGATTTGTGTTTTAGTGACAAGGGGATAATGGTGTTATAATAGTTGAATATTGTGGAGATGTGGGGAAACAATGGGAAAAACAGCCAGGTACACAGGTATCAGGGTTAAGCAATCATCATTTGTTGGGAACTTCCTTATTTCAGCTCCAAGAGTCCAGCTAGATAGTTCACGCCTATTGTATTCAGAGCAGCCGCTCTATTGTCCTGAACTGACTGGGTTTTTGAAGGGGGAGGTGGGGCTGACCTTCCTTCCCCACGTCACACTTATAGTCGGGAATTTGCCTTTTTCCCAGTGTGACCTTGCTGTTACCTCATGTATCATTTATATAAAGTTGATGAATATGGTGCCAATCAAATATTGTTTGCCAGTTGAACTATGCCAGTCATGGAGGGCTGCGCAGCAAAGTATCACCACACATGAGGGCACCTGGTAAACAAGAACCCACAGAGTGCTAATGCCAACATTTTCTAGCTCAGAACAAGACTAGATAGCTTGGACTCCAGATTCCATAGGGAAATTGTTTGTTTGATGGCCAAACTCATCGGTCTGTGACACTTTCAAATTTCTTATCCCCTCATCCCATTTCCATTTAAAATTGAAATTTTTTTTTAATCTAAATCAAAATGTGATTTAAAATTTTAAATATTTAAATACCTATTTGAATGCACATTGCTCAATGTACATTTATAAATCTATTTTGAGATTATTATAGTGGTAGTGGTGATGGCAGCTGAGAACTGTATCCTAATGTTTTGAATGTTTTAAAACCAAAACAAAGAAATCCTATATAACCCCATCCCCAAACTCAATGGAAATTTATTTATTTGTTTATACATATCTGTTTAATATTGTGTCTTCCTCATAGGCCTTTTCCGCACTTTTTTTTTAAAAAACGGGGCGGCGCATCCTCCACTGAGGACATTTGCATTTGGGGGGCGAACTGGATCCCAGACTATTTACTGTATGTCTGGACTTCAACCCGCCCCGGGGAACACCCAGAACTGGTGGTTTGCCATGCTATTGAAAGACCGATTTAAAGAGGTCTTTCAATAGCCCGGCACACCCCAGTTCGTCGCTGTGCTAATGTGTAGATTTGCAGGCTCGCGCCAGCACAAGGCGGGCAGATTTTCCCGGGGGGCGGGCTTCTGGCTGGCGAGCTTCTCCGGTTGGTCGAGAAGGTTAAGAGGGGACATGAGAGCCATGTTTAAAAATCTGATATGTATCGGATACATGAAAGCTATGTTTAAATATCTGAAGGGATGTCATGTCGAGGAGGGAGAGGGCTTGTTTTCTGCTGCTCCAGAGACCAGGACAAGGAGCAATGGATTCAAGCTGCAGGAAAGGAATTACCCAACCTCAGGAAGAACTTCCTGATGGTCGGGGTTTTCCGGCGGTGGAATCTGCTGCCTCGGAGTGTAGTGGAGTCCCCTTTCCTTGGAGGTTTTTAAGCAGAGGTTAGATGGCCATCTGTCGGGAGTGCTTTAAAGGGTGTTCCTGCATGGCATGGGGTTGGACTGGATGGCCCCTGGGTCTCTTCCAACTCCACATTTCTATGATTCTATAAATTCTAAGCCTCCATTTTCATCTTCAGAGAGTGTGTAGGGGAGGCACGCACTGCTCTGGTTTGGGCGTGGCTCGTCGGGGGGAAGTGTGCCAGTCCGGTGAGTAATGGTGTCGGGAGTCCTCCATGTTTTATTGTTTTAGGATAGCAGTAGACTGAGGAAATAGTGATAGTAGGCTGTTAGCTATTCCCAGGCGCCAACCATTCCTTCTGGCTGGAATTTCAAAGGAACCATTTGGCATGATGACGTTCGTTCTTTTACAACTATCTTAGGAGAAACTGTCTGTTAAAGTGTAAGGGGGGGGGAAAACGTTCCCATTCTCAGCTTTAACGTCTGAAGACAGCATCCCTTACTATGTTACAATAAATCTTCTATTAAGTTTGTTGATCCGTGTAAGAGTGAATCTGTTCCTCAGAAAGCTCGAGAATCCTTTCAAAAAATGCACCAATTGTTTGGCCCAGTCGATTACTGAAGAAGAGCAAGGATCTGCAGAATCTGATGGAGCTACAGAAACTGAAGTGCCCCTGGATACCAAGACAAAATTGCGCCTGACCGAGGCTATGGAAACCCCCAAAGCGGCCAAACCGGGGTTTGGGGGAAAAAAAAGGACATACGTCGTTGAGACAACGCAGAAGGGCTGCTAGATGGGATACATCAGCAAAAGACCTATCCCTTTTGGAGGAGATAAAGCAAATGGAAACCGAACTGGAAAAAAGATGAGGAGATACTCGAACTCAAGACCATGCTACGCGAGATGCGCATCCGTCCCTCGCAGACAGGGAGATCACCAGGAGGAGAACCAGGGAGCGGCTGTCTCGGCGGCAGGCACCCCTGGTCCGCCCCAGCAACCAACAGGGCACACGCCAGCGCCACTGTTACTCAGAAATGTGGGAGACCTGAAAGCGACCTTCAACGGGAAGGGGGAGAAACTCTCCTTTTTTTTGATATGGCAAACAATTTCATGATTGATCACGGCCATCTATTTCGGGGTGATGCGGCCCGAATTCGATACCTAAGCCAGAGGATGAAAGGACTGGCAGCAGACTGGGTAGCGAACCAAGATCCCCGGCCCCCCAAACTAAAATCTGCAGCTCTTCATGAACCATCTGCGGGGAAAGCTTTGAAGACCCCCATTTATTGGAAAACACCAAATATCAACTGAAACGAATGAAACAAGGCAGGAACGATGTGGGGACGTATTCCCGTGAATTTAGAAACCTGGCCACCAAAGTCCCGTGGAGTGATGAAATTCTAATTGAGTTATACAAAGATGGACTAAATCCTGATATTCTACACGGGGGCTTAAAAGCAGGCCAATCCACAGACCCTGCTAGGTTGGGTCAGACTAGCTACTGAAATGGGAAAGGGATAACCCAGACTGTTCAGCTGAACCGACAAAGACAAGACGTGCCAAAACGACAACCTCGCGGTCCCACCGTCCTCAATGCTGAGGAACGGAAAAACGTCTCCGTTTGGGCATGTGCTTTAACTGTGGAAAACCGGGCCACCTCGCCAACACCTGCCGCGGAAACCAAGCCCCCATGGGGTAAGGGAGCACGAGCAGACCCAAAGGATATAGAATTCACACATCAGAAGCCCGGGCCCCCAAACAACCACTTAGACGCACTTCTAAGGACCCTGCAGCGGCGACAGGAGACTCCGATCCCGATGATGAAACCACCTCTTCGTCCTCATCTGACATAGATGGAGATTCTTTAAACCCACCCGCGATGACTGGCAAGCGGCGGGAACATCTGTAAGAAATCCTAAAATTCCCCATTTCTACGCCACGGTTGCGATTAGTGGCAGCGATGGGACTTTGCATGTACATAGGGCATTAATTGACTCTGGCTGCTCCAGAAGTTTGTTACACCCCAAATTGGCCAAACAATTGAAAACTCTTTATGAGCCCTTGGAATGCCCCATCAAATTAACGCAAATGGATGGGGCCTCAATGACTGGGGAGTAATTAGTAAAATCACTAAGCCCATCTCATTTCAAATGGACAAAAACAATTACAGCATGCGATTTCTAGTTCCCAAGGCGATGCAGTTCAAATTGGTCTTGGGAATCGATTGGCTTCGTGAATATAACCCCCAGATAAACTGGACTGCTGGCACTATGTCCTCTTCAGATGAAAACTTTTCTATTCCCCATGAAGAATTGCAACAAATTCCTTCACACTACCGAGACTTCCCAAAAGGCTTTCCACGAAAGGGAGGCTGACAAATTGCCTCCCCACACGGACTTTGACTGTAAACTGGAATTAGTTGAGGGGCCCCCCTTTCCTAAACCGAAAATTTATCCCATGAGCCAAAAAGAACTCCTTGCTCTCAAGAAGTTCCTAAATAAAAACTTGGCTCGCGGCTTTATCAAGCCCTCTACAGCCCCCACGGCGAGTCCTGTCTTCTTCCAAAAGAAAAGATCCCAGAGCGGATCCGAGACCCCATAGTTAACTACTCTGCTATTAACCAGGTTATTTCCTCCAATTGTTATCCCATACCTCTGATACGGACTGTTTTGGACCATCTTGTTCAAAAGGGAAAAAATTTCACCAAACTTGATCTTAAAGAGGCTTTTCATAGGATTAGAATGGACCCGGACTTGAGTGGCTCACCACCTTTGCAACTCCTCTAGGTAACTTTAAATGGACGGTTCTTCCCTTTGGCTTACAATCGGGGCCATCTGTGTTCCAAATGTTTTTGAAACCATTTTTCCCTGACTTGTTGTATCAGGGGGTTCTGATTTTTGTGGATGACATTTTAATTTTCGCAGATTCCATGGAATCTCATGTGTCATTGGTTCGTGAAGTGTTACAAAGGCTTATAGATAACAACCTCGTGGTTAATCTATCTAAATGCCAATTTGACACCCCCAAAATTTTGATTACTTGGGATATAGGATTCAAAAATTGTTCACTTAAAATGGACCCTTCGAAAATTAATTTCCATTTTGCAATGGCCCGTCCCTAAAACTGTGAAGCAACTGCAGCAATTTCTTGGTTTTGCGAACTTCTACCGGAACTTTATTGAGGATTTTGCTGCCATAACGCTTCCACTCACCAACCTTCTACGGAAACCTAAAGGATCCACTGCGGGCAAGGCGCATAGACTTTGTTGGTCGCCTGAGTGTCAATCGGCTTTTTCCCATTTGAAATCTAAATTTACGTCTGACCCCTTATTTTTTTTTCCCCCGACATACAAAACAATTCATTGTGCAAACGGATGCTTCGGACTTTGCCATGGCAGCCGTTCTTTTACAACATGACACCACAGGAGCACTCAGGCCTTGTGCTTTCATTTCAAAGAAATTTTCCCCTCAACAAGCTAATTGGCCTATTTGGGAGAAAGAAGCCAAGGCTATCCATTTTGCGCTGTCCTCTTGGCGTCATTTGCTTAAGGGGCCCATTTCCCCTTTGAAGTTTGGACTGATCATAGGAATTTCAAGCCTTACAGTCTGCTAAGAAACTCTCCCCAAAAGGCAGGCGAGATGGGCTAATTTTTCCAGAGATTCCGATTTAAAATTGTTTTCAAACCTGGCCGAACTAACCAACTGGCGGACCCCTCTCTCGACTTCCCGGGTTTTTCGGAAACCCCGCCACGTCCTCCCACTCCAATACCTTGTTTTCCTGCCTCCTCTCTGGCTTCTCAAGTGACTACTCGTGCATTAGCAAAGACAAGGCTTTCTGCCTCCTCTCTTTGTGACTCCGCTCTCCGCGATGCTATCATTCATGCAGCGCATGCAGACTCCTGGCCCACCGGCAAACAAGGATAAAATAGAATGGGTTGACAATCTCCCCTTTTTTTGGCACCAAAAAGGGCCCCCCGGGCCCCCTGCTGCCCGCGAGCAGGTACTTCATCGTTATCATGATTCCAAACCCGCTGGACATTTTGGGTTTTTGAAGACATTGCATGCGATTCGCCGCCTTTTTTTGGTGGCCTGGATTAAACCCCTCCGTGCAAACTTACATTAAGCAGTGTGCCACTTGCAACGTTTCTAAGTCGCCCACATCTAAACCTCAAGGGCTCCTGCAACCTCTGCCTGCGCCTGCTAGCCCCTGGTCGGTCATCGCATGGGATTTTATCGTGTCTCTTCCCTCTTCACACGGCTTTCATGTTATTTGGGTTGTTACTGATCACTTTTCCAAGCAATGTCATTTTGTGCCTCTAAAGAAACTACCCCGTGCTGACCAGCTGGCTGACCTGTTCGTTAATCATGTATGGAAACTTCACGGACTACCTTCGGTGATCATTTCGGACAGGGATCCAATTTTCACTTCCAAGTTTTGGACTTGTCTACTGAAAACCCGGGGAGTCACTCAGAAACTAGCAGGTTTATCACCCTCAAACAGATGGCCAATCTGAGCGTGTTAACAAATCTCTTGAACAATTTCTTAGGTGTTTTGTTTCTGAGAACCAGAATGATTGGGCTCCGCTCCTTCCGTTCGCTGAGTTTGCCATCAATTCTGCGGTTCATACCTTTTACTGGGAACCCCCCTTTGAAAAGTTCTACGGCTTCCTTCCTTCCCTTTCCCCCCCCTCTCCCTCTCTTCCTCCGCTCCTCCTTCTGTTTCTGCTTGGGTCTCTAAATTTTCTGGCATTTGGCAATCCGTCTCAGATGCTATAGCATCCGCTAAAGCTTCCCACAAACGTTTCGCTGACCGTAAACGGCAGCCTAATCCCCTTTACCAGCCCGGGGATTTGGTTTTCCTTTCTTCTAAGAACATTTCCTCTCCTTCTCCGTCTAAAAAACTTTCCCCTCGTTTTCGGACCTTTTCCTGTGAAAAGGGCTATTAATGATGTCTCTTTTGAACTAGATCTCCCTTCTTCCTCAAGGCTATTCATCCTGTTTTTCATTCCAGTTTGCTGAAGAGGGCACCTTCGCTGACTTCTTCGCCGGCTGATGTTCCTCAACGCCCCGACTGACTTGCTACTGCATTCATATTACTATTTAGTTTTCTTGTCTTTCTACTGTTCCGTGATATTTTCTATATTTTGTGTATCTTTATGTATATATTTTTTTAAAAAAGTGGGGCAGGATGTCGGAGTCCTCCATGTTTTATTGTTTTAGGATAGCAGTAGACTGAGGAAATAGTGATAGTAGGCTGTTAGCTATTCCCAGGCGCCAACCATTCCTTCTGGCTGGAATTTCAAAGGAACCATTTGGCATGATGACGTTCGTTCTTTTACAACTATCTTAGGAGAAACTGTCTGTTAAAGTGTAAGGTGGGGGAAAACGTTCCATTCTCAGCTTTAACGTCTGAAGACAGCATCCCTTACTATGTTACAATAAATCTTCTATTAAGTTTGTTGATCCGTGTAAGAGTGAATCTGTTCCTGACAAATGGACTGCCCCATTTTCCCCCCAAAGTGAGGAAAAGCCCTATAGTGCGGGGCTTAAAGATTCATTCCAAAGAAAGAAAGAAAGAAAGAAAGAAAGAAAGAAAGAAAGAAAGAAAGAAAGAGGAGTGTTGGATTATAAGCCTGAGTGTCAATCCACACATCTGCCTGGGAAGTACAGATGAAATTGGTTCATGCTGGGATTCACAAAGACTGAATTTCTAAGCATCCATGGAAGAAAAAGAATTGGAAGAATTGTTCATTGTTGGTGCTAAGTGAAGTACAGAAGATACAGAGCAGAGCTTGAGGTACTGTGTTACATTCTGGTTATGTACAGTGTTGTACTTAACAGAACTTGATGCAGTCATTAGCTATGCTGAAGACTGAAGAGGAAGTTTTATGGCCCCCTACGAATAGCAGCTTGAGAATGGAAGCAACTAATTGCTGCCCTTTGTAAAATGTCTGTTCTAAATTCAACGATAGAAAAGTACATCGTCTGTGTTCTTGAGGGAAGTTTCTAGTCAATAGTGACTGCTTCGTCATGCTCTTGACACAGCTTAGAGGCTACAAATTGCCACTGCAAGGCAAAAACGGATGTAGGCATTTGTTGCAAAGCATAGCCTTCAACATGCAAAGTGTACGTTGGTTGTGGTATGTCAAAAACAGTTTATTTGGTCATTAAAAGTTTGAAGATCATCTCCCTGAAGTGACACAAAAAAGGTTATTGGGATGTTCTGGCCCCATCCAGTTCTCCTAGAGGAAGGGTAAAACTGTGATTGGCTTTGTACACATGCAACAAAATGAGGAGACTACACTGTTATTGCACTATTATTCCGCTTTAATTGCCATGGCAATATTGCACGGAATCCTGAGAAATGCAGTTTAGGAAGATGCATTTAGAATTCTCAGCCAGAGAGCTCCAGTGCTTCACCAAACCACAAACCCCAGAATTCCACAGTCGGGACAGTGAAAGTGGAATAATAGCACTATAACTGTGTAGTGTTATTAGGCTCCAAGTGTGGGCTGCACCATTTGCACGTGGCAAACTGCTTTTTAAAAAAACGTTCCCTTGCATGAAAACAACATTTCCCTGGAAGTGCAAAGTTAGGACATTGAGGGAAAATGCATGCCTCATTATTTGCACAGATTTCTTATTTTTATGTGTGCGTGGTGTATAATCTGAAAATAATACCTTGCTAAAAAGCAATCACAAGGTATAACTGGACTAAATTATCTTTGTTGGCTGAGGGTTTCCTATGTCTGTTCTATCCTATTTAAAAGAGTGAAACTGACATTGTTGTGTACATTTCTCTATGTGCCTGAATTATCTACGTGTCCTCTAAGTCTATAGCACAAGGCGCCTACTAAGAGGTTGATGGACTCTCCTTTCTTGGAGATTTTTGGAGACCAGATATCCAGCTCTCAAACGTGTTTTAAAGAGAATCATAGAATCATAGAAGTGGAAGAGAACACAGAGGCCATCCAGTCCAACCCCCTGCCATGCAGGAACACACATCAAAGCACTCCTGACAGATGGCCATCCACCCTCTGTTTAAAAACCTCCAAGGAAGGAGACTCCATCACATTCCGTTGAATCAGCACATGCCACAGCCAAACAGCTCTGACCATCAGGAAGTTCTTCTTGAAGTTCAGGTGGAATCTCCTTTCCTACAGCTTCAATCTATTGCTCCTTGTCCTAGTCTCTGGAGCAGTGGAAAACAGCCCCACTCCCCCCTTCACATGATATTCCTTCAAATATTTAAACATGGCTATCATGTCCCCTCTTAACCTTCTCTTCCACAGACTAAAGATACCTAGTTCCGTAAGCTGCTACTCATGGGGCATGGCTTCCAGACCCTTCACCATTTTGGTCACCCTCCTCTGGACATGTTCCAGCTTGTCAATATCCTTCTTGAAATGAGGTGTCCAGAACTGGAAACAGTATTCCAGATGACATCTAAGCAAAGCAGAATAGAGTGGTATCAATACCTCCTTTGATGCAACCATACTCCTTTTGATGCAACCAAGAATGGCTTCTGCATCACACTACTGACTCATGTTCACCTTGTGATCTACCAAGACTCCTAGATAACATGTACTGCTATCCAGCCACGCGTCCCCCATCCTATATTTGTACATTCCATTTTTTCTGCCTAACTGTAGGAGCTTACATTTCTCTTTGTTGAAATTCATTTTGTTAGCTTTGGCCCAGCTCTCCAAACTCTCAAGATCATTTTGTCAAGTTCTGGGGCATTAGCAACCCCTCCCAATTTGGTGTCATTTGCAAATTTGATCAGCATGCCCTCTATTCCTTCATCCAAGTCATTGATAAAGATGTTGAAAAGCACTGGGCCCAGGACAGAACCCTGTGGCACCCCACTAGTCACTTCTTTCCAGGATGAAGAGAAGCCATTGATAAGCACCCTTTGGGTTCGGTCGGTCAACCAATTACAAATCTACCTGACAGTAGCCTTGTCCAGCCGACATTTTACTAGTTTCTTTGCAAGAATGTCATAGGGAACTTTTTCAAAGTCCTTACCGAAATCAAGATATGCTGTGTCCACAGCATTCCCTTCATCTGTCAAGCTTGTAACTCTATCATAAAAAGAAATAAGATTAGTCTGGCATGACTTATTTCTGAAAAATCCATGTTGACTTTTAGTGATTATGGCATTGCTTTCTAAGTAATTACAAACTGACTGCTTAATGATCTGCTCTAGGATCTTTCCTGGTATTGATGTCAGACTGACCGGGCAACTTCAATACCAGGAAAGATCCTAGAGCAGATCATTAAACAGTCAGTTAAAGATGAATTCCTGCACTGACAGGGGATTGGTATTGGTGTTCGTTTCATTTCTGTGGTACCACTGATGTCTATCTGTTGCCTAAACATGCAGGCAGTGATGCATTCTAGTCAGGACATGAGAGTGGAAGTCGGGGATAGAGATGCAACATTTCTGAAAATTTTGAAGCCATGGCAGGGGCAGGGAACCTTTTTTCCTGGAAAAAGTAGAACATTTTGGAAAAACAGAAAACTGTATTACCCATTGTTTTTGTTGTGTGCCTTCAGCTAATTTCTGACTTATGACAACCCTAAAGGCAAACTTATCAAAGGGTTTTCTGAGTAAGATTTCTTCAGAGGTGGTCCTCTGAGGCTGAGAGAATGTGACTTGCCCAAGGTGACTCAGTGGGTTTCTATGGCTGAGCAGAGATTCATAGTCCGACGCTCCAATCTGTATACCATGCTGGGTCTCTGTATTACCCTTTACAGACTGAAAATCACTTTGTTGCTTTAGGAAGAATCAGTCACAAAGACAAACCAAAAACAAAATGAGCAATAACAGGAAAAAAAAACAAACACATATTCAGGAGTAGCCGTTTTGGCCATGCAGCAAAATACTGTAAAATCCAAAATCCAGAAAACAGTGATATGTTTTTGGAACCAACTAAAAAGCATAAAATAGATCATGCAAGGTTTCAGCTCCATGGCTTCCTCATCAGACAAGAGATGTTAAAAAATCATGCAGGACAAGTAAAGTGGCGATGTTAGAGTCACAGGCCCACATTTTGTATCTGATGTTGTTTCTGTTGTGGTTCAGTTAATCTGGGGGGATTTCAGTGCAGGCATAGGCCCTTGGCCACGTGGGAACTGAGATGATGGACAGTAGACCTGAAACTCCATTAGCTGCAGGAAAGTAACTTATCTTGGAATCTAGGCTGTCTCTGTCCTTTGTGAGGCCATAGGCTCCTTTCTTAGACTAAAAAAATTGAATTTTTCAAGACATCTGTGTACTGCTGTATCTGGAAAAATGTTAGATGTTGTATAGGTGAAACCTGCCAATTACAGTCCAATGAAAAAGCTGTACCTTTTGTTCAAGGTAGAAATTACAGAGAGTTAAATCCCAGTCCCCTAACTCTCTCTTGCATAGGATTCCTCTGTTGTGGCTACATTCAGTATTTTCAAATTCAGGAAACATGAGGGGGTTGGTCATACAGCAAAATACAACAAAATCCACAAAAACAATACAGTCAGACCTCCACTTTTGCGGGTTTCACTTTGGTGGATTTGATTATTCACGGATTATTTGCTGTTACCTCTGCTGCCTCCCTAGGCCATTTTTAATAGGGACCGCAAGCCTCGTGAGACTGAGAAACTGTGAACAAGGCTTGTAAGTCCCTCTTTAAAAATGATGCGAGGCAGCAGTGGAGGTGGCTGTAAGCGCCACCAGCCCCCTACTTCTGCCTTGTGAAGGAACCCTGGTGCCTCAAAGGAATCTACAGTGAGTTGAATATGGTTATCTTTTTTGTGTGTGTTAAATACAGTTTGGGAGGGCCTAGAGTTATTCACAATTATTCCATTTTCACGAGGGTCCTGTGCCCCTAACCCTAGCTCATGTAGAGGGATGACTGTAATATCTTTATTCGGCCAACTAAAATGCACAAAATATATTGTGCAAACTTTTGAAGTTCCTTTGGCTTCTGCAGCAGGCAAAAAATGTTTAAAAAATCATACAGGAGAAGAAAAGTAGGGAAGTTAGAGTCAGAGGCCAACATTTTAAAATCATAGAGTTGGAAGAGACCCCAGGGGTCATCCAGTCCAACCCCCTTCTGCCATGCAGGAACATCCCAAAGCACTCCCGACAGATGGCCATCTAGCCTCTGCTTAAAAACCTCCAAGGAAGGAGACTCCACTACACTCCGAGGCAGCATCTTCCACTGACGGACAGCCCTGACTGTCTGGAAGTTCTTCCTGAGGTTCAGGTGGAATCTCCTTTCCTGCAGCTTGAATCCATTGCTCCTTGTCCTGGTCTCTAGAGCAGCAGAAAACAAGCCCTCTCCCTCCTCGACATGACATCCCTTCAGATATTTAAACATAGCTTTCATGTATCCAATACATGGCTATTTTGTATCAGAAGTTGTTTCTGTTGTAACTCAATTGGTCTGGAGGGATCTTAGCACAGGTTGAAGTTGCTCCCCTCTTGAGCATGTGGACCAAGAGGAAAACTTCAATGCTATTAAAACAAAATTATTTCGTGTCCTCTCACCCCCCCCCCACCATAGCGTCAGACACAAAGCACTTATTCCCACATAAGAAAATGAGTAAAGGAAGCCAGGATCAGAAATTACAATGATTTGATGTTGTATACCAGTGCTTCTCTTTCTTTAAAATATATTAAGCAGCTCTGCTGCATTTGAGAATTCTTTTCATTCTGCTGAATGGATTCCTTGTTTAAAGATATGAAGGGTTGGGGAGGGGGGAAAAAAATTGGAAAAATTTGGGGAAAAACTGTTGTCTCATTTTTTTCTAAACAATTTCCAGAAAAATTGGTAAAATAGTTTATGTAATGTTTCCCTTTAGAATTATGAATAAAATGTTTAAGACAAGGTGTTCATATATTTACTTCTTCTATTGTTTCTCAAACAATGGCCATTTCTGCACTACACTCTTATAGCGGTATTATTCCACTTTCAACATCCTATGGAATCCTGGGGTTTGCAATTTAGGGAGGGACCAGCCAGCCCCTCCCTAGACTGCAAACCCCAGGTTCCATAGGAAGTTGAAAGTGGAATAATCGCACTATTACAGTCTTATGTGGAAATGGTCAATGATGTACATCAGTGCTACTCAGAGTGGTGGTCCACAGACCAGTATCAATACATAGCCCATCAGCTGCCAGTCCAAAGTGAGTTTCCAGGAAAGAAAAAAAACATGTGTAGTCCATGGGCACTAATATTGTAGTGGTCCCTGGTACATTTGTGGGTGGAAAAACTATCTGATATTGGGAGCTAGCTTCACAGGAAGCCTTCCTCCCCTGTTGCACCACAGTTACTGGGCTTGTAGCACAATCAAAAATGTGGGAGAATAAGATATGGATTTAGTGACTTTCCTCCAGGAATCCGGAGGTTTTCCTCTTGAAGTAGGAAGTAGTCCAAGTGGACCAATAGTCTCACTTTGTATAAAATGGCTTCACCTGAAAAGCCATGGGGGCAATTTTGGTTCAGCCCGAAACATAATGCAGACCCAGGAGATCAGTTACCCATTCTGGAGCTAATATCACTGTGTACTTACTTCACAACTAAAGCAACAACACAAGCAGACCAAACACATACTGGCACAATTTGGTTTATATACTCCAACAGATTTTCACAGTGTAACTGAAATAATGTTCTTTCCATTATTCAATGCAGCAATTGCATTTGTTCACATTTACTATTCTTGAAAAAGTTGTCAAGTTTCAGCCTGGCGAGTTGAATGGAATGGAACAAGGACTTGAAACAATTTTTAAGATGTCTGTGGGTGGGTGGGGAGAAGTCAAGATTGGCAAGCAGGTCATTATTATTTTTGACTACGTGCAGGTATGTTCTTTTTAAAAAACAATAAAAGCACAACGTGCACATATGTGTCTTCACATACATACATATGTATTGTGACTTATTGTTGACGTATGGTGACCCTGTGAATTTCATAAGGTTTTCTTTGGCATGGAAAGGTGGTTTTGCCAAGTCCTTCCTCTGAAGTATAACTTACAGGATCTGGTGTTCATTGGTGGTCTCCCATTCAAGTACTAACCAGGGCTGACCCTGCTTAGTGTCCAAGATCAGATAGGTCCTGTTGTTTTTAGGGTATTTAATCCCTTTACACTGCATTAAAGCAATCATCATCATCATCATCATCCACATGAAGGTGGTAACAATTTGAGTACCACGTAAGCAAAGCTAGTAGAAAAGGTAATGGTTTGGACAAGGTCTTTGGGAAACAAGAGTTTGAATCTTGCCCATGAAAACCCAGTGGGTGATCTTGAAGAAAGCACACTCTCTCAGGCAATGGTAAGTTCCCTCTGAACAAAATTTGCCAAGGGAAAAAAAAAATCCTGATAGGGTCACCTTAGGATCGTCACGAGTCAGAAATTACTTGAAAGCACACAACAAAGTAATCTTCTCATGGCTAATTCCTGAGTTTGCTACATAGAAGTCTTTCTGGTCCAATTTTGCCAGATCATTTGGAGGGGGGGTGCTCAGCACTCTCAGCTAGTCTTAAGGGAGACTGAAACCCCCTGTCCCCCTCATTCCAGATCCATAGAATGGAAAATAGTAAAGTGCGTGGCTCCAACCAGATATATGTTTATACCTCCTCTGTTCTTACATCATCCCAGTTCTGCTTGCTATAACTGCTTACTGCTGATGTTACCTTGATTTTGTGAATGGTCAACAAGGTTTTCTTCTCACTTCCAATCTAAACCCTTATCCTTTTATGTTAAGGATTGCTAAGTGTGGATGAAATTTACATGGGCCAAAGATCAGGGGTATATAACATTCACTCTAGTGCATAAGTTAATTGCTGTTACAGTATACATGTTGTAGAATCAGAGATTCTTATGAATTATTTACTTGCTGCCACCATCTATGAATCTGAAGTAGCAAAAATGCATAGACACAAATATAACCTGCACCAATTATCAGTTCAAAAGTAATCATTCTTTTCCAGAGAGGTACACAGAGGAGGTCTTTAAATTCTTTGCCTTCTTTGTGGCCAAAGACATCAAAAAGAACCATTTCACTAAATTTCTAGGGGTGTGTGTTAAAAAATTCTCCCCATTTTTTGCATGGGGCCACTCATTAAGTACAACTGTTTCCTTGACTACAATGTTGCACCTTCCTTTATGCCTTGATCTTAACTGCAAAGTGCTGTGGATTGGTAAGAAGGTGGATCATTATTGAAAAAATGGTGGAAAATATTTGGGGGGAAAAAATCTGCCATGACCTTTTTTCTGTAGGGAGAAGAAAAATTTCTGAAACCTTATTCATAGAATCATAGAGTTGGAAGAGAGTCCATGGGGAATTAAGTCCAACTGCATGCTGCCCCAAATGGTAGGAACAGGTCTAATGGGTCTAAATTTTTTTAGTAGATTTTGACCGAACTTTAGAATGAACAGTTTGACAGTAAGTGCCGTTTGACCATGGAACCAATTATACAGAGAGTTTGTGAAGTCTCTTTCCCTTTGCCTTCATCCAATCCATTACTAAAATCAGAGACTGATTTAATGACAAGACAGCTACCTTGGATTTTGTTGGAAAGAAGAGACACAGTTGGCACTGGTGGCATGGAACCTCTGACCTCAAGTCAACCTCCTCCAACAATGAATAGAATGGGTAACAGAACAAAGCCTAAGACTCCCAAACTCATTAGCTAAAGAGCCAAGCAAGAATCCCTCTGTTACCCTGTTTACTGGGAGGGACACCTATATGAGCTCTCAATTAACTAAGTTTGGGGAAATTAGCTAGAACACAAGTTAGCAATGCAAGAGGCAGGGCAACGCAGCGGAATCTTTTACCCAATGTCTACGCGGTCAGGCCAAGCCAAGGAGCACACCAAGTTTAAGAATAATTGAGATTTTATTAAATACAGACAAACAGTATATGCAACTCACTCACACAAGTAACTATAAAAATAAAGGTTGGAGTGGTATAGAGGGATTTTGAGAGGGATTGTTGAATTGGGTGATACGACACCTGTCCTGAAGCCTGGAGAGGTCTGAAGATTGAGTTCGTTGGTTTGGAGTCTCAGTATGTGGGACTGAGGGGACAGCTCACCAAACAAAGCGGCAGCAAGGCTGGATGGAAGTCCGGAGCGATCCGAGGATGGTCCCAGAATCAGGGGGGTTTTATAGGGAGAAATGTAACTGCAGGCTATTCCGTACTTGGGGGAAACAATGAGTTTCGGGTGCGAGACAAAGCTTTGGAAAGGTCAGAATTTAGCATGATTGAGTTTGGTCCGAATTGACAAAGAGGTAGACAGTATGCAAATACTCATTGCTTGGCATTTGAGTATCCAGCTTGCCAAGTTGCCTGCTCAGGGCAGGGAGTCCTTTGTAAGCAGCGTGCATACATAATAAGGGTGTTTGCAGAGAGGTCTCCTAAAGCAGCATTTGATGGCCGAGCCTAGTTCTGTGCTTGTCTGGGGGCCTCACAAACACGTGGAGAGGGGTGGTGGAAGAAAGCCAAATTATTGATATCAAAATGATATCTTTATGCTATCTCCAAGGAGGCCTAACCTGCAGTAACACATCAGCACAGATCTTGGACTCCTACCTCTCAGAAGCAACAGAATCATTATAAAACAATGTCTGCAAGTCCAATCCTAATGATGTGGCCCAGAAAGATACCATGGATATCAAAAACTGCCATGAGGTTCAGAGGAATCCATAGGGACACTCTCAAGCTGTCCAGCTCCTGGTGTATGTCATTCCTGAAGGTGACCAAAGTCATTTTTGATTCTAAGATTCAGCTCGTGGAATGACCCTGCCAATCCCCAGAGGAGATGTGGAAGGGAACTCTGCTGAGAGGAACAGAAGCAGAGGTTTGTGGGCCTGACAGGACATCTTGAGAAGGATGTTGTCCCCATGGGGTAAAAATACTTGCTGTTGACCTCTCAAGCCCACTGACCCCTTCCTTTTGGTCCATGTGGGTACTAATGACATGCAAAGCATAGCAAATTACAAGGGATTATGAAATTCTTAGTAGTCTTCTTTCTCCAACAGCTGGCACCTTGAAATAACAGTCTTGTTTCACCTGGCCTAAACTTTCTTGGAAAGCAAGCCAGTCCATCAGACTCAGCCTAGAATGTTGCTGCTCTAGCTGATATTTACATATATATATATATTTACATATATATTTACATATATTGCATGGGTGGGGGATGTGGCAAGATTGAAAATATGCATATTTTAATAATTTGTTTAAAACAATGATTGGTAAAAGATAGTAGTGGTGTGGTAAGAATGGACATCCTAGTGTAGATAGAGAGATTACCACATGTATTGTGATTTAAAAACAAATTCCTATCCAAATTATAACAGATAAGAGTTTGACCTCTAGAGGAATGGGGTGAGATGAGGAGTAAATCAGTAGCATCAGAGAGAGTAGAAATGCAATAAGTACAATGAAAATTGCCTAGATAGTGGTCATTCATTCATAGCAGCTGGATAAATTAGCCCAGGCAGGTCGTGAGCTAAAAGCCTTTGACTGTATTCAAGATGCAGGAAACAAAGCTGATCCTTTTGGTGAATTCCTGTTCAGCTGTTTCCTCTTGGAATATGTCTTGAAAGTTATTTCATTCAAAGCTGTTTACCTTGAGGTCAGAGGCAAAGTGTCCTGGGAGACTGAAGAGTGAAGCTACTTCCCCACTGTATTGCCATTTTTGATATCAGATTTATGTTCATTTATTCTCTTATGTGGGGACTGGCCTGTTTGTCCTTAAGTGAAACACTGCTGGGACAGGATGGCAAGTAACATACTGAAAGAAACCAGGAGGCAGGGCCAATGAGTAAAATCGGAAAGGAAAGACATGGCATAGCTAGGTAGACCTTGGCCATTTCCGCACTAGCCTATTATAGCGCTATCATTCCACTTTCAACATCCCATGGAATCCTGGGGTTTGCAGTTTAGGGAGGGGCCTCAAGGGCCCCTCCCTAAACTGCAAACCCCAGGATTCCATGAGATGTTGAAAGTGGAATGATAGCGCTATAATAGGCTAGTGCGGAAATGGCCTCAGGCTCAAGCCAGATACATGAGGGAGGTTTTTCAGCCTCAATGTAGCTTACACAACTCGTGAAGGCACCGGGCTGAGGGTGGGCCAGTCCATGTGGTCTTGCTGATGCATTAATTGAACGGTGGGGCACGCCAAAAGTAACAAGAAAACACATGCCGGCTACCAGAGACATTAAAAACAATAAAAAGGGTTTTTTAAAATATGTCCGCAGCAAAAGGAAAAAGAAGGAGACGGTAGGGTCGCTGCACAGAGAAAACGGCGAATTACTCACAGGGGGAAGAGAAAAGGCAGAACTACTTAACACCTTCTTTGCCTCCGTTTTTTCCCAGAAGGATACAAGCACTCAACCTGGCGGTTGGGGAGCAGGGGAGGAAGCAGAGGAAATGAGGCACATAATAGGTAGAGAGGTGGTACAGGAATACCCGGCCATATTGGATGAATTCAAGTCTCCAGGGCCAGATGAATTGCATCCTAGGATATTAAAAGAGCTGGCAGAGGTCATTTCGGAACCGCTTGCTATAATCTTTGAGAAATCTTGGAGGACAGGAGAAGTTCCAGCAGACTGGAAGAAAGCAAATGTTATCCCCATCTTCAAGAAGGGAAAAAAAAGAGGACCCAAATAATTATCGCCCAGTCAGCCTGACATCAGTACCCGGAAAGATCCTGGGGCAGATCATTAAGCAGTCAGTTTCTAATCACTTAGAAAACACCGCGGTAATCACGAGAAGTCAACATGGATTTCTCAAAAATAAGTCATGCCAGACTAATCTTATCTCTTTTTATGACAAAGTTACTAGCTTGATAGATGAAAGGAATGCTGTGGATGTAGCATATCTCAAATTCAGTAAGGCCTTTGACAAAGTCCCCCATGACATTCTTGCAATGAAGCTGGTAAAACGTGGGCTGGACAGGGCTACTGTTAATTGGATTTGTAATTGATTGACCGACCGAACCCAAGGGGTGATCACGAATGGCTGCTTTTCATCCTGGAGAGAAGTGACTAGTGGGGTGCCACAGGGTTCTGTCCTGGGTCCAGTGCTGTTCAATATTTTTATCAATGACTTGGATGAAGGAATAGAGGGCATGCTCATCAAATTTGCAGATGACACCAAATTGGGAGGGGTTGCTAATACGCCAGAGGACAGGAGCAAAATTCAAAATGACCTGGACAGCTTGGAGAGCTGGGCCAAGGCGAACAAAATGAAATTCAACAGAGAGAAGTGTAAAGTCCAGCACTGAGGTAGAAAAAATGGAATACAGAAATATAGGATGGGGGACACGTGGCTGGATAGCAGTACGTGTGAAAGGGATCTAGGAGTCTTCATAGACCACAAGCTGAACATGAGTCAGCAGTGTGATGCGGCAGCCAAGAAAGCCAATGCAATTCTCGGCCGCATCAATAGGAGTATGGTGTCTAGATCGAGGGAGGTGCTGGTACCACTCTACTCTGCTTTGGTTAGACCCCATCTTGAATACCGTGTCCAGTTCTGGGCATCCCAATTCAAGAAGGATATTGACAAGCTGGAGCAAGTCCAGAGGAGGGCGACCAAAATGGTGAGAGGCCTGGAAGTCATGCCCTATGGGGATAGACTTAGAGAGCTGGGGATGTTTAGTCTGCAGAAGAGAAGGTTAAGAGGGGACATGATAGCCATGTTTAAATATTTGAAGGGATGCCACGTAGAGGAAGGAGGGGACTTGTTTTCTGCTGCTCCAGAGACCAGGACAAGGAGCAATGGATTCAAGCTGCAGGAAAGGAGATTCCACCCGAACCTCAGGAAGAACTTCCTGACAGTCAGGGCTGCCTGGCAGTGGAATCTGCTGCCTCAGAGTGTAGTGGAGTCTCCTTCCTTGGAGGTTTTTAAGCAGAGGCTGGATGGCCATCTGTCGGGATTGCTTTGAGGGTGTTCTTGCATAGCAGGGGGTTGGACTGGATGGCCCCTGAGGTCTCTTCCAACTCTAGATTTCTATGATTCTATGATTCTATACCATACCCAGATTAAATTGTCTCGCGGGTGATATAGGCTTGCCATATGCATTTGTTGGCTTCTGCTGTGATTTAAACAGAGTTGTTAGCAAAATGTGTCACAATAGCCCAGGAGAGGTCTGCATAATAGTTGCTTCTCCGTTTTTTGGGAGTGTAGGGACGTTGTCTTATTATTCCAGAGTTCTTGCTAGTCAGTTTAATTTGTGAAGGTCTTTCAGCAAATTGGAACCAAGAAGAATAAAAACTAACATTTCAAAATATCTCCACAATACCATAAAAAAACTCTTCTTGCATGAAAAATCCCTAAACCATATTCTCAATCAAAAACATTAAATAGATTCTGCTGTTGAAAGCATAACCATCCACAGTTTTCTTTTGAAACAGGCCAAGTGTTTCTGAGGCAAAATGCTTCTCCTTTGCATGCAAGTCACACTTTAATGAACTCAACACTCAACAAAGCTTTTCTGATGAAAGGAAGACGCACAGGCCATTTGAGTAAAGGTGCCTCAATTGTGATGGTAATGAGAACCAACTGAAACTAGCCATTTTAAGGTATTGATTTTTTTTTCTAGGTTAATTCTAGGATGTGAATTTTAACATCAGATGTATCTTGACACCTAACAGCTGCTTCGGCTGCCGACTATATTCATTTATATCCCACCTTTCCCCCAAAAAAATTTAACACCAGAACAAATTAAAACATACAAGAATATTAGTAAAATATATAAGTTATTTTAAAAGCAATTGAATATCCAGATCGTATTTTTAGAAGCAATTAATCTGTACATACATACATACATTTACTTCGGTCAATGACCAGCATAAGAAACAAATTAATCTATAGAATTAAAAACATTGAACCATTTAAAAATTCGTTTAAAAATATTTTAGAATTTATTAATCAATTTAAAAATGAAATAACACTCCATTAAATCCCATTGCAGTCAATTCCTAAAGGCCTGTTGAAATAGAAAGTTCTGAACTAGTGCTACTCATGCTGATCAAATTTGCAGATGACACCAAATTGGGAGGGGTTGCTAATACGCCAGAGGGCAGGATCAAAATTCAAAATGACCTGGATAGATTGGAGAGCTGAGCCAGGGCGAACAAAATGAAATTCAACAGAGAGAAATGTAAGGTCCTACACTTAGGCAGAAATAATGGAATCCACAAATATAGGATGGGCGACACGTGGCTGGATAGCAGTACGTGTGAAAGGGATCTAGGAGTCTTCATAGACCACAAGCTGAACATGAGTCAGCAGTGTGATGCGGCAGCCAAGAAAGCCAATGCAATTCTTGGCTGCATCAATAGGAGTATGGTGTCTAGATCGAGGGAGGTGCTGGTACCACTCTACTCTGCTTTGGTTAGACCCCATCTTGAATACCGTGTCCAGTTCTGGGCACCCCAATTCAAGAAGGATATTGACAAGCTGGAGCAAGTCCAGAGGAGGGCGACCAAAATGGTGAGAGGTCTGGAAGCCATGCCCTATGAGGATAGACTTAGAGAGCTGGGGATGTTTAGTCTGCAGAAGAGGAGGTTAAGAGGGGACATGATAGCCATGTTTAAATATTTGAAGGGACGCCACGTAGAGGAAGGAGGGGACTTGTTTTCTGCTGCTCCAGAGACCAGGACAAGGAGCAATGGATTCAAGCTGCAGGAAAGGAGATTCCACCTGAACCTCAGGAAGAACTTCCTGGCAGTCAGGGCTGTCCGGCAGTGGAATCTGCTGCCTCGGAGTGTAGTGGAGTCTCCTTCCTTGGAGGTTTTTAAGCAGAGGCTTGATGGTCATCTGTCGGGATTGATTTGAGGGTGTTCCTGCATGGCAGGGGGTTGGACTGGATGGCCTGTGTGGTCTCTTCCAACTTTGAATTTCTATGATTCTATGATTCTATGGCACTCTGGGTGAGGACCCCAGATATCATTTTGATATCAAACAATTCAGCCTTAGTTTGACCTTTTTCCAGCCACTCCACTCCACTCCACGTGTTTGCGAAGTTCTCCAGACAAGCACGGACTCCACTCCACGTGTTTGCGAAGTTCTCCAGACAAGCACGGACAGAGTGCAGCCGCTAATGGTTTTGCATTCCAGACCCCACTGAGGCCAGCAACTCCAGCCTTGCTCCTAGCTTCAGGGAACTTCCATCTGCAAATTTTACAATAGCAGCACGGCTCTAAGCCAAGCCATTCCTTTATGTTGGGCCATCAACGTACCAGCCACGCTATTGTCTTCAAGAGCAAATTCAATCATGTTAAACTTGACCTTTCCAAATCCTTTGTCCAGTGCTAAAAACCCTTTTGTTCTCACCTGGCTTGCCATAGCCGGTAGGCACAAACTCCCCTATAAAAACCCCGCATTTCCAAACGGTCTTCGGACTACTTTGGACTGCCATCCCGCCTTGCTGCTGGTTTGTCTAAGGAGCTCCCCTCAGCCGGCCCCGCTGAGCTTTCTTCCCCGGAACCCCATCTTTCTCTACAGGACTACGAGACCAGGTGTCGCATCACCCATTTTTCCCAACTTCTCTGTTTCCAATTCTAAGTTAGCTAGTCTGTGTGTTGTTTTATTTTCTATTTACCTGTCAATAAAACTGTTATTTTTTTGGTTACTTTTAAATTAGTTTGCCTGCTTCCTGACCTGAAGCTGTAGACATTGGGTTTAAAGGTCCCTGCTAAGTTACCCTGCCTTTCATTTAGTCAAGAGAGTGCTCCAGCTAAATTCCCCCAACTTGTACTTTTAATTGGCAATGTGGGTGCCCCTCCCAGGACCCCTCAACATTCAGGGTAACACTAGCAGCAGAAGGAGATCAACAAAGGAGCCATCCTAGACTCCCTGGGAGGCAGCGTTACCCTGCTTGCTGGGGGTCCCTTAGGGAATTCCTAACACCCATCAAAATTATCACTTGTGGGGAAAATCAGCTATGAACACTGCTGTAGCAATGCAAAGAGAGCAGAGTAATTAAGGATCTTGAGCCCAGCATTTCTGGAGTTGGATCACTGAGAATCAGGTTACTGTTCAAATTTCAGTGTTTTATTGTAAAAGATGTCAAAATCCATACATTCACTCTTGTTGCACTCACTCACACAATCATATAAGATGCTATAGAAATCAGAAAGAGGCAAAAATTAAGAGAGAGAGAGACATAGGGGTTTTGCCTAATACTGTACCAATCCAGAAGTCTTCAGCTGGGAAAAGACAAGCCAAGAGCCCAACACAGCCTAGGACTAAAGGGAGCTTCCACTGGCAGAGGGACTGCTTGCCAGTCAAGTCTGGGAGAACTCCGAAAACGGAGTCTAAAATGGGATCTAGTTGAACATGTCCTGGGAACCAGATGGCTGAATTTTTATGAAGATGAATCTCAGCTTTTTAGTTCAAAGAAAATACAGCCAGGCATCCTTGTAGTTCCCTGCAGGATGACTGTCTCATCCGAGGATGCATGCTCCAAGGTGTCACATTCCTGGTTGTTTGAAATGTTAATTTGATCCCAGAGACCTCTTGTCTCCTGTTGCTGCTATTATTGCTGAAAACCCATTCAAATGGTTCTGTGTGAAGTATCTCCGAGCTTCACCTAGGATGCATAACACCATAGCTCTGCTTGCCTACTTGACCTTCCAGTAGATCTCTATGGTTCATTATGTTTGATATAAAATAATTATGCTCCTCAGGACATAGTATATAGGTGTGGTAATAGGAGTTTCAAAGGATCTTTCTGCACTAGTGCTATTATTCCACTTTCAACCTCCTATGGAATCCTGGTATTTGCACTTTAGAAATTCTCAGCCAGAGAGATCTTTGTCCTCAGTAAACTACAAACCCCAGAATTCCACAGGATGTTGAAAGTGGAATAATAGCACTATAACAGTGTGGTGAGGAAAGACCCAAAGTCTGAAAGCAGCCACTTCAGAATGCCTTCTCCCTTATAGCAGCTAGACATGTCTGGGAAGGTGGTGGGCCTGGGAGAAGGTCCTTCTGTAAAGATCATAGAGGTCAGGGAAACTCATACCAGGAGACACAGTCCTTCAGATATCCTGGACCCAAGCCACCTAAGACTTTAGATTAGTGAAGGAATGGGTGATTCTGAAGAATGTCAACTGGTTCTTTGTGTGAAAAAAATAAATAAAGGTGCCCTGGTGAGGATGATGCCATAGGAGTGTCTGGACAAAGCAAAAATCAGACTTGGGCAATATTAAGATCACTAAAATCTCATAAATGTTCTTGAACTGTTCATGGGATAGGATGTTTCAAAAAATGAGATGGAAAAGAGATAGAAGTGGCCCTAAGTCAGGCGAAAGAGGATAGTCTTTGGATCTGGAGCTGAGGTTGCAGGCTGGAATAATAAACTTTAGCTGCTATGATATCAAACTACACATTGAGGGATGCAGAATCACAGGCTGGAATCCTGTTTGTGACATAACCACAGATAACCTGGCATTATGTGCATGTATGCCATTTGGGGGATGTTGAGCAAGGAAGTGTTCATTGTAGAGTTGGGCTATCAGCAAGGGTCATCTAGTCCAACCTACTGCAAGTGCAGGAATCCACAGCCAAACCATCCCTGAGAGGTGGCCATATAATCTGATTAAAAACCTCCAATGAGGGGAATCCACCACTTTCCAAAACAGCCCATTCTCCAGTTAAACAGCTCTTACCATCAGGAAATTCTTCCTAATGTTGAACCTGAATTTTGCTTTCTGGTAAGTTAATTTCATTGATTTAGATCCTACCCTGCCCTGGAGCAGTAGAAAGCTATTGGATTACCGTCTGTTGTGGACTCCTTAGGACTGGATTTTGTGGATCAGCAGCGGTTGTACTATATGTCTTTTCAAATGCTACTGTTGTATCATTCTATGGAAAGGGAAACATTACAACAAATGTATTTACATCCCATTTTTCCTCTCAGAATTGAGACTCAAAGTGGTTCATAATATTAAAAAAAAAATACAATTCAAAACTACCAAAAGTGAACAATAAAATATAATGAAACTATGTACAATAGTAAAACAATTCAAAGAAGTTCAAGTTCAAAGAATAAAATGCAGTCAAAAAGACAAAAAGCTCTTAAAAACAGTTCAGTTAAAACAATACAGTACTCTCTACCCTGTTCCTTAAAAAACTTTCTGTTTTAAAAGCCTGTCTGAATAAAAAGGTTTTTGCCACCAACTGTCCTTGCAATGGTGTGGAACTGAGAGAAGGGCCTCTCTTGATGATCTCAGAGCCTGGGCCAGCTCAGACAGGAAGACAACATCTGCCATATAGCTTGGACCCAAGCCAGATAGGACTTTATAGGTCATAGCCAACACTTTGAGTTGTGCCTGGAAACAGACTGACTGTCAATGGAGCTGTTTTTAATTGGCCATATTATGGTCTTTGCAACCTGCTTTGATTAACAGCTTGGCTACAGCATTTTGGACCAGCTGAAGTTTCCAAACACTCTTCAAAGGCAATCCCCAAGCAGAGCATGTTCCAGTACTCCAAAAAGGATGTAACTGTCATGCTCTGCCTTGGAGACCCTGGTAGCAAGGACAAGGAGGATTCTGACTCTGAGGCAGAAGCTTCCCCAGAAGCAGGAGCTTCCCTAGAAGCTGGCCCCAAGGGAGATAATAGACAACAACATCAGGGGCCTGAGCCAGGGGAACAAACAGAGGAAGACATATCAGAAACACCTACCTTGCAAGAAAGACGCCATGAGAGGGAGGGCCTGTGCTGCTCAGCACGTTTATGTAGCAAGTGAGCTCTAATGAGGGAACACCTGTGGCGACAACATCCCTAGATTAAAGGACTCCAGCTGGCCTTTCCTCCCAGGATCAGTGACTGATCTCTTAGGTCCTGAAACTCTGTGCTATGCTCTCAGATCTGGTTTATCTTGGAACTCTGCTTGTTTGTACTATGTTTTGGATTTGCCCCTTGGACTTATTTGCTCTGGATTTACATTCTGTAAATGAGCCTTCTTTGGCTCTTGCTGTGTGAGTCGGAACTGAGCAGCTGCTCAGAATTTATTGCCTGCTTAGCCTGGGACACAGCAGTAACTAAGGCATGTACCACCATGGCCAGATCTGAAATCTCAAGGAATGGGTGCAGTTGGCACACAAAAAGGGTTGGAAGGTCATTGGTGGCTGACTCTGTCGTATCAGATCCACTCAGCTTTTACTTCTCATCAGTGGTGTATCTAGTGTAAACAGTGTCTAGGGCAAGTGTGGAAGTTGCACCCCTACTTTCTTACCCCTACCCCAGCCCTATGTGCCTGGCTTTTTTGAGCCCCCTTGGCATCAGTTCCTGGGGCATATGCCCTACTTACCCCACCTCTGCTTCTCACTTCTGTGTCTCTCTTCCAGCATGTCAACTTCATCTGAACATCATGCAGTTTCTGGGTAAGCTGCAGTGCTTTCTTGACATCCTGCTCATGTTTTTTTATATACTGACAGTTGACAAGGGAACCCAGAGTACCATACACAAAACAATTGCAGAAAAACTGTGTTTTCACAGGAAAATGCACCTATTTATTCTGTGCACATATTTCCCAAATATACATTTTTCTTAACACGAAATTTCTCAGCTGGGAACTGCATTGCAACATTATGAAAAGTGTTGGATTTTGGAAGCACAAATGAGTCAGTTTGCTTAAAAATGTACACCAGACAAAAGTCTCTGAGTGACAAATAACTTCTCTGCAGAGATACACGAATGTCTGTTTCTAGCTTGTGCCCCTGTTCTATTTAATAGTTCCTATAAATAAATAATTCCTATTTAGCAAAAGAATACAAAACATACACTTAAATACTAAAAAACATTTTCAAACCCCTTTCCTCAAAATATGCAGTTTTACATTTATTCTCTCCTAAACTATGTATCTTTAAACATTTTTGAGCTAGAACTACTTCCAAAAATTCTTGAGGTATAAGAATGGATGAATGACTAAGTTCCCCTGCCACCTCATTAATCTAAGAGGGCAGATCATGCTGATTCATAACAAAATATGGAAGACAGAATTGCTTAAAAATATATTTCATTCTTCCTGCTCTCCCTATGCCTACTTGAGATTTTTGTTCAGGCTGCACATGTAAGGTAATCCACAGGGATAAAATGGAGACAATTCTCCAAGTGTTCAATAGATGGCCGCTTGAGGTCTTCTTGTCTCTCCCACACAAATTTTTAGACACTTGCACTGAGTGGAACAGATGATAAAATTGCTATTGCAAATGAACCCAAACACTTTGGTCTTTCTCTGTAACTAAGCAGCCATCAATCAAGCACCTTGAGAATTTCCTCCAGTTTATATTGAGTGGATTATATTGGGTGTTCTCTGGTTTTTGTCTCTTTTGTACATTTAAGAGAACCAGTCTGATTTGCACCAGAAAACTGGTCAGGAGAGCACAGTTTTCTTTTGAATTGTTGCACATTCAAATTTTATGATGATCTCAACTAAAATAATTTGCTAAATTTATGTCTAAATCAGGTATTTAGGTTAAAATTGGAAAAAAAAAAAAAAAGTATACTTAAGGAACTAGTGGTCCTCAGTTTGCAAAATCTGAATCATAGAATCCTAGAGTTGGAAGAGACCCCAAGGGCCATCCAGGCCAACTCCCTGCTCTGCAGGAACACACATCAAAGCATTCCCAACAGATGGCCATCCAGCCTCTGCTTAAAAACATCCAAAGAAGGAGGAGACTCCAACACACTCCAAGGCAGCAGATTCCACTGCTGGACAGCTCTGACTGTCAGGAAGTTCTTCCTGAGGTTCAAGTGGAATCTCCTTTCCTGCTGCTTCAATCCATTGCTCCTTGTCCTAGTCTCTGGAGTGGTAAACATTACTATCATGTCCCCTCTTCACGTTCTCTTCTGCAGACTAAACATACCCAGCTCCCTAAGCCTTTCTTCATAGGGCATGGCTTCCAGACCCTTCACCATTTTGGTCGCCCTCCTCTGGACGCGTTCCAGCTTGCCGATATCCTTCTTGAATAAATGAGGCCTAACCAATGCAGAATAGAGTGGTGCCATTACCTCCCTCGATCTAGACACCATACTCCTATTGATGCAACCAAGAATGGTGTTGGCTTTCTTGGCTTTTGCATCACACACCTGACTCAAGTTCAGCTTGTTATCTACCAAGATTCCTAGATTCCTTTCACACATACTGCTATCCAGCCATGCGTCCCCCATCCTATATTTCTGTATTCCATTTTTTCTGCCTACGTGCTGGACCTTACATTTATCTCTGTTGAATTTCATTTTGTTAGCTTTGGCCCAGCTCTCCAATCTGTCAAGGTCATTTTGAATTTTGATCCTGTCCTCTGGGGTATTAGCAAGCCCTCCCAATTTGGTGTCATCTGCAAATTTGATCAGCACACCCTCCACTCCTTCATCCAAGTCATGGATGAAGATGTTGAATAGCACTGTGCCCAGGACAGAACCTTGTGGCACCCCACTAGTCACTTCTCTCCAGGATGAAAAGCAGCCATTTGTGATCACCCTTTGGGTTCGGTCGGTCAACCAAGCATATCCACCTAACAGTAGCCCTGTCCAGCCCACATTTTACTATTTTCTTTGTAAGAATGTCATGGGGAACTTTGTCAAAGGCCTTACTGAGATCAAGATATGCTACGTCTACAGCATTCCCTTCATCTATCAAGTTTGTAACACTATCATAAAGAGAGATAAGATTAGTCTGGCATGACTTATTTCTGAGAAATCCATGCTGGCTTTTAGTGATTATGGCCTTGCTTTCTAAGTAATTACAAACTGACTGTTTAATGATCTGCTCTAGGATCTTTCCTGGAATTGATGTCAGGCTGACCAGGTGATAATTACTAGGGTCCTCTTTTTTCCCCTTCTTGAAGATGGGGACGACATTTGCCCTTCTCCAGTCTGCTGGGACTTCTCCTGTTCTCCAAGAGTTCTGAAAGATTATTGCAAGTTGGTCAGAAATGACTTCTGCCGGTTCTTTTAATATCCTTGTATGTAAATCATCTGGTCCTGGAGACTTGAATTCATCTAGTTTAGCCAGATATTCCTGTAGTACTTCCTTACTTATTCTGTGCTGCACTTCCCTCACTTGCTCCCCTGCTCCCCGCACCCCAGGTTGGGTACTTCTATCCTTTTGGGGAAAAACTGAGGCAAAGAAGGTATTGAGTAGTTCTGCCTTCTCACTTCCTCCTCCTCATTAATTGGTCATCTTCTCCATGCAGTGATCCTACCATTTCCTTGTTTTTCCTTTTGCTACTGACATATCTAAAAAAAACCTTTTTTTTTTTTTTTGATGTCTCTGTCAAGACTGAATTCATTCTGTGCTTTAGCTTTTCTGACCTTCTCCACACATCTCCTGGTTATTTGCTTGAATACCTCTTTGGTGGTTTCACTATTCTTCCATTTCCTGTACATGTTTCTTTTAACACTTAGCTCAGCTGAGAGTTCTTCCATCAACCATTCCAGTTTTTTTAGAGACCTGCCATTCTTCCTCCTTATTGGCACAGTTTTGCGCCTTCAGTATCTCACTTTTAAGAAACTCCCATCCATCATGAACTCCTTTCTCTTTTAGTATTCTTGTCCATGGGATTTCAGCAAGTAACTCCCTAAGTTTAGAGAAATCAGCTTTCTTAAAGTTTAGGATGTGTATCTGGCTACACTTGGCTTTTCCTTCCCACAGGATAACAAACTCAATTGCGCCTTCAGTATCTCACTTTTAAGAAACTCCCATCCATCATGAACTCCTTTCTCTTTTAGTATTCTTGTCCATGGGATTTCAGCAAGTAACTCCCTAAGTTTAGAGAAATCAGCTTTCTTAAAGTTTAGGATGTGTATCTGGCTACACTTGGCTTTTCCTTCCCACAGGATAACAAACTCCAAGAGAGCATGATCACTCCCTCCTAAGGATCCCACCACCTCCACCTCATCGACTAGGTCATCCCTGTTGGTCAGGATCAGATCTAAAATAGCCAATCCCCTTGTCGCTTCTTCCACTTTCTGGGCCATGAAATTGTCTGCAAGGCAAGCAAGGAACCTGTTGGACCTTGAGGTCTTTGCAGAATTCGACTGCCATAAAATATCAGGATAAGTGAAATCTCCCATTAACACAGCATCTCTCCTTTTTGAATGTGTGGTCATCTGCTCCAGGAAGGCCTCATCCAAGTCCTCAGGCTGGCTCAGAGGCCTGTAGCAAACCCCCACAATCACATCCTTATTGTTTCTCACTCCCTTAATTCTCACCCAGATGCTCTCGACTTGGCTTCCCAGGTTTAAGTCATGGATTTCTTCACAGTTGAAAACATCCTTGATATATAAGGGTACTCCTCCTCCTTTCTTGTTTGGTCTATTTCTGCGATATAGGTTATACCCCCCTATTCCTACGTTTCAATCATGAGATTCATCCCACCAGGTTTCACTGATGCCTATTAAATTATATTTATTTTGTTGTACTAAGAGTTGGAGTTCATCTTGCTTATTCCCCATGCTTTGTGCATTAGTACAGAGACACTTGAGATGATGTGCCCTTTGTGGAAGTCCTGTACTAAAGTTACTTTTCCTCTCCCTGTTGGTCTCTAGTTCTACTTGGCCTGCCCTGTCTATATCATTTGGGCTATTTTTTACAGCAGTCACTGTATCCTTGCCTAGAATAATTCTGTCCCCCTCCCCAGTCAAACTCAGTTTAAAGACCCCCTGATCCATTTTGCGAGACTGTTAGCAAAAACGTTCTGGCCAATTGTTGTACCCTCCTGGCATTGGTGCCTGGGTCACATGCCCTATTTGTCCCACCCTAGATATGCCTCTGGGAAAGAAACAAAAGCAACAGGAGTCTACTACAGGCCACCAAACCAAGAAGAGGTGATAGATGATGCTTTTCAGAAACAAATCTCAGAAATCTCCAAGATGCAAGAATTAGTATTTACCAGGTACTTCAGTTACTCCGATACCTGCTGGAAGACTCTGCTAAGCATAGACTGTTCAACAAATTCCTGATGTGCCTTGCAGATAATTTCGTCTTTCAAAAGGCAGAGGATGGAATAAAGGGATCAGAAATCCTGGACTCGATCTGAACCAATAGAGAAGATTTGGTCACTGGAATCAAAGTAATCAGTACTTTAGGGGGAATTGATCATGTAATGCTAGAATTCACAATTGTGGGACTGTGCAAAGAAGTCTGAAAACAAACCTTAGATTTCAGGAAAGCTGATTTTAACAAGCTCAAGGAAATACTAGGTGGAATCCCATGGCTAAAGATACTAAAGGAAAAAAAATACCCAGCAGGGGTGAGAATTTTTGAATAAGGGGTTGTGAAAAGCTATACCTCTGTAAAACAAAGAACAGGTTCTGAAAAACACGTATTATAATCCACAAGCAAAGGAGGAGACGTGTCTCCCTGTGCTTGTCAATGGCCTATATTTTATTCTTTAAAAACCCTTGATAAATATTCTATTCTGTGAAAAGCCTAACACATTTTGGCCTCTACATTGAAAGGAATGGTGTGCTTCAGGGACTGTATCAGGAACAAACACAAATAATAATAGATTAAAATTCAGTGGACAACACAAATTAAGTAATTCAAGTTATATTCATGTAAAATATCCAGATAAAGCACCTTAGTTTCACACGGTATTTAAAAAAAAATATGCATACCATTCAATATATCAACAGTAGAAATTTTGTGAGTTGGTAAAAAAAAAATCTCTGTACATGAACTGGACTGTTAATAAAAGCAGGACTATGCTTCTAACTTTTATTTATGTACACACTTCAACAGACGGTCAGAAAAAAGGGAGAGTAGAGAGACCGTGTTGAGACAGCTTTCAAGTACATCTGATGGAATCAGGCGGAAAAGTCATGTATGCTTTTATGAAGCCCTTACTATATCAGAGGGGGGAAATCCAGATCTTTATTAAAGCCACCTAATTTTAAGATCCAATCAACTTCTTTTCTAAACCAAGTTTTTTCATTGCTGATATCTTTTCCAACACTCAAAACTTGATATCTGTAGCAGACTGTTGGAATTCCACAAAATGATTTACCAAAGGAGCCCCCACTCTTCCCTTCCTTAAATTAGATAGATGTTCACCTGTACATTTTTAGGTATCTTGAGATTTTTCCCACCGTTTCCTTCTTCCTTCCTTCCTTCCTTCCTTCCTTCCTTCCTTCCTTCCTTCCTTCCCTCCCTCCCTCCCTCCCTCCCTCCCTCTTTTGGCATTTGCATTTGCACTAAATAGCATATATCACAAACCTGATATTACAGGTACTGAAGTGGGTCAAAATATATTTGTTTGTCAATATGATTTATAAATTCAGTTATTTGGGAAGGATAATTACAATACATGCAGTGACCACAGGGGTGATGGCCTATGGGCTGGCTGCATCCATCAGAGTGGTTTTTTTTTGGGGGGGGGTCCCTGAAGTTAGTATTCTCTGCTGATGCATCCATGCATCAGCAAAGAACTTGGTAAGAGATCCAAACTACAAATCAAAATCGACAAGGAGATAGTCAGAAAATACCTACTTAACTCAATTGAGCTGAAATCTGCAAGGCCAGGTAAACGGAATTGCAAAGTCCTGAAAGGACTTGCTGATGTACACTCAAAAGCCTTGCCAGCATTTTTGAGACATCTTGGAGAACTGGTGAAGTGCCAGAAAACTGGAGAAGAGCAAACATTATCCCTCTCTTCCAAAAAGGGGAGGGCAGGGAAAAGGGAAATTACAGATCACTCAGCCTGACCTCAATACATGAAAATATATTAAAATGAATTATAAAGGAACCTCTTTGTATGTATCTAGATGACAATGCAGTGATTAGTTGGAGCCAGCATGGGTTTCTTCCAAAAAAAAAAAAAAAAACCTGTAAAACTAATTTTGTAGGTTTTTTTTTATTGTGTCACTAGTTTAGTAGATGGTGGAAATCTTGTCGACGTCATTTATGTGGCTTTTAGGAAAGCATATAATAAGGTCCCCCATGATATTTTGATTAGCAAACTGATTAAATATGGAATAGATGGGAACACTATCAGATGGATAGTTGATTGGAAATCTGTGCTCAAAAATCAGTGGTTATGCTTCTGACTAATCAGAGGTCTTTAGTTGAGTGTTACAGGATACTGTCCTGGGGCTGACACTCTTTAATATTTTTATCAATGACAGATTATGGATTAGAGGGAAGACTTATCAAGTTTGTAGATGACACAAAACTGGGAGGGATAGTTAACATATTGGTAAAACAGGGACAGAATTCAATAGGACTTTGATAAACTAGAAAACCGGGCTAAACTAATAAAATGAAATTCAACAAAGACAAATGCAAAATTGTACATTTAAAGCCATTTCTGCACACGGTGAGGGAATCACTCCCTGCAGCTACTCACCAGATCTTCTTTGTGTCTGGTCCAGTCCGGGGCGAGGAGGAGCAGTGCATGATCGCAGATCCGCACTGCTCTGGTGTCCAAAATGGTGGCTTCCGGTTGGTCATGGGTCACAACCAACCACTGAAGCTTGCCAGCCTAAAGCCCACACTCCGCAGATTGCAGGCTCACATTGGTGCAAGCCTGCGAACTGCATTGGAGAGCAGGCTCGCAATGGCGAGCACCGGCATTTTGAAAAACCTGAAAACCCACTTGGGGTTGCTCTGGAGCAGACTGAGGTGCAGATCTATGCTAAGTAGTCCAGACCCAGTTCACTCCAAGGTGCAGACATCCTCCATGGAGGACGCACTGCACCGTTTTTTTTTTTAACCCATGTGGAAATGGCCAATGTTGCAAACATCAAATGCATACTTATAGGATGAAGGATGCTTGGTTTAACAGCACTTCATATGAAAGGGACTGTTAGATTATTGTGGATCTTAAGCTGAACACAATCCAGCAGTGTGATGCTGCAGCAAAGAACATAAATAATATTTTAGTCCATTTCTGCACTACACTGTTATAGTGCTATGATTCTGCTTTGAACATCCTGTGGAATTCTGAGGTTTGCAGTTTAGGGACAGGCATTTAGAATTCTCAGCCGGAGAGCTCTTTAACCTCAGTAAACTACAAACCCCAGAATTCCCCCAAGGATGTTGAAAGTGAAATAATAGCACTGTAACAGTGTAGTGCAGAAACAGCCTTAGTCTGCATTAATACAACTGTACTTTCCAAGATAAGGAAAGTAATAGTCCTGTTATATTGTGCACTAGTCAGGCGTCATCTGGAGTACTGGGTTCAGTTCTAGGCACCTAATTTTAAAAAGGATATGGACAAGTTGGGGTAGGTTCAGAAAAAGGTAACAAGGATGATAAGAGGTACCGAGAGCAAAATATATGAGGAGAGCTTGAGGGATTTGGATACGTTTAGCTTGGTGAAGAGAAGACTAAGGGGATCGGGTGACATAACTGCACTCTTTAAATATCTAGAGAGGAAGGGGCAGGTTTGTTCTCTGCAGCTCCAGAGGGTAGGACCAAGTCTAGTGATTTTAAGTTACAGAAGGATAGATTTCAATTGAACATTGAAAAGAAACGTCTTGACAGCAAGAGCAATGGCACCAGTTACTCAGCAAGGTTGTAATGTCTCTTTCTCTGGATGTCTTCCAAAAGAGCCTAGACAGCAACTGCTGGGGATGCACTTGCTGGATTTCTTCCATTGGGGTGTGTGTGGACACACAGCGGCCATGGGACTCCTTCCAACTCCATGACTCTATGAATCTATGATTTTTGTGCACTTTCGTAAATGTTCTGTAAACATTTGATGACACTTACCTCATGACATGGAATACTAAAAAAAATGGATGATTGGAATGGTTCTTTGTAGGTTTGTGATAGTTTGCATTTTGTGCTTAACTTCACAAAGGCAGAAAATGCTAGTAGTAAACGCACAGAGCCATTTTGGCCAAAATTTTAACAAAAAAAACATAGAGGAAAAAAACTGCTTGGAGTCTTGCTGTCACACTGCTGGCAATGCCTTTCACAAAGGTTAGAGGATGATGAGAAGGTTGTTTCACCATGCTGGGATGGCCTATCTTGTTCAAAACCTCACCAACTAGGGTTTTTTTCCCCCATAGCCATATCTGTATACCAGGATAATTAAAATAATATGATAAATTCTGATTGAAGAGCCTTAATGCAAAAAGAGCCTCACTCAGGTTTAGATTCCAAACTGAGAAATTCTAAAGCTCAGCAAAATCTCATTTGAGGTCTAGTTCCTTGGCTTCAAAGGCTCCTCCCTAAACTGCAAACCCTGGGATTCCATAGGATTTTGAAAGTGGAATCATAGCACTGTAACAGTCTAGTGCAGAAATGGCCCTTGTCTTCTCAACATGACTTCCAGCCCAGCTGTATTTACTTCCTAATGGTCCAAGCTCAGTGTTTGGCCACAGGATGGCCCTTTGTCCTGTGCATTTGAGGCCAAACTAACCTAACCTAACCTCTTGCTCTCTACATTTTTATCCACCATGAATAAAGCACAGGATTGGCCTTCAGGGTACTAGCTATTGAATCATTAGCACACTTACCAGAGATGTCACAGGAGGACAGGGAGCTATATAAAATTGTCCTTTGGTGGATTTAAAGTCTTGTGATACAACCGACTTATTTGTTCAGGAAGACAGTATATAAAGTGATACCATTAATGCTGTATTTCAAAAACGAATGGTGGCTACATAAATCTAGCTTGCATTGCTTCCCTTCCCTTTTCTTTTTCCCTTTTTTTTAAAAGATGTTAAACCACATATATTCCATTTTGTGCTGGTCAACTGTGCAAGAGAGTGTAGAACTGAAGGGTGCCGTGAACTGAAAAGCTTTTTGTTGTTGCTGTTAGGAAGATTTTTGCTGGAACGAATCCAAAAAGCACTTCAAAAATCATTTACATCTCACAAATAGCTTGGAGCTATGGATCCAACTAGAGCTAAAAGCATGATAAATACATCGTGTTTCCAACTCAACATATGAAATATTTTAAGGGGGAAAACACCAATATAAGGCCATTTAATTATGTACACAAGGGAGATGCTGAGTTGAGGGAGACTTCCTTTTAAAAAAAAATCAGGTAATGACAACAGAATAAAATACAATCAAATTCACAAAAAGGCAGAACAGAGTACTAACAATGTTAAACCTTGTAAGTATATGAAAAGGAGATTTCCTTTGAGGTGATGTGGAGCATATTAACCAGTGATGAGCCTAGTAATAAAAGACTCTGCTGGATGGAACCATACTGTGCATAAATATATATATATATATAGATAGATAGACAGTCATCCCTCCCCATTCACTAGGGTATAGGACCCCCATGAAAGTAAAAAAAATGTGAATAGGTCTAGGCCCTCCCGAACCATATTTAACAAACACAAAAAGTATGATCACCATATTCAATCCACCGTGGATTCCTCTGGGGCACCAGGGTTCCTTCACAAGGCAGAAGTGGGGGGCTGGGGGGGCTTACAGCCACCTCCACTGCTCCCCACAGCATTTTTAAGGGGGACATACAGGCCTTGTTCGCCATTTCTCAGACTCACGAGGCTTGCAGCTCCTATTAAAAATGGCATAGGGAGGCAGCAGAGAGGACAGTAAATAATCTCTGAATAATCAAATCTGGTGGAGGGCTGACTCTGTGTGTGTGTGTCTGTGTCTGTGTCTATGTATTCTGTTCTGGTCTTTACCTATAATGGAAAGAATTAGTAAATAAATTATATAAAATTATACAAAAATTAAGTTGCTTATTATATCTGAGATATTCTGGAATGATTCATTACCACCAGCATCTTGAGATCCATGTGGGGTCATATCAGGGTGAATCTCTCACTTGGATTGCCTAAGCCCCTCTGTAGATTCTTTAGGAGCAGTATCTTGGTTCAGTGGTACAACACCAATGTGCTTGTAGAACATCCCTGCTGCAATCATTCACATTTTTTGGAAAAAAAATTGAAAATCTGGATATCCGTTTCCACTGCTAGATTGGCCAATGGTCCATACCTCCATACTATTTAAGGCAGTTCCCTACATTTCTGTATGTATGGTTCTCTCTCTTGGGCCATTTCCACACTAGACTGTTGTAGTGCTATTATTACACTATCAACATCCTATGGAATCCTGGGGTTTGCAGTTTAGGGAAGGACCCAGGCAAACCCCAGGATTCCATAGGATGTTGAAAGTGGAATAATAGCACTGTAACAGCCTAGTGTAGAAATGCCCCCCCATACACACACACACACACACACACACACACACATATATATATATACACACACACTGCGCTCCAAATTATCTACCTACATGGAATTGAATTCTGACCCTTAAACAAATCACTTCAAACCAGTTACAGGAAGTATATAACTCCCTTGTTAAAATGCATTCACTTGCTACCAGTCAGTTTACTGGAATAATTACAAGTGCTGGTTATGACCTATATGGCTTAGGTCCATATTGTCCAAGAAAGAATGATAGTGGGCAGACAGTTGATCCCAGGGGAAAGGCACAGGCAGGTAGGATTTGAACTTTTCACATGCTTCTTTGAATTGTTATCGCCTGCACTGAAAACAAACCGGAATCAAAATGGAAATCTTTGCATAGAGGTAATACAATAATATGATAGACAGCTTAACAGTTTTCTGCTTACAGATTATTGTTGCTGTTTTATTCTTTTGCATGGCAGAACTTTTTTAAAAAAAGCATTCTTCAGTTGCAATCCGAAGTGGTACACTTATTGTAACTTGCTATTTATTAAACATTCTTCCTACCTTTCTTTAAAAGCTGGGCACAGTCCTGTGAACAGAAGTGAATGGGGCAAGTTTTCTATCTGACCTGCCACTCTTTCCTTTGACCACTTACATTTCTCTCTTTTGCCTTCTACTGCTCTTTCTCTCTATATATCTTTTGTTTCCCACTCAGGGCATTTTTAAAGATATTATTACTGGATGTCCATTCTTCCATTCTAAAGGTTCATGAGTGGAAACTAATCTCATAATTGAAATGTAGTAATAGAGGGGTATAAGCTATTTCAGAGAAAGAGACCAAACAGGAAGGAAGATTAGCATTCTTTCTCAAGGATGTTGACACCTGTGAGGAGATCCATGACTTATATCCTAGAAGCCAGGTTGAGAGCATCTGGGTAAAAATTAAGTGGGAGAGAAACAACAGCGATGTCGTTGTGGGGGTCTACTACAGACTCCCAAGCCAGACTGAGGACTTAGATGATGCCTTCCTGGAACAGATGACCACACATTCAGAAAAGAGAGATGTAGTAGTAATGGGAGATTTCAACTACCCTGATATTTGTTAGATGTCAAACTCTGTCAGAATTTAAAGTCCAACATATTCCTCACATGCCTTGCAGACAATTTCATTGTTCAAAAGGTGGAAGAGGCAATAAAGGGATCCAATAATTTAGATCTGATCCTCACCAACGGTGATGACCTGGTTGATGGGGTAGAAATGGAGGGATCCTTCGGTGGAATTAACCATGTTCCCCTGGAGTTTGTTATACAGTAGAAAGGGGAAGCCAAAGGTAGTTGGAGACACATTCTAAACTTCAAGAAAGCTGATTTCAGTAAATTTAGGGAGATACTGGATCCCATGGTCAGGAATACTAAAAGAGAAGGGAGTTCATCACGGATGGGATTTTCTTAAGAATGAGATACTGAAGGCACAATTTCATACAGTTCCAATTACGAATTAAAATGGGAGGTGTCTAAAGAAACCAGGATGGATGTTTAAAGAACTTTCAACTGAGCTAAGATTTAAAAGGTACATGTACAAGAAATACAAGAAGTGGGACATCACCTAATAGGAATTCAAACAAATAGCTGGCAGATGTGGGGAAAAGTCAGAAAAGCTAAAGCACAGAATGAATTAATACTTGCTAAAGAGGTTACAAACAATAACAAAGTTTTTTTTGGTTATGTCCATAGCAAAAAGAAGAAGAAGGAAATAGGAGGGTCATCCTATGGAGAAGATGGCAAAAAGCTAACAGAGAGAGAGAAAAGGCAGAACAACTCAACACCCTCTTTGCCTCCATCTTCAATAGTATAGGTAAAGAGGTAAGTCAGGAATACTCTAAATGAATTCAAGTTTCTAGAGCCAGATAAACCACATCCAAGGATATTAAAAGAACTGGTACAAGTCATCTCAGAACCACTGGCAATAATCTTTGAGAATTCCTGGAGAACAGGAGAAGTCCCAGCAGACTGGAGGAGGGCAAATATTGTCCCCATCTTCAGAAAGGGAAAAAAAGAAGACCCAAACAATTACCACCCAGGCAACCTGACATAAGTACTGGAAAAGATTCTAGAGCAGATCATTAAACAGACAGTCTGGAAACACTTAGAAAGGAATTTTGTTATCACTTACAATCAACATAAGATTTTCAAGAACAAGTCAAGACTGATCTTATCTCATTTTTTGATAGAGGTACAAGCTTGGGAGTGCTGTGCATGTAGCATATCTTGATTTCAGTAAGGCCTTTAAGATAGTCCCCCATGATATTCTTGCAAACAAGCTAGTAAAATGTGGGCTAGAAGATGCTAGTGTTCAGTGGATTTGTAAATGGTTGACTGACCTGAACCCAAAGGTGCTCACCAATGGTTCCATCATGGAGAGAAATGACTAGTGGGGTGCCACAGGGTTCTGTCTTGGGCCCAGTGCTATTGAACATCTTTATAAATGACCTCAATGATGGAACATAAGACATGCTTATCCAATTTGAAGAGGACACCAAATTAGATAGGGTAGCTAATATCCGAAAGAACAGGATAAGAATTCAAAATGACTATAAGAGATTAAAGAGCTGGGTCAAAACTAACAAAATGGGTTTCAACAGGGAGAAGTGTAAGGTACTCACACTTGGGCAGAAAAAAATGAAATGCACAGATATAGGATGGTTGACACCAGGCTTAACCACAGTAGATGTGAAAGTTATCTAGGAATCTTAGCAGACCACAAGCTGAACATGAGTCAGCAGCATGCTGTGGCAGCTAAAAAAACCCATGTGATTCAGAGCTGGATATGTTTAGCCTGGAGAAGAGAAAGTTAAGGGGTGATGTAAGGTCCTACATCTAGGCAGAAAAAAAGGAATGAACAAATATAGGATGGGGGACACATGGCTAGATAACAGTATATGTGAAAGGGATCTAGGAGTCTTGGTGGATCACAAGCTGAACATGAGTCAGCAGTGTGATGTGGCAGCCAAGAAAGCCAATGTGATTCTCGGTTGCATCAATAGGAGTATGGTGTCTAGATCAAAGGAAGTAATAGTACCACTCCATTTCAAGAAGGATATCGGCAAGCTGGAACATGTCCAGAGGATGGTGACCAAAATGGTGGAGAGTCTGGAAGCCATGTCCTATGACGAGCATCTTAGGGAGCTGGGTAAGTTTAGTTTGCAGAAGAGAAGGTTAAGAGGGGACAGGATAGTCATGTTTAAATATTTGAACAGATGTCAAATCAAGGAGGGAGTAGGCTTGTTCTCTGCTGCTCCACAGGATAGGACAAGGAGCAATGGATTCAAACTACAGAAAAAAAGATTCCATCTAAACATTAGGAGAAATTTCCTGATAGTAAGAGCTGTTTGACAGTGGAATGGGCTACCCTGGAGTGTGGTCAAGTCTCTTTCTTTGGAAGATTTTAAACAGAGGCTGGATGGCCATCTGTAGGGAGTGCTTTGACTATATATTCCTGCATAGCAGGGGGTTGGGTTGGATGGCCCTTGTGTTCTCTTTCAACTTTATTATGCTGTGATTCCAAAATGCATTCCAAAAAGGCAGTTTTCTCCAGCTTTATTCAAGCAGACTGTGTGAAATTAGGCCAAAGGCTATTATTTTGTCTACCCTGCATTATACCGTGCTGGCTTAAAAAAGGGGGAAAAAAAACTTTCAGGGATTTTTCTTTTCTTTTCTTCTACTGTTTTCACTGACAAATGAGCCTGATTCCTTTTGACACTGCAGACTGCCTAGCATTTGACACTTCTGATTAACTTGATCACGGGAGAAGGGCACAGGAAAGTTTGTCTGTCAAAAATATGCCTTTGCACCAATGGAGCAATTTTTCCTCATTTATTTTGGTCCCAAAGTGAAGCAAAAGATAAGGAGTTTGGTCTTCTTTGAAATGTAGGAGTAATTATTTAAAAGCAAATGTGTGTAACGAATAAGTAGGCTTTACTGAAGGCAATAGATGGAAACAGTGAAGAGAATTTATATTATAGTTGAAGACATTGGGACTGAGATGCAACATTCAGGACATTTAGAAAATTAGCTTTTATTTGTAAAAGTGTGAACCTCTCTTCAGGTTTTTCATAAATTAATAGATGGAAAAATTAGGACTGACCTGATTCCAGGCATTTTGTCAAACAGGTAGGGTTGCCAGGCCAGGTCCCTATACTCCTGGTAGTGAGGAGCGATCTCTGAGAAAGACCACTGCCTTGAAGGGGAGATAGGTCTCTGTTTCTTAGGCCATTTCCGCACTAGACTGTTACAGTGCTATTATTCCACTTTCATCATCCTATGGAATCCTGGACTTTGCAGTTTAGGGAGAGGCCTCGTCTGAAAACATCTGAAATGGGACTCACTAATTTATTAGAGAAAAAAGAAAAATAAACAAGTTTTAGGCTGAAATGATCTACTGGAAAATCCTCCAAATATTTTTGTTGAAACAATAGGGAGATTTCTGCTACGGAATGAACCGGCAATTGACAAAGCAGCTTCTGACATGCCAGGATTCTCTGTGCCCTGAATTCCTCCCTCCAACCTAGTTTGAGCTCATTCATTTCCTCATCTTGCCAACTTCCTGCTAACCACCCTCTATGCCAGTAGTGTACCTAGCATAAACAGCGCCTAGGGCAAGCGTGGAAGTTGTGCCCCCACCTTCTTACCCCTACCCCCACCCCTACATGCAGGGCTTTCTTGCACTCACACACACCCCGGCATTGCTCCCTGGGGCCAGTGTCCTATTTGACCCACCCTAGACATGCCTCTGCTCTATGCTAACCTTTGCTGGACTCACCACAACACCTACAACATTCTGAAAACGAATGGGAAAACAAAGGGACAGTTGGTGGTTTGCCTTCTTGTATAACTTTGATGTTTTAATACATGTGAAAAATTGCTTTGAGTCTCCCCATGCTTCCTTTGGGTCTGAAGCATTTTGATGCGTATTGCACCTATTTTTAATTGAGTTGTTATGTAAACAGGAGTCCCAAATCCCAAATCAGGTGAGGAATTTTCACATCCTGCCCTGGGAGAGGTACATTTCATTATAAATCACAGCATGAACTTCTATCAGCAAAAAAATTAAACAGGGATGTAATAGGCAGATAACAGCTCGTGTCTGTTCGTGTTGATTTGGGCGCAAGTCCCATCGCACAGAGCCAAAGTCTGATGAACAATGTCATTCTGGCACACAGTGTGTGAAGACAGCGAGGAGAGATGGGTTGAATGATAGAGAGATTTGGGGAAAAGAGATTTGAAAGAGAGAGAGATTTGGGGGAACATCTTTAAAATGTCTTCCTTAAAAAAAAAAAAAATCTGTTTCTTTTCCCATAAAAAAGTGGGGGCATAGCCAATGGTATGTCTCAGTATCCAACGTCAGCAGAAACAGGACTTTCCTCTTATCCCACTCCTACTGCAGTGGCATAAACAGAGGGCCTTTCTGCACTAGACTGTTCTAGTGCTATTATTCCATTTTCAACATCCTATGGAATCCTGGGGTTTGCAGTTTACGGAAGGGCATTTGGAATTCTCAGCCAGAGAACTCTTTCGCCTCCCTAAACTACAAACCTCAGAATTCCACAGAGGGTTGAAAGTGGAATAATAGCACTAGAACAGTGTAAGGCAGAAAGGGCCATACTCCAGAAGGTTTCTAAACTATCCAAAGCACTTTAGTGTTTTATGTGGGGCGGTACATGTGAAAGAAGTTTGCTGTTTTTTAGGAAAGCAGTGGGAGCCAAGAAAAGTACTTAACTGGCTCATGGCAGGGGGAAATCCTCCGGAGAAATTTCAGCTCAGCTGTGATTTACAAGCTACTAAAGCAGAGGTGGTCAGAGGTGAGTACATGTGGAACGGTGGACACCCACACTCTCGTAAGAACTAAACATATGCAATCTTATAGTGGTTCTGTTCCAGAAACCCCCACATGTGGCAAAATTTGCACATGCTCAGGTCCTATTATAGTCAAAGATGGCAACCTGTAGATGGACACTTCAGTGTGTGCACATGTGTTTTGCACCACTGTAGTTATAAGATGCAACACTTTGCATATTCTGGAAGTTGCACATGCAGAAGCCACGGGTAGGGAGGGTATATATTCTGTATATATTCTACAGACAGTCAATAAAAGGGTTAGTACTCTTTAACAGAAACTAATCTCACTCCGCTAAATTAAATTTAAACAAATTAACCGTTCTCATTCTAATTTAACAATCTGACATCACACAAAGTGTCAAATATTTTTATCCCTTCCTTAATTCTTTCCCAGCTGTGTCTCCAGTGTATTTCAATATTAAAAATTCTCTTCTCTTCTCTTCTTTTCTCTCTTTCTTTCTTTCTTTCTTTCTTTCTTTCTTCCTTCCTTCCTTCCTTCCTTCCTTTCTTTCTGGCTCTGTTGTGGATGTCCATGGTCCTGTGGGAATCAGAGTCTTTGGAAGTTGTTTCCCCTGAACTCAACAGAAGTGAAAATGAGTATTGGAGAAAGATTTGTGGGTTTGCCTTTAGACACACGCTTGCTGTTCTTAACCATTCCAATGATTTTCTGAGGATGACATGATAGTTTTCTCCCTCCATCTCCTTGGCTCCTTTTGTGTGTCAGTTCTCAAATTTTTCGTAGTGTGTTCTTGTTGTGAATGCAGCAGGGACGTTGCAGCAGTTGCTTGGTAACTGGCTGCTGCATTTCAAAAATGCCTCACTGTTCAGGGAAACTTTTCAGCCTAAGGACTATGAAAGGAACAGTTGTTCTTTCAGGATCATTTTGTATCTGTCTTTTTAAATCCTTCTTTCAGATGAAAGTATACATTCACAGCTGGGCTTGAAAAGGCATTTCTTGCCATTGGCCTTGCCTGTCTTGGAATCAAAACCCGTTAAGACAAACTTGCTTTGCATCGGAGTAAAAAAAATGGTCATTCATGAACAAAATAAACCGTTCCTTGTTTTCTGTTTCTGATCAGCATTACCTTCACTGGATCTTGTGAATTTTCCAGTGGAGGAAGGATTGTTTATGTGAAGGGTGGGGTGGGGGAACATTTTCAAAGTGATAGGTTGAATTCTGTAGGGGAAAACCTGTGGAAGGCTACATGCTAGATGAGGCTGGGGGGGGGCAGAAAGCTTGGGCTGGGTAAAGACACCATCTTCCTTTTCTCTCTCATATCTCCACCCCCTTCTTCTCCAGTAGTTGCCAGAAGATGTCCAAAGCAGTCATGCAAAGTTTTGTACCAGTTGTTTTACAGTGGGAGAACCCCCACTTTGCATACAAAAGATTCTTGGTACAATTTTTCACCTTTCCAGATGAACAGCAAAAATCCTTCCTGAAACCCTGCAGAGCTCTTGCTGCTGGTTGGTCAGAGGCGTATCTAGGGTGAGGCAAGTAGGGCAGATGCCCCGGGCGCCAATGCCAGGAGGCACAAAAAAGGCAGGGGGTGAGGGTAGGACTAAGAAGGTAGGGATGCAACTTCCACACTTGCCCTAGACACTGTTCATGCTAAATACTAGGGATGGGACAAATCCAGAATTTTCCGAATCTGAATCCCTTGAAGGTTCTGGGAATCCACAAATCTCACAAATCTTGAATCTTTCGAATCCTCTTTTTAAAAAGGGTTTAGAAAGCAAGGGAAAGAAGGATAATATTGGGCAAGATGCGCTCTCTCAGCCTTAGCAAAAGCCTAGGCAAAGGCAAACCTCCCTCTGAAGAGATTTGGCTAGGACAATTGTCCTCAGATCTCCCCAGATTGAAAATGACATGAAGGTCCTTTCTGCATGGGCAGAAAAATGTGGATTAATTTGACATTTTCCTGCCTATGTAAACAGGGCCACATACTACAGTGCAGAGATAATCCAGGTCAAAACTGGATTTTCTTTGCATAGCTCCTTCTGACATCCTGGGGTCTGTAGTTTGATAATGCACCAGCACACTTTGGCAGAGAAGGCTGTGACACCTTGTAAAACTACAAAGCCCAGAATTGTGTCTGAAAGAGCTTTGCAGGCGAGTTATGCAAAGGAATCTTTCAGCTGTCCTCGAAATCTCAAGCCTGTAGCTTCCAGTCAAGTGCTGAACTTAAATATTAAATGTTCAATTTAGATATCTTAGAATACAACCCCAGATGTAATTTTGGAACTTGTTAGCAAAGACCATTATTACTCCAAGGGAAAATTCACCTACTTTCCATCTCCCCTTGTGTATCTAGTCTCCCAGGTTTTCAGGTGTCCTGGTCTCCAACAAGCTATTTGGGTAACGGATTCAAAAGATTCCGCTTGCCTATTTTGGCACAGGGATTTGGATTCACGAACCTTGAATCCCTGCCAAGGATTCGAGGATTTGGTTGACCCATCCCCACTAAATAAGCCACTGCAGTCAGTGCTGGTCAGCATTTCTAGGCTGAAACAGGCCAGTGGTCAGACACATTTTATGGCTGCCTCCTACTTGTTTTTCATAATGTCAGCAGTCGACTAAAACAGAATTTTCAGATCCATTTTGTTTCTGTTGTGATTCATTAATGTCTCTACCTTTCTTATCCTTGGTTATTCAGTCTGACAGTTACCTTAATTTGCTGATTTTGTCCTTTAACAGGAAGACTTTTTTCCCCAAAGAGGAGAAGCAACTTTTAACCACATGATGGTCTACTGCCCTGAAACATTACTCTAATGAAGCTGAAATTGACCAAGACAGACTAATTGCGGTGCCTGTACTGCTTCTCCCTCTGATGCCAGAGAGGTAGGTAATGCTAATGACAAGACACAAGTGACCCCAAAGAAGCCCAGCACACCAAGGTCACTCTAATTTGGAGCCTGGGTCAGTGCCATCACTGTTGCTCTCGGAGTCTGCAGTTTGTTAATTGCTACCATCGGTTCCCAATAGCATAAAATAAAATCAGCGCGTGCACACACACACACACACACACACACACATGCACACACAATCTGATATAATGCTGCCGTCATCTTAACTTGGTACTACCACTGATTCTACAGAAAGAAGACAGTAACACTGATGGCACTTTTTTCCCCCTTTTTTGCCTCTGTTTCAGCTGGAGAGACATGTAAAACTGCAAGACATTGCTAAGTTTTATAGTTCTCAAATAGCTTGTTTCAGGTAGAAACATTTTAAAAATATCACCTACCTGTATAAAAACCTGTCCCCCAGGCGCATGAGGTTTTGTGCAGAAAACAAACATGTATTTCTGAACAGAATAATTTGCTCTGTCTGACCCACATTAGAATCATATAAGCAGAGATTTGGGAGTAATCCAAAGGTCATCTAACCTAGCTCTGTACAAGTCCAAAATATATATATATATCCACAGCCAAAACATCCTTGACAGATGGCTATTCAACCTGCCTTTGAAATCTCCAATGAAGGGGAGCCCACCACCAGTCTGTTCCACAGGAAAATAGTTCTTACTATTAGGAAGAGGCAGGGAAGGAATGACAGAAAATGGTCAGTTGAGATCTTCTCTCTTTTATTTGGTTGCAACTTGCTGAAACAGCAACAAAATAGAATCTTATTGAATCATAGAGTTGAAAGAAACCACAATAGCCATTGAGTCCAACCCCATTCTGCCATGCAGGAGTACCAAAGCACCCCTGCAAATGGTCATCCAGCCTCTGTTTATAAACCTCCAAAGGAGGAGACTCCACCACACTCTGAAGCAGCATTGCTCTCTCTCCTAGTCTCTGGAGCAGCAAAAAACAAGCTGGCTCCACCTTCAATATGACATCCCTTCAAATATTTAAACATGGCTATCATGTCACCTGTTAACCTTCATTTCATAAAATAAAGTTGCCCCATCATCTACGTGACAAATCTTCATTTACATGAAGACTTTTATCATACCACCTTTTAGTCTTTTCTCCAGGCTATCTCCACCTTCTTTTTTCTCAGCAGTAAATGAGAATGGAAAGAATTTTCCTCTTATATTTGCTTTCCTTCAGACAAAAGTGTTTCCCAGCACACCAAAAAGAACGATGCAACAGTGAGATTTCTGTGTATTTCTTTTTCCCTTGTGCTTTCCTCATAAAAAACGTCTGTGGACAAATATTTGAGAACAAATGGGAACTGATTCTACAATATATTAAAACAGAAGATATCAACAAAAATAATTGTAAAGATACTTGAAGTATCAACATTTAAAAAAATAGTATTTTATTTACCAAGTAATCAAATTTTGGTGATTTTGACACACAGAGATTAATGCGGAGGAACAATTATCATTTGATATAGCAATAATTCCATGTGAAAAGCAATATGATGGAAGACAGATAATGAGGGGAAGAGGGAGGGGTAGAAATAACGGAGGGAAGGAGTGGTGTTATGTATTTTTACATGAAAATATTTGTTACAAAATGAAATAAAATATATGTTGTTGTATATTTGGATATTGTTGTTGTTGTTGAATAAAATAGAGTTCTGTGGAATTATTCTGTGCTGTAATGTATGTAGTTTTTCTGTTGGGGAAAAAATGCTGCTTTTACAAAAACCTGTCCTCTATGCATATTGGTTTTTGAGCAGAAAATCCACATGTATCTCTGCACAGAACAATTTGCTGGAACATAAGGTGTGAATATCAGGAAACTGCTGTGCATAATCTTAATAATGCATTCTTGCATGTAAGGATAATGACAGTGAATGAATATTTAATGGGAAATAATATACCCTGGATGGCAGCATTATTTTCTTAATAAGACAAAACCAAACTGGCACAACCACGTCTTTTCTAGCTGTATCTCTTGAATTTGGCTGTTACAGGTAAGTGAAAATTTTATTTGGTTTAGTTCTCAAAAATAAGAATTTACCAAAGTTTACACATTTCTTCATAAATAGGGTGGAGAAAATATATTAAGGATGGGGGAAAAAAACAGGTGTGAGAGAAAATGAAATTGAGAGATTCATCTATCTGGATCTGTTCCTACTTGGCTGGGATGTTTAGACAGTTTTCTAAAGTGCCTGGACCTACAACTCTCCAGGAATGGAAAGAGAAGATGCTGACCAGAAATCAATTGCTCCTCATTTATCTGGATGAAAAAGAAGGTAACAAATGAGCTTCCTTTCAATCCATTAGGTTTTTGCAGTCCTCTAAATTTATGATAGAGTTCCCAGCTCATTAATGTGTATTTTGGGGCAAAACAACATATAAAACACACAGCTTGTGAAAAAGATAATGTAAATTTTCACATTTTGTAGTGGCAGATGGGTGTAGAGTATCACAAGATGGATGTATGAATGAAGACATGCAAATCTAATGTGGAGTAGAAATGATCCATCCTTATCATGGACTCTGTCTTTTAATCATTTAATGATAAGAGATTTCATCTGAGATCTGACAGCTCTATTGTCATCAGAAATCCACAAAGCGACAGGCTGATTAATTAGAGTAACAACATGGCCGATGAATGTGGTGACACCAATTATGGGGAGAACAACAGACCAAACACACGCATACAGAGACATATCATGTAAACACCTGACAATTTTTAGCATTGTGCTCAATTGTGTTGTTTGGCCCATGAAGCAGATTTTCACAATGACAGGCCCTTTTGTGAGATTATTAAATAGGCCCCAGATAGAACAGTTGGCATATTGCTCAGACGGGGCATCCACAGGGTGGCCATAGGAGGAGGTGCAAAAAGTGAAAGTCACTGGACCCAACAGCTCAGAAGGCCCCAGTGAATAGCAGCAGCAGAGGCAGCTGATCCCTCCTTTGTTGTCCCTAATGCAACATTTTGTAAGCTTTACCTCTGATGTTATCACAGCCATTTGTCTCTTTCCTCCTCATCCACACAGTCAGGATTCCAAGACAAAAGGTGGCAGATATGAGAGAGAGGAGACCAAGTCAAAGAGGGGCATTCCCAGACTCCAATGGGGCTGTGGAAAGCCTACAGCTGCCTAATTCGCTTGTTATCGGTAGCTGGCGAGCAAAGTTTGTCTTAGTTTGCTAGCAAATTACTAGTCATCGTTTTTCAGTTCAAGTTCACAGTAAATCCTGAAGACAGTCTGGTGACAAAATCTGTAGATGAGCCAAAGGTCAAGAGTTCTAGGAGCATGAGCAGGGAACCCAAATGTAAGTTGGGCTGCTTCCACTGATGGGAGTGGTTGGCTGCAACAACTTCCTCCCATTCTGGTCTCTCTTTATATAGGCTCAGAATCTTCCACAGCTGTTGGCCTAATTAATGAGTCTTTATTATAGAAATGCTCCGAATTTCCTGGGCTCTCCCTTTTACACCTATACCGGCTGCTTTAAGTATTGTCCTTCTCATGCCTCTGGGGTATGGCTGTTGGGAAGAGTCCTGTTTGGGTCCTGGGACAAAGGCATGACTCTGTGCCAAGGTGACAGGAGAAAAAAGATAGTTTGGCAAACTTTCTAAGGGCAGGAACAAGCAGCTTCAATGGAGGACAAAAAGGAACCTAATGGACATCTTTGATTCTCAGCAGAATCACTGATACATATTTCTTAAAAAAGGCAACCAAGTCCAAAATGCACAAAACAGTGATGTCATTATTGGACCAGCTATAAAGGGACAAAATACATCATGAAATGTTTCAAAGCTTCACTAGCTTCTTCATCAGGCAAAGGTGTTAAAATCATGCAGAAGAAGAGGAAATGGTGATGCTGGAGTCACAGATCTACCTTTTGGCCCTTTCTGCACCTTACCTCCTTGCGTTGTCCTCTGGTTGTGATCCCGGCAGTGCTTCTGCTGGGAAGGGAGCACTACAGGAGCACTCTCCTCTGCGCTGGACCAGCTCCCTGTGGAAGTGAGCATGACAGACATGCCTCTTCCTTCTGCAGTGCAGCTGCGTGCTCTTCCATGCTGTGCTGGGAAGCAATTCCATTGCACTTCTGAGCCTTCCACAGGGCAGGTAAGTGTGGGACAGTCGTGCAATCAGGGGTTATTGATGGGCAAAAAATTGTCAATGATTTACTCCACAATCATGCTGGCTGGCGATGGGAAAAAGATGGGACCACGATGACGTCTTGCAGAAGCATTGTCGCGGTCCTGCTCCCCTCCTGTCCCCATGCTGGGATGAGAGCTTCCTGCGGAAAGGGCCTTTGTCTCAAGATGTTGTTTCCGTTGTCAGTTAAGATGGTCTAGAGGGATAAATGGGCATCAATGTCTGCCATAGGAACCTGGACAGATGAAAATGATTCTTATCACCATCTTGACTCTGTTCCACCAAGTCTCCAAAGCATTTTTCACTATATTTGTTAATCTGTTTCTTCAATGCGTCTTGAAAAGTGTAAAACTGGATTGGTAGAAAGGAGGAATCCACAGAAAGCACGTTTCACCTTATCATTCTTAGAGACAGGCAGGAAAGATTTCAAAGCCAAAGCCGACTTCTGCTCTGGAGACAGCCATCTTGACTCACCAGTTCATGCCCTAGCCAAGCAAATAAGGAGAAAATTGAGAGACACCTGGGGGGGAAAAGGAGAAAGAATTTACAGCTGCCCAGACTTCCATAACCTCTAGAAAAAAGAACAGCCACTCAGCATGGACAGTGGATTCCTTCCCTCTGCCACCCCAGAATGCACCTTCAGGTGAGTAGTCCTTGTTGCATTCTCTGAGCTGGTGCGAGTAAGAATCCACACAAAGCCAACCAAACCCAAGCCTCCACGTAAATCAGGTGGGAGCAGCTGCTCTAGGATCAAATCACTTCCTGAAGCATCCTTTGCCCAAAGATTGCATGTGATTATCGATCTTGTAATTGTGTGTAAAAGTGGCTGGGGTGCTCCAGGTGGCAGCCTTACAAATATCAATGAGAATGGCAGTAAATGAAAGGTGGTTGTCCTCATGGAATAAGCTGTAGTATCTCCTGGAACATGGTACTGGTGAGACTGTAGACAGGAGCTATGCTGGCCTTGATCCACCTTGCCAATGTGGACCTAGACACTGTTCTCCTTAGAAGGAAGATGTAGAGGAGACAAAGAACGAGTCAGCTAAATGCAACGGGTCTAAGTTCTAGCAAGATCATTTTTACAGCTTACTTGACATAACTTACACCATTTTTTTCCTAATGATGGGATGGTTTGAGGCAAAAGGAAGAAAGAATGAGCTCCTGAGAAATACTGAACCTAGAAACAATTTTAGGAAGAAAGGAAGGATCAAAATAAACATACCAGTAATCAGAATTAAAGGTACAGAGGTGTTTTGGGAAAGATAAAGTAGAGAGTTCACAGACATATCTAGCAGTGGTTAAAGCACTTTTAAGAGTAAGGAATCTCAGTGGGACTTTTTGTAGGTGCTCAAAAGCCAAAATCCTAAGGCACTTCAACACCAGAGGGAGACTCCAGGATGGAAAACAATGGACAACCAGAGCTAAAAAATAGCTGAACACCTAAGAAACTTCCTTGCATGTGAGTGAACAGAGATTGAAAGCCTATCTTAAAAATTACAAAAGAGAGAACAGCTCTTCAAGGTGTTAAGTCCAGTCCCTTCTGCAAAAAGCTAAAAGATGAGAGATAGAGGCTGAAGTGGCTGCAAAGTGGCTGTTGGATTTACACTAGCACTCAAAGGCTTTCCATGTAACCTCACAGATTCTGGCTTACACCTAGAAGAAAGAAGAGTACTGATTACCCTTTCTGATGATTTTTGTGCATGCCACTCAGCCTCCAGGCAGCTACCGGGCCAGGTCTGGGTGAACACCAGTCCTGATGCAGAAGGAGAAACCATGGCTCACTGAAACAACGCCATGGCATCCTTGGCTGGTAAGGTGCTATCAGACCCACCTGGGCTTTGTGCAGGTGCAGGAAGCCGTGAGGCTACTATCCTTGAAATGCACTAATGTCTTCCATCTGCTGATTCCAGAAGCAAGAGAACATAGTCACAGTTGTTGTTGTTTCTGTTGTTGTTGTTGTTGTTGTGTGTGCCTTCAAGTCATTTCCAACTTATGGCAACCTTAAGGCAAACCTACTATGATGCTTTCTGGGAATGAGAGAGTGTGATGCTCCCAAAGTCACCTCGGCCATTTCCGCCCTACACTGTTTACAGTGCTATTATTCCACTTTCATCATCCTGTGGAATCCTGGGGTTTGCAGTGTAGGGAGGGGGATTTAGAATTCTCAGCCAGAGAGCTCTTTGGCCTCAGGAAACTACAAACCGCAGAATTCCACAGGAGGTTGAAAGTAGAATAATAGCACTATAAGAGTGGAGTGGATTCTATGACCCTAGTGGGTTTCCATAGCCAAGTGGAGGATCAAACTTTGGTCTCCAGGATTGCAAACCAGTGCTCTAATACTATACCATGTTGGCACAGAGATAGCCATTGATGCTGTGGCAATTTTTCTACAACAATTGCTGAAACACTGTTGGATTCAGAGCCCATTCTCTGGAAGACAAAGTGTTGCTGCTCAGAAAGTCATCCTATAGATTTGGCTTGCCTAAATAAATAGAATAAATAAATAAAAATAAATAGAAGGGCTGCTTCTTTGTGGAGAGATTTGGAATGGGAGCCTCCTTGTTTTTCTTATTCATGAAAGGGTGGAAATGGTATTTGTCACTACTATAGACCATGCTCCCTCCTGAGAGTGGGTCCAAAATGGGGCAGGATGCTCTGAGCTCTTGCCAACTTGTGCTCTGTTGTTTCCAGAGGCTCTTCACTGCTCTCCCCTTACAGTGGGCTTCCAACCCTGCACACTGGCCTCTCTGGTTACTTTTACTTGTGAAGGACCGGTGAAAAGTGACCTCTTGTGATGACTGGCAAGATTCCTGCAGCTGCACATGGAAAAAGAGCGGGGAGAAAGTGACTAGATTGTGCAATGAGCTTCTGCAAAGGGCTTTGAAATTATTGTAGAGGCCTGGAAAGGAACTTGACCCATGGTTTGAATGCCAGATATCATGAGCCATAACAGGAATGGTAGAGCAAACAAGTCTGCGCACCTTGGACACCTCAGATTCTGCACATCAGAACGGAAAGAAGGCCATCCTTCCTATCTCTCTGCACATTTGATCTATCTATCAACTTTATTACAATCATAGCTCAGCCATAATGGAACAAAAGAAGAATATAGTGGAAAAGGTTAGAGAAGATAAAAAGCAGCTCCAAGGTACAGAGATTTTGATGTATATACACATAGGAGTTCAAGAACCAGCTTCTGAATCAATACCTAGGCCCTTTTTGCATGCCGGTCCTGTCGCAAAATGGCCTTGGGACTACCGTGTGATTGCGAGAACCATTCCATATGATGTCCTCGCAATCGTGCAACACTCCCGAGGCCATTAGGTGGCAATTGCACATTATATCATTTCAGCTCATTGCCAAAAATGATGTGCGATTGTGCATCCCTCCCGTGCCCCACATGCACTTACCTTGTGTGTGGAGGCTTCGGATGCACGGCCATTACGCTTCCTCCCCCAGCACAGCCTGGGAAAGTACCCGGCTGCACTGCAGGAGGAAGGAGTGGAGCGCTCACACTTCCTTCCTGCCAGCATGGAGCTGGTGCAGAGGGGAAGCGGGGAGGACGCGAGTGCCTCCCGGACGAGGCTTTTCGCACGATCCCGCGTGACACCAGCGGCACCAGGTAAGGTGCAAAAAGGGCCCTAGTGGCAATTTGTTAGGGTCAGAGAGACTCATGATGCAACTTGGCCAACTTAGGCCCTTTCTGACTCATACTCATTGGTGCATTCTTTCATTACAATCCCAGCATTGTCATTCGCGTGACAGTAGCAGGTTAGCAATGCTCTCTTCTGCACCCTTCCACCTTAAGCGGATGAGTAGCCTTTTTGCTATTGGTGTTCCTTCCACACTACAGCGTCCTTGGCCACTCCCTTTCCCCACCTTCACCCTCCCGCCCCTGATTGATGGGTTTTTGTTTTGTTTTCTTTGTAAGCTGTACTAGTGCAGCAATGTTGTAACAGCACAACACGCTACTACACTATTGCATTTTCATGCTACAATGCTTAAAAATGTATTTAAGAAAAATTAACACATTTAACTCAATGGAGAAATTTAAAATACACATGGAGAGGTGATATATTTCAAAGTTACCATGCCATGCGGGTCAAGGAGGGAGGGATGAGCTGGGCATGCTCACTCCCTGCCCACTGCTGGGCCCTCAACAACAAGAGGAGAGCTATCGAGTGCTTTTATGGTGCCGTAATGGATTGAAGTGCTAAAGCAGGCTCTTAATGGATTTCTTCTGGAAATGGTATAAGGTGGCAGTGATGTTGTAGACTTGAGTCAATAGACTCAGACTCAAGTCAGACTTAGTTGCTTCAGTGGCTCGACTCAGCCATAAATGATGCACTGACTTGACTCGACTTGAGACTTATACATTTTTAATGACTGACTTGATGCTCTTGGTTCAGTAACGTAACACATTCATCCAGAAACCTTATGACTTTGAATAATGCCTCCATCTGTTTTTGCCTACTAGTCACATGACAATCCGTCTCAAGCCCAAAGTGTGAGTGCATTTCTCAGAAGGGATTACCAGACAGGTTAGACAATGGGCTTGAGGGGAGCTTGAGGTCTACTTAGTAGCCTGCCCCTGCTGCATATCAGAGGAGCCTTCTAAAACGTTTCCTAAAAGCAAAATACAAGACTCAGCCCCCAGAGTGCAGAGTGCATGTCTCAGAGGGGAACAGCAAATGTGTTAGGCAATGGGCTTGAGGAAGAAGAATCCTTGCTTTTAAAGCTTTTGAATCTTCAGTACTGAGAAGTAAAACAGGATTCTATTCCCCACTTCCAAAGTTGCAGATGCCAAAATTGCAAATATGGAAAGCTGATTCTGCTTAAATTGTTAAAACCAAATTTATTTCACTCTGTCCAATAATTCTGGAATTTTGGTTGGGGTATAAAGTTGGCTTCCAGACATGAGACTTAACTTGAGGGTAGAGACTTGAGACTTGACTTGAGACTTGGAGTAAAAGACTTAAATACATCACTGTAAGGTGGTTTTGCAATGCTTTTGGGACAGGATAGCAGCTGGATAGTGATGACATCATGTGATAACACAAGTCCTGGACCAGAAACAACCCGCTGCTGATGTGGGATTGCAACGTCGTGCAGAAATGGCCTTACTCCAAGTGAAACATGCTAGCATACAGAACTTTGCAACTTTCAGCACAGACTCTTTCTTTAGAGAAGTCTGAAAGGAGAAGGGAAATATAAAAGCTATTGGATCTGCCTGGGAACTTTTCCAAGATCGGATCGATAAATGGAGAACAAATATTCTTATAATACAGGCAATATGGCAGGATATGATCAATTGTTTCAACCATGCCTGACTGGCAGGGATAGATATGCAGTCTTAAGGTATTCATAAGTATTTATCATCCAGTAGGGCTGATGGCAAAACATTGAAATGGTCTAAAGTAAAAGCTGAGTGAGCTGAGAGTGTAAAAATAATTGTCTGGAACAAGGTTTGTACTATGATTGCCTGCTGCAGGGTAGCTTTGCATTCTTACTGTTTTCCTGCAAAGCTTAGTCCCAGATTGCTTGATTATTTCTTCAGCGTTAGGAAATTCCTAGCACAACAGAACTGAAGGGGAGAACCTATATTGTTGTAATAGTCCTCAAACAGACAGAGGAGAATTTGTCAATCAGTATCAAGGAGGCAAGAAAAGAAGAAATAAGATTCAACTTAAGTTAGTGGCTAATTGTGTAGAACCAAGCATGTGCTTCAAGGGAGACCATTCCTGATTCCATTCTGAACAAGGTATTTAGAAGGCAACATGGGACATCAGAACAGTGCACAGGAATTTGCCCTATATCTCCAAATTTGAAAGATCAAAAGTCTTTAGAAATGCACAGCTAAGAGCCTTACAAAACTTCAGATATTACTTTTCCCTGGAACACTTTTGTCTCAGAGGGTATGTACAAACCACCCTTTGAGAAGAAGAATTTGAAGATGGCATCAAAGGTCGTTTAAGCATTCCCAATTTGGAATACTGTATCCAGTTCTGGGCACCTTAGTTCAAGAAGGATATCGACAAGCTGGAGCATGTCCAGAGGAGGGCAACCAAAATGGTGAAGGATCTGGAAGTCATGAAACCCCATGAGGACCAGCTTAGGGTGCTCGGGATGTTTAGTCTGCAGAAGAGAAGGTTAAGAGGGGACATGATAGCCATGTTTAAATATTTGAAGCGATGTCATGTTGAGGAGGGAACAGGCTTGTTTTCTGCTGCTCCAGAGACTAGGACAAGGAGCAATGGATTCAAGCTGCAGGAAAGGAGATTCCACCTGAACTTCAGGAAGAACTTCCTGATGGTTAGAGCTGTCTGACAGTGGAATATGCTGCCTCAATGGAGTGTGGTAGAGCCTCCTTCTTTGGAGGTTTTTAAGCAGAGGCTGGATGGCCATCTGGGGGGAGTGCTTTGATGTGGGTTCCTGCATGGCAGGGGGTTGGACTGGATTGCCCCTGGGGTCTCTTCCAACTCTATGATTCTATGATTCAATGCCACACAGAGATTATGCTGTCCATGCCCCAGGTGACTGAAATACCTTTTATCACTTGTAAATCTGTATATAACCTGACATGTTCTGTGTCATAGCTCTTAACCTGCCATCTAGGTTGAGTGCAATTTTTTTGGAAGTGGCCCACTTTAGAAGAGATAAGATCACAGCATGTAAGACAAGGACTGATTGATTGATTTGCTATTTTAGGTGGGTGTGAGTATGCATTAGATAGGGACTATACTAGAGTGCATGGAAATGGCAGGACATTCTGGAAATACTCAGGCCATTTCTGCCTGAAAGTGGAATAATAGCACTGTTACAGTGCTATTATTCCACTTTCAACATCCTATGGAATCCTAGGGTTTGCTGTCTGGGGGGAGGGCATTTAGAATTCTCAGCCAGAGAGCTCTTTAACCTCAGTAAACTACAAATCTCAGATTTCCACAGGATGTTGAAAGTGGAATACTAGCACTATAACAGTATAGTGTGGAAATGGCCTCACTTGAAGATCATCTGACACAATACACTAGAAGAGTGAAGAATTCTTAGTTCTAATGGCATTAATCAGCCGTAGTGTGGATTCTGTTAGTTCTTCTTTCTTTTTCTTCCTAATTAACAGCTTGTAGTGCTGTTTTAAGAATTGTAACGTGGGTAGAACACACCTAGCACTTCAGCACTTCTGTTTAAATTGATGTACAAGGTGTTTCTTGACAACTTTGCACTCATGATCAAATTAAGACTTTGAGTTACACCTTCCAGAGGGAAGATTGATGGCACAAATATCTCTTAGCATCCTCTCTTGTAGTTCTAGAGACAACTCTTGGTACAGCTGAATATCTAGCTAAGGTGACCAGGGTGCTCCCTTGGCTTCCACCAGGAGATTCCTCAGACCTGCTCTCCTAAAAGCTTTTCATTTATTTATTTATTTATTTTTATACTAAATATAAGTGAAGAGGAATGAAAAAAAAAATAACATATAAAAAATGAATATAGACAGCTGTATACATACAAAACAGCAAAAAGAAAAAGATTACATTATACAACATACAATATATATATATATATAGACTACAAATAATAACAATACTACTAAATCGACATATCTAATAGAAGACAGAAGTAAAGAAGAGAAGCAAAAGAAATTAACCTCCCCATACAATGAGATCACAGGCTTGAATAATCAAATTTAATTAATTATTATATTTAATTAAATATTATTATTATTATTTAATAATTATTAAATTTATTAATTACATAATTAAATTTCAATAACAACTTTCCTTAGTCAAAAAAGGAAGAAGGAGAGAAACACAGAAAGAAAGTGCAAAGATTATAATACTATTAATAGTACCATATCTTAACTAAAGCCAAGCTACTCATTCCTGATTTTTTTCCCCCATATTATTCTCCACAGTAAAAATCCATGGTAAAGGCGTAGTCCCTCCCCTGACCTTATCAACATCACCAAGGATTAATAGAAGACATTTCCATTACAAACATATTATAAATAACATATCATAAAATATTATAAAGTAAATGAATAATCATAGAATCATAGAATCATAGAAATGTAGAGTTGGAAGAGACCCCAGGGGCCATCCAGTCCAACCCCCTGCCATGCAGGAACACCCTCAAAGCACTCCTGACAGATGGCCATCCAGCCTCTGCTGAAAAACCTCTAAGGAAGGAGACTCCACTACACTCCATGGAGGCAGCATCTTCCACTGCCGGACAGCTCTGACCGTCAGGAAGTTCTTCCTGAGGTTCAGGTGGAATCTCCTTTCCTGCAGCTTGAATCCATTGCTCCTTGTCCTGGTCTCTGGAGCAGCAGAAGACAAGCCCTCTCCTTTCTCTACATGGCATCCCTTCAAATATTTAAACATGGCTATCATGTCCCCTCTTAACCTTCTCTTCTGCAGACTAAACATCCCCAGCTCTCTAAGTCTATCCTCATAGGGCATGACTTCCAGGCCTCTCACCATTTTGGTCGTCCTCCTCTGGACTTGCTCCAGCTTGTCAATATCCTTCTTGAATTGGGGTGCCCAGAACTGGACACAGTATTCAAAATATTATATTTGAAATACCAATTACATACTCCCAGAGGCTATTTGGTTTCATTCTGTCAGTAACTCTAAGTTATTAGAGTTGTTGTACCCAGGCCAATTAATTGTACGCAGGCCAATTAAACATAACATAAGACAATTAATCAAATAGTAAAGTATTAAATCCAGCAAAACGTAAATCCCCAATTTGTGATTGGAGGAAATTTTTGAATGGTTCCTCATCTTTCCAGAATTTACTATTATTTTTTCCCACCTAACATATAGGTGAGCTTGTCCATTTTCAGAAATTTTGGGCATTTTTTCCATCCACTCTTCTTCAGAAGGGGTGCAACTGTAGATCTCAGGTGTCTGGCATATAGACTATTCTGGCCACAACAATCATGTGCCAGAATAGTCTTCCAATCTCCTTGTTTTGTTTTTGATCAAATTTAAAGAGACCTAATTTTTTTAAAAAAAAGTGCTAGATTTAAATCAATCTTCATCTTTAATTTTTTTTGAATTTTAGATCTGATCATATACCAGAATTTCATAGCTCTGTTGCATCTCCACCAAAGTGGAAAAATGTTCCACTTTCTCTAGCACGTTTCCAACAAAGATTGTTGGAGAGATTGTACACAAACAGTCTAAAAGCTTAACTCCGTCAAAGGAGGCAGTGGCCAGATTATCGTGAGAAAAGACTTCCATTTCTTGGTGTCCAAAGCTATGCTGACTGTCTTGCAATTGCAATTACCCCAATAGCTACATCCCAGTGAAAAAGCACTGGGATGTAAAGTATGCAACATATTGTAAGGCTTTAGATATTTTCATTAGGCTTATTTTCACCATACAGAGTTTTCTGATCTAAGTTGTCATTCTATAGAACTAGACTTTAAAAAAGCTGATTTCAGTAAACTTAACAGAAATGTTGGGAGTGATGGATGGGAGTTTCCTCAGAGAACTCATGATGGATGAGAGTTTCTTAAAAGTGAGATACTGAAGGCACAATTTCAAACAATTTCAATGAGAAGAAAAAAAGGGAGGTGTCTAAAGAATCCAGGATGGATGTCTAAAGAACTTTCAGTGGAGTTAAGATTTAAAAGGGACGTGTACAAGAAATGGAAAAAGAGGGAAATTGCCAGAGGAATTTTTAAAAATAACCAACAAGAGTAGGGAGAAAGTCAGAAAAACTAAAGCACAGAATGAACTCAGGCTTGCTAGAGATGTAAAAACAATAAGAATGACTTTATTGGTTATGTTCATAGCAAAAGAAAGAACAAGGAAATGGTAGGACCTCTGTATGAAGTGGTTCATGAAATGCTAACAGGGGACAGAGAAAAGGCAGAGTTACTGAACACCTTCTTTGTTTTGGTCTTCTCTCTAAAGAAAAGCAATGTTGAACCTTGGCAAAATAGAGCAGATGATGCGGTAGGGAAAATGCAGCACAGCATAGGTAAAGTGGTAGTACAGGAATACGTGGCTACTCTAAATGAATTCAAGGACCAGGACCAGATGAACTACATCCAGGAGTATTAAAAGAACTGTCAGAAATAAGCCCAGAACCCCTGGCAAGAATCTTTGAGAATTCCTGGAGAAAGGGAGAAGTCCCAGCAGACTGGAGGAGGGAAAAGGAAAAAAGAGGACTCAAAGAATTACCGCCCAGTCAGGCTGACATCAATATTGGGAAATATTCTAGAGCAGATTGTTAAACAAACAGCAAGCACTTAGAAATGAATGCTGTGATCACTAAAAGTCAACATGGGTTTCTCAAAAACAAGTCATACTAGATTGATCTCTCCTTCTCTCTCTCCCTTTTTAATTAGAGTTAGAAGCTTGGCAGATACAGGGAATGCTGTGGATGTAGCATACCTTCATTTCAGTAAGGCCTTTGACAAGGGCCCCCTATGATACTGCAAACAAGCTAATAAAATGTGGATTAGACAATGCTACTGTTAAATAGATTTGTAATTGGATCACTAATTGGTGACTGACCAAACTTCAAAGAGTTCTCACCAATGGCTCCTCTTCATCCTGGAAAGAAGTGACTAGTGGAGTGCCACAGGATTCTGTCTGTTCGACATCTTTATTAAAAATTTGAATGAGAGAATAGAGGGCATTCTTATCAAATTTGCAGATGACACCAAATTAGGAGGGGTAGCTAACATCCCAGAGGACAGATGTATTGCTGCTGAATTCCAAAAGCAGGCCAAGCCTTCATCTGACACCAATTGCCTCAGGGAGTCAAATAACAAACTCTTGTCTTCAATAATGTGGCTGGCTACAGATAGGGAAGGGGGTGTGGAAGGAAAACCTCTAGAGGGAGGAGCTTTCCTGGCCTTCAACATGACCACATCCCCACATTGCACTGGATAGGGACATACTATGCTCTCTAATGCCTCTGAGATCAATGGATGGATTGTAATGTCAATACAGCTGTGAGATGCCTATGCTGATGGTGATACTGTCTATGCTTCAATATTAGTCCGAGGAAAAACAATATGGTGATCATCAGGTCACTCAAAATGTTGGCCATCAAGTGCACTTTCAAAACAGTGCCTGATCTCCCCTTGCTCCTCCTCCCCAAAATGGTGGTCTGCAGTGTTATCGTCAGAAAGATGGAAGAAAGAACATGAAGATGGATAATGCTGAGAAATGGCTGGCAAAGCAGAAATGACAGGGCAGGGAGCTCCAAGTGGGGGTGATCCATCAAGCCCCCTCCCGGTTTTCATCAATTTTTTATACACATCTCTTATGTTGAAAACATTGGGGAATCCTCAGAAATGATGTCACTGGAGTCTCCATCACTCATGCCGCACATGTAGACCACTCATGTGGTCTACATCCATCATATCGTTGTGTAACCTCTTCTCCCTCTGTAACTCCAGGATGGGCTTATATGTGGCTGTTTGTGGAGTCAATTTAAATAGACACTTAAGTGCCTGCTGACTGTGAGTCAGCGGACAGGGAACTTTGTCCTTCTCTGCTTTCTTGGCACAGTTGGAGCATTCTGTTGCAGTATGAGAAGAAGAGAGCTTGATTGAAGATTTCTTCTTCTTCTCATTCTCTTCCTGTGTGGCTCTGATGGATGAAAAAATCTGACTTCTTCATCTTCTCAGATGAAAAGTCTGATTTTTTCACCCATCAGAGCCACACAGGAAGAGAATGAGTAACAGAAGACAAAAAGGAGGAAAAAATATTTAGAGATAGAACAGAGTTTAAAGGCTAAAGGGATAAAAATACAGACTGAATTGTAACAAGGAAAGAAGGTAAGACAAAGTAATAACTACAGCACCCAAAGCAAGATAAGGAGCAAAAAAAGAAGAGCTCTACTCTGGACACAGGTGGAACTCAAGGTGGACCATCCTTAGCATTAGTTGGCTTTGACCTTGACGTTTTGTGTCTTCCTTGCCTGCTTCTGGGAAGCGAGAGGGTGAAACCGACTTTGTGTAGATTTCTTCACTCACCTACCCAGAGAATTTCCCAACTATTAAAACTGTTTGAAGAAGGGATCAGGTCACACATTCGTTTTAGGCTTAGCTTTCCAGGTATTTCCTCTCTCTCTCCAGTGCTACCTCTGCTGCCCTCATTCCTCAGACGATGAAGGAAGGGAGATGAAACAAATATCCACATTGCTGACTATCTGGAGCCCCAGCTGCCTCCCAGCTGTGGATCTCCAAAGAGTGCAGGCACACTCAACAGCACAGGTGATTCCCAGATCAGACTTGTCCGTTTGTTCAGTGAAGACTCACAGGTAGGAAATGGCTGGCATGGAGATTGTAATCTGTGAGAGTAATAGTGAGACATTCCTTCATCTCCCCATATTCCCCCCAAGGAAGGAAGGAAGGAAGATAGAAGGAATGAAGGACGGCACTGAGAACATGCAGGAAGTTGGAAGTGAAGTTTGGAAGTGAAGGGCAGCAAGGGGAAGGCAGGGCAATGAGAACAATGGAAAGTGAGGGCTCCTTTTAGGAAGATGGTGAAAGTTTCACAACATACTGGAAGGGGCTACAGTCATTCCATCCACATTTGCAAGTTTGACCTTCACAAATTTGATTATTCATGGATTATTTGCTGCCACTGTTGCTTTTCTCATGTACTCACAGACACAGAGGAGCAAGAGGAGGGAAGGTGTGCATGTACGTTCCCTCACTCACTGGGGTGGATGGGAGAGAGTCAAGGGGATGGAATAGGGGACCACAAGGAGGGAAGGCATGCACATGTGTTCCCCCACTCAGGTGGGTGGTAGGGAGACAAAGTATTGAGATGGGAGAGTGTGAGGAGGAAAGCATGTGCATGTATTTCTTTGCACATTCACTGTCTTGGGCAGGTGGAGGGAAGGGAATAGGATGAGGGAGTGCATTCCCTTGTTCACCCACTGTGATGAGAGGGAGGAAGATATTTACAGTTTTTCCACCTTAACAAGGATTCTGGGTGTCATGCCCTGCTTCCAGAGCATGGACTCTGATTCAGAGTCTGAAGCAGCGGGCATGCTAGAGGTTGAAACAGAAGGCATGCCAGAGCCTGCTGTACAGAGAGAGGTTACAGTGCCACAAACAGAACACGGGACGATGCCAGCTCCAACAGAGAGTCCTGCCTCCTCAGATATAGATTAACACTTACCTCAACCCACCTTCACAGTGCACAGGCAACAAAGAGAGAGCCAGCGTCACTCTCTCAGAATTTATAACCAGCAACAGTCAATCAAGGCATAGCTACACTAGGCTTTGGGTCTATTTAGCTAGCATCCTTCCCCTCCAGGAGTTGTCAGAGCTTATCTGACCTGCTACCTTGCTGGATGCCTTGACAAATGCTCGGATTGACCTTGGACACTCCCTTGGCTGAAGCCCTGCCAGACTTTGTTTATGTTGGACTTTATTATGATTCCTTGCAGGGAAGTAAGTAACAAGCTGGGAGATATACAATTTACATATACATATTTACAAATATACAAAATACAATTTGTTTTATTTATCAGCTGTGCCGGGACTGAGATCTGACACTGTGCCCCGAACCTTTACAAAATTGGAGGGACAGCTGTATATCATTCTCAAACAATCCGGGATGCTTATGAAAGTTCTATAATATTCAGGAAGGAAGAAGAATGTAACACATAGCCAGATGTGTATCTGTTGTTCAATTTTGGCTTGTTTATTTTTAGTTCTTTGTATTGTTTGTACATTTGTTTTTCTCCTCTGGCTTTCTCCCATTTATACTTGGCCGGCTGCTCCATATTCTTTGTTACATCTCTTTTATCTGTGTGGAGATAATTTACTAAAAGAGTTTCAAAAATAATTGAGAGGGCCTTAACCAAGAAAGCTGAGCTGAACATCAGAGGAGTCAATTGCCTTCTACTCTCCAGGACAAGCCACTGGTTTACTGACTGTTAAATTACGAGCGTTAAGATTGTTAAACAATAGTTTTCTAGATCTGAAGCCTACAGTAAACTACAGCAGATGAAATTAATAAGAAGAAGTTTGTCCTACCTGAGAATCCAATTTGGATATGTTTTGCTTAATCCCCTAAATGGTATTAAAGAAAAAGTGAATGACAAGGAACAAGGTCTGTAGAGAAGGCTGATAATTCTGTGAAGTATCTCTTTTCTGGTTCCTCATCTTAAATGTTTTTCTCACCCTATACCCTTCTTGGTAACAGCTATAAAACAACCTTGCTCACGTATTACACGTCTCATCTTTAAACTGTTAGTTGAGTGTGAAGCCATAGAGTGGATCATTTTTCAGCCTGCAAGAACAGTTGCTTAATGACATTTTTATCCAGAGGAAATAACCATTGTACATAAGATCATACCATGGACGTACAGAGGAAAGCAGATAGTTATCTAGATATCTACAAGCAAGATGAAGGATTTCAAAAAACGCAGAACTTTGATACACAAAGAGAATGAATTACACCCAACCCCAAGCAAACTAAACTGGATAAACACTTCTTTATGATAGCCAAAGCTTCTCTGAGTTTGCAGTTCCACAGAGAATCATTTTGCCCCATTATCATGATTATTTATTTTATACGACTCATGGCAGATTACAACACATTAAAACAATACAGATCAAAAGCTATATACAGTGGCTCCTCCACTTTTGCAAGTGTTTGGGGTACAGAAACCTCTCAAAAGTGGAAAATCTGCAAATTACTCCCCTTGCTTCCCCCCCCCCATGCATTCCCTTCCATTTTGCCTTGGCGTGAGTTCTCTGCACTGGGGTAAAAATGCATAGGAATGTGAGGGTAGCTCTGGAGGGGGAAAAGAAAGCTCTTTTGACCCTTCTCCACCATTCCCTTCCATTTTGCTTTGGCACGAGTTCTCCACAAAGGGGGAAAATGCATGGGAATGGGAGGAAGAGAATGTAGAGATGGCATGCACACCCGTGAATACTCAACTTTGCGAAAGTCAAAGGCGTGAATGTTCAGGGAAGACTGTAAAAGTTTCAGTAAACTATATTGAAAAGACAATTAAAGCATTTATAAAGTTAAAAATGTTACTATAAAACAGCACAGCATGTCATTAAAAGCCCATACCAGTCAGTTTCTAAAAGTCTGACAGCATAAGAATTTTTTGACATGCTAAAGGAAGCAAAGCAAGGATGGAGCCACCTTAGGGAGGGAGTTCCAAAGTCTGGGAGCAGCCACTGAGAATCCCCTCTCCCTTATTCCCACCAGAGATGCTGAGAAGGTGGTGAGACAGAAAGAGGGGCCTGTTCAGAAGATCTTAGAGTTATAATGGTGTCATAATAGGAGATACTGTCCTTTAAATATCTGGGACCAAAGCTATATACCCATTTTTCCTGGCTTACGAAGACCAGATACACCCTGAGACAGATGGGAAAACTAAAAACAATAGCCTCAGAGAGATTTGAGCCATTAGTACAAGAAGCCAACAGTGGATGGGGGAAAAAATGACAAAGAAACAGTTGGAGAGAATTGCCCAGAGTCTTAAATGTACATTATTACACATAGCATGGGAAATAAACAAGATGAACTTTAACTTTCCACAAGGAACTCAAATATGATTTAATACATATCACTGAAACTTGATAGAATGAGCTTCATGACTGGAATGTAGTAAAGGAAGAGGATAATCTATTTCAAAGAAACAGAGCAAACACAACAGAAGGAGGAGCATTATGTGTGAACAATCTGTACACCTAGGAGAAGATCCATGACTTAGAGCATAGAAAACTGGTTGAGCACATTTGGGTAACAAATTGGGGAGGTCTACTATAGACTCAATAGTAGACACTATAGACCCAATAGTAGACCATTGGGGAGGTCTACTATTGACCACCAACCCAGACTAAAGATTTGGGTGATACCTTCTTAGAAGAAATGATCAAATATCCAAAAAGAAGAAATCTAGCAGTAATGAGATACTTCAGCCATCCTGATACATAGCTCAAAAATAGAATAAACGATACAGTAAGAGGACTGGAACCCAGAACAGATAAGGAGGTAATAAAGGAATACGTTGTCATTTTTGTTATCACAGGGTTTTCCGGGCAAGAGTTGTTCAGAGAGGGCTTGCCATTGTGTTCCTCTGAGGCTGAGAGTGTGGGAGAGTTGCCAAAACTCACCAAGTAGGTTTCCATGGCTGAGCAGGGATTTGGACCATATCCTCCAGAGGCAGAGGGCAACATAAAACCAGTACACCATGCTGGCTCTCATAAAGGAATACCTCATTATTCTAAACGAATTCAGGTTTCCAGGGCTACTAAAATAACCTAAAAGATGTCATCTCAGACATCAATAATCTTTGAGAATTTTTGGAGACCAAGAAAGATTCTAGTGGTTTGGAGGAAGGTACATGTTGTTCCTATCTTCAGAAAGGAGGCAAGAGAGGACTCAAGCAACTACCAAGCAGTCAGGTTGATATCAATTCCAGGAAAGATTCTAAAACAGGTAATTGAACAGTCAGTCTGTACACACTTCAGAAGGAATGCTGCAGTTACTAAGAATGAGCATGGGTTTCTCAAAACCAAGTTATGTCAAACAAATCTTATCTCTTTTTTGGGTAGATTTATGAGTTTGGTAGGTTAGGACAATGTTGTGGATGTATATCTTGATGTCAGAAAAGCTTTCAACAAGGTGCCTCATGATATTCTCGAAGACAAGCCCTTGAAATGTGGGTTAGGCAGTGCTACTCTTAGGTGGATGCATAAGTGGTTGATAAACTGTAGCCAAGGAGTGCCCACGTTCCTCTTCATCCTGTAGAGAAGTGAATTGTGAGATGTTCTAGTGTTCTCTCTTGGATGTGGTAATATTCAACACAGATTCATAGAATTATAGAGTTGGAAAGGTCTTCTAGGTTGTCAAATCTAGCCCTTTGCTCAGCGCAGAATATCCAGTTAGAGCATCCTCAGAAGGTAGATGTCCAGCCTCTTTTTAAGACATCTAGAGAAATAGATCGCATGACCTCTCTAGGTAACTGGTTTCATTGCCCAACCCCCTCTTACTATCAAGAAGTTCCTTCTAATATATTCAATCAAAATCAATTTGACCTGGTCTTGCCCTCTAGGGCAGCAAAGAGCAATGTACCCTACTCTTTGTGGCAGCCCTTTAGATAACAAAAGAATACAGTCACATCACCCCCTCTGAACATGTCTATATCCTTCCTAAAATGAAGTCCCCAGAATTGAAAGCAGTACTCTAGATGAGACCAAACTAGTGCAGAATATACTGGGACTAAATCTTGACTTGAGAACTATGGGTCTATTAATCCAGGCTACATTATTATTTTAAAAAACCAATATGGTATAGTACTTTGAACATTGGACTATGATCCTGAAGACCATGGTTTGATTCCTCACTTGGCCATGGAAAGCTACTGGGTGATCTTGGGTGTATCACACACTCTCAGCCCCAGAAAACCCTGTGATAGGTTCACCTTAGGGTTGCCACAAGTCAGAAATGACTAGAAGATGTAAACGATAACAACATCATTTGTCATCTTTGCTGTAGTCTCATATTAGTGGGTAATGTTTACTTTATGGTCAACAATAATCCCAAGGTCCTTTTCATATGCACCACTGCTAAGCCAAATATCAGCCATCCAATACCCATGCATTTTAATGGTCCAAATTTGTGTTTTGCATTTGTCTTTATTGAATTTCATTTCATTATTTGCAGTCCAGATTTCTAGTTTATAAATGTTCTGTTCCTATCTTCTGTTCCCAGGTCATACGTTCCCACTCCATGATTTAGGGCCTTTCCGCACCTTACTGTCTTCCGGTGCTGGGGTGCGGGGATTGCGCGAGCAGCCTCTGGCGACAGGCTCTTATGTCCAGGGTCCTTTGGCTCCGCATGAGCTGCCTGTTCGCATGAGAGCCCCACCTCTTCCTTCTGCAGCGCAGCCTGGGAGTTTCCCAGGCTGCGCTGGGGCAGGAAGTGCGACCGGCATGGCTCTGGAGGCTCTGCACGCCAGGTAATTGCACACAGGGCCTGGGAACAATGCACAATTACACACCATTTTCGGCTTCCAGCCGAAAATGAAAGGTGCGTGAGTGGCCCCTGCCGGCCCCTGGAGGTTGCGTAATTGTGAGTGTGCCGTGCAGATAGCTCCGCACAATCATGCGACACTCCAGGCACCCTTTCGCAAGGAAAATGCCGTGTGAAAGGGGCCATGGTTTAATTGGCAAATATTAATCAACATGAAACACAAATTATATCCTGCTATGGATGAGAAGCCTGCTGTCAAAGAGCACACTGCATTGCAAAACTAGGTCAGATCAGGACCTCAGAACATGGCTTGGTCATAGTCAGTGAGCTCCAAGGATAATGGACTTGCAAATGTTCCTCAATAACTTTATAAAACAATAGCACCTAAAACTACCTCCATGCAATGACTGATTGTCTTCAACCTTCCACCAAAATTCCCCTTTGTCCCCTCACTTGTCCTGCTATTAAGAAGTTATCACAATTCCCATCAGTTATAGTGCTCTTACTCCACTTCCGACATCCTATGGAATTCTGGGGTTTGTAGTTTATGGAGGCCAAAGAGGTCTCTGGCTCAGAATTCTAAATGCCCCTCCTTAAACTGCAAACCTCAAGATTCCATAGGATGTTGAAAGTGGAATAAGAGCACTATAACAGCATAGCGTGGAAATGGCCTATGTTAGCTCAATCAGAAGTATGTTCCAATCAGCACTTTGAAGTCAGGTCAATAAAACCTCTTCTGTCACTTGAAAAGCAAGATAATAAAGGCATAACATCCATATCAACTTTATCACTATGTAAGGATGATCCAGCTTTATGTGAGACCGTATTTATTGGAACTATTCAATTCAGACGCCCTCTGAAAGTCCATTAGTGCACCACAACATATCTGGTCAGTTCCTCAGTTAGCTAAAGATGAAAATGCAGAGGATGTCAGAGTCAGAGGATGGTAATCTGTTATCCTCATTTGCTTATCTGCTTTTAGGAGAACAGCAGGAAATGAAACACAGATTAGCCAAGTTACAGTGAAAATTGGATTACATAGTGCAGAACAGTCATCTTGATGACAAGAAAATGGGCACAAATCACAAATCACAAAAACCTGTAAAAGAAGAGCTTATATCCAAATGCGTAGCTGAAAGAAAAGCCAATAACAGAAAGTCTGGACAAATAGATGTAGATTTGCAAATCCAAACTGTTATAGAATCAGGTTATTAAACACAAATAAAAATAAATCACTTAGTGTGAACATAAGTACCAAACAAAGAATTTCAAAAGAAAATCACTCTGTGCTTCAAATTCTGCCAACCTCCAGTCTTTCATTGCCTTTAAAAATAGGGTCTAAAGGCCTGGGTGTTTACATTGCTGTTTTTCATAAAATCATAATCATAGAGTTGCAAGAGACAACAAGGGCCATTGAATCCAACCTCTTGCCATGCAGAAATATATAATCAAAGCTTTCTCGACAGATGGCCATACAGTCTCTGTTTAAAAACCTCCAAAGGAGACTGTAGGCTTTCCGCTGTTGAATTGCTCTTACCATCAGGAAGTTCTTCCTAATGTTTAGACGGAATCTCTTTTCCTGAAGTTGGAAACCACTGCTCTGATTTCTAGTCTTTGGAGCAGAAGAAAACAGGCTTGCCCCATTCTTCATATGACATCCAGTCAAATATTTAAACATGGCTATCCTGTCATCTCTTAACCAGGGTAAACTTACCCAGGTCCCTGAGCTGCTCCTCATAGGTCATGGTTTCCAGGTCTTCTACCCTTTTGGTCACCCTCTTCTGGACATATTCCAGCTTGTCAACATCCTTCTTAAATGTTGGCGTCCAGAACTGGACACAGTATTCCAGGTGAGGTCTGAGCACAGAAGAATAAAGTGGTACTGTTAGTTCTCTTGATCTAGACACTATATTCCTATTGATTAGCCTAGAATTGCATTGGATTTTTTAGCTGCCAGATCCTTTTGGTTGATTAAAATGTGCTTTTGTATTACAAATTGTTTCTGCAGTTATAACTGCAAGATTTTTGTCTGAATTGCTTGCTGTTCTTATTGTGGCTTTTGAATTTTACTTTCAATTTCCTTTATGATTCATTTATTGTATGGTGGCAATGGTGGTAGCAAATGAAGCAATGACGATGCCATGTGATGCATCCAGACTAAATATTATTTCTTCATTGCCAAAATGCAAAATGGCATCAAGATATGTGACTGGTACAATTCCATTTTATCAAAATACCCCTGTAAGTTGCAATCAAGGGACAATGCCTTTTAGCCATTTTAGGAGAAATTCAGACAAATGAATTGTGTTGCAAGGGGTGGTTCTTCTATCTGTCTTCTGAATAACACAATGCAAACTTTCCTGACAGCAAGAGTGGCGAGTGTGTTAGGACTACAATATTTTACCTTTTTTTTCTTTTTTCTTTTAGTGCTATACATAAAGAAACTGCAAGTGTTTTATGTCACAGGTGAGAATCGTGTGGTTGGATGGCAGCTCCCAACTTCCTCATCATTGGCTGGGCAAGCTGGGACTGCTGGGATTTGTAGTCCCACAAATGCTGGAAGGCCACGTGATTCTCACCCCAGGTTGATTTGCTGGAAAGAAACGCATGAAACAATATCCATCAGGAGATGTGAAAGAGATAAAAACGCAGCAAGAAATGGCCTTTGCAACACAAGCCACCTGTTTATTTCTTGTTACTTGTAATTGTACCCTCGTCCTAGTGGGATGAAAGAGGGGAGGGCTGTTTTCTAATGCTTGGAAAGTCATTGAATTGCACAAAGTCTGGGATTCACACTATGGGAGGATGCTGAGAACTACTGTCCAGATACTTGTAAGATCTTTGTAACTAACCTTTGTGTGCTTTTCCCATCTCCCTGTTTCTTTTTGTCTCTGTTCTGAGAGCAGTCACTGTGCCTTTTTCAGTTGAAGAGTAGAATGAAAATGCTAAATGATGATGATTGCGATGATGATGAAAATTAAATTGAACAGAATACATCGGAAAATAGGTTCTAAATAACTGTCCACACCAGTGGAACGGCAATATATCTTGGCACACTACCAAGCCATTTTTGAAAATTATACATTAAGGAATGATAAGAGAAGATGGCAATGACAAATAAATATCATCTCTATTGTGAAGGGCTTCCTGATTACAGCAGCACGGAGCATGTGGCATTTAAAAACTGGACTTGGAGTGCTGGGGCATTTAAGGACGCCTTTCATCAGCTGTGCGATTTGTCTGTGTTTTGAGATTTCACACACATTGGGAACTAGGAATAAGAAAGTCACACCAGCGCCAGCCTCATTGCCAAAAGAGTGTGCTCTCAAAGCTGCAGCCCACCTGGACTTCTCTGAGGGCCTTATCACACAACTATGGCCATTTCTGCACTACACTCTTATAGCACGATGATTCCACTTTCAACATCCTCTGGAATCCTGGGGTTTGCAGTTTCGGGAGGGGCCGCCCGGCCCCTCCTGAAACTGCAAACCCCAGGATTCCAGAGGATGTTGAAAGTGGAATCATCGCGCTATAAGAGTGTAGTGCGGAAATGGCCATTGTTATAGTGCTATTATTCCACTTTAACTGCCCCGGCTGCACCCTGTGGAATTCTGGGGCTGGTAGTTTGGGGAGGCACTGGAGCTCTCTGGCTGAGAACTCTAAATGCCTCTTCCTAAACTGCAAATCTCATGATTCCATCAATATTGCCATGGCAATTAAAGTGAGATAATAGCAGTATAACAGTGTAGTGCAGAAATGGCCTGAATCTGATTATTGTAAGTGTATTTTCACTACTACGCAAAACCACATTCCTGGCACTTATATGTTTGGTTTGAAGTTTGGTGAGGCCCCAGAGGTCTCTGGCTAAATGCTCCTCCCTAAATGCAAACCACAGAATGTTGCCAGGGCAGTTGAAGTGGAATATAGCAACTATAATAGTGTAGTGTTATCTTCTAATATATAAAAATTAAAGTTTGTCTGTGTCAGGTGAAGACCTCATATGATTGGCTGCAGGCAAAGACTTGATATGATTGGCTGCCTGAGAAGATTCTATGCAATCCTGGAGTTTGCAGTTGGGGGGGGGCTTTAGAATTATTAGCCAGAGAGCTCTTGGGCCTGGCTGGTTGCTATGGAAATGAGGCCTAGCAGCAAGGAGGAGGGCAGTGCATTTCCCTCACGGAACCCAACCTCTGTATGTTAAGAACTCTGAATACAGATTGGCTTGGGGAATATGGGGGAAAGTTACAGGTACTGGGCAAGACAGTTTGGGGAATTAGAGACACAGGATCTCAAATCTTTCTAGTAAGTATCACCTCTGAGAAAATAAAATCCCGAGCAACGCCAGGTAGAGATGCTAGTGATAGAATAAGTCTTCCCCATCAGCCCCCTCCCACAACAGTAATATGTGAATCATCCTTATGCTTCATCTCTGCTATTTTGCAGTGTTACATAACAATGTCCTTTTTTTTTTGCAGAAGGATCCGGAAAGCCTGGCTGCCGTGTCCTCACTGAACCCCTGCCCTCCACAAATTACTGATAAGATCAGTTTAGGGACTGGATATTTCTTATTTGACTGGAGTTCTATATGAACAAACTGATTGATTTGCACTGCCTTCAATTTCAGGTACTTCTGGAGATTCCCAGTTTGACTTGTGAACATTTGCAGCAAGCCTCCACCACTCAGACTGGGAAGCAGGGTCCCTTTTAATGCCATGCAGAGAAATCTGCTGCTTTCACTGAGCAATGCGTTCCCCAGTTTGTCTCTCAACCCCTAGGCAAAGCTACTTTATCCGTCTCTATTAAATTCTACTCCGTTGCTCCATCCACACCAGCCAGATTGCACAGACGCCTTAAAAAAAAATCTCAGTATATAAATCCCGTTTTTCCTTCTGTCTGTTGGAATACCTGGCTTTCCATTTGTCCTTGAAATCCCTCTATACTGCTTTAGCACTTTATTCTATGTTTCTATCTCTATGGGTAAGAATAGGCTGGGGAGCGCACTGCACTCTGGGATTCGATGTTCTCCTCCCTTTCTCCGTGCATAGGTATCTTTTCCTAAAAAACTACAAATACCCAGCAACCTCTGGGGCGGGATGAAAAGCGGTAGACGTGCGGCAGAGAGTCACTGAGCATGCGTCGAACTGAAACCTCAGTATGGCTTGGCAAAATCTCTAAATCTATAATGAATGACTCAGAATTTTTTCCCAATTTGTTTTTCTTCTGGTATATGGAAACTTTGCAAGATATACAGGAGTTCCGCATTACACTCTTATAGCACAATTATTCCACTTTGAACATCCTATGGAATCCTGGGGTTTGCAGTTTAGGGAGGGGCCGGCTGCAAACCCCAGGATTCCATAGGATGTTGCAAGTGGAATAATCACGATATAAGAGTGTAGTGCGGAAACGGGATAGTATAAGGAATGACCTCATAATTAAACTGTGTCTTGGGAAGAGTCCATCTACAAAAAGGAAAACAAATTGGTTAACAATTTTTCCTAAATTAGGAAATCAAAGATGTTTCTTTGCATACTATTTTTTTTAAAAAAAAAAACTTTCTGGCAAGTTTTATTTCAGTTCTCTCTGCTAAGGCTAAACTCAGCTGTATGGAAATAGGATTTTGGTACCTATATTCATTTAAAGTTAAAGATCTGTGACCATTTCTGCACCACAGTGTTAAAGTGCTGCTATTCCACTATCAACCTCCTATGGAATTCTGGGGTTGTAGTTTAGGGAAGGGCTCCTTGAATTCTCAGCCAAAGAGCTCTTTGGTCTCAGGAAACTGCAAACCCCAGAATTCCACAGGGCGTTGAAAGTGGAATAGCAGCAGTTTAACACTGTCGTGCGGAAAGTTTCTGTGTAAAGTAAGGCCATTTCCGCAGTACAGTGTTAAAATGCTGCTATTCCACTTTCAGCGCCCTGTGGAATTCTGGGGTTTGCAGTTTCCTGAGACCAAAGAACTCTTTGGCTGAGAATTCAAGGAGCCCTTCCCTAAACTACAACCCCCAGAATTCCATAGGAGGTTGATAATGTAGTAAGAATGGAATGATATTATTATTATTATTATTATTTATAATTATTTATTTATATTATTTATTTATTTGTTTGTTTGTTTGTATCCTGCCTCTCCATATGGATCGAGGCGGCGAACAACTTACAAATAGCATGTATTTCGATACATTTCTATACATATAATATAATGGAAACCCAAGGAAAGTTCATGCATGAAGAATAAGAATTGAGGGGAAATTGGATGATGGAACTAAGAAGCTATTGAAAGTTTTTGCGTTACTTTTTCTATTTTTATGAAAATGAATAAAAATTATATTTAAAAAATATGACTATAGTGAGAACATGCTAGTCATTATTTTTATTTTTAGTGGAAATTTTTTAAAACCTTTTAACACAAATAAACAGAACAAAAGCAAAAACACTACATCACAGAATCAATACATCAGCAATACTGCAATACACCAATACATCTAGGAGGAAAAGAAAAAGATGAACTACCAGCTACAGATAACATTGCAAATAATCAACAAAAAATGCAACATATTTAACCCCAACTAGCAATAAAACTGTACAAAGCCAAAGGGGGGGGGGATACTACTTCTAATTCAAAATTGTTCCTACCATTGTTGCTAACAGCTCCAACTTATATAAATGCACTTAAGTTAAAATCATTACTTAAAAATTATTTTTTAAATGTGTTGCACCTTGTACTCGTGAACTATTTTAATTTCTAAATTTCTTAATTTTCTATTTTTGTCTCAGAACTAAAATCAATGTTATTATCCAAAATATTAATGTTTGATTCCACTATATTTTCTCTGTAATCAGCTCCTACCAATGTATAAGTATAGGCTTGAGTTGAATGTTTTCGTTTTGAATGCAACTTTGAGCAAAAGTTCTGTCAGTTTGAATATGGACCAGTTCTCAACCTGATTTCAAGCTAAAAATCAGTGCAAGAAATTAAATAAGAAATTAAAACCAGTGTTGTCTTTTGGAGGGGGATCCATGCTTGCTTTTTTGATGGTGTGTCCTCAGACAATGCCATCAGGTGCCCCATGAAACTGCTTTCTCAACAGGTTCCTTTACTTCTAGGTGTCACTGGTGGATCTGTGTCTCAGGAGGCTTGGCAAACCTAATCAGTGCTGTGATCGTGAAGAGAACTATGAACAAACTTCCCAAGTTACTTTCTGAAAAGCAGGCTCTAGGAATGTCCAGAACATCTCAAAACATCTCAAACCTTGAGAAAGGAGAAATGGGTGGGTGTTGCTGTTGAGTCCACCCTAAAGGCTGTAAGCAAATGCTTTTCAGATTTTTTTTTTTAAAGTGCACTAGCATATATATACCTGGCTTTGCCCAGGATTTTATTTTCTCATAGTAATAGTTGTTAGAAAGATTTGAGATCCTGTGTCTCTAATTCCCCAAACTGTCATGTCCAGAACCTGTAACTTTTCCCCATAGTCCCTGATCCATTTGTATTCAGAGGTATTAATGTATGGAAGTTAGGTTCCTGAGGGAAACACACTGCCCTCCTCCTTGCTGCTAGGCCTCATCTCCATAGCAACTGGCCTATTCAAGAGACGGAGGCCCAAGAGCTCTCTGGCAGAGAATTCTAAAGGCCCCTCCCTAAACTGCCAACCCTAGGATTTCATAGAATATTCTTATGCAGCCAATCATATGAGGTCTTTGCCTGACACAGACGAACTTTGACTTTTATATATTAGATTAATCATTTATTTACACCTGTGCTCAGATTTATATGCTGCAGTGTATTATATTGCGTAGGTTCACCAGGATACCCTAAACAATTCACAGATGAAAATCAGGAGATGTGTGACCAAGCAATATCCAAGCGTGCTCAAAATGGCAAAAGTTATTAACGAGGAAGAAAAAACAAGGTAGGAGTGGTTGCAGCCGTTTGCTTTTGCCTGTGTCTGCTGTGAAAAACTAAATCTCCCCGACTCCAACCACTGAGTTAATTGAGTGGCAACTGGTTTTGTACTTTGAACTCAGTTTGCAATAGTTGAAGTAAGCTGAGGACAAAGGAGGAAAGAGAAACTGGGAAGTTTTAAAAGCAGCTGGAAAAGTGGGAAAACAGGGTGTTACTTGGGACTGTCCCCCTGCCAAATCAAGACAGTTGGAGGGTATGCCGCAAATAATAAAGAAAACAAATGCAACTGTCTACATACATGCTAGTGATATTCAGTGATGTAGACTTGACGATAGACTCGGACTCAAGTCAGACTTAAGTCACTTCAGTGACTCAACTTGGACTTGACTTGGCCATAAATGGTGCACTAACTGGACTTGACTTGAGACTTGTATATTTTTAGTGACTGACTTGCTGCCCTTGGCTCAGTAACATAACACATTCTTCCAGAAACCTTATGACTTTGAACAACACCTCCATCTCCTTTTGTCTACTGGTCACATGGCAATCTCTCTCAAGCTCAAAGTGTGGGGACATTTCTCAGAGGGGAACAGCAAACAGGTTAGGCGATGGGCTTGAGGTCTGCTCAGCGGCCTGTCCCCACTGCATATTGGAGGAGCCTTCTAAAACATTTCCTAAGAGCAAAAGACAAGACTCACCCCAGAGTGCAGGGTGCATCTCTTAGAGGGGAACAGCAAATGTGCCAGGCAACGGGCTTGAGGAAGAAGGATCCTTCCTTCTAAAGCTTTTAAATCTTCAGTAATAGGGAGTAAAATAGGATCCTATTCCCCACTTCCAAAGCTGCAGATGGCAAAAGTGCAAATGTGGGAAGCCGACTCTGCTTAAATTGTTAAAACTGATTTTATTTCACTTTATCCAATAATTCTGGATTTTGGTTGGGGTATAAAGTTGGCTCCCAGGCTTGAGACTTGACTTGAGACTTGAAAGTACTGTGTCTTCAAAGACTTGAGACTTGAAGGTAGAGACTGAGACTTGACTTGAGACTTGGAGTAAAAGACTTCAATACATCACTGGTGATATTAACACATGTCATCTTCAACTGACCAGTTCTGAGCAGTGGACAGTCCTGATATCAAATGTGCGTTTTGTTCCTTTGGTGATATAATGCCCTAGATTTGTTCTGCTTTAGTTGATTCAGATTTGAATTACTAAAACACTGCTCTGATTTGTCATACAGGTGTACCTCAATTAAGGAAGATGTGTTTCTCAGTGTCATTTCTTTTACAGAAAATTTGGTACTGGAGACAGAAATAGCAATAGCAATAGGGATAGGCTGCTACACCACAAAAAATTAGGAAGAGCAGTTGAAAAAGTTTCAGCAAGCTTTTTATTCAAAATTAGGTATATGCACATGTAAAATGAAACTACCAGGTTTTGTTTCCTGCATCAGTGAACAAAAACAATATTTTGAAACTTCTATATCTAGAAGACTTATTTCAAGATGCAGCTAGGAACCCCCTTTTTCTTTTACCAGCTTCCACTTTTCTTACAATTTCCATTTTTGTCCTCAAATAGATCTATCTTTTTTTAAAAAAAAACATGCTGAGGAGCATGCAGATTATCTTTCCCCCTTTTCTTCTCTGTTTTTCTGTTCATGCATGTTCAGTGGGAGATCCTACTGCAGAGCTTTCCAAACTTTTCATGTTGGTGACATACTTTTTTAGACATGCATCATTTAGTGACACAGTAATTCAGTTTTACTAGCAAGCTGGAGGTTAAACTAACCCCCTTATAAGAGATACAGACACATACATAAATTGTAATAACAAAAGGTATGGGGGGCACAACATATCTCATGAAAACATTTCATATATTTTTTAAAATGTATGATTTATAAATAATAACATACATTTCCAAGATTGTAGGCGACACACCTACACACTTCAGGCAACACACTAATGTGTTGTGGCACACTGTTTGGAAAGCCCTGTCCTGCTGTTTATGTTGTCCATTGTAGGGCAAGCTAGAGCAGAATGTCATTCTTTTCCACCTCAGGATTTTATTGCATTGTTTACTGCAGACATGCTGCTGCAATCCAGTACTGGCAGTCTGTTTCTCCACTCCTTCTTCACAAACTTTCCAATACTAATGCTGTTTTAAAAATCCTTCCAGCCAGATGGAGGACAAGGAACAAAAGAGAGAGCTGGGAGGGCATTAAAATTTTGACTTTGTAAAAAGGAACTTCTTTGTCAGAGGCTTTGTTAACTGAGGTATGCCTGTATGCATAAACCCAGGATTTTTTAAAAAATTTTGGAGGGAACATTTCATTGTACTGGTGATAAGATTACACACTAGTTGTTGTAGTTTGCACAAACATCTCTGCCTTTTTATGATGATGGCAGGAATTCAGTGTTTGATTGCCGGTCTGTTCAAGTATTTTGATTGCTGGACTTTGCTGAAGTGGACAAATTGATGATACTGTTAGGAGAAAAATCAGTGATGACTTTCACCAAGAGAATAGGAACCATTCTCTCCCGTTTTGCAAGAAAAAAAAATATTATAGTATTATTGTAATTAATATTTTTGGGAAAAGTAGTGATGAAAGCATTGGCATGATATTTGCAGTTAGAGAAGTTATCTTTTTGTAGAATTAACAATAGTCTATATTGGAAAGTAGGAAACTACGTTTGTTGTCTCAGTATTAATGCTAGCATTTAGGGCTAGTTGTAGCTTTTAGTTTTTAGCAATTAGGATAAATTTATCTTGCATTCTGCCAGAGCTGTTTCTCTGTCCCAGAAGCCTGCATGGTTTTCCTGAGCTCTTGTTTGTGTACCTTCAGATTGTTTTTGACTTATGGCAAAACTCTAAGGCAACTCTATCATGGGTTTTTCTGGGGCTGAAAATGTGAGGGTGCCCAAGGTTGCCCAATGGTTTTCTATTGGTGAGTGGGGAATCGAATTCTGGTCTCTCGGTTCAAATGACTTAAGCCACCCTGGCTCTCACACTTAACTTACAGAAGCTTAATTACAGGACTCTCGTCTATTGTGGCAAAGAATTTAATAATGTCCAAAGAAGGTTAGATAATAATCTAACACAGTAGCCATGATTGCTGTTTCTGTGTCCATTTTGCTGCCTTTTATGACAGATAGGCTCTTTCATGGGGGATGAAGTTAAGTACTAAGTCTGAGCTTATTTTACATCAAGGTCATGGGTTCACTCCCCATGATCAGTATTTTTTTTTTTTACATCACACTCCACTTTATTTAAACAAAATGCTTTGAGTAAAAATGAAGAGGAAAAACTGCTGATCCAAGTTCCTAGCAAATCAGTCCCTTTTGCTGTTCAGTGATGAGGTGGCTACTTGGCATTTTTAGCATTATTGGCTTGCATTTTTTTCTACCCTTTCTTGTTGTGTTTCTTTGCAAAGCTCATGTTCCTCAGGAACATGGGATCAACCCCTTTCAGAGATTCATATCTATGTGATCTGGATTTCTTAATGCCATTTCTGTGCCACTTGCGAGATTGATTGTGTGTAGTGTGGTTCTTGGACTTGGCCATGGCTTAAACGTCCACCTCCGCTTCAGCTCGGGACAAAACTGGAAGAGGTGATCAGTAATTTTTTAAAATTTTGTTTTAATCTCTCTCCTACCTTGTTCCATTGCTTTGAATTATAGTCTTTCTCCCTACCAGCCCTAATACAAGTTAGCTGAATCTCTTCCCTGATAGTTGGCTTAACAAAAAGGAGACCCAGAAATAAATATCCAAAAAGAGAGTCCTGAATCTCTTACCAGGCTCCTTGAAATCTAACATCCGGCCCAGAAAATTAAAGAAAGGAAGCATGCTCCAGCTCTGTAGAAGTCGTCTATCACTGCATATGGCATTCACATACACACATAAATGCTAGAGAGGGTATATCCCCTCCCCACTGCAAACACATTCCTCTTCCTTCTAGGGCCATATTGGATTCTGAATGCGGTTGTGATTCCACATATTTTTTTGGACTAGAGGTGAAGAGCTGTGAGGAGAAACTAACTCACCCTGAGAAAAGAAAGGAGAAAATGAACTTGGTTTCCCAACTGCAACCCTCGTGATATTCAATGGATCTTCCATCCCTTAGTGTGGATGTTGTAAAGTAGTGTTTGAGAAGAAGGAATGCTTTTGAGCATGTAATTAATTACAGCTCCACCACTGTCTTGGCAGGAATAGGTGTCAGTGAAGAATGGGAAACTAAGCCTGATTTGTCTGTTCACTGGAATCTATTTATTTATTTAAATATTGTTAGCGCACCAAATATCGCACACTCAGGACAGCATGCAGTACGATCAGTTTTGCTCCAGTTTAACCAATTTGAACAATGTAAAACTATAAGAAATAATTTAAAGTGTATTAAATAACATAACTTAAAACAAGGCAAGTACAATATGTTAAAATGCAGTCAGCCCTCCACATTTGCAGGTTTGACATTTGCGGATTTGATTATTTGTGTTTCTCCAATCCCTGCTCCCCCCACCTCAGGTACTACTTTTGAGGGAGAACTTTTCTTCTTGGTGGCTCCAATCAGGCTATGCAGCTCTTTAAAAACCTCCTTCCAGTCCTCCTCCTCCTCCTCCTCCTCCTCCTCCTCCTCCACCAGCCACTGCCTGGCCAGCCAAGGACAGCCCAAAGCCGGATTTCTCAGCACCACAGGCCTTCTCCCAAAGCTCTCCATATACCCAAGGAAGCAGATGTGTGAGAGAGAGGAAGTACAAGACCACCATGCCATCCATCTCCTTTTCCTGGCCTGATTTAGTCACTGGGTACCTACTTTCCCCACCCGTGCCTCAGCCCCCTTCCCACAGACACACAATTTTTGATATTTGCGAATTTTTCACTTTTGCGAGGGTCCTAAGCTCCTAACCCTAGTGAATGTGGAGGGCCAAGTGTAGTTCAAAACTGTAACCATAATGCACATGCAGATTTGGATAAAATCAATTAGGCCCAAAGGCTTTTTTAAAAAAGCAAACAAAAATGTTTTTATTTGGTGTCAAAATGAGATTATGACAAAATGATACTAGCACCAATTGGACCTACAAGAGGAAGGTGTTTCATAACCAGCATTATAGCCAAGAATAGGACCATAGAACTAAAGCTATCATGCACTGAAGCTACACTTCCATATTGCAAGTACCCACCTAATAATCAATACCATAGATTACTCTCAAACTTTTTTAAGGAAAGCAAAGAAAATAGGATGTTGTCGTCGTTGTGTCCCTTTAAGCAATTTCCAACTTATGGAGACCCTAAGGTGAATCTATCACAGGGTTTTCTTGGCAAGATTTACTCAGAAGAAGTTTGTTCTTGCCTTCTTCTGAAGATGAGAGTGTGACTTGCCCAAGGTCACCCATTGACTTTCTATTGCCAAACAGGGCTTTGAATCCTGATTTCCAACTTTCAGACTGCCACACCATGGTGGCTCTCAAATAGTATATATGCTCCAATATAGGCAAGAAATTCCTGTACATATAGGCTTCATCTTTATGAAGATGAGTGGAGCAGGCGGCTACATAAGCGTCTTTCTCTCTGCCTCTCTTTCCACTGTATTATACTGTAACGTTGTGGCTTAAACTGTCACAAATTATGGAAGACATCAAGTAGCAGATATTCTGGCGTGATGACAGCTTCAAATAGAGCTGGTGTGCTGGAAAAGTTCAGTAACGTTGATCTATAGGAATAGTCTTCACTGAGGCTGAATGGAGACAACAGATGGATGCTTTTTTGTGGTGGGCAAAGCTGGCAGTTCCATAAGGAAAGGTGGTAAGTGCAGGAGTCACCCACAACTGAAATTGGGAGTGGTTCAGTGTCTGCTTTTGCTCCAATAAAACAGGGAGTATCAACTCCAAATGTCCTGTTGTGCTGGTGTAGGATAGCAACACTTCTCTAAAGATCTACTGTTGGATACCTCTAAGAATAGATTCTACAAACAAACAAAACACACACACACACACAAATGAACCAATTGTTCCCAGGTTATCCAGTGGATCTATAGCTTTGTTTTACTTCATCAAGGTTGTGGTTTTGCTCCTTGGGATTGAACTGGAAGCATTTTGACATGAAATAAAGATAATATATAAGTATACTCATATTTCATATCAAATGACTGGCTGAATTTAGGACAAAATAAGACTGGAATTCCCTTCCTTCCTTCCTGCTTCACCATAAGATGGCTGGATGGTCATCTGTTGGGAATGCTTTGATGGGTGTTCCTGCATAGCAGGGGGTTGGACTGGATGGCCCCTATGATTCTATTACTGTTCGATCCCATTGCTTCCACCAGAAGTGGCACTTTCCCCTTCAGCTGTTTATTCCCTCAAAAAAGAGTATAGAGGCCTGTGAAACACTCTAGAGCAATCTGGGTACCATGAAGGGCTGCAGTGGAAGGAGAGAGGAAGTCCTCATTCTGCTACCATTGGATATTGAAATTCATTGTAGGATACTAGTTTCATTTGTCAGTATTTTGAATCATATTCAATGCAATGAAGTCTCCCAGATGCTTACTGGATGCATTTTTGTTTCGCAGGGTTTTTTTAAAAAATTTGTTAAATCAAATCTTGTTACTTTAATCCCCATTACATATTGGTATTTTTATAATACTGGTTTTGTATTTTCCTTTTTATTCTGTTATTAAAGCCCATATTTTTAGGTTTTCCTTATTTTTAGGTTGTTGTTATATTTCTAAAACATCATGACACCATGACACCTATAATTATGTGCAATTAAGATAATACAAAATCAGTGATGTAGATTCCAGTTGAAAGACTCGGATTCAAGTCAGACTGAAGTCAGTTCAACGACTTGACTGGAACTTGACTTGGCAAAAATTACACACTGATTCAACTCAACTTGAGACTTGCATATTTTTAGAGACAGACTTGCTGCCCTTGGTTCAGTAACATAACGCATTCTTCCAGAAACCTTGCAACTTACTGGTCACATGAAGATCAGTCTCAAGCCCAAAGTGTGGACACATTTCTCAGAGGGAACAGCAAATGGGATAGGCAATGGGCTTGAGGTGGGCTTGGGGTCTGCCTGTCCCTGCTGCATATCGGAGGAACCTTCTGAAACTTTTGCTAAAAGCAGAAGGCAAGACTCATGCCCAGAGTGCAGGGCATGTACCTCAGAGGAGAACAGAAAATGTGTTAGGCAGTGGGCTTGGGGAGGCAAGATCCTTCCTTCTAAACCTCTTAAAGCTTCAGTGATGGGGAATAGGAAGGATCCTATTCCCCACTTCCAAAATTGCAGATGCCAAAATCACAAAGGTAGAGGACCAACTTTACTTAAATTGTCAAAACTTACTTTCTTTGACTCTGTTCAGAAATTCTGGAATACAGTTTGGGGGATAAAGTTGGCTCCCAGACTTGAGACTTGACTTAAGACTCGGAGTAAAATACTTAAATGCATCACTGCATAAAATCACAGTATATATAATATAGTTCATTATCTAGTAGTCCAGGAGACCTAACCCAGGAGATCTAGTGTTTGAGTAGCTATGTACTGGTACACAATTGTGTGAGTCTGAATGAGATAATTAAAAACATTGCTTGGTAACATTTGTTGGTGCTGTTTTTAGCAATTTCAGGTTGCCTTTGCTAGGTAAATTTTGTTATTCCATTGATTTTAATAGATTTAGACTAAAATCCTTCGCATACCTACCTAGAGAAAAGTCTCTGGAGTGAAGAATGCTGAGCAGGCATACATTGGAATGTGCTATAGGTAGTATTGGTATTATTGATATTACTGGCATCATTCATCATCATCATCATCATCATCATCATCATCATCTTTGTGCTGGTCAATGACCGTAATAAAGATATCTGTCTGCCTATCTATCTATCACCACCACCATCATCATCATTCACTAGTTGATGCTATGGAATCTGCCTTAGGAAAGCATTTTCCTAATGGGTGGTTTATCAATATTTTTTTTCAAAAATAAGTCTAAAATCACTAGATGGTACAAACTTTTAAACAGACATTCAGTCCCTAGTTGATGTCTCTCAGTCTACAGGGGAAAAAAACAACTTATGAAGGAAGAAATGAAATGAAAGTAAAAGTGAAGTGTGTGTGCATGAAAACACACACAAACCAATTTTAAGAATGGCTAAAAAAATCAGCACCATTTTGTTAAAAAATGATATAATGATGATGTAACTCTTTTAACTGAAGCTCTCTAAACAGTTCTGCAGTTGTTTTTTTAAAAAAATCAGAAATATTTTTTTCTTTCATAGTGGTCAAAAAATGTAAAGATGGAAGCCGACATAATTATGAATTCGTTAAAAGATAAGATGAAGATGAACTTTATTGAAGATTGGATTATGGTATTCCCATTACGGGAACCATATTGGGGTAAGAAAGCTACTATAAGTTGGATAGGTAAGGAAAACAGAAGCCGGTTATAAATAAATTTTCTTTTGTGTGCCAATAAAATAGAATTGACAAAGATTAAATGACATGTGAACAGACACTGATATTTGATTAATAGTAATTGGTTTAAGACATATTTAAGTAAAAATCTAAATTAATAGCGTTAAACGAAACTCTGGAGATAATAGAAGACAATAGATTATAAAATGAGTGACATATTTTATAACAAATGGGTTTTTTGTTAGAAGGTAAGTTATAGATAGGTTTGCACTTACTTCTTGAGGTTCTGAAATTGCGGGTGGGGAAGGGATCAGTGAAATGAAAAGGTAAAGGAAATATGGATAAGGTGTGAAATATTACTGTATTGAAGAAGATAAATGTTATTGGTTATGGGTTGGTTCTCAGTTACAAGTCTTTGTATTGTTATTCTTATGATTGCACAACTTTGTAATCATTCATTCCTTTCAGCTGATTTTTATATTTCTTTGGATTATGTTTGTTTTGTTGAAAATTGATAAATATATATATATATATATATTAAGAAATGTGAAGATGGAGGCAGATGTGTGTAGAAGAGAGTCACAGATGAGCTAAGACTACCTTTGAACCTTGGACCTTAATTGTGGATCCATTCTGAAATGTATTTTGTACCTGGCATTGCAAAACACACACATACACATATACATATACCAAAAAAAGGTCATATCAGCTTGTGGAAGGTTCCTTTCTCTCATCAATGAAAATAAACAGCGCAGATTGCACACATCCGAGATTAGGGAAACTGGGATCCCACACCAGAGAAAAAGTCTCCCAGGTGGTCTTTATCACTGATCCCTTCTCTTGAAACAAAGTACCCATTCTCAATTAGCTCACGTTCCTTTTTAAAAGCTGGATGTAAGGGGTTGTTGCCACAAATGACCACAATAAATTCACCCATGCATTTTGCATGCCACAAATGATTAAAGAAGTGATTTAAAAAAAAAAAAAGTCAGCTCCTGTATTGCATTGCATGTTTTTAAATTCAGCATGCTGATAACATTTGGTGTTGTTCCAGCCCTTGCTTCCTTAAGCAGCTTTACAGAAATTCAGAGCTGCAGAGTAATTGTGGAGAAATTGTGGGCATAAAAGGAGGATGTTCTTAACAGCTTCCTGAGGATGTTTGAAAGATTTAAAAAAAGAAAATAGTTAAATGTCACCAGACCAATCCAAATTGCTGACACAGATGCCATTTCCCATTGCATTTGACTTCCTTTTCCCGTAGCGTACAAGCCAAGCAAACAAGGCACAGTTTATTTCCCTGGGTACCAGAATCAACACGAGTGATATTTTGCATCCTCTGCCGTCATGCCAAATGGTGACTGAGTGAGTCACTTAGGACCCTGGAGAGCTCTGGCTTGTGCGGTAGCAAAGGCTGGTGCACACTGAGCATGTGCGGAGTGGGTATGCTCTCTTAGGTTCAGTTAGTTACTGATATAAACAGCTGGAGGTATTCAAGTGCTGAGCTTAGAGACAAGCAGAGCTGCAAGAGGGGGGATGCGGGAGGATTACAGCTTCTGTGTATTAAAATCTGGGTGGCGGAAGAAGGATTAGCAGAGCAGGGCACCAGAAGATGGACTGATCAGCTTTTCAAAGCTGCATTACAGTTATTTGGTCATATTTCACTGGATTTGCTGAGAACTTTGTCTCTCTGGAATTGGAGTTTTTGTTTTTTTGTTTTCCCTTTTTAAGGTGAGTGTTGCTTTTATTCTTAAAAGCATTTGCAAATATCTACCCCTCGCAGCCTGAGTCAGAATGAGGCAACTTTTTTTTCCCCTTCTTTTTCTTCCACTGCAGATTAACCATTAAGATCTGCGTGTATTAACATAGGCATCTGCTCGGCTGAGAAAATTATCTATGCCAGCTCAGGCATGTGGGATGTAGCAGTGTTGTATTGTGTCAATTGTGATGCAGGTTGAAACGCCCTGCATATAGTGGATTAGAATTTGTCTAGTTGAAAATCAAATTGAGTATGTGTTTTGTCTGTATTGTGTGTATCTGTGTGTGTGTAAGAGAAGGAGAAATTCTTATCTGTGTGTGCTTTCAAGGCAGCAAGTAAAGTCCAGTTTTTTAGGTTTTTTTTTTAAAGCAGTCCTCTACGCACACATACATTTCCCAGTACTTTAGCATCCATTCCATTTTGTTTCTCTTGGTTGCTGTTGCAGTCTTTTGGTGTTTCCCAATTCCTTGATGACTGGGCCTTTTAAAATATATATTTGGAATGATATTATTTCTTTCTTTAAAAAGCAGCATCTCTGAAGCTACTGATATGCAGAGCATCTTCTCATAGGTTCCCTCTTAGAAAAAAAAACTTACTTCTTCTTGTCATCTCATAATCACATTGGTTTATAGAAAAATTGCAGAGGAAGAGTCTGGACCTTTGGTTCAGGGAAATCCAGAATGAAAGATTTGCTTGCCAATGGGATTTTTTTTTTTAAAAAAAACAACCCTCAGTTTGTAAGTGTTATACAATTTATTATTTACCAACCTTTGCTGTCCCTCCTTTAAAAATAAAGAATTTGATACCTTCTTAACTATATGTAGATATCATAGTACAACTCTGTCTCTGTGTAGGATTCTTTGTTTATACCACAGCAGTGTGTGTGGGTTTTACTCTACAATCTAGTATTTTTTTCCCCCTGACCTAAGGTGAGGGGAATGATTTGACCCTATGATTCCTGAAAATGGAAGTACATTTCCATCTCAGTACATTCCACCAAGACTTTTTGAAGGAAAGAAAGAGAAGTGTGGAACTCTCCGGTTTCTTCTGCTGAGGAGCATTAGCTTCTCTCTTTTGACTTCTGCTATCTTTATTTTCCCCACGGTAACATTCACAGTGGCGGTCTTGAAACCAATTCCAAATGTTTCTTTGCTATTAAACTTTTGTGGAGAGCCAGGCAAAAGAGGTGGTAACCTCAGTTTTTAACAAGTGAAGAGATGATGGACGGCAGGTCTAGTAGAGTTTGAAGTGCCAGCTAATATTGTGTCCTGTAACTGCTAGCTAGGAAACATAGTTATGCCAGTCCCTGACCATATAGTTTTTCATAAGATATTACTGTATGAACTGTGAAACTGGGAGAGACAGGATTCATAATGGGTGGAGGAAGCAAGTGTTGCCCTGTTGCCTTTCCGCCTGTAGCTGGCCATGGCTAGCCATCATGTTCTGCCTTCTGTCACATCCTTTGACACCCTAACATCTTAATGTGTCCCCCACCATTTTCCCCCCTTCTCTGCTGTAGTGTTCTAAGAGGCCACTTGTCTGGTCTCTTGTCCTTTCCTCTCTTTTTGTCTATTATGAATCTTGATTTGTTGCAAATACTATTTTCCTATCCAGGCCTCTCCTTTTTAACACTCTCTTTTTGGACACTAGCTGCTAGATTGCAAGGTTGAAGAAGTACCTCTTCCAACTGCAACCTGGACAGGAGCAAAAAAAAGAGGCCTCATAGAACATGTAATAGATTGATGAGTACTAGCAATAAATTCTGATCAGTAATTCTCATGGAAAGTAGGCCCATCAATAGCTATTTTTCATGAAGGTTGTATAAGAAGGAAGCATTGAAAGTATCTTTTAGCCCAACAGCTCAATTCAGTTTTGAAGAAGTTCTAAAGAGCTACATTCAAGAGATGGATGAGATCACAATAGCATTATATTCTAGCTTAATTTATTATTTATTAATAGTAATTTATTTGATTTATATCCCACCTTCCTTCCTTCAGGACTCAAGCTGGCCTTAAAGCTCTAACAACCTGTAATAATGCCTTAGGAATTTCAGGGTTTTCTTTAGACAAGGGAAAAATCTGCACAAAAGCTAGGAAACCATCTGACGAGGGTGTCATAGGGAAGGGTCTGCAACCTTCTGAGGAACCCAGAGTGGGATAAGATGCTCCACCCTCTGTTATATAGAAATAATATGTCACTGAATGCCATTTGTTGGTGACAGTAAAATGACAGAGTTGCCTGTTATCTTTACTGTTAGTTTCCAGGAAACATTTGATTGACCACTGTAGGCACCAGGATGGAGGAACAGATGGATCTTAGGTATGTCTGATTAGACATTAGATGTTAGAACCCACGTGTCCACAAAGAATGTACTGTGGATAAAAAAATTGCTGGGAATAAACAAAGGAGTGCAAACATTTCTGTGCTCTGTCCCAAAGCTCAATGTAGAGAAAAAGTAGATAACAGGACTCAACAAACATTTGATTTAATTCAACAGGATTCTTCCTATGTGCATGTTTTATCAAATTCTGCAGTGTTGCCTTTTCAATATTATGAGGGTTAGGCAGACTTCAGGATTGTACCATCTACTCTGTGTTTGTGTGCATGTGCATGCACACATAGTTAATAGAACTCTTAAGATCCATCAACTCAAGTATGACATCTACTTGGAATGAGTACTAGTGGCCTAAATCCAGCTGTTAGTCCCAACTAGAATTAGACCCATTGAATCAAAGAGTGGTAAGTCAATGCTTATGGAAATTCTATTAATACACAGTTTACTGTAGCTTGGATTAATAGCTGGATTTGAACCTAAAGAATACTGAATTATTCATTACTGAATTCCTGATATTAGTGACCTTTCCATTCTATTCAACCACAGTGCTATGATTCCACTTTAACTTCTGTGGCTGCATCCTATGGAATCTTGGGGTTTGTGGAATTTTGAATGCTCCTCTCTAAACCCCATGTTTTCATAAGATGTTGCCATGGCAGTTAAAGTGGAACCATGGTGCTATAATTGTGTAGTGTGGAGGACCCTCAGCAATTATTGTATTGGATGGACCTGATAGGCCTTCAGCACAAAACAAAACAAAACTCCCCTGTTGCCTGCAAGCAGTCAAAGATAGGCTGATGGAGAGGAGACAATTTAAGGTTTGATGCTGAATTCTAGCAGCCTGCATCCTTTATACAAACAGCAGTGCAGGAGTTTACTATGTGAGTCGGGAAAATGCAGAACGCCGAATGTAGAACTGGTGCCAGAAGACTTCTAGTTTTAACTAAAACGATATTGTTGGGGCGGGGGGATGAATTCCACATTTGGATTGTGCACAGTTTACTGCAGCTTTCGATTCATGCAGTTCATTTTTAATGTGATCCTCAGGCAGTTTCATCCAGATTAATTTTGTGTGTTGTTTTAATTAAGGTGTACATGCTCCGTTGTGAATTGTGCATTTTATGTCGTGAAACCATACAAAAGGAAACTTGATAGTATTGTGCTGCAGTGTTATCACTGTTACCAGTGTGTATGTGTCTGTAATGTGTGTGGTTACATTCAGGTGAGAAATGATTGAAAGGTGCAGCAAGTCATGCTCACAGAGAACAGCATACAAAATTTAGCCCAGGGAAGAGTTCTGGGAGATTACTTTAGTAATGCTCTAGAATCTTTCATCTTGCCATTGCCAGATGGTGCCAACTACTTTAGCTCTCTTACAATATCTTTTTCTCTAGGCTCTGGCTAGTCAATGCTAACTGGTACCCAACTAAAAAAGTATCTGTTCAATGAAAGGACACTCCAAATTATGTGCTGATTCTTATATATGACTGCTTCTGTGTTTACACAATGCCATTTCATAGGATCTCTGTACTATTGGTGGGGGGAGGAATCCAGCAGAGATTTCACTAGATCAGCATTTGGCCATTTTTTGATCTCAAGAATGGTGTCAGAGCTGGAAACTAGTGCCAACAGTGGTTTTTGTTTGCTAGGGCATGGCCCACATGGCTCCTCCTGCTTTTTAGGGCATGATCTGAAATCCTGTGATGTATCCATCTTGCAGAAAATAGGCAGTTCTGGGTTAGGCCAGTGCCTGGATGAGAGGCTGCAGTGGAACCTGTCATATACTGCCATGAATTCCATGCCATTGAGTGGAAAGTGTTCCATAAATGGACTCAATAAAGATATGAGCAAATATTCCAAGAAGAATATGCCACCTTTTATAAACCTCTTTATTTTATAAAACTAGTTCACTGGGACCAAAGCAGATTAGCCCTGCTAATTTCAATTTTCAACCAGCTGTGTGTGGTTTTTCTCAATTTGTAACCACCTTAGTTTTATTTCAGTTTTTGCCAGGTCGTGAAAGACTCTGATCAGACCAACAGTTCTGAGAAAGCGTGTGTTTAGGTTTTTCTCTTGCATCGTTTGCCCTGTTTCAGTTGCTCCTTGAAGCTGCTATTAGACCTGCAAAGGGAAACAAGCAAAGAAGCAAGCAAGCAAACAAACAAACATAAGCAAACATAAACATAAGCAAACATAAACTCTGCATCTCATAACAACTTTGGCTAGGGGGAGAATTTAGAACACCGAAGTTGCGGGGCAGATGCTGTCAGTGGTTACTTGCCATGACTTTATCTCCAGTACCAGAGGCAGTATCTCCTTGAATACTGGATCCAAGATAATCTGCAGGCCAGGATAATGCTATTGCATAGTGGATTGCCCAAAAGAATCTAATGGGTTACTGTGGGGTTACAGTCCTGGGCTAGGTAGGCATTTGATGATTAAGGTTCTTTCTTATGCCAGGGATTAAACCATATATATATATATATATATATATATATATATGCATGCATTTATCCATCCATGATATCATAATAGTATTTATGATATCTATATCCAGAGGCTTCTGGAAATAGGATAATCTATAGAATCTGGGAAAAGAAACAAACAGCCCCAAAACTCAGCTATCCGTGAGCACTATCTTTCTTGTTTGCTTTTGCCTCCAGGCACAGTGATCTCCATGTACAAGCTATTATATTAATTTTGACTTTTCCTTCTCCTATACAACTGCTGAGGGGCAAAATGAATATCTATATCTAAGGGGCAGGCTAAAAGTCAGAATCTGTTTTGGTTAGGTTCTTAAATTATTTCCAAGCCTGCAAAGATTTGTCTTCAAAGAATGCTGACAAAGTATAAAAGCATTATTAAATGGACCCGTAGAACTGTTAAGAATATGTTTTCAATACATTTTAGTATACGTTATACCCTTACCTAAAACTTTAACTCTAAGGGCAGGGAGTACAACATTAGCAGATATTACAATTCTGTACAATAAATATTCTACAAATGGGACCTGAAACAAAATGGTGACCCAACAGAAGTGCTTCTGTTCAGAGTTACTGCCTTATGGTCATGCCCTCTTCCAGGACAGTATAAATTCTATAAAGCACGAGAAGCTGCTTCAGTCTTCCTGGCCCTCTTTTTGGCTTTTCAAAGTGACATTTAACATCAAGGGATTATTCTGAGTAGTCCAAGCTCCCTGGATTTGGGAAGATAGGGGATTGAATCTCTTTATTTCTGTACAGTTTTGTGCATTTCCCAGCATACTAATCCCTCTTCCAAATTTCTCACTGGCCTTGCATTTACTCTCCTTCTGTTGGCACACAGCAGCTATGGGCTTTTCCAGACAGATCTGAAGACGCATGAGTTCTCGCACTATAGCTGCTTGGCCTTTCCTGAGTTTTGCCAGTTGTTGTCACTTGTGTGTCCATTCATTTTCTGTGTCAATGTGCTTTTTGGGCTGGGAAGGGCTATATGTAACAATTTATTGGCTTTGCACCAGGACTGTTACAATTTTTTTTTTTTTTTAACGGAGTACTGCTATGGTTTGAAGAGCTTTCTCCTCTAATTTTTTTTTTTACTTTTTTTTTTAAAAAAAAAACTTAAATTGATGTAGAACCAAAATGGGACTTTGTTGATGCATTGATGCGCTAATGCAGTATAACTCTAAAAAGTCTGAAAACAAGAGAAAGGAGGAGAAGAAAGATTGTTTTGTTTTGTTTTGTTTTTTTGCTGCTCTTGTTCTGACGTGTCTCAAAATGAAAAAGAAACCCACTTGAGGATGAGAATAAAAAGTTGTAGTTGTGCCTGGGAGCTGTCAGAAAATAATCTGGGATAACATAAATGTCTGAATATTAAAAAAGAATGAGAGAGAGAACTACAGCAACAAATACTAGTGATGTAGACTTGAGTCGACTGACTCAGACTCAAGTCGGACTTAAGTCACTTCAGTGACTTAACTCATGACTTGACTCAGCAGTAAAGGATGTACTGACTTGACGAGACTTGTATATTTTTTAGTGATTGACTTGCTGCTCTTGGTTCAATAACATAATACATTCATCCAGAAACCTTATGTCTTTGAACAACACTTTTATGTCTTTTTGTCACGTGACAATCTGTCTCAAGCCCCAAGTGTGAGTGCATTTCTCAGAGGGGAACATCAAATGGCTTAGGCCATGGGCTTAAGGCAGGCTGGAAGTCTACTCAGCATCCTATCCCCACTGCATATCGGAGGAGTCTTCTAAATCTTTTCCTAAGAGCAGAAGACAAGAGTGTAGGATATATTTCTCAGAGGGGAACAGCAAATGTGTTAGTCGATGGGCTTTAGGAGGAAAGATCCTTCCTTCTAAAGCTTTTGAAGTTTCAGTAGTGGGGAATAAGAAGGATCCTGTTCCCTACTTCTGATGCTGCAGATGGCAAAATCACAAATGTGGAAGGCTAACTCTGCTTAAATTACTAAAACTGACTTTATTTGACTCTGTCCAGAAATTCTGAAATATAGGTTGGGGTATAAAGTTGACTCCCAGACTTGATTCGAGACTTGACAGTAGAGATTTGAGACTTGACTTGAGGCTGGAGTAAAAGACTTAAATACATCACTGACAAATACCACAACCTGTGGGAACCTTCTTACACATTTTGCTCAGCTGGCAGAGTTTGATATAACAGGGAGTGGTGACAGGGATTAAGAAGAGTGCCAGTGAAAGTTGTTACATGGATGTCCTTATTGCTCTGAGCTCCAGCAGTGGAATCAATACCCAGTCAATTGATTCGAAGGACCAGTGAAAATCCAACCAATCCTCAGTTATGGGGTTGCCTTTTCAAACTAAGCAACTCATCTTCTAACAAGACAACACTACCAGACCATTTTTTTTCTTCACCAAACTTCCCAGTACTTGTTCCTGGAACTTTCTTCTCTATCTCATACTCCATTGCTCTTTTCTGACCCCACTGTGAAATTCCTGGCACTTTGCTTGCCTTTGATCATGCCACTTGGTTCTGGCTTATGGCGACTTGTGACTTGTTTGAACGTTTGATAGATGTTGTCTGCAAAGGCTTAATCTTTGAGAATCTGAGGAAAGCTAAGGAACTCTTCCCCAGGAAAAATAAATACATTTAAACACAATTTATGAAGAAACACAAAGAAAGTCAAAGACAAGCACCCATTTTTGTGCTGGCTTCTCCATTTACAGGTCCTCTAGGGGTTAGAAACCTCTGTCTAATGCCATAATACATTTGTTAAGTATCTCTGTCTTATGCCATAACACATTTGTTAGTTTTTAGGGTGCTACAAGATTCTTTCTTATTTTGGAACATAACCATAAATTTTAATGGACTTAGGAATGCTCAGGTCAGGATCAAACTGTGGCAGTCTTCTTCTCAAGTTAACCGTCAATTTTAAAAAGTTACAACTCATATATTTAGGATATTCACTTCTCATCTGGCTGAATATGAGAAAGGGGAATGTTTTGTTTAATCTGCAGTAAAGATTATTTTAAATATTTCAGTGAATTAAAGGAAATTATTGTCATCATCATCATTTCACTTCCTGAGTCCTGATTTTAATGCAACGTAGATCCGTACAACAATTGTGATTGCTGTTACTAGGAGTCTGGGTTTAACCCAGTGCTTCAAAAATATATCCTTCTCAAAATTTGCAAGGCAAGGTGTTAAATGTTAGAGAGAAAGACAAAGATTGTCCCTTAAAGACTAACAAATGATTTGACTTTGGGCCCTTATAGTGCTACAATAAGTACCATGACAACATCTCATAGATTTTGAGATTAGCATTTTGTTGTTGGTCTTGTTTTGTTGTTGTGTGCCTTCAAGTCATTTCCAACCTCTGATGATCGTATCTTGGGGTTTTCTTGGAAAGATTTGGACCACTTCCATGCTACACTGTTATAGCGCTATTATTCCACTTTCACTCAGGTGTTTCCATGGCTGAATGAGGATTTGAGGTCTCCAGAGCTGTAGTCCAATGCTCAAACCTCTACATCATGCTGCATTTTAGAGAGGATGTATTTACAGTTCTCAGTTTATAGAGTGATACTGCCCCATCCTACTAGATATCTCAGGATTCCATGGGATGCATCCAGACAGTAAATGTGGAACCACAGTGCAATAATTGTATAATAAGGTTTCATTGGCTGCATCCTATTTCATCAGACGGATAGAATGCTGCTCCAGAGACTAGAACATGATGAACCAGTAAATTCAACTTACCAGAAAAGAGATCCAGCTACACATTAAGAACTTCTTGACTGTAAGAGCTGTTCAGCAGTGGAGTAGTTTACCTTGAAGAGTTATGGACTCTCCTTTGGTGATATTTAAGCAGAGGTTAGATGGGCATCTTTCAGGAGTGCTATTCCTTCATGGCAGGAGATTGGACCAGATGGTCCCTTCCAACTCAAAGATTCTATGATTTTGAATACTGCTTAGTGAGTGGATTGTTGTATATGGATGGATGGTTAGATGGGTGAGTGAATGGGGTGCTCAGAGGCAAGTGCAAAAAAATATGAAAAGTGAACATGCCTTAACAGTAAAACAAGAAAAAAGTAGTTTGGTTGCAACAAAGACAACCTTGCATTGATGAGCTGATTAACATATATATGCAGAGTAATCACAAGACTTTGCATCTCTTCAAGCCACAGATGAGTCTCTTGATGTTTCAAGCTGTTTCATATTGGAATTTGTCTTTGAAGATATTTGGTTCCAATATTAGGAACAGGTGCATGGACAGGTGGAGAAACAGGGGGAAGAGATGAACTATGTTGTGCTAGGTTGAAATCCTGGGAAGAAAGATTTATCAGGTAAGTGTGAATGCATCCTGCAACAAAGTGGCACAGAGGGTTCTGCAGTCCAGCCAGTCATGCCTTTTTCCTGAACACTCAGTTCCATTTCTTCACCCATTGGATTTTCTGTTCTCCATCTCCAGTAGTCATGCTGGTGTTCCATGATAACTGAGCACATACAGTTTTTTTGTTGTTTTTTTAGTTTGTTTGGAATCTTCTTCTTAGTGTTTTCTTCCTAAATAATTCCTTGGGTTATTTCTTCAAATCTTAGGATTCCCCAAAGCATACTTAAACCTTCTTGTTGTTTATCAAGGATACCATTTTGGCAAGATAGGGGCCTCTGCTCAGATAACTAATTTTGGTATTGAGTCCCTGAACACCTATCATTACTGGAATCACAGTTGTTTTCTTTTCCCAAAGGTGCTGAATCTTCGCTTGTAGATCTTGTTATTGCACAGTGCTTCCTTCTCTTTGGCTGAGGCTTGCCATAAGTCAGGAACAACTTCAAGGCACACAAGAACAAAAGTCTCCATTAAACAAATTAGCTGTGAGAAGGGAGGGAAAGTGAACCGCGAACAAAGGCTGTTCATTTTCTCCTGCCATTTTTTTCCACTAGAAAGATTGGTGAAATCTAATTTCACCACTACCATGGAAAGCAGGTGGAAATGTTGAAAATAAAGAACAGTCATTAGATTTCGATGGCTTAACTCATGTCTGGGAGATGGACTAAGTTTTATCCTCACATAAGCCTTGTGCCTTAATATCACTATCTGAACATGGTCTCCTTCAGTTTGCTTCTTATCAGTGATGTATTTAAGTCTTTTACTTTAAGTCTCAAGTCAAGTCAAGTCTCATGTCTGGGAGCCAACTTTTAATTTTTGGAAGGGAGTAATTGTTTGACTCTCCTGATTCCTATCCATTGTCCAGGGCTATGGGGTCTGCTTAATATGAACCCTTAACTAAGCTTTGGTTCAAATTAAATGCAGTCCATTTTGGAGGAATCCCATGTTGATTAAGATATATTGCAAATCTCTCGGAGATAGTTCAATATTTAGCCAAATATGAAACATACTTCAAAGTGAACCAATAAACAAGGATCCTGTGTTTTTTTCATCCAGTCCACAGTCATTTTCTTCTAAGACATCTTTCAAACCATCGAGGGGAAGCCGTTTTCCTAACAGTCAGTCAGCCCTCTATATCCATGGATTCAACCATCCACAGCTTGAAAATGTTAAGAAAATAAATAAATTCCAAAAAGCAAACCTTGATTTTGCCATTTTATATAAAGGACATCATTTTACTGTGCCATTGTATATAATGGGACTTGAGCATTCCCAGATTTTGGTATCCACGAGGGGCTTGGGACCACACCCCAGCAGATACCAAGGACCCACTGTGTGGTTGGGACAAGACACTTGGTAGCTGTCACTCTTTGTTGGTTGAAGAACAGAGTGAATAAAAATGGAATATTAACCCCTCCCAAACAAATCCTGCCAAGAAAATCTCATGATAGGTTTACCTTGGGGTCAACATAAATCAGAAGCCACTTGAATGCACACAACAACAACAATTGTACCTATCACATAAATAGCCACACGTGTGAATTGAAAGAAGCCAAAAGGGGCAGCCTGGAGAGCGCAAAGAGGTTGGCAGCATCCGAAATACCAAGATGCTGATGCTGCAATCTACATAAAACTAGAGGAAGGCATTTCCTGTCCAAAACCTGAATAGCATCATGACTAGTTAGCTTTTGCTATCTAGACCAAGAACAAGAAGTATGCTTCAGGTATAACATACCATTGCCAGTTATGCAGCAACGGGCATAGCATGCAAGTTAGGGAACTCCAAGATGTCTTTCATGCTACACAGCTGTAATACTTTGATATCACTGTAAGTGTCATGTTTCATGTTAAAGAATTCTGTGACCTGTAGTTTAGTGAAGTCTTTAAATTTCTCTGCCAGAGAGATGTAGCTTATCAGACAACTACAAATCCCAGGATTCCATAGGTTGCAGTCATGGCAGAGTGGTATCAAAGGGCTGTGACTGTGTCGTGTAAAAGTGATCCAAATGCCACCAACCTGAGAGCATAGCTGCCCTGCTTTGAATCCTAGGATACAGTATTAAGGACCCTGGAAATCTTAGCTCAGATCTTGCCCATCAACTGCTATAGCCTGTTACTTATTTGTTTTACTTAAGCTAAGATGAAATGCACACTTTGGTATCCAACACAGGAAAATCAGGACTCTGTTACATGGCACAAAACCCTGCTACAGTGGGTTTCCAAGCATCATAGAGCTTTGGGGTACAGGAGGCTGTAGGATGGGGGTCTGCCAATTCTTGGAGAACAAGCAAGATCCAGTTGTACACAATTGGATCCTAGCCTTAGTTTTGCCATTTCTAGCATCTTCCTTTTCTATACCCCATATATAGGTAGCGAACAAAAAGAGCAGCATCAAGAAACAAGCCTAAATGTCATAATATTCATGTTAAAGCCATGGAGGCAAGCTATAGCTTGCACTGACCTGAATTTCTTTGCTGTGCAACATATTTAATGAAATCCTGCACAGAAGACAAAATTTATCTGTCATTCATGACTGCTTATCATCTCCTTGGTATTATCATCTTTTGTGGCTGCATGACTCTTTGTTGGGGGGGAGGAAGGAGTCTGCTGTACAGTGTTTATTATTTGGTTCTCAAAGCTGAAACTGCAGTGACCATTCTTTAATGGTACCAATGTATCAACCAGGCATGTTATCATGAGTGGTCAATAAAAATAGTGGCTAGTGGCTATCAAGTGAGGTCATCAGTGGCAAAGTTCTAAATCTGCTCCAAAGCAGTTACGACCCAAAGCAGAAGGATGTCTGGGGTGGAGGAGAGATGCATGCCAAGTACAGGTGTACTTAAAAGAGGATGTACAGTGCCCAGAAATCACCCTTACTACACAAACTAGATATTCTCATTCTGGTCAGTCATGCTTCCATCTGAACCTAAGATTATAAGGTCTTAGGGGAAAGTATCTGTCCTCACTTCCTTTTTAAAGCATCAGTCCAACAGTATTAATTTCAGAATAAAGACAGTTGAAAGAGGTTCCTAGGTTTGCAGCTGGCTGGGCAAAGCTGTGAGATCATGATCCTCATAGGACCAGGTTTTTTTTTTTGTTTATTTGGTTTTTTTTGTTTTTTTGAAGATAGAAAACATGGAGGAGGTTTGCATGAAATACTTGTATGCACAAAAACACAGAAAACAAAAAGTTCGGGGAAGGTACCAGTCTTTTCACGCCTACTGAAGTATGAAACAATCTCACAATAGCTGACAAAGACATGTCAAGACCAGGGACATGTCAAGATGAGTGACAGATAGTGGCTTCTTTGGCAGTGAGAAGCAAATCTTGCTTGGGTTTTAGGCCATTTCTGCACTAGACTGCTATGGTGTTATTATTCCACTTTTCCACTTAGGGCCCCTCCTGAAACTGCAAACCCCAGGATTCCATAGGATGTTGAAAGCGGAATAATAGCACTATAACAGTAAAGTGCAGAAATGTCCTTAGTCTGAACTTTAAGGGAGCTCTCTAAGGAGGGGAAACTTAGCTCCAAAATAGACTCAGCATGATAGATATCTCTGTTAAAGACTGGATACTATTCCTGAGTGGATTCACCACCCCACTAACATGGAACCCCCCCCCCAAAAAAAAAACTTCCACTTCTCTGGACGCCCTTCCTCATCAGGGGACAAGAACATTTGCAAATGCCCTTTACATCCTAGGGTTGCATTAGTGCAGTTACAACATCTCACATGGAGGCAATGTGACATTGTGCAGTATTGTGCCTTCCTGATTCTGAGCAGCGCAGTGGAAATGGTTTTCTGTGGTTTCCTTCTTTTCCTAGATCTGTGACTCACAATTCTACATAATATGGTAGCCCTGTGATTCACAAACCAGAAATAAAAATAGCCTCCAAACATTTACGGAGTCACTAGAAAACTCTGTGGAGTGTGCTATCAGATCAGAGAACCTTCTCTGTAAGGTTCCTGTCCTCAGACAGTTAAAAGAGAGAGAGAAAAAGACAGAGAGAGAAGGCACACCATCTAAGAAAAAAAATAGGGAATAACGCTGTCTCATTCCTCACAGAAAATGATAGACATTATTTCTCTCCAGGTTGTATAGCTTAATTCCTCACGGTTTTTATTTCCTTCTTCCCCTCTGAATGATATTGCTGTGGAGATCAGGATTACAATGACAATTGAAAAGACAAATAGTCTTTTGGTACTTTAAAGGTGGTATGAATGATGACATAGGATAGCTTATCAATATATATGTTACCTAAGTAATGTTAATGGCATTAACGACAGCAATTTCCAGGCTTTGGAGAGCGTTAGGGAACATTTTTGTGGACTTGTAAAGTTGTTCCTTCAAATCATTTAAAGGTGTACATAAGTGTGAAAGTGTGTAAAATGAATGAAAGATCAGTATTCACAGTGGAAGCAGTCATGTATCATTTTATGACTGCTGTTGGAAGCGAAGTTGACCAGCTGAAATAGAAATGGGTCAGTGTCTCCTTCCTTTGTTCTGCACAAGTTGATGTATGAACACATCCCCCTGCCATTTAAAAATTAATTGATGCATCTTCCCAACCAAATTAAAACACTCAGGAAATGCCTTTTTGGTGTTTACCACATTCCTTCCTGCTACCTTGTCTGTCTGTGTCTTTATCCATCTGTTGTTGTGTGCCTTCAAGTCATCTCTGACTTATAAAGTAAACCTCTCATGAGGTTTTCTTGATAAGGTTTCCCTTTGCCTTCCTCTGAGGCTGAAAGAGTGTGACTTGCCCAAGGTCACCTGTTGGGTTTCCATGGCCAAGTGAGGATTTGAGCCCTGGTTTCCAGAATCATAGTCCAATGTTAAAATGGAGGTCATTTCCTTCTTGCAAAAAGAGAGCAGACAGAAGGCTAGTGTAGCCTCCTATGGGAGGGATCTCCACAATCCTGAAAGCATCCACTATGAAGGTCCACTCACATAACTTCACCAGGTATACCTGTGATGGTAGCGAGACCAAGAATCATAGAACTATAGAGTTGGAAGGAGATCCATCTGCCATCGAGTGTAACCCCCTGCTTAAAGCAGGATCTCAAGTTAAAGCATCCACAGTCAGTATCTGTCCAGCCCGTTTTCAAAGACATCCAGAGAAGGAGACACTACCACTTCTTGAGGCAATTGGTTCCATTGCCAAACCACTCTTACTGTCATAAAGTGGCTTCTAATGTTCAGTTGAAATCTGCCCTCTACTCTACTTAAAACTTAAATCTATGTAAGAGATCTGGTCTGGCCCACTGTGGCAGCAGAAAACAAATCTGCACTTTCTTCTCTCTGGCAGCCCTTTAGATAATTGAAATGTGCAATCATGTCACCCTTCAGTCACCAGGTTGAACAAGTCCAGTTCCATCAACCCTCCCTTGTACATTTTTGTTTTTCGCACTTCTTATCATCCTTGTTGCCCTTCTCTGAACTTCCTTGAATTTGTCTATATCTTTCTTGAAGTGAGGCTCCCAGAACTGAACGCGGTACTCTAGACAAGGCTTGACTAATCTAATATATAAAAGTCAAAGTTTGTCTGTTTGTCCATGTCAGGCAGAGAAGACCTCATATGATTGGCTGCCTAAGAAAATTCTATGGAATCCTGGGGTTCTCAGTTTAGGGAGGTGCCTTTAGAATTCTCAACCAGAGAGCTCTGAATAGGCCAGCTGCTATGAAGATGAGGCCTAGCAGCAAGGAGGAGGGCAGTATATTCCCTCAGGAACCCAACCGCTGTATATTAATAACTCTGAATACATCTTGGATTGGGGAATATGGGGAAAAGTTACAGGTACTGGACAAGACAGTTTGGGGAATTAGAGATACAGGATCTCAAATCTTTCTAACAAGTATTACCTATGAGAAAATAAAATGCTGGACATTGCCAGGTATATACGCTAGTGCAATATATAGTGGGACTAATCCTTCCCTTGATTTGAAAATTGTGGTTTTGTTAATACAGGCTAGAATATTATTTGCTGCCTTTGCTGCAGCATCATACTGCTGGGTCGTGTTCAACTTATGCGAACAATAATCCCAAGGTCCTTTTCACATATATTTACTGCTAAGCCAAATATCTCCCCATCCTGTACTATGTCTTGGATTTTTGTGGTCTAAATGTAGAATTTTGGATTTGTCTTTGTTGAATTTCATTCCATAGGTTTCAGCCGAATTTTCTAGTTTATAAAGGTCCTTTTGAATTCCGTTCCTCACTTCCAATGTGTTAGCTACCTCTCCCAGTTTTGTATAGTCCACAAACTTGATCAGGATTATCTCTAACCCATAATCTAAGTCAGTGATAAAAATACTAAAGAATGTTGGCTTCAGAACAGAAACCTGCATCGTTCCACTGAAGACCACCCTCCAGTTTGAAGTGCAGCCATTGATTATGACTCTTTGAACATGACTTGCCAATCAATTATGTATCCATCTGACAGTGTTTCCATCTGTTCCGCACTGAATCAGTTTGCTATTGAAAGTATAATTGGGAGCTTTATCCAGATATATGACATCTATAGCATTCCCATCATCTACTAAACTAGTGATCTAATAAAAAAAAATACAAGATTAGTTTGGCAGGATTTATTCATGTCAAATCCATGCCGGTGTCTAGAATTCACTGCATTGTCATGCAGATACTTGCAAATAGACTCCTTTGTAATCTGTTCTAATCTTTTTCTAATATATGTAGGTTACAGAGGCCCAAGAGCTCTCTGGCTGAGAAATCCAAATGCCTGTCCCTAAACTGCAAACCCAGGATTCCACTGGATATTGCAAGTGGAATAATAGCACTATAACAGTGTAGTGTGGAAATAAGCCTAATTTGGAGGGGGACTTCATTCCTACCATTTTGGGGAGAGGTATAATTTGAATGAAAGTCATAGAGGTGTCCCCTGGGAAGAAACTGTCAAAGTTTCAGAAGTAACAATACTACATCCTACCATGGATTAAGGACTTAACATTTCTTGAAAATGAGTTTCTTTTAAAATTAGGAAGTAAATTTAAAGAATGGCCATCTCACAATCCCATCCAGGAATTACAGAACTCTTGTAAAGTGTGCCCAAAGATCAGAAAGTAGACCTGGCACTCACTCAAGCCTTCCTAACAACTAGGGTGTTTTCACACAAACAAAACCTGCAAGATGTATTGGTGAACATGTATGCGTGTATATGGTAGCATCTCTTTCTCTTACGAAGTCTGAAGCCTGCAGCCTGCAGGAAGGTTTGGCTGAGGTCCAGCTTTTTTTCCCTGGTGGTTTTAGAAGGAGGCTTACTTTAGGAAACAAAAGAACCAATCGGAAATAACTGGATCTGGCTCAATCTTTGCCCAAATCCAAAGTGCATTCTTAGTTTTGATATTCTTATCCATCTTCATCAGTGGTAGTAGAATGCATTGTGGATTTATCCTACCCTTGGTGAAAACATTTAGGAAACATTGGGCACAGCCAACAGTATATCTTGAATTAAAAGGAAGGTAAGAAGGATGATAAGAGCTATGGAGAACATAACATATCAGGTAAGGTTGAGAGAGCTGGGCATATTCAACCTGGTGAAAAGAAGACTGAGAGATGACTTGACTGCACTCTTTATAAATATCTCAAGGGGTGTCACAGAGAGAGAAATACATGTTTGTTCTCTGCTGCCCTAGCAGGCAGGATCAGACCTTATGGTTTTCAGTTACAGGTAGTCGCATAGGGACGGGAGGTGGGGTGGTTCACCCCAAGTGGCAATACTTTTGGGGCATCCCGGCCCATAGCCACACCCACACACACAGTGGCCACGATCCCTCCTACCCCCCCTCCACACACTTCAAACTCCGCCACTGGTTTCAGGACAGTAGGTTTCAACTGAATATTAGAAGGAACATCAGGACAGTAAGAGGCATTTGATAGCAGAAATAGTTAGAAAGTTACTTGCTGAAGAAGCTCTGGCTGGGTTTCCTTCACTGAGTGGGAAGTTGGACTCCATCGTCTATGGGGCTCCTTCCAGCTTTATGATTCTATGATTCTATGGCTCTTTCTACAACTTACCTGCGTCTGGTGCAGTTGCGCGGGGATCATGCAAGCAGCCTCTTTGTGCACCATTTTCAGGTAAAAGTTGAAAATGATATAGTGTGTGATTGGCACCTGCCGGCCCTGGCAGCATCGCGGCAATTGCGAGGACATCATCTGAACCACTCCTCGCAACCACGCAATGCTTCAGAGGCCCTTTTGCATGACAGATACCATGCGAAAGGGGCCAATGAATAGTAGCCCCCACTGTGTCCCATATTTCTTTGTGTTCCTTTCTTACTGTTGTCATTTTCCTTGGATCTCATGCTGGACCAGTCCAGTACCAGATCTGCTCTTGGACAGTGGGGCTTCTGGCTCTGTTTGGAGATGGAGGGGTAGAAGGAGTGACAACAGCAGCAGCTGACGGTGAATGAATCAGTCTATTCTTGGTCCTTGTTGGTTTTGTATATATTTAATTATAAATGTGTTCTTTCTCGGTTCTATGCCAATCTGCAATTTTTAAAAAATGCACACAAATCAGCATTTATTTTCGTATGCAACTCTCTCTGTCATCAACGTTTTTGTATTCAACCTTATGTAATTTATATGTGTGCATATGCAACATTTCTGTATGTACTTTTGGAGCTAAAAATGTGGTTTCAGGGTCATCTAACCCTACATAGTATGCTGTCTCTTTAAATGTGCACCAGCATACATCAGTGTGTTAGGAATGTTACAGAATTTCATTTGGTCCAAAATGAATGGAATTTTCCAAAATTGGACATTATATTGGATGCTTGGAAAAGCAACACTAGAGATTCACATATCCCTAAGATGCATTGCATTCTTGTCTGCTGAAGCCTCTTAACATTCACATAGCTTAGATGTTTCAGTTACTCCATTTTTATGTAATATTTCATCTGGAATCAGGGACAAATGTTGCAAATGTTTCATTAACTATCCTGCAAGTTAAACAAGAAACATAATGCTTTCTTTTTCCTCTGCCAAACTGCTCCCCCAGCAAACACACTCTTTGGAAACACAGAGAAGACTCTTGGCCAGAAGCCGTCTTTCATTTGTACTAAGAGGTTAAAGGTTACCTAAAACATAAAAAGTCCTTTTCTCTCTCAGGGACAATCCTGCCACTGTGTAAATCACCATAACAAAGAGACCAGTGAGGCCCTAGTGCTGGATAGGAATGCCTGACAAGCTTCAGAAATCTTGAACCCCTAGAAAGAAGGGAAAGCCTTTTTAACTAGAGCATGTGGAAGACTTAAAAGTCTACCTGTTCAAAAATATGCACATAGGTATGTGACCATGTAAGACAGTGAACTGTAAGACCCGTCAAGTTGGTCAAGTCCCACGCTCTTGCCTTTTATAGTGGAATAAATGCATGTAGAGTGTAGACTGCTTTTACCTGTCTCTGGATAAGAAGCATCCCATGCTGAGACTCTGAAATTATATCAACCCATAATTCTTTTGGGGCTAATAGTATTTCGTAATGCTCACCATCCTTCTGTAATGCTAATCACCCATCTTGGGATGTAAAAATTAACTGGTTGTGCTGTGGACAACATAGAATTTCTTTTTACCTAAAAAAATGGATTGGCCAAATTTTATAGTCCCCACCTCCATCACTTACTGTATAGTATGGCCAGACCCTGGGATTGTCAGAGACATTTAGAGCATGAGGGAACCCTTTAAATATGTACTGGGATGGATACAGATGGCAGCATTGTGTAGTGAAAAGGGTCAGTGCTAGTGAATGTTCCAAGGTATCTTTGAGGAGGGGAATGTTGAAGAGCTAGAGGACAATTTTGAGTTCCCTCTTGGTCTACACTTTCCCATCTACACGTTGGTGTGAGTCCTGGGGAGTTTATTTTCAAATGTCTCCCTAAATATCTTGAAAAGAACAAGTATTGTGATTGCTTTGATGTTGGACCAGAACTCTGGGAGTTGCTGTGTGACTTCAAGTCATTTCTGACTTATGGTGACCATAAGGTGAACCTATCATGGGGGTTTTTTCAGCAAAATTTGTTGGGAAGTGCCTTTGCCTCCCTCTGAGGCTGAGAGAGTATGTCTTGCCTGACGTCACCCAGTGGGTTTCCATGGCCAATTGGGGATTTGAATCCTGTTCTCCAGAGTTCCAATGTTCAATGCTCAGACCACAATATCTTCTTTGGAGGTTTTTAAGCAGAGGCTGGATGGCCATCTGTTCGGAGTGCTTTGATGTGGGTTCCTGCATGGCAGAAGGAGGTTGGACTGGATGGCCCCTGGGGTCTCTTCCAACTCTAGGATTCAATGATTCTATGGCCATTTCCGCACTCACCTGTTATAGCACGATGATTCCACTTTCAACATCCTCTGGAATCCGTCCGGCCCCTCCCGAAACTGCAAACCCCAGGATTCCAGAGGATGTTGAAAGTGGAATCATCGCGCTATAACAGGCTAGTGCGGAAATGGCCTATATCATACGGGCACTGGGAGACCAGGTTTTGAATCCCTGCTCAGCCGCAGAAACCCATGGGTGATCTTGTGCAAGTCACACTCTCTCAGCTTGAATGACACACCACTTCTGAACCAGGATAGGCTTGCCATAAGTCAGAGCCAACTTGAAGGCACGTAACAGCAAGCTCAAACACCTCACGAATATGGCTGCTGGAACAGAAAGTGATTGTATGACTGCACCCAAACCAGAGGCTAGGTCACCTTGCCCTGTCTGCAGCTCACCCCACACTTGTTAGAGTTGCTGGTTTTGTTGTTATATTAATAAATTGTGCTCATTCTTTACCAATACTTTGGCTGAGAGCTTTCCAAACTTTTCAGAACTTTCAGAACTTTCCAAACGTTTTAGACATGTATAATTTTGCAACACAGTATTTCAGTTTTATTAGGAAACCAGAGGTTAAATTAACCCCTTATAAGAAATACAGACACATACATAAATTATAATAACAAAAGGTATGGGGACATAACATATCTCATGAAAACCTTTCATATATTTTTTTAAAATATATGATTTATAAATAATAACATAAATTTCCAAGATTGTAGGTGACACACCTACACCCTTCAGGCGACACACTGACGTGCCACAGCACACCATTTAGAAAGCTCTGCTTTAGCTAACGTATTGGGCTGTGCTGGGAACTGCAGCTAAATTGTTGTTTTTTCCTCCTTGGAGAAGGAGATCTCCCTGGCATCAGGATCAGTGTTAGTGCACTCTGACTGCCAGGCAACAATGAAACTACTCCTAGTAATTTGCAGCAGGGTGTGGTATGTTTGACTTGAGGGTGGGATTGGTTATATGCTCTGTGGCGTTTCACTGGCTTTTGGGTATTCTAATACGACCAGGAAAAAAAAAATATATCTGAGTGAAATTAGAATGCATACACAGTCAGATCTTCTTCGCTTCCCAAGATGAAGGAAGATCAGACAATGTATTAGTTAACAAAGGAGAACTTGTTGCAAGTCAAGCTGTACACACACAGCTTCATACAATTCTCTATCCTATTTGTCTGCAGAGAAAATGGGCTATCACTTTACCGACTTTTTCAAGGCTATAGAGGGAAGGCCTTCCATCTGCTGTGCCTTTTTTTCTTCTTCTTCTCTCCCTCTGGGATCTTCCTTCCTTCCGTCCTTCCTTCCTTCCTTCCCTCCTTCCTTCCTTCCTTCCCCCAAAAAAAAATGTCCTAAGAAATTTAACTTAGCTTGATCAATAAGAGACATGGATGGTCAGGCCTTTCCCATGTGTCTTAGTTTTGCATGTGTTCTATGATAGGTCTATTATATTCTGTGATAATTTTTTTTAGTACAGAAATTGTCATTTAAAATGTACATATTTCTTCTAAAATATATATATTTTGATACACAAAAAAGGTGGCACACCATGATTAACAGTCCTGGTAATGTAAATTTGCTATTTTTTTTCTTCTTCTTACCAATACACATGCCCTATTTTAAATAGAGGGGTGTGACATTGGAGCTGTTATATATTAAAAGGTTTTCCCATTATAGTCTTCCTTTTGAATTAAGACAAAAGAAAGTGAAGATTGCCTACATACAACTGAAGAATAGTACTTCTCTTCCACCCCAAACATTCTTATACCATTATTGCCTTACAAGTGTAGAATGATAAACAATAGATGATGGAGCAAAGTTTAGCTAAGAGGAAATGAGTGCGTCATGAGAATAAATCACTTTTAGTTGGAGTTCAAAAAACTTTGCTTTAATATTGCAGATTTGGAGACTTTCATCTCTAAGCTATGATGGACCACAAAGAAGAAGTTGGTAGTGGTCGGCACTGATAAATCGGATATCCTAAATCTCCAGAGCCTCCTAGATATAGAAGACCATGGATATGCTCTTGGAAATGACAGTGGAAGAAAATATTTTTGAGAAAGGGCATGTTCCAAGATAATGAGATGTTCCTGTGGGAGGAACTATTGAGAAGCCTATCAGCGGCTTCAAGGCCATTCTGAAGGCGTGAGGAACCCAAGGTAAGGGTATGGCCAAACCTTTTTCTAGACCACAGAAATTTCTTTGGAGGACCCAGTTTCTGCTCTTTTTCCTCACAGCCGCTTATCTGATGGCTGGCAGTCTTCTTCTCCTACAGCGATCCCGCTTGATTCTCCAGCAAGGTTTTCGTGGGACCTCTGGAAATCAGGCCCTACCAGCCACAGATATTTTGTTACCTGCTGGAGATACAGATACTAGACAGGTGAAAAATCAGCATTTGATTCCTAAACTCATCGTGAACATGGATATGCTCCATGGACCAACACCAGACCAGAAGTATGGGCCACGGTGGCTGATGTCCAGAAACTCTGAACTGAGACAGTTACGAAGGAGATGGTTTCTTCGGTTTGTGAATGAGCAAGAACCAATGCAAGGTACAGGGGTCAAGATGCTCAAACACACACAGGAGAGCAAAGGTAAATGACTTTTTAAAGCTCCTAATGTTGGAAGGGAAATGGGGTGCAGATTCTATATATTTTTGCAAAGCTGATAAGTCTGTGGGTCATTCTATGTATCTGATGGAAATTTCTTGCTCCAATGAAGCAGCTTAGAACTTTTTTTTTTTTTTTTTTTGTGAGTCTGGTGTTCCGTATCACACAACTGAAGAGGTTAAATTTGTCTTTTTATGGTAATGTGTCTAAAGATAACATGACAGAAAATCAGCTTCACACCATGCATATCTAAAAATGTGCTGTTGAAAATAGCTTCTTTGGTTTGGATATAAAGCTATGCACTTATTAAGAATTCCCAACCCAGACACATAAAACTGGCCAAATATGCTTGGCTACCGTACAGCTGTAATCTAAGGGTATCTTTCATTAATTTGTTCATTAATTTTTAAAAATCAGTTTTTTGTTTTCTTTCTAGAGATTGTTTGGCTTGTTTCTCTGTTTAATTTTATAAGAAATCTATATCTCACCTCTTCGTCGAAACATCCAATATGACTAACTGCCATGAAAAACTAAAATCTAGGAATGTGGACATTGTTTCTCGAACTCCCTGTCTTATGCAAGAAATCCAGAGTGTTTAGACTGCCCCAACAGATCACTGCCCAGTCTGTGCTTGAAGAATTTCAAGAACTCACTTAGCTGGCTGAGAAATTCTGGCAGTTGTGATCAAAAAGTTCAGATCTCTGTCAAGAACGTAAGTTGCAGCCTAATACCAACTGTGACTGTCAGTCCTTCTAGATCATTACTATTTGTATTGTAATTAGTGTAACAGACTAAACTGACTGGCAGCAGCTCTTTAGGGTTTCAGGTAGAGGTCCTTCTTCACCTTACTTGGAAAAGTTGAGGAGAGGGGGTTGTAACTGGAACCCTCTAAATCATTGAGCTACTCTAGTCCTATACAATCGCACTATCAAAATGCTCTTACTGTTCACAACTTTCTTTTCTGCCCTCTAGGGCAGCAGGTTACTTAAAAATAGCCATTTGGAGATGAAGAAAGCAATGCCAGGAATATGTACAATTCATGTACTTGTATGTCAAGATGTCTACCAGGAGATAAAAGTTTTCAGATTGTTCACAGTGGTAGAAATCTATTAGAGATGGAGCATGGTGTTTTTCATTGGGCTTGCTCTCAAAAAACAAACAAAAAACCAACCCCCCCTTCTTTCCTGTCCCAACTGTACATACATCAGATATTGATGGGACACATGTGTGGCCTGAATTTATGAGCAACCTAATTCCAAGCCACCAAACCATATGGGGCTTAAGAAGTCATAACCAGCACTTTGCAATGGGCCTGAAAGGCCAAAAGAAGCCAGTGAAACTGTAAGGTTCTCACTCCTCTAGTGTACTTTCCCATGGCTCATTTACTTTTTTTAATTGTGTGGGTGCTAAAGCCTATTTGTTAGGAATATTCTATTGGGAACTCTGCTGTGTGTAAGTCTCTAACACCTTTGTTCCATTCACGTATTCCATCCATGGCTTGCTTTGCTACAAGAGAACTGGCAGAGACATGGGGTTGCAGCACCTCTTCATAGATGTCCCATGCACCCCAGGTCTCATAGAATCATAGAATCATAGAATCATAGAGTTGGAAGAGACCACAAGGACCATCTAGCCCAACCTCCCTTCATGCAGGAATCCACATCAAAGCACTCCCAACAGATGGCCTTCCAGCCTGTGATTAAAAACCTCCAGATGTTGGTTGAAAATCTTATGTCATCTTTGCCTGCAGGCTGTGGTCTCTGCAGCAGATGGGAAGTGTTGTCCAATTACATAGTCAATATTGTGGATACGGTCCGGCGCTTACTCCTGTTGTTTTCGTTGCAAAAGATTACCCCCTCAAAAAACTTTGAAAGGTATTCCTTGGTGTAAGAAAAAAAAATATTTCAAAGCAAATGTCAATCCAGCGTGGCAGATGGGCCCCCAACACATTTCTTGTATTTCTCCTTGATATAAAATATCTTCTGTATTCTTACTGTAAGGCCCCACTTTGGGGGTCCCCAATACCAGTATAGTTTGGATGGGCACCATACCTAATTGGCATCATATGTAATTGGCAACACATTTTATTGGCTCTGATATCAAATTCAAGCCTGAAAGGTGACAGAGGTCAAACTGAGCAAGGGAAATAATTTGAGTGTAAATGTGAGAAGCAGAGGTCAACTCCAAAATTCCTCCAGGTAAGACTGAGTCATTTGTCAGGCAAATACACATCATTCCTGTGGATAATAGGCTTAAATAGAAGCTGGAATTTTCCAGGGAATCCAACTGTGAGGAGCCCACCAGGGCACTGATTGACAGATATCCAGTCCCTTGTATACCTGGATTCTTTCGTCTGTCCTCACAGCACCCACAATAGATAGCTATTACAACATCCATCATGTCTTTGTCAATCAAAGCAATAAGCCCATCAACCAGCGAAAGACTCATTGTCCGCAACAGGTTCCCTTTGTCTTGCATCTGGAATCTTCTCAGCCACAAGCCATTTTCAGGGTACAAATACCCCTGCTTTGAGGAGGCCCAGGGGAGTCTCTTGAAGATCCACCCGGCACTCTGTCCATCTGGCTCCTGAATGAGAACTGCCCTTAGGTCCTACCTAAGCCAGAATACATTTCTGTTCTTCACTACTCTTCTGGACTGGTAATTATAAATCCCCCCAAATCCCTCAGCCTCTCTATAATTTTTCCTCCCTTTCTCTTTCAGCTAGCTCTTGTGTGAATGTGTGATTGTGTGTGTATCTTGTGTGCATGCATGAGTGAATCCCCCTCAATAAAACCTTTTATTAGACAATTTTGCTTGGTTTTTGGCTTGGCCTGGCCCCGTAAAAATTGGGTTTAAAGATCTGGCTAGGTTACCCTGCCTCTCGTAGTGCTACAGCTTGTGCTCTGGCTAATTCCCATTCCCCATTATTTGGAGAACATTGAGGTGTCCCCCACGGGACCCCAGAAATCAGGGTAACATTACCCTTATTCTCCCTCTTTTGTTTCTCTGAGAAATTTTACATTGTAGAGGTGAATGGTATTCCTGATAAATAGAAATAAATATATAGAATGACAAACTTTATCAGAGAATGTTTCTCTGATAAAGTTTACGTTGCAGAGGTGAATGACCTTTCTAATAAATAGAAATAAATAAATAGAAAAATACACATTTCTTATGCATATTGAACTTAGTAGCACGTATGTACAATTAAACAGCCCATACCATACTCTCAAGACAAACAATCCTATTGGACTTCTGCTTCCTTACTTCCTTTACTATGCTCCTAAATTTCCCCTTTGCCAATTGATTCACCTGCACCAGAGCTTTCCAAACGTTTCATGTTGGTGGCACACTTTTTCGACATGCATCATTTTGGGATACAGTGATTCAGTTTTATTAGAAAACTGGAGGTAACCAGAGGCCTATCTAGGGTGAAGAATGGCAGCCCCCCCCCTGATTCTGGCTTGGTGCTGTCACCCTCATCAGGAAAGGCCCCAGCGAGAGTGACGGCAGGGGAAAGACAGCCCCCTCCTAGCTGATCCTTGTCCATTGCTACTGCTCTTCCTGGGGAAAGACCCCAGCAAGAGCAATGGCAGTGGGCCAGGCTTGGGTAGGGGGTCTTCTCGGCTGGGGAAGTGGCACTACACACTACAGGCAACACACTAATGCGTCACAACACACCATTTGGAAAGTCCTGACCTACACCTTTGAAACCCCCACTTTTGCTCTGGGCATCGTACCACTTCCCCCTCTCCCTTTCTCCTCCCTCCTTTGCCCTCCTTCCTTTTCCTCCCTCTCTCTTCCCTCACCTCCTGCCCTCCTTGGCTTCTCATACTCTTCCCTCACAGCAGTCATTCTCACTTCTGCTCTCAGCCTTGCCGTGCCCCCTTCCCTTGCTTCTTGCTCTCTGCGTTTCACACTGCTCACTCTCTCTTCACTTCTGCTCTTTTTGGCTTCACATCCCACCCTTGCTTTTTGAACTTCACCACCCACATCATTACTCTCCTGACCCTCTATCCATTGCCTTGTGTCCTCACAGAAAACTCTTACTTATAGAATCACAGAGTTGGGGAAGGACTGGAATGGTCATCTAGTTCGACTCCAGGTCAGAGAAGAAAAAACTAAACGAAGGCCATTTCCACACTAGCCTGTTATAGCATGATGATTCCACTTTCAACATCCTTTGGAATCCTGGGGTTTGCAGTTTTGGGAGGGGCCAGCCAGCCCCTCCCAAAACTGCAAACCCCAGGATTCCAGAGCATGTTGAAAGTGAAATTATCACGCTATAACAGGCTGGTGCAGAAATGGCCTAAAACACTCCTGAAACACAGAATCATAGAATCATAGAGTTGGAAGAGACCTCAGGGGCCATCCAGTCCAACCCCCTGCCATGCAGGAACCCACATATAGAATCATAGCATCATATTTAAAGGCATCCACTGCATTACTAGCTTTCATGACAGTCTGTTCCACTGTAGAATAGTGGATCCCTTCCTTAGGGTCACCATGAGTCAGATATGACTTGAAGGCACATGACAACAGCAACAATAAGCTAGGTATTCCATTACTATCTTTTTACCTACTTGAGGCTGTAGTCCTCTCATTGCATGATTTATTCAATTTTTACCAGTTAGCACACTCTTTTACTTTTGAAAGAAGAGCGAGGCAAAGAAGGCATTAAGGACTTTGGGCTTCTCCCTGTCCACTGTCAACATTTCACCATTTTCTCTATGCTGTGGCACTTTTAGTTTCCTTGCTTTTCTTCTTGGCTCAAACATCCCGTAGTCCTCCCTCCCCTTTTAACCCCTCTACCAAGCCTGAGCTGGTTATTTGTTTGTATTCCAATTTGGTGGTTTTTGCCTTCTTCCATTTCTTACTTGTGGGTCTTGTAAATCTCAGCTCATCTTAAAGCTTTTGTACATAGAATCATAGAATCATAGAAATTCAGAATTGGAAGAGACCACACAGGCCATCCAGTCCAACCCCCTAGTTCTTTAAACAGTCCCCACTTTTCTTCCTCACTGAATTGTTATCAGTGGCTTCTTGAACTCCATCACTCACACTACTCATTTTCCCTTCCCTCTGTTCCTTCCTTCATCTCACACCCTGGCGCATGACTCCCTGCTGCACCTCTATTGGCCAAGGAAGGAGCATCCGTCTCCTTCCTCAGTGGAGAGACATGTGGCTTCATACAGTTCATGCAGCTGAACATTCTATGCCTGTATCTGCTGAGGAAGGAAGTGTCCCTCCATTCCCACTGAGAGAGGCACACAGCTCCCCCACACCTCTCTTGGCTGAGGAATGTCCTTCTCCAAATGCCCCAGCTGTGCAGAGCAAGGACCCCAGCCATTGGCGGCAGCCATGGCTTTGGAGCAGATTGTGGGCAACTGAAATTGCCTTTACTGGTCACATAGTTATGGGAGGTCTACTGTACATATTAGACAGCCAGTGTGGCATAATGGTCTGAGTGATAGACTAGGACACTGAGACTCCAGGGTTCAAATCCCCCCTTGGCCATGGAAATCTACTAAGTAACCTTGGACAAATCACACTTTGCTCATCCTAACCCCCCTCTGAACAAATTCTGATAAGAAAACCCCATTATAGGTTCACACTAGGGTCACTGTAAGTCAGAACTGACCTGAAGGCACACAACAGCAGCAACTTGAAGGCACACAACAACTATTACTATAACAACAGCTGTACATGTTATAGTGGCGACTGCAGGACAGTACCTGCTCATCCTGCAGCCCAGGAGCTAACTTCCAGACTCCTGCTGTACCCTCTGATGGTTCTTTCTCTTTAAACTGGACTTGGACATTAAAATAGGTGATGTCTCCTGTACAGCTGGGCTCAGAGCCACACTAAGGAGGCCTTGACAGCGGGTAACTGTTCCATCCCAGCATCTCCAGGCAAAATCCCTGGCATCCATGGTAAGCAGGAATAGATAAAACCTTTTTATAAAGTAGATCTCATTTGGCCAACTAACCAATTAACAGTTTTGTAAGGGGGAAAATAACCCTGTGGAACAGAGCCTGTGGCCAAACAAAGAAGCTGGTATGGTATACACACTACTCCCCTCTTCTTAATGAGTTATTGTGGGCGTTTGTTCACAGTTTGTGAACTTCCTAATTGCACGTTCACAAAATTGCTGGTGTTCACTTCTTCTGAGGAAACGTAGCATTCACCTAGTTTCAACATCTTATTTCCAGAGTTCAGGCTTTTCTTCCCACATCATTGCATCTCCCTCCCTCCCTCCCTCCCTGGGTTTTAAAAAGACTCTCTCTCCCCTCTCTCCCAGCAGCACGACCAATGCGCAGGCAGGTTAGGAGCTGGAGCCAGAATTTAAGGAGTGTGCAAGTTTGAAGGCAAAGACTGACCTATGCTGTGCTTAGAATTTATAACAAAAGCATGGAGTTGTGGGCAGCAGTAGACCTGACTCCCTCTTCAAAACATAAGCACTTAGCACAGGGCAGAATCCAGCATTATTTCCCAACTGTTACTTTATTCTGTGGACCTTGGATCCCCTAATGTTTAATATGTTTCTTAAAATAATAATGTTACATAATTAAAACAGACAATATATATTTTGTGTACCGTATATAATGAAGAATAAGAAATGCACCTCTAATTTCCTTTGCTTGTTTGGTTATTTCTTCATCGTCTGAGGCAGAGTAAAAGATAACAAAATAAAACAAATACAATAAAATCAATAAAATATTATTAAATACATACTCTTTCCACATGGACATGGCGTCCCAGCATGGGGACGCAAGAGAAGGGGAACGCAACAACATGTTCACAAGGCGTCTTTATGGTCCCGTCCTTCTCGTGTCACCAGCCAACACATTGATGTATTTTCTCCATCAATGACCTCAATGGTGCAATGCTCTCATGCTTAGGTGCCATGCAGAAGGGCCAGAAGTGTGATGGAAGTGCTTTGTGCCCCAGCACAGTGTGGGAAAGAGCCTGGCTGCACTGCGGAAGGAAGAGGCATGTTGCTCGCATTCTCTTCTGCAGGGAGCTGGTCTGGTGTGGAGGGGAGCATTGCCATTGCCGTCCCTTTCTGGCAAAGGTGCTGCCAGGATTGGAACCACAGGGTGATGGGATAAGGTAAGGTGTGGAAAGGGCCACAGTTCTTGAAAAGAGGAGCTAGAGTTTAAAACACTGAAGAATAAGAATAAAAGATATCAAGTGCAACAAACAGAAAAGATCTATGAGTGGCCACCAGTTAAATCTCTGCATGCCGTAGGATTGCCAAGCTCTATAGTGCCACCTGAAAACTTGGAACTGCCGTGCTGTCCTGGGTCTTCAGTCAGCGAGACAAATCTCAAGGAAGGCAGTGCTACAGGATAACTTTTGATTTTACTGTGGGACATGGTGATAAACTTTTGGTACCCATCTCCTCCTTACTCTCCACTGGTTCCAGAACTCACTGGCTCACTGTGAAGACATATGAAAGTGTGTTGCACTTGTGCATTGTTGGTGCACCAAAAATCCACAATCCAGGTGCCAGTCAATGCACAGACTAAAAGACTGCCAAAGGGTGCAAGCGTTGGCACCTGTTAGATCATCATCATCATCATCATCATCATCATTATTATTATTATTTTCTTTATTTCTATCCTGCTCTTCTCCCCGAGGGGACCCAAAGCGGCTTACAAACATTAAAGAAACATAATTAAAAACTGTAATATAAAAAAGTTGAAATGCAGATTAAACATCAGTAATAATTAAAACAATGTTAGCATACATATGAAAAATACATACAAAAAGCAACTAATCTAGCCACTATACCACACTGGCCTGAAATGGGAACATGAGTGAAACAACAAAAACTAAAACATGTCATTTTGGTCACGTATTTGTGCATCCAGTTGGAGAAAAACAATCTTAGGTTTATAGGCATGAACGTATATATGAAGGGTCCACTATATGTATATGGCACACTCTGTCCAACTTTGATTGATTGATTTTCTTTACTTAACTGGAATGTCACCTCTATGGGCATACGTAAGGGGTGTTGGCCCTCAAATTGCAAGGCTTGGGAGAGTCCTCCCTTGGCAACCCTGACTAACCTTAAAGCATCCATACTAATTTTCCTGTGCCCAAAGACTTGTGTACCAGTTCTAGTCATTTTCAAGAAACTGCCATCTGAAAAATAGTTAAGTTAGACTTCGAAACTGCCTGGTTTAACTTCAGTCGGCATGTACTTGTGCTCTTAATTAATTTAGCAGAATAATTAATCAACAGTGAAATGATTAAATCACAAGCCTTCTTTGATGTTCCTCTATACATACCATAGAATCATAGAAACGTAAGTTGGAAGAGACCACAATGACCATCGATTCCAACCCCATTCTGCCATGCAGGAACAAACACTCAAAGCACTCTCAGCAAATGGCCATCCAGCCTCTGCTTAAAAACCTCCAAAGAAGGTGACTTCACCACACTCCAAGGCAGCATATGCTACTGTCGAACGGCTCTGACTGTCATGAAATTCCTGTAGTTTGAATCCATTGCTCCGTGTCCTAGTTTCTGGAGCAGCAGAAAACAAGCTTGCTCCATCTTCAACATGACATCCCTTCAAATATTTAAACATGACTATCATGTCTCCTCTTAACTTTCTTTTTGTCAGCTCCTCCCTTCTTTGTATCAGCTTCTTTTTGTTAGCTCCCTAAGCCTCTCCCCATAGGGCATAACTTCCAGACCCTTTACCATTTTGGTCACTCTCCTCTGGACATATTCTAGCTTGTCAGTATCCTTCCTGTGGTGCCCAGAACTGGACACAGTATTCCAGGTTAGGTGTAACCAAAGCAGAATAAAGTGTATTATTACTTCCCTTAATCTCGACACCATACTCCTGTTGATGCAGCCCAGAATTGCATTGGCTGCATCTCACTGTAAAGCTTTGGACATTAGTTCTTCTAAAACTGATAAAACTTTGATAACAATTACACTAAAGAAGCCTCGCATCCACTTTTGAAAGTTTAAAGCCATCATAATTATCAATCTTCATTTTCTATATGTCGCGTGTAAAATAACTGCATGTAAAATCTCTCACTATTTAAATAAAAAGTACTGCTTCAGCAAGCAACCACTGGATCTGCAAATTTTAGCAACTGCAGAGCTTCACGTCCTATAGCTAAAATGGCAGCAGCATGCTCACAGACACACTGAAACGTTGATATGGACACTGCCACCATTGAACAATATGGGATGTGAGCATTCATGGTTTTTCCCATTTGTGGGGGGTCCTGGAATGGAATCCCTGCAGCTATAGAGAGTCCACTGTACACACACTTTTCAAGGCAGCATTCTTGCTTTGGGATTCATCCCCCTCAAAGGACCAGAGAAAAAGATTAAACTAATGCAAACTGAAAACTCTAGAGTAGTATATGATGTACTACTTCAGTGCATGCCATAGTACTTTGCAGTTGTTACACAAGACCCCTGCGTCCTGTGATATTGCAAGAGCCTAGCCCATGTCTCTGGTTTTTATCTCTAAGTTCTTGTTATATGGGAAGCTGGCAACCATAAATTTGGAGCAGGACCTTAGATCATCTCAAAACTCAGATATAATGACTGTTTAAAGTAGTTCTGTCTTTTTATGGCTGATCTGAGTTCAGGAAAACACAAATATGAAAATACTACCAGCCCTCCACATTTGCTGGTTTCAGTTTTGCTGATTTGATTATTCACGTATTATTTTCGGTCACTTCTGCTGCCTTCCTAAAGCCATTGTTAATAGGGACTGCAGGCCTCATGAGACTGAGAAACTGTGAACAAAGTTTGTAAGTCCCTCTTAAAAATGGTGTGGGGCAGCAGTGGAGGTGGCCGTAAGCCCCACCAGCCCCCCGCTTCTGCCTTGTGAAGGAACCCTGGTGCCTCAAAGGAATCCACGGTGGATTGAATATGATGATCATACTTTTTTGTGTGTTAAATATGGTTTGGGAGATCCTAGAGTTATTCACGCTTTTTCCACTTTCACAGGGATCCTGTGACCCTAACCCTAGCGAATGGGGAGGAATGACTGTATATGCATATTCATTTCTTTTATAAGTTTAAACCCCATCTTTCTACAAACAAATGTCACTCAAGGCAGCTGACAGTGCTCATATCAACTAAAAAGAATTACAATTAAAGCTTTTTGAATGGGTTAAAAACACCATTAAAACATCTCAGTAAAAAAGAAAACAACAAAACCCAGCTGGTTAAGCTCAAAAGCTGCCCACATTAGAAGCCAACGGTCATTCTTCATAGAAAGATCTTTTCCTGGCCCGATAGCAGAAGAATGGGGGGAAAGGAGGTACCCACTCTTCATTGGCAGGGAATTCCAGAGCCTGGGAGCAGTCACCAAGATCTCACCAGTCATGCTTGCATTCCCCAACCCTAAAGAGGCTTCTGAAGGTGGCAGAACCAGGATATCCTCCACACACCATAAGATCTGGGCTGGCTCATAAGGAAGAACCCAGTCTTTCAATCTAGGGCAGTGGTTCTTAACCTTTTTTCTACCACACTCCCCAGTGAGGATTTCATGCCTCCCCCCCACAGGTGTCTGCAGACCACAGGTTAAGAGCCCCCAATCTAGGGCATATACCTCATCACTGCATAGATCAGAGTTAGGCAAAATGTACCCCATTTCAATCTGGTCATTTTTGCATCCCCACTGAACAGTTATACCGTGGCACACTGCCAACTTCTCTATGAAAGTGCGGAATTCCTGCATTTTAGCTAGTAAAAAAAAAAAAGATGTAGGGAACTTTGTGCCTCATTTGAAGGACACCCAAGCTCCCAGAATCCTCCTAAAAAACGAATCTTTTAAAAACAAGGCAAACACCTGCCAAAATGCATTTTTTTCTAGATCTTTCCCCCTGTAGCTGAAAAAGTAGCTTGAGGTGGTTAATTTTAAGCTAAGAATGGTCAAAAGGAAAAGAGTAGAGCACACTCCGATAACACACACTTTCTCAATACGCCTGGTCTACGTTGGCTTTGGTAGAAGGTGTAATTGGGTAGAACAGAATTCTTAGGAAGAGATTCTTTGCACAAAATATTTTGAACTTTGCTAAACAAATCCTTCATTGAGAGTGTTCCTGCATGGCAGGGGGTTGGACTGGATGGCCTGTGTGGTCTCTTCCAACTCTACATTTCTATGATTCTATGACCCTCAGTCACTAAAATATTCATTAAAATCCCACGACGTCACAGTATTGTTATATTTTCCCTTTCTCTTCAAATTCTGTATTATTCTTATCCTGCTCAGTGACTTGTTAATGCTTCCTGGCTGAAATTGCCTTATCTCTTTTTGTCTTTGGAGCAGACAGCTTGGAACAAATTTTGTGTGTTTGTAAAAATCTAGGATTTGAGAAAACATTCTGTGTACGCACAGCTTGCTTCTTAAACCTCCCAGGAAGTGAAATAAGGTCTTGAACATGTTCAGGTGCCAAGCAAAAAGACTTTTCTGTGAGACCAGTTGGACACACATGGAAAAGTTGTGCTTGGGAATAAGCAGTCAAAACTATTCACAGTAAATAGAAAGAACAAAATTACATCAATTCCTTTTTGATGTAGGAAAGTAAGCTTGGGATGCTATCATCAGCTATACATTCGGAGTAGAGAGAAGATGGGTGTGAGAGATGCAGGAAGTTAACCATCCTGAGAATATCAGCTGGTATACAGAGAAGACAAGGTAAAGAGAGGAACAACTCAGGTGGCCCAAGCTGTGTCTAGCACTAGTGCAAATGATCTTTAATGCCGGAGTTGTTGTACTCCATTTCCAATGATATCCCTGCCTCTGTTGACCCCCTTCCCCTTTGCAAGAACACTAGCTTGTTGTTTTTTAACTTGCAAAGGAAGGAAGGTGGGGGGATAGGCCAAAAGGCATAGTTAGGAGCCAAAACAAACCAAGTTTCAAGTATGATCTAGATTTAAATATGCTCAAAATAGCAATAGCAATAGCAGTTATGTTTCGATACCACTTATCAGTGCCAAGCACTCCCTAAGCGGTTTACAATGTGTTTTTTTTTAGTTAATTGCCCCCAACAAGTTAGGTACCCATTTTACTGACCTATGGAAGGATGGAAGGCTGAGCTTGGCAGGATCGAACTCACAACGTTATGGCTGCAGTACCGGCATTTAACCACTATGCCACCAGGGCTCAAAATATGCTCACAATCCCCCTTTTTCAGAAGTGGAAGTTTCAGAAGAGGAATTTTGTTTGCACTACTGGTATTCTTAGTGGTGCAAACAAAACAAGAAGAATCTAATTTTCTGAAAAATGTGCCCATGTGTAAGTGAAATTAAATGTAAATTCATTTCATGAAATGTAAAGATTTAACAAACTATAAATGTCAGACACCAACAGCTCTGGATTTAATTGGAGAAGTTCTCCCTGTTCATCCAGAATTGACAAGGAGTGGGATGCAGGGCTGAAAGAACATTCGGAGAAAGAAAATGCAATGGGGAAAGTCTGTTGCAGTAGCCACTGCTAATACTGGTGGTCTGGACATCATTTCCCATCAACCATAATGACCTTTTCTGGGACATTTGGTGGGGAAGAAGGGAAGAATGGTGGCTGACACACACAAAATGCCAACAATTCTGCAGAGAGACCTCTTTTTTCTTTTTCTTTTCTTTTTTTTTTTTTAAGGGAGGAGATTTGTTGGGGAGGGGGGAGATCTCAGATATTTTCTTGGAAAAATGTCTTTGAGAAATTTTGGCTCAGCTCCTGTAGACTTTACCAGGAAAAGAAGAGCAAGGGATAAAGTGAGCCAGAGGCTCAGTGTCCCTTGTTACATCTCATTCAACCTTTAACCCATCCCTGCTGCTACCAAACCTTTTTACTGTTCCTTGTTTATGGAGCTGGATGCTGCTACTGTTGCCCGATCAGAGGAGCTACCTACTCTTTATAAAGGAGAGCCTTGGATTTCTGTACTGTTGTAACAGTCTGTACTATTCTTAGGTACTTATATCGGATGCTTCGATGATGATCCCAGAGAGAGGATGATGAAAGGTGCCGTGTTTTATGACTTGAGGAAAATGACAATTTCTCACTGCCAGGAAGCTTGTGCGGAGAGGTAAATAAAATGGTATATTTTGTTTTCTTTGTTCCTTTCATCTCCAGTATTTAAAGTATGCATACATGCATGAATGAATGAATCTGTTTCTGGTTCACATCAGTTTTGCATGTACTTGTAAGTCTGTTTCACATGCAATTTCCACATCACACCGCACACTTTCATTAAAAGGAATCTTATGGAGAAAAAAATAGTTTATTCCTGCACACAACTTTCTCTTATGTCTATATTTTTGTATCCGGATTTCCTTTGTGCATTGACTGTTGTACTGTTACCCCCAAACCATGGGACCCGGTGAGGTCCTATATCAGAACCCGCAATTAAAATGTAAAAATGGGGAATTAATTAACTCAAATTAAGATCATTCCAAGAGAGGGGGATAACTTCAGGACCTTTTCACCTTTGTTTACCAGGTCACTGCAAAAGAGACCAGTCAGAAAACTTATAGTGCAATTGAAATGTGTTTTATTGGGGTAAATATACATGCATGCACACGTGCATGCACACACACACACGCACACACATACACACAATCACACAAGACTAACTGAAAGGAAGGGAGGAAAACTGATAGAAGGAATAGAAAAGAGACTGAGTTATAATTACTATCCAGAGGTAAGCAGAGATGTGGTGATGTGACTTGGACTGAAGTCCAGAGTCAAAAATGCAGAGTGACAGAGAGGACCCCTGAAATTGAAGTGCTGTGTGGAGGACCCAAAATCAGGGTTCCTTTATACCCCAAAATGTGCCCTGGAGGTGTGACTTTCTGCTTGGACAACAAAGGATTTCCAAGATGGACCAAAGGTGACAGGATGTATTAGTGGTTCTAATGGGTGGAGGAAACATGTTGGTAATTTTTAACATGTGGATGGCAAAAGATTTTGATGGCAGTTCAAGACTTCAGTCAGAATTGTTTTAAGAAAATATGTTGCACATGTTTGTGGTTTTTAAAAATAGAAAAATGACAACAAACTCAAGGAGAACTATCAAGGTATACCCAGTAGGGTTAGTTTAGGAATGCTCAGGGTTCAAGTCTTCAGTAAGCCACAAGTAGGTGTGATCTTGAGCCAGTTTTCTTTTAGCGTAATCTATCTAAAAGTCAACATGGGTTTCTCAAAAACAAGTCATGCCAGACTAACCTAACTTCTTTTTCTGACAGAGTTACAAACTTGGTAGATGAAGGGAATACTGTGGATGTAGTGTAGCTTGATTTCAGTAAGGCCTTTGGCAAGGTCTCCCATGATATTCTTGCAAACAAGGTAGTGAAATGGTAGGATAGACAATGCTACTGTTAGGTGGATTTGTAATTGACTGACTGGCCAAACACATGGTGCCCACCAATGGCTCCTCTTCATCCTGGAAAGAAGTGACTAGTGGGGTGCCACAGGGTTGTCTCCTGGGCCTAGTGCTATTTACCATCTTTATCAATGACTTGGATGAGGGGATAGAGGGCATGCTCATCAAGTTTGCAGATGACACCAAATTAGGAGGGATAGCTAATACCCTAGAGGACAGGATCAGAATTCAGAATGACCTCGACAGATTAGAAAACTGGGCCAAAATTAACAAAATGAAAAGTGTAGGGTATTACGCTTAGGAAGAAAGAATGAAATGCACAGATACAGAATGGGTGATACTTGGCTTGAAAACAGTATGTGTGAAAGGGATCTGGGAGTCTTAGTGGACCACAAACTGAACATGAGTCAACAGTATAATGCAGCAGCTTAAAAAGCCAATGTGATTCTGGGCTCCATCAACAGGAATATAGTGTCGAGATCAAGAGAAGTAATAATATTCTGCTTTGGTTAGACCGCACCTGGAATACTGTGTCCAGTTCTGAGCACCACAGTTCAAGAAAGATATTGACAAGCTGGAATGTGTCCAGAAGAGGGCGACCAAAATGGTGAAGGGTTTGGAAGCCATGACCTATAAGGAGTGTTTTAGGGAGCTGGGTGTGTTTAGCCTGACAGAAAGAAGATTAAGAGGAGACATGATAGCCATGTTTAAATATTTGAAGGGATGTCATGTTGAAGATGGAGCAAGCTTGTTTTCTGCTGCTCCAGAAACTAGGACATGGAGCAATGGATTCAAACTACAGGAAAAGAGATTTCATCTAAATATCAAGAAGAACTTCCTGATGGTCAGAGCCGTTCGACAGTGGAACATGCTGCCCCAGAGTGTGATGGAGTCACCTTCTTTGGAAGTTTTTAAGCAGAGGCTAGATGGCCATTTGCTGGGAGTGCTTTGAATGTTTGTTCCTGCATGGCAGAATGGGGTTGGACTTGATGGCCATTGTGGTCTCTTCCAACTCTATGTTTCTATGATTCTATGATCTTAGAGAGTTGATAGTGAGGACTGAGAGAGTATGCTGCTTCTGCGAAGGGTTTAAAATAAATATCAAATAAAATGCTGTAACTATTCATGCAATGTAACATCAAAACATGAACAAGAACAAGTAGGATCAGGGCCTCCAGTTCCATACCAACCACTTCACTGATCCCACTTGTTTCACAGGTCTGTTTATACCTCTCTGTGAACAGGATACATTTTGGAATACATTGAACTAAATCCTAACAGTCACTCTAATGAAGGAGCCAGAATGGTGTAGTGGTATGAGTGGTAGATGAGGAATCTGGGAGACCAGAATTAAAATCCCTGGTCAACCATGGAAAATCTAAATTTTGGCAACTCACGTTCTCTCATCCTTGGAAGAGAGCAATGGAAAACCCCCTTTGAACAAAACTTGCCAAGAAAACTCAATGTTCGGGTAACCATACATTGGAAAAGTTTTGAAGGCATACAACAAAAAGTAGTTGCAATTAATTAATTGTTTAATGATGAATCAACATATAGATAAGTCCTGTTAATGCATTGGGCCTGTTCTAGCTTGGATCAATAATAGGATTCAAGACTTTCTTGCTTTCTTTGATACATTTTAATATGTTGTGTAATAACAAAAAGTTCTCTGAGCAACTCCCATTATAAATCAGATTTAAAACAACAGGTAGATAAATAATAACAAAAAGGACCATAGATCTTTTTATAAATAATAATGAAAATCTATTCTTTGGTGGAGATGAATTATTTCATCCTGGTGCTGAAAGGATAACAATGTTTACTAGTCAAGCTTTCTTAGGGAGGACATTCCATGAAAAGGATACCATAACCAAAAGGCCCTCTCTTGTAGCCACCTGCTTAGTTAATCGGATGGGAGCAACCAAAGGAGAACCTCCAAAGATAACCTGAGGATTCATTATGGACCCCATGGAAGGAGGCATTCCTTTAGATTGGTGATAAGGAACCTCAAACTCAAAGGGAGAATTTAGATCAGCACTGAGCTAAATCCGGCCTTCTGGGCTTCCCAAGACAGTTGTGCCCCTTTCTCTAGTTTGAAATGCCTCTCCTAAGACCTAGTTAACAGCAGAAAGAGTTTTAAGATAAAATATGGTGACCACATTCCCCCCCCTTGTTTTCACCAGTAATTTGATTATAGATCCTGAGATACTGAAATACAGTTGGTCTCTTAGGTTGGAAGAGGTTCCCCACCCTTACTTTAGATACTCTAATGATTCTAAGCCATTTAGGATCCCTATAGTTTGAACTGGACCTAGATGTCACTGCTAACACATGATTGTATTGACCAGTGGTAGCCCACATACCATATTGTAATAACATTGATGTTCCCTTCATCTTGGGGATTTCTCATTTACAACAGGAGGTGGCAGAGGAAGTTCTCTGGGTTCTCTCTGTTTTCTACACAAACAAGCAGAGCTTTACTGTTGCTGTAGATAGTGATAGGATTGCAGTTACTGTCTGTTAGCCTTCTTGTCCTACAGACTGGCCCAAGAGAAATGGTGCAAGGTCATGAAGTAGCAGCCTTTCCAGGGTATTGCTGGAGAGATAAGATGGCTGCCCGAGTGTCTCAGGTGCATGTGTTGCATACTCAAATACACACTCAAGAATGGTCTTTTACATCACTGGTTCTTTTCAGCTGGAGATGCCAGGGACCTCAACGGTAGCAGCATGCATGTAAAGCAGACACTCCGTTGCTGTGGCTTCTGCCTCTCCTGATATTTGTTTCTGGCTTCCTTTTACATAAAGCATCACTTATCCCAAGCCTAATTAGGCTGTCTCTGTGAATTTGTCTTCAGTCCTGTTGAATGTGGCTCAAGGGCTCCCACCTCTGCCAACAGGGAGAAGCAGAGGATTCCAAGCTAAACCCCAGGGCTTCTGTTTCGTAGGAAATATATATATTATTCAGTATAGTACCCAAATAAATTACTCTTTAAAAGTGTTGACAGGTGTGTGGGCAGCTTTGAATTCAAGAGGCAGTGAACTGTGGTTCACTATGCACAGATAACATTTTCAGAAGTACACAAAAATATGTAAAAAGTGTGAATGTAGTAAACCAGGTACGCTCTTCAGTGATATGTGGCTCTTTGTTATGTTCATTGTTGTTATTTACTTTCACATCAGCCTTGACTTATGACGACCCTAGGAATAAAAGCTCCCCAAGAGCCTAGGCAGGAATTGCCCTGTTCAGACCTTGCAAATTCAGTGCAGTCGTGGCTTCTTTGGTTGAATCAACCCACCTGTAGTACAGTCTTCTTCTGTTTTCATGTTCATACGCCAGGCAATTTTGTCTTTTCCTTTATTTCCCTGTAATGTGTTAAATGCCTTTTTACTCTCTCTTTGCAAATGAGTTGTGCTGTACCAAGTCAGACTATTTATCCACCTAAGTGGGGCCTTGTCTGCAAGGGAGCAAAAGATTAAGAGGTACACCAAGATTTTGTCATTAACCTCCATATAACTAGCAACCGATCATCAAGAGCCTCTAACACCAGTTCCATAAGAATAGCAATAATCAAAAACATTCTTCTCAATTCTACATTTTGCTGATGAAACCAAGAAGCATTTTGGGGAGGAAATGCCACAGGATTCTGTCCTGGGGCCAGTGCTATTCAATATTTTTATTAATGACTTGGATGAAGGAATAGAGAGCAGGCTGATCAAAATTTGCAGATGATACCAAATTGAGAGGGGTTGCTAATACCCCAGAAGACAGGGTCAAAATTCAAGATGACCTTGACAGATTGGAGAGCTGGACCAAAGCTAACAAAATGAATTTCAACAGAGAGAAGTGTAAGGTCCTGCACTTAGGCAGAAAAAATGGAATGCACAAATATAGGATGGGGAACACATAGCTGGATAGCAGTACATGTGAAAGGGATCTAGGAGTCATGGTGGACCACAAGCTGAGCAGTGTGTCAGCAGAGTGATGAGGCAACCAAGAAAGCCAACACCATTCTTGGTTGCATCAATAGGAGTATGGTGTCTAAATCAAGGGAGGTAATGGTACCTTTCTATTCTGCTTTGGTTAGACCTCATTTGAAATACTGTGTCCAGTTCTGGGTACCTCATTTCAAAAAGGATATTGACAAGCTGGTACGTGTCCAGAGGAGGGTGGCCAAAATGGTGAAGGGTCTGGAAGCCACGCCCTGTGAGGAGTGGCTTAGGGACTGGGGATGTTTAGTCTTCAGAAGAGAAGGTTAAGAGGAGACATGATAGCCATGTTTAAATATTTGAAGGGGTGTCATGTTGAGGAGGGAGAGGGCTTGTTTTTCACTGCTCCAGAGACTAGTACAAGAAGCAGTAGATTTAAACTGCAAGAAAAGAGATTCCACTTAAACCTCAGGAAAGACTTCCTGATGGTCAGAGATATCTGGCAGTGGAATCTGCTGCCTGAGAGTGTAGTAGAGTCTCCGTCTTTGGAGGTTTTTAAGTAGCGGCTGGATGGCCATCTGTTTAGAGTGCTTTGATTTATGTTTCTGCATAGCAGGGAGTTGGTCTGGATGGCCCCTGGGGTCTCTTCTATCTCTCTGATTCTATGATTCTTTAAGGAGGAATGAGAAGTGTTTTTTGTCAAACTTGTGAATCCATTCTAGATATTAGAGAAAAATTCAGCGTGTGTTCAGCACACGCTCAAAAGCACTTTGGTCTTTCATCCTAAGAGCTCCTTCTAAAAGACTAGCAAAATGTGGGCTAGACAGTGCTACTGTTAGGGTGGATTTATAACTGGTTGAAGGGCCAAACCTAAAGAATGCTCATGAAATGTTCCTCTTTATCCCAGAAAGAGGTGGCAAGTAGGCGCCTCTGAGTTCTGTCCTGGCCCCAGTGTTGTTCAACATCTTTATCGAAAACTTGGATGATGGAATAGAAGGCATCCTGATCAAATTTGGTGATGACACAAAATTAGCAGGATATCTAATACCTCAGGGGAGAGGACCCATATTCAAAATTACATTAACAGAGTGGGGAGCTGGGCCAAATGAATTTCGACAGGGACAAATATAAGGTGGTATATTTAGGCAATAAAACTGGAATACTCAATTATAGGATGGATGACACTGGACTTGACAGCAGTTCATGTGAAAAGGATCTAGGGCTCTTAGTAGACCACAATCTAAACATAAGTCATTGGTGTGAATCAACTGCCAAAAAAACAGTGCAATTCCAGGCTACAAGAGCAGACGTATATTGTCCAGACCAAGGGAGGTCATAGTGCCTCTCTTTTCTGCTCTGGTCAGACCTCACTATTTCCACTTCTGGGCATGACAGTTCAATAAGAATAGTGACAAGCTGGAATGTGTCCAGAAAAGGGAAATGGAAATGGAGGGCAATGAAGAATGTCTTAGGAAGCTTGGAGAAGAGAAGACAGAGGTGATAGGATAGCTGTCTTTAAATGGATGTCAGGTGGAAAATGGAAGAAACATATTTTCTTCTGCTTCAGAGACCAGAACACAAGCCAGCATATTCCACTGTTAAAACAGCTCTTGCCATCAAGAAATTCTTCCTAATGTTTACGTGGAATCTCTATGCTTGTTATTTGAATCAATTAGGAATCCAAACTGAATCCATTGTTCTGGCCTTTACAGAAGGAGAAAACAAGCTCACTCCATCTTCTGCATTACACCTCTTCAAAGGCAGTGAGACTGCCTCAGAAAGTAGAATCACAGAATCAGAGAGCTGGAAGAGACCCCAAGGGCCATCCAATCCAACCTCCTGCCATGCAGGAATACACCATCCAAGCACTCCCAATAGATGGCCATCCAGCTTCTGTTCAAAAATGTCCAAGGAAAGAGACTCCAGTGGCTCCTATATTTCAGGAAGGCTCTCTGTACATCCCAGCTTAGAGTGTACAAGTTATTTCTCAAAAGTCTCCACCTCATTCATAGCTGGAGAAATTTGAATGAATCAGAAATTTCACATAATTTCTATAGAGGAAGAGAAAATTTCCAACGGTTTTGGAGTGGTGGGACTGACTCTTAGCAGTGGCCATAGCTCAGCTTCTTCCTCTGTGTTGTTTTGCTGGTGCCACAAGTGGAAGGAACAGTTGTGTAGGGATGGGGACAGGGGGCAAGGTTTGCCTGGGGCAGCAGTGTTTTTGGGGTGCCCTGGCCCATAGCCATGCCCCTGCATGCCTTGGCCACACCCCCACACACCTCATGCAATAGCCCTGCCCCCTCCCTCTTCCCCCTCCAAACACTCCAAGCTCTGCCACTAGGCAGGAACAGCGACCACTCACCCCTTTTTTGGATAGCAGCAAAAAGTTGCAGCAGTCTGGCTACCACTTTGGTCATTTCCGCACGAGGGAATTAAAATGGCCCAGTGCGTCCTCTCACGGAGGTCGTCTGCACCTTGGAGTGGACTAGGTCCGGACTACTTACCTGAGATCCGCACCTCAGTCTGCTCTGAAACTCCTCCAACTGGTCCTCCAGTGCACTTTTAAAGAACGATAGAAAACCGTTCTTTAATTTTTCGGAGCACACCATTGCGTTCCTGCTCCCTTGTGCAGATTTGCAGGCTCGCACCAATGTGAACTTGCGATCTGCGGAGGGTGGAGTTTAGGCGTGGCGAGCTTCAGCAGTTGGTTGGGACCCAGAAACAACTGGAAGCCACCATTTTGGAAGCCGGAACAGTGCGGATCTAAGGGCTTTTCCGCACTTTGGAGGGGAAATGGGGCAGTCCAGACTGGCACACTCTCCCTGAGAATCCACGTTGGTTCGGAGCTGTCTGTGCCTGCTGTACGCACTCTCCGGAGACGAAAATGGAGGCTTCTGGTTGGTGGAGGCTGTCCACCAATCGGAGAAGCTCTCCAGCCGGAAGCCCGCCCCCAGAAGATCTGCAGACTCACACCGGAGCAAGCCTGTAGATCTATACTTTATAGAGTGACGGGCTGGAGCGCACCACAATATTGAAAGTCCTCTTTTAATCGGTCTTTCAATAGCACGGGCGACCACCAGTTCTGGGCATTCCGGAGCGGGCTGAAGTCCAGACAAACAGTAAGTAGTCCGAACCCAGTTTGCCCCCAAGTGTGAATGTCCTTGTGGGAGGACGCACCGGCCCATTTCAAAAATAAAATGCGGAAAAGGCCTATGACCTTGCACTGCTCTGATTCACCCTGGATAAGATGGAGGAGCCCTGTGGAAGAGCTTAAGGGACAGTCCGCGTTGGTCTCTGCTCAGAAGATCTGGTAAGTAACGGCATGGAGTGATTCCCTCGCCTCGTGCGGAAATGGCCTTTGCATCATCCATGTGGCTTTAGAACTAGAAAAGTGGCCTCATTCTATATGTTAGAGAGAGGGAGAGAGAGAAAGAAAGAAACATCTCAGGACCTTTCTCAGAAAAATTCTGAATTTAGGCTTCTTTTAGATTTTGGCTTAACTCTAATTAATATCCAGGTTCATATACAATCATTATCCCACTTACAACAGGATTGGCTCTTCAGCATCATTTGATTCCAAGGGCTGATTGCTTCCACGAGCAATTTGGTAATGCATAGAGAGTGAAATTCAACTAGTGAACTGAAGAAAGTTAAAGGTGAAGCCAGTCGTGAATGCTCTGTACAAGATTTGTAAATAAAGATCGGAACAGTGCAAGCTTCATAATGCATTTTTTTCTACTTTGAAATTAGGGGACTTCCGGTCTAATGGCGGAGCGACTGACACCTTAGAGAGACAGCTGTCTCTAAGATGTCGCCGCGAGCGGCTTAACCAGGGGATTTTCACGGAGGGAGAAGTGCCGGGATTTGTCGGCTCCTCTCCCGACCCTGGCAAGTTACTCTTTGGGGAGGAAGAGTCCTGAGGGGGCCCGAAGGGGTTCCGTATCTGCAGTCTGCGCGTCGAAGCAGTGGGGTGGAAAGAAGACAACCGGACAGCAGAGGATCACAGGGCCACCACGGCCGCTCGTTGTTTTGCCGGGATTATACCTGTAAGCAACGCCTAGACTTTTTTAATTTTAGAAGTGTATTGAAGCGGACGATTTTAAGCTTCTTTTTTGCCCCTTGGTGGAGTTTCGATTGTTAGCTCCATCTAAGAAAGAGCTTAATTCACAGCAGAAATGGGGCGGTGAGTTGCCGCACGTAAAAGAAACACCAGCCATATTTTTTTTCTCTTTTCTTCTTTTAGCCCGTTTGAAACAAACTATCTAACTTTTGATTTCACGTGTTACACTTGATCTCTGCGAGCTATGAGAGGATACAAATTTAGAAGCTTATAAATTTACAGAGATACTTAAAGAAGAAATACTTGTGAGGGTATAAGTGACAGACTTCAAGGCGATATTAAGACTTTCTCAGCCTTCTAAGTTAAGAAGACAAGAAAATGTAGGACGCATAAGGGGCTTGTCTTCAAAGACAACACTTTCCCTTTTGTTTTTGACTGGATTTTTGTGAAGTAATATTATGGAATAATATTTGAAGCTGGCATAGTTTTTTTTTTATTCCTTGAATCTTTTTGAATTTCGTTCTGTCGTGAGAGAAGGTTTTTTATTTTATTTTTTTTTGGGAAGCCATACTATCCAGACGGACTTGGTTAAAAGCTGGTGTGCGGCTGGTTTTTTCTTTTTCTTTTTCTTTTCTTCTTCCCTCTCGCCCTCCGTGCCATAATTTTCCCACGGAGGAGGAGGAGTAAAGAAATCGGCTTCGATCTGAAATTGATCTGAAATTGACTGAGATGGACTTTGGGCGTCTGAAGGTGGAGTGAAGGCTCGTGAGAAGGAGGAACGAAAGAAATTGACTGAGACGGTCCGTGAGTGAGCGAAGGAGTATTGAAGGATCGACTGAAGGTGGAGTGAAGGGAATGGACTGAGACGGTCACTGTTTGGTGAATAGGAGAGAAAGACTGAGTATAGGAGGAACGAAGGAACGAAGGAAATTGATTGAGATGGACTGTGAGCGAGAGAGAAAGGTGTGAAGGATTGTGTGTAGGAGAAGTGAACTGAATTGAAGGGAACTGACTGAAACGAACTGTAAGTGAACGAAGGTTTGATCAAAGGAGGAGAGAAGGGAATTGACTGAGACGGACTGTGATTGAGCGAAAGGGGGTGAAGGAATGTGCTAAGACAGAACGAAGAAGCGGACTGAGGTGGACTGCGAGTAAACGAAGGAGGAACGAAGGGATATTGGGGAAGTGAATGTGATTTATTTACAGAAGTTCTCCTGGTAGTATTATTTACTAAATTGCTTACTTTTTGTTTTGTTTTTTTTTGTTTGTTTTCTTCTCTCTTTTGGTTTTCATGTGTATTTAACAATCAGTAATTTAGGATATTAAGGAAATTAAGCTACTTTCTTTCACTACTTTATTTTGTATATTACTCTCCCTTATTTCATTTCATTTGATTAGCGGTATAAATACTAATAAGAAGTTATCTAAACTTTTCTTTATACGCTACTGTTGAGTCATAGATCATATATTGTATTCTATTCTGCTATAAGAAAGTATATAAGGTGTAAACTTTTATTAGATTATATTATATATGAGAAGATCTGAGTTTAAAATTTACTACTGTCTAAGAAAAACTTGACTAGATTATAAGTAAATAGAGTTCCTTTTGCTTACGTAGTAATTTCAATAATATTCTGGTGCTATATCTTTGAAGTTAACAGTTTTTTTTTATTAGAGTAACCTTATAAATATTCTCAATGGCAACCGGTACTAGAAGAGCACAGTCGCAGGCCCAAACTAAGCTCTCAATGCAGCAGACTAGGAGAGCTTCAATAGACTCCAATACAATGTCAACTGACACTACTTTAATTTTGGAGGCTTTGAAATAAATCCAGGCAAGAATTAAGACAAGAAATAAAACAAGATATTAAAGACTCCAGAAATGAAATTAAGGCGGAAATAAAAAAAGAAATTGAAGGTCTGAGTAAAAAAATGGACACAATATCTAAAGAAGTCTCAAAAATTAAATCAGATATGGAATTGATACAGGACAAGACAAAAGAAATTGAGGAAAAAACAAAAACTATCTGAGAGGCAACTGCAAGAGGAAAGTACGCTGAATAGATTCGAGATGAGATATGAGATCGTTGTTTAAAAATTAGAGGTCTGGATGAACAGCGACAGGAAGTTATTTATGACAGAATTATTTATGCTCTTGTAGAATATCTGCAGCTCTCGGAGGACAGATTACATGCCTCTATTGAGAGGATATTTAGAATAAATTCACGTCTGGCAAGAGAGAAACCTTCCTAGGGATGTTGTAATTGTCTTTTCCAATCTCAGGACGAGAGATATTATTCTTCAGAGAAATTATCAAGAAAAATTACGCATAGACTCGCAAGAAGTCAATATCTATAAAGACATACCACCTCAAGTCCTGAGAAAAAGGCAAGACTACAAATTCTTGACGCAATTTCTGAGTAAGCAAAATATAAACTACACGTGGAATAGAACAGAAGGAGTTTTTTTTCAAATATAATCAAAAAAATTATAGAATCAATAACATTGACAAGGCAAAAGAAATCTATGGGAAATTGAAGAAAGAATTTGAAAGAAAGACTAAACAAGGTCACTCTGTAAGACAATTCGAAAGACAGGAACACGCTAGTTGGGAGCATTTTCAATGGAGATCAAAGAGGATGATGACGAATTGACAGAAGATCTTGAGGTGCCAGCAGAAGATCAAGAGAAGGATGAAGAAGGGGAACTACAAACAGGAAGTGAGCCTGAAGATCTCGAGGAAATATAGGGATAATAATATTCTGCAACAAGGATGGCGACTAAGGACCTAAGGATATTGTCTTGGAATGTTAGAGGCTTGAATTCGCAATATAAACAACGTAATGTGTTTCACTATTTGGAGAAAACTGATTATGATATTATTTCCCTGCAGGAAGTTCGTATAGCCCATAAAGATCTCAGGTTCCTTAGGAATCCTCGGTTGGGGCAATGTTATACGGCCGCATATTCAAAAAAAAAAAAGAGGAGTAGTGATTTATATAAAGAATAAGTACGATGTGACGGAAATTTATTCAGACCCAGAAGGCCACTATCTGATGTTGGAGTTAAAGATTCAGGATTTTGCTATCTTGTTAGTGGCGACATATGCGCCTCTTGACAACAAAGGAAAATTTTATAGTGTAATTAAGAAAAAGATCGATGAATATGTTCAAGAAAGATCCCAAGAGAATATTCTGCTTCTAGGAGATCTTAATGGCGTCCTTAATCCTGTAGAGGATAGATCAAATACGGGAAAGGTGAAAAGGACACAGGGTAAGCTCCCAGAAACCTCTTTCAGTTAATGGATGAACATAGCTTAATAGATGTGTGGACGTTTAAACACGGAGCGGAAAAAGGTTTCACTTTCTTTTCAGATAGATACAAAACTTCATCAAGAATAGATTATTTTTTAATCTCCAAATTGCTACATACAACGGTGAATAAGATGGAAATATTACCCAAAATAACCTCCGATCATAATCCAATTCTTCTTGTTTAAAAATTCGACAACATAAGCAATCTAATTGGAAACTCAATGAAAATCTACTTAGAGATGATGCTACGGTTGCCAAATTGAAATATACCTTACAAAGTTTTTTTGAGGAAAATATCAACGAGGACATCCAGTTGAAGACAATATGGGATACTGCTAAGGCAGTTATCCGAGGGATTTGATAATATGGGAGCTTACAAGAAGAAATCTGAAAATCAACAATTATTTAACTTATTGGACAGACTAAAAGAGAAGGAAAAGGAATTCAGAGTTGATACTTCAAATAATGATTTAAGGCTTGAGATTAAAACATTGCAGAATCAGATTGCTAAGAAGAATATCGATGAGGTGAAAAGAAATTAAGATACTGCCGACTCAACCATATTGAGCATGCTAATAAAAGGGGGAAATGGTTAGCCCGTAAGCTGAAGAAAGAAAGAGAAAAAAGAAGAATTCTTAAGATACAGAAAGATCAGAAGGAGACAACTGTAGTTAAAGAAATAAAACAAGTTTTCCAGAAATATTATGCCCAGCTTTATGGAAGAGACAAGAGTCTCGAGACAGAGCTTCGAAATGCTAAACTTTATTTAGATCGGCATAAAACTGTACAGATATCAGAGGATCAAAGAAGCCTGTTGAACAATGAAATTACAATAACTGAAGTGAAGGAGGCAATCTGTAAAATGAAAGTTTCCAAAGCTCCTGGTCCAGATGGCTATACTGCCCAATTTTACAAAACGTTTGAGGATGATATCGCACCTGTATTAACAAGAGTATTTAATGAAATCAAAGCAAAAGGCATTCCTGAGACATGGGAAAATGCAAACATTGTGCTATCCCTAAGGAAGACAGAGACCCTACCTTATCGGAGAATTATAGACCCATCTCACTCCTCAATACAGACTATAAGATCTTCACAATGATACTTGCTGAGAGGTTTAAGAAAGTACTGAATGAGATAATTCATCCAGATCAAAGCGGTTTCTTACCTAATCGGCATATTAGACAAAACATCAGAATTTTGTTAAATGCCATAGAATATTATGATAAGAGAAAAGATAAACAATTAGCTGCTTTGTTCTTAGACGCCGAAAAAGCCTTTGATAACATCCGATGGTCTTTTATGCTATCTACACTTCAGAAGATGGGCTGCGGCGATAACTTCATTTCGTGGATCCAGGCTATCTATAAGAAACAAACTGCTAAAATTATCGTGAATGGGGAGCCGACTGAGCTATCCATATTGAGAAAGGGACTAGACAAGGCTGCCCAATTTCACCTTTGTTGTTTATTGCTGTTCTTGAAACGTTAAATATAACTGTAAGAGAAAATCTGGCTATAAGAGGAATTAAGATTAAAGGTCAAGAATTTAAACTCCGTGCATTTGCGGATGATCTTGTTTTCTTTATTGAGGAACTGATCTCAGGAATCAGCGAACTTATGAAGGATATACAAGCATTTGGTGAAGCTGCCGGTTTAAAAATCAATAAGACCAAAACTTATCTTATGGTGAAGAACATGAACAATCGAGAGAAGGAAGAACTGGTAAGCTTAACAGGATGTGAGATACAAAAGAAAATTAAATATCTAGGTATATGGATCACGGGAAAAAATAAAGATTTATTCGAGAATAATTATAACAAAATTTGGAAAGAGATTACTTTGGATTTAAGAAGATGGACTAAATTGAAATTATCATTTCTTGGCAGAATTGCCACTATCAAAATGAATATTCTACCTAAAATTAACTTTTTGTTTCAAAATTTGCAGTTTATGTCTAACGATAAAGTTTTCAAATTGTGGAACAAAGAAATTTCTAACTATATCTGGGCTGGAAGAAAGCCTAAAGTAAGATGGAAGTTGCTCTCAGAAAGACCTGAAAAAGGTGGTTTTGGGCTACCCAATATTAGATTATATTATTATGCGAATGCTTTGGTCTGGCTCCAAGATTGGATACTGTTAAAAGATAATAGGCTATTAGCATTAGAAGGTGCTAATATGCGCTTCGGTTTTCATGCCTATCTTTGGTATAATAAAGATAAGATTGATCCGGACTTTAGCAACCATTATGTGAGGAAGGCTTTAATTAGAGTTTGGAAAATAGTAAAGAAAACTTTATATTCTAAAATTCCATTGTGGGTATCGCCCCCAAAAAGCCTTTTTTGGACAGTGGGCAGAAAAACCTAAAGGCGAATGGCTTAGATATAAAGATTTATTGTTGATAAAAACCTTGGATGAGGTTAGATTGAAGACGTCTGACGAGCTGCATAATGATGGCATCCCACTGAATTGGTTTCCATACCTTCATATAAAAGAAAGGTTTAAAATGGATTCCAAACTGGAAGGGTTTGCACTTCAAAAAACATATAACGAGATCGAAAAAATACTTTTCTTGAAAACTAAACAGAAAGCTTCTTTATTTTACACCTATTTAAATTCAAAAAAACTGGAGGATGAAGAAGTGAAGGAAGTGATGATTAAATGGGCCCAAAACCTCCAACGTAATATTTTGTTAGATGAATGGGACACATCATGGAAAAATACTATACAGTTTACAACTTTACAAGAAATTAGAGAAAACTATTTAAAAATGATGTATAGGACTTATCTGAACCGGATAAAATCAACCGAATATACAAGACAGGAAACAATAAATGTTGGAAGTGTACTGAAAATATTGGTAGCTTTTTTTTATATTTGGTGTTCATGTCCGTGTACAAAGAAATTTTGGACTAAAATATATCAATCTTTGGAAGAAATTTACAAAGTGTCATTTCCTATGGATCCGGCTTTTTTCCTCTTGAATATGACAAACATCTTTGATGCAAAATTTCAAGCTAAAAACAAGAGGACATTGCTATTCTTGGTTACAGCAGCAAGAATTGTTTTCGCAAGGCTATGGAAAATGCCGGACATTCCTGATTTACAGTTATGGTTTCAAAAAATATTTGATTACAAACAACTTGATTTACTTTCAGCTAGATTAAAGGGGAAACAAGAAAAATTAATTGAACTGGACTGGAATTTAATTACAAACTATGTGATTTCAAAAGGATATATTATGTAAGATTTCTTTACCACTATTTTCCTTTTGTGTTGAATTTCTATTTTAAGAGTATAATATTTTCTTTATTATGTATTAGTTACAGGTTGGTGGTGAATATAAGATGTTTTATACAATTGTAAACAAATAAGGACACAGAGACGGAATTGAGCTTAAAATAATGTTCATCTATTTATGTCTGATATCTTCATTGTATTTTCTAAGGATTAGAAATACATATTAATGCAATTTAAGAAATTGGGAGCTTCAGATAGTTGGGATTAGCTGCCTAAGGAACTCTGAAAGGAGGCAAGGAAGTTATGGTGTTGTTCTCCTATGTTTAAAGGAAATACTACAAATTTTCTTTACTTATTTTATGTTATCAAATATTTAGGATGTACATCACCGATGTGATATGTATATTTGCGTTTTCTTTTTTTTCTTTTTAATGATGTGAAATACTCTCGATGTTGAGATAACTGAGAAGAACGATTTTATATTATCTTTTTTTGTTGTTTTTAAAATATAATAATAATAAAAAAGAAAGAAAGAAATTAAAATACCTAATAAAACTCCAAACCTGGAATGGGGCAGAGGCACAATTCAGATTTAGATTGATGAATTAGAGCATGGAAAACAGGATGAGAACATGTGAGTAAAAATTAAAGTGCGTAGCAGGGGTTACAACAGTAACGTCATTGCCTACTATAGGCCCCCAAGTCAGATTGAAGATTAGGGTGATGTCTTCCTAGAACAAAGGAGTAGAGCTATAGTAGTAAAGGCAGAGCTATAATAGTAACAGAAGTCATCAAGTACTCTGATATTTGTTGGAAGTCAAACCCTGCAGCATAGAATGTCCAACAAATTCCTCATTTCATTGTCCAGAAAGTGAAGGAGGCAACAAAAAAATCAGCTGTTTTGACTCGTTACTAACCAACAAAAATGGTCAACAGGCTGAAAGTAGTAGGATTTGAAGGGGGGGGTGGCGTGACCATGTGTTCTTGGGATTTCTTATGATGAGAAATGGGAAATCCAAATGTAGTCAAACATGCACTCTGGACTTCAAGAAATCATAGGGAAATCTTCTTCTTCATGCTGTACAAACTGAAACACAGGACAAGCAGGAGGATCTGTATCAACTACAGCATTCAAACTAGTGGTGCATCTGAGTGATCTTGTCTGCAAAATGTCTTGCAAAATCTTCAAAACAGGCTTCTTTTGTGGGGCAGAGCATTAGGGCCCCAACCACTTGAGACAGCTCAGTGCAGATGCAATGGTGGCAATGAAGTACAATTTCTTCTCTGCTGCTACCACCACTGCACAGTAGGCCTTCCAGTGGGTTCTACACCATGTTTGGTCAGACCAGTTACAAGATTTCTGCCATCAGTGCTCTAGTCTCTTTCCCATTCATTTCATCACTGCCATCTCCTTGATAAAGCAGGAGGCTCACTTAGCTCCCACTTCATGGGAGGGGACATTCAGTGACAATCATGTCCACTGCTCTAGCTGTCCTTTGCAGAGATTGACCTGAGTGTCAGTAGGATCACCTGTCAAGGTAAAGGAAATTCCCCCAACAGCTATGAGGAATCCATCTGATCTATTAGACTCCTAGGGCAGATCTTCTTAACCATCTCCCCCTACAGAGACTCTGAGACCCAGTGAATTTAAGTTGTAGGCTAGAAGAGTTGGAAGAGACCTCCAGGGGCCATCCAGTCCAACCCTCTGCCATGGAGGAACACACATCAAAGCATTCCCAACAGATGCCCATCCAGCCTTTGCTTAAAAACTTCCAAAGAAGGAGACTCTACCACACTCCTTGGCAGCATAATCCACTGCTGGACAGCTCTGACCATCAGGAAGTTCTTCCTGAGGTTCAGGTGGAATTTCCTTTCCTGCAGTTTGAATCCATTGCTCCTTGTCCTAGTCTCTGGAGCAGCAGAGAACGAGCCCACTCCCTCCTCGACATGATATCCTTTCAAATATTTAAACATGGCTATCATGTCCCCCCTTAACCTTCTCTTCTGAAAACTAAACATTCCCAGCTTCCTAAGCCGCTCCTCATAGGGCATGGCTTCCAGACATTCTACCATGTTGATCGCCCTCCTCTGCACATGTTCCAGCTTGTCGATATCCTTCTTGAATTGAGACACAGTGTTCCAGGTGAGGTCTGACCAAAGCAGAATAGAGTGGCACCATTACCTCCCTCAATCTAGACAGTGTATTCCTATTGATGCAACCAAGAATCTTGGCTGCCGCATCACACTGCTGACTTATGTTCAGCTTATGATCTATCAAGGATCCTAGATCCCTTTCACATGTACTGCTATCCAGCCATATGTCCCTCACCCTATATTTGTGCATTCCATTTTTTTCTCCCTGAGTGTAGGACTTTACATTTCTCTCTGTTGAAATTCATTTTGTTAGCTTTGGCCCAGTTCTCCAATCTGCCAAGGTCATTTTGAAATTTGATCCTGTCCTCTGGCATATTAGCAACCCCTCCCAATTTGGTGTCATCTGCAAATTTGATCAGCATACCCTCCACTCATTGTTTGATTGGATTCAATGATAGTGTGTGGGAAATGTTTACTATTACATCCTTAATTCCATAGCAAAGACCATAATGAATATACTCAGTGGGAACTACATCTAATGCTATAGGTTGTGATTATGGTTTCCAAATTTCAGAGCCTAACTCCTGTTCTCCAGTCCTCAGGGTGAGAGGGAGGAATTTCAGGGTGAGACTATTGACTTGAAAAATGACTGTGGGTGTGTGGGTGTTCCTCATTTGTTAGACTTTGTTTTGTTTTGTTTGAATGGGATATTCTCTGCTTGAAATTTCAACTAGCTCTGGTTGAAATGCCTCATGCTTAATGACATCATCATTATATCATCAGGGGCTGCTTTTTGTAGCATCACTCTTGCAGCATCACCAGCGCCTGTCTCTTTGATATCAGAAGGGATCAATCTTAGGTCTTAGCTTGTGGCCCTGAAATTTCAGGGCTTATGATTGTCCTGACCTGGAAACTTAAGTTGTAATCAGTCCACTGAAAGATGTGTTTTGTTTGTTTATTTGTTGTTTTTTAAAAAACAATTTCCTTCTTTTTTATTTTATACAGGGCTTATACATATGCTGGCTTAGAGTATGGAGCAGAATGCTATTGTGGAAACAAGTTACCAGTGAGTGTAGCAAAGCAGGAAGAATGCAACAATGAATGTAAAGGAGAGAAAGGAACCATTTGTGGAGGCATCAACAGGCTGTCTGTTTACCGGGTGGAGGAGTCATGGCCTGGGCCCAAACAACGTAAGTGATGTAAGGTTCTTCAAAGAGTATTTATTCCCAGAAGGGTTGGAAAGTGGGGTGCATGGTGCTATAATATTCTTCATTACAAAGTGGGCATGGGTGAGATTTAGCCAGAGCTTCTATCCCCACTGGATAGATGCCCAGGGCACTTGCTCCAGAATCTGCTCTTTAGGTAGGTCACTATGAATAATAGCTGGAATGGCAATATGTTGCCCAGCGGTCCATCTGGGCCCATGAGGCAGTCTCATCAGACCTTCTGGTGTCTATATGTAGACTCCTCCCTCAAATTCACTTTCAGGATCCATCACTTTCTCTGAACGGAGCAAGGTATGAGCTACTCTCTTTGTTTATTCTCTGTACGTATGAAAAGAAACCGATCTGACAGTTGAGGTTTTGCCCGGTAGCAGGTCTCCAGAAGACTGCCCACTGACGTCATCCACTCCCAGGAGGTATCCTGGGAGGCAATCCTCATGCTTTCTTAAGAGTATTGCCATGTTGCTGAGTCTTGGCTATTGAAAGAACATGCCCAACAATTATTAGGCAAACACAGTGGATCCCCCAAAATCTTATCAGCCTAGCATGTCATAGGCTACTGGATGTCCCTTTGTAAGGCAGATAGTTGGTTAACAGTACAGGCTGGTTATTTGATGTCTCATGAATAGGAGATAATGATTTAGGAGACTGTTTATAGCTGGTGTCTCTTTATGTTTTTTTGAATTAGTATCCTTTCACGTATAGCGGGGATAATGGCTCGGCAGCTGGAGGCAGGGAGTGGCAATGCATCTGTGAATGTATGTTAGTTTAAAGAGAGAAAGAAAGAAATCTCAGAGCATTTGGGTGGAATTAGTGGAATAAGCTGGGGGAAAGCCTGATATGCTCTTAACTTGCAATTTGGAGATTTTTTACTTCGACTTTTGTTCTGCTTGTATATTTGTAACTAGACAAGTATTACACAGATATCTCAGGTTTCCACCGTTCTCTCATTAGGAGAAACTAAGCTTGAAAGAAGCTCTTACAACTCAGGGAAGTGTGGAGTACCTAACCAAAAATACCTTGATGGACCTGTAGCTAAAAAGAACCATAAGGCATCAATTGGCACAGGGATCCAGTGGTGTGATGCCACTGTGTTGGTCAAAGATTATGCAGTTGACTTTTTGAGAAAATAAAAGGCTGTAAAGGGCACATTTGACAGAGGATATGCACTGAGGGAGGTTCTAGAAGGGTTCAAGTTGCAAGTATTGGAAACTGCTATCATGAAATGAAATGTCTGACTGCACAAGAAGGAAATAACAGAATAATCAGTAACAAACCCCTTCAGCTCTCTGCACCAGTTCACTGCAGCAGCTGTCTTTTCTGGCTCCTGCTTCTCTTCCTGCTGGCTCCTGCTTTCATGCTTTGAATAACAGCCATCATGTTTGCATAATTTCTCACACATGCACACAAGCACACACCCGCTGTGTGTGTGGACTCAGGGAATGAGTAAATTTGCTATTAAAAATCTATCTAATCCCTAGAGATCTGAGGTGGGGGGCATCAGAAGAATGGTTTTTGCAGAACTCACGCTATGGCAGTTTTAACAGGGAAGAAGCAAAAAGAAAGACAATACTGAAATAGCAAAGCAGGACCCTAATTTACTTGGGAGCACTGATGTTAACAATGAAATAGGGACAGTCTCTGTGAAACAGGAACAATTGTCATGTAAGCAGTATAGTTATACAAGACACAGGCTTGTGTTCTTTCTGTTTACATGAATTAATAAATGAAATATGCTGAGATCTGTATCTTCAGAATATGAGCTGAATTCAGATATAGAGGCGGACACTTTATTTGTCGCTGTCCCCTTGTATTTCGCTGTGGAAGGAACATTCTCGCCGAATACAGAAGTCTCAGCCCACTGTGTATTTGAAAAGAATGACAGGAGAAAGTGAACTGCAATTTAACTGACCCTTTTGCCAAGTGGCATAATAAACTGGCACAAACAATCATCCGGGATCTATTTCTCCTCTGTTTTTGCCTAGGTCAGGGCTGGAAGCAGATGCCATTCTTGCTTATTTTGTGCTTCCATTCTGGTAGAACAAATCATGTGGAAGTGTCAATACTCCATCCCTGCGTTTCTCGGGTTCCCATGGTTACTGTGTTACCAGCTGTACATTCTAGTCATGTGTATGAACTCACACACATTCTAAGAGCGCACATGTGATCACTGAATCTCAACAGTAGTGCATCCTGGCAGATTGACCCCCATGATTCAAACTCACACAGAGATTTTTTTTTCCTCTCACAGGGATTTTATCAGACACACAGAAATAAAAATATACAAATGGAGATCAGCAAATATTACCGTAGAGCTTCTAACAGGGAATCAATTAGTTCATAAATGGCAAATGGTTTGATACACAATAAACAAATAAAGTAAAAAGATAAATGAATGAAATATAATTGGTCCGGCACCCAAAGTGGAAAGTGAGCAGAAAAAGGGTGTGTGGATGGTCGTAAAATCATAGAATCATAGAGTTGGAAGAGACACCAGGGGCCATCCAGTCCAGCCAACCACCATGCACATCAGAGTACTCCCAACAGATGGCCATCCAATCTCTGCTTAAAAACTTCCAAGGAGACTCCACCACACTCCGATGCAGTATATTCCATTGCTGACCATCAGGAAGTTCTTCCTGAGGTTTTAAGTGGAATCTCTTTTCCTGTAGTTTGAATCCATTACTCCTTGTCCTATTCTCTGGAGCAGTGGAAAACAAGCCCACTCCCTCCTCGACATGATATCCCTTCAAATACTTAAACATGGCCATCATGTCCCCTCTTAACCTTCTCTTCTGCAGACTAAACATCCCCAGCTCCCTAAGCCACTCCTGATAGGACTTCATGGCTTCCAGACCCTTAACCATTTTGGTTCCTCTCCTCTGGACACGCTCCAGTTGTCAATATCCTTCTTGAATTGAGGTGCCCAGAACTGGACACAGTATTCCAGATAAGGTCTAACCAAGGCAGAATAGATGGTACCACTACCTCCCTTGATCTTGACACCATACTCCTATTGATGCAACCAAGAATCGCATTGGTTTTCTTGGCTGCTGCATCACACTGCTGACTCATGTTCAGCTTGTGGTTCACCAAGACTCCTAGATCGCGTTCACATGTGCTGTTATCCAGCCACGTTTCCCTCATTCCATATTTGCACATTCCATTTTTTCTGCATTTTTCTTCTCCAGAGGTTCTTATGTGGTTCCTGTTCTTGTGATTGCCAAGGTCCTCTCCATCTTTGCCTGCTTCTCATGATTCTCCTCAAAACATATTTGATGAGTTGAATTGCTTGCTAGTCTATGGATACCAGAACCAGGATTTTTAGGGCAAGTTAACCAAGGCCTCTGCAAAGACACAAGATTTGCTGATTCAAAGTGAATGTTGGCTTGCAATGGCTAAGCAAGTGCTTTGGCTCAATGACCTTATCAGACTCTCAAAGGATTGTTTGGGAAGGGTAAAGGCCAGCAAGCAGACATGGACATTGGCAGGCACAAGAGCAGGGTCCACTCAGGAACCACTGAAGTGCAGGGCTTTTGAGAGGGAGACAAAAAAAATGGGGAAGGAAAAGAGACTGATCTCACACACTTTTCCTTTGTTCAGACCAAACAAAGGAGGAGGATGTCCAGCCCCATTACCTCTCTCCAAAAATCTGGTTTTCCTTTGTCATGCTTTTGCAGGGTGTGCCATTGACAGATAACTTGGGGGAATGAGGCTCTTTGGTTGGGTGCCCTCACCCCGATCCTTGGTCTTTCAGGAGGGGCTTGGTTGCAGCAGTAGCTAACTGGAGTTACATAGATTTACTTTTGCTGATCCTGACAATCATTGGAATTTTCCAAAGCTCTCTATCCTGTGGGGCTAGGGTTATTATGGTTAATCTTCCTTACTTGGAGGACAATTGCAGAGTCACACAGCTGCTCAAAGAGCACTCAACTTAGGAAAAATGGAGCAGATGATGTTGTGGAGGGAAGTGCAGCACAAAGTTGGTAAGGAGGTAGTCATGAATCTCTGGCTACTCTAAATGCATTCATGTCTCCAGGGCTGAATGAACTACATCCAAGCAAATTAAAAGAATGTCAGAATTCATCTCAGAACCACCAGCAATAATCTTTGAGAAGTCCTGGAGAATGTGAGAGGTCTCAGCAGACTGAAGGAGGGCAAATATTGTCCACATCCTCAAAAAGGGAAAAAAGAGGACCCAAACAATTACCGCTCAGGTAGCCTGACATCAATACCAGGGAAGATATTAGAGCATAACACTAAACAGATAGTCTGCAAGCACTTAAAAAGAAATGTTGTGATCATTGAAAGTCAACTTGGGTTTCTCAAAAACAAGTCATACCAGATCAATCTTATCTTTTTTATATAGATTTACAAGCTTGGTCAATGAAGGGAATGTTGTGGAAGCAATACATCATGGTTTCAGAAAGACCTTTGAAAAGGTTCCTCATGATGTTCTTACAAACAAGCTAATAAATGTTGGCTAGACAACAATACTGTTAGCTGGATTTGTAAATGGTTGCCTGACCAAAAACAAAGGATGTTCGCTAATGTCTTTTTTTCACCCTGGAGAGAAGTGACTAGTAGAGTGCCAGAGGGTTCTGTCCTGGGCCCAGTGCTATTCAACATCTTCATCAGTGACTTGGATGAAGGAGTAGAAGGCATGCTGATCAAATTTGCAGATGAGACCAAATTAGGAGGGGTAGCTAATACCCCAGAGGATAGAGGAATTCGAAATGACCTTAACAGGTTAGAGAGCTGGGTCAAATTAACAAAATGATTGAAAATAGGGGGAAATATAAGGCACTGCACTTCAGCAGAAAAAGTGAAATTCATAGATATAGGATGGGTGGCACTTGGCTTGACCACAGCATATGTGAAAGGGATCTAAGAGTCTTAGTAGACTACAAGGTGAACATGAGTCAGCAGTGTAATGCAACAGCTAAAAAAGCAAAAGCCATTCTGCATTGCATCAATAGGAGTATAGTGTCTAGATCAAGGGAAATAAAGTACCACTCTCTTCTGCTTTGGTCAGGCCCCACCTGGAGCATTGTGCCCTGTTCTGGGTACCACAAGTCAAGAAGGATATTGACCAGCTGGAATGTGACCTGAGGAGGGCAACCAAAATGGTAAAAGTCCTGGAAAACAGATCCTGTGAGCAGAGATTTAGGGAGCTGGTATGTTTAGTCTGGAGAAAAAACAGTTAATAGTTGATGTGATAGCCATGTTTAAATATTTGAAAGGATGTCATATAGAAGATGTTTTCTGCTGCTCCAGAGACAAGGGCATGGAGCAATCACTTCATACTACAGGAGAAGAGATTCCATTTATACATTAGGAAGAAATTCCTGATGGTAAGAGCCATTTGGCAACAGGATATGCTAACTGGGAGTGTGGTAGTCTCTTACTTTGGAGGTTTTAAACAGGGGCTGCATGTCCATCTGTCAGAAGTAGTTTGATTGTATATTCCTGCATGGCAGGAGGTTGGTCTCAGTGGTACTTGTGGTCTCTTCCAGCTCTGTGATTCTACGATCTCCATCCCATAATTGGGCCTGAAATGAGACTGAAATGGATGAAGATGATTTATTTAATTCAGGAACTCTTGGAGCTGGGAGGCCACTGTACACTGAAGAACCTATCCCCAGAAAGAGATATTGGAGACTAGCTAATAATTACCTAAGATGGGAAGGTACAGGGAAGGTATTTCTGTTTTTGTTAGTAAATGCCTCACCACATCCTCTTTTTAGCAGAATGAAACTTAGCTTTGCTGCAGTGAGGTACTGCAGCATTCATTGCTCTGCTTACCCACTCAGCTAGTTCCCCTCTGGCTTATTTTATGAGCTAGACAAGGCATGGACTCAGTACACATGTGCATACCTCTCTAAGCATCCTGTCCACATCCCTGGGAAGCCCAAACTGAAACATATGCAGTGACATTGGACAAGCAGGAGCTAAGGTTATATCAACTAGAGTGCTATCAACCACACCATTCAAGCTGGAATGGATCTCGGCAATTTTATCTGCAGAGTACCATCCAAATTCTTCACAGGGGCTACTGAGTGTTCTACTTACTGTTTAAAAAGCCCCAAACCACTCAATATAGTTCTGCTCATCAACACTGTGCAGATGCAATGGTGGTAGAGAAGAATTTCTTCATTGCCATCACTGCTACCGTGGAATAGGCTTTCCAATGGACTGTAGCCCATGTCTGATCAGTTCTGTTCCAAATTTTCCATTGTCATTACTCATGTTTCCATCCTGCCATTTTATTGCCACCAGCTCTCTCATAAACTAGAGGGTTTAACTTCATCGGAGGAAATATTCAAGAGAAACTGTATTTGTGGCCCTGGCCCTTTATCCATTCTATAAATCATGATAGTGGATTCGCACTTGCGGTCTCTCCACCTCTATGATTCTATGGCCATTTCTGCAGTACACTGTTATAGTGCAATTATTTCACTTTCAAAATCCTGTGGAATTCTGGGGTTTGTAGCTTACTGAGGCCAAAGAGTTTTCTGGCTGAGAATTCCAAATGCTGCTCCCTAAACTGCAAACCCCAGGATTCAGTAGGATGCTGAAAGTGGAATAACAGCACTACAACAGTATAGGGTGGAAAGGGCCTATGACTCTAAGCTAACAAGGAGATGCTAACAGCATATATGTATCCAAACACAAAAAAGATAGAACAGATGATGTAAAACTGCTTCTTTTTGCTACATGTAAGTTTTTTTCCATGCAGAAAACTTAACATGTGAAAAAGCACATAGATCCACCCAGAAAATTTCCCATATGAAAATCAGGATGGATGATGTGGTCGATTAATGCCTCTCAACATTAATGTGAGGATCAAGAGCTGGCAAGAGCTAGAATGGGGAAATCATGGGTGGATTGCCTTGGTTCCTCTAAAAATATGTATTTTTATCTTTCCTAGGAAAGATTTTTTAAAAAGCTTGTCCAAGACAGCTAAAAGGGGAACTAAGTCATAAACCATACATTTATTGTCATCTCCTAGCCAATAAAACACATGGGAACAGGAGAGGGAAAACCAACATGCAAAAGTGTGCTGCAGATGTTGCTGACCTCTACTTCACTGCAAATCAACAAATCTTGAAGGATGCCCAGGAGTGTCATTTCTATCTAGGGAATATACTATTGTAGTTTTCTCTGCCTCCCAATTCATTTCAGGTGCAAGAGAAAGCTACTCTTCTCATGTTCCATGAATGGAAATGATGGCTAAGAAATATGGGATTTTGAAAGGTGATGGAGTGAAGCCTTTTCTAGATTAAGTCTAGGACTTGGTATTTTGAGTGTGAGTTTGACATTAAAATTTTAGTTCATGATAGCAAAAGACGGTGTTCCATTGCTTAAAAAACAGAGACTCAAGCATGTGAAACCCAGTAGAAGCTGGCATTTTGACAAGCTTTGCAGGATTCCTCTTAGTGCTTCACTGTGCAAAAAAATTCTATCATTTCAACAGGACCAGCTCCCTTGATTTTTTCAAATTACTTCCAGTGCTTGGTTGCATGATACCTATAGGGCACTGATTCTTTAATTATGGTCTAAGATTCCCCTGCAAAAAGAAAATACAATCCATATTAACAGATTAAGAGTAGAACTGCAGAATTTTATCAGCTAATTGGTGAGATCTAGTAATTTTAACAAGTTCCATTATGCAATCTTATATATGTCTACTCAGAAGAAAATCCTATGGAAATCCATACACCTTCCTTCCACGAAAGTTATTAGAAGTTTTGTGTATACATATAGAGCTTCACGTTATGCAAGATATCCTCCATTTATACATTATTTATACAAATACACTTTCAACTTTCCTTTTTAGGTTTGCTATAAGCTCAAAAAGTATCTATTTAGTCAGAATTCAAGATGAAGTCACTCTCTTGTATTATTATATCATTTATTAGGGAAAGATTGGAGCCATGTTTTATAATGTACAGATCGGGAAAGAATTTGTTATTGGTAATTTATTTTAATTTATTTATTGATATTAGATAAGATTATCAGATATATCATCTTAACATTGCTTTCAATAAAAAATAAGAAAAGGAGTTTTATCCTCAGTTTCAGCCACCAATGAAATAGGAGCAATCTTATTTTAAACTTTAATCATTTTTAATCCAAGTACAGCAGGCCATCTTTTACTGGGACCTCTGTGTGTGTGTGTGTGTGTGTGTGTGATTTTCAGCTTATGCAAAGCAATGCATCTCTATACCTAAAATGGCAGTGATGTGCACATGGGCACAGTGAGGCATTTGTGCATGTTACCATCATTGAATATAATGGGAGCACGTTTTTCCTCATTCATGGGGGTTACTGGAACAGAACCCCCACATATATGGAGGGCCCACTGTAGTTACAAAACCTGCAGTACACATGCTGCTGTTTTCGAAGAGGCATTCCTCATTCTTTCAAACACAGCCCTACAATCCTCTTCCTGTATCACCTACATACATGATAAAAAACAAAGATTTCCTCTTTTTTCCCCAGAAGAACTACTGTTGCAGGCGTATGCAGATTTCATGACTGTTAATTAATTTATCAGTTAGAAAGCATACAACTAATTAGTGACGATGTCTTTAACCGGATGCTTAGAACCTCCCCTGCCTGGCCTTTCTCTGCTGAAACCAATTCTTTGCAAACTTTTAATTAGCAGCATTAGTGATGTAGGGTGACATGATTCACCGGCATATTTAGCACATTAGCTGTGTTCCAAGGGTTTCAACAAATCCTATCGCGTTTCAGTCAGCATAACTCAAGCTAAGAAATGTTTTGTAACATGCCTAGTTATTCCCCCCTCCCTGCTTCTCCCAGATAGCTGAGGCAGCTGTGAAACAGTAGTCCCCCTTCCTCCTGTTAGAAGTGGTGAAGGTGCATTTATCTAAATGTAGCAGTGCTTCTGTTAAACCCTATAGTTGGTGCTGAGCATGAGAAACCATGCTGTATGAGAGATTATGTTGGTACTGTTAGCTGCTGTCAAGTCAACTTTGATTTATGGCAACCCTATGAATCAGAGGCTTCCAAGTCAACCTGTCACCCACAGCCCTGCTCACATCTCACAAAGTGAGGACAGTGGCTTTCTTGATTGACTCTATCCACCTGTAATGTGGGCCATTTCTGCACTAGACTTATTATTCCACTTTCAACATTCTATGGAATTGTGGGGTTTGCAGTTTACAAACTGCAAACCCAGGGATTCCATAGAATGTTGAAAGTGGAATAAGAACACTATAGTGCAGAAATGGCTGTGGTCTTTCTGTTTTCTGACTGCCCTCTCCTTTCTCCATTACTCTCTTTTCTAGTGAGTCATGTTATTTTCCTTCCCCCTTCCCGCCATCCAGTTAAAACAACTGTAAATTAATTGCGAGCAACCAGAACAACAAAAATAAAGGCCATACACATGTGGAATTCAGATATTGATTAAAGCCATGATTGATTTGGATGACCTGTGGGTTGCTTCCAACATTCTTAAGAACTGTGGAGCCTTGACTAAGGCCCATATGTTCTCATCTCTCTGATCGACACAATCAAAATCTGTTTGAGCTCTTGAAAGTGGCAATAATCTCCACGGCTTGGAAAAAAAATGAACAAGAAGAGGCACTGTGGAGACAGCTGTAATGAAACATGCATGTGTGTGTGTGTGTGTGTGCGCGCACACAGACACACACACCAGAATGGGGATCCCTGAAGGTGCTTCATAATTCATTGAAATTCCATTTCTTTCGTGGTGCAGATCATGAGATGATTTGTAGATTTTTATCGAAAGCATTCAGAACCTTTCAGTGGGAAATCTGGAGGATGCTGCGGGAGGATGGGCATCTTCAAAAGAAATCTGAATGATGAAAACAGTGGTATTACCTGCTACTGGCGGATTTAATTTCAACCCTTTGGTGTAAGCTTCACCCAATAATAAACAGGGCCCTGCTACAAGTCACGTGATCATTGCAACCTGGCAGGATATAAAACCTATTTTCTCTCCTTTCCACCTGAATATTGTTTGTTACTTCCAGGATCTCTCTATCAATATGACTGTGCATATGTGTGATTAATATTATTCCCTGTGATAGTGCAAAGCTACCATAGTTGCTGTTTCTCAAGAGAAACCCATTTCCTATCCCTGCAGGGCCAAATGCTATCTATCGAGGATGTTTTAGAGCACCAGAAAATTTAACAGACATCTTGCCAGCCTTTTTAATACAGTTCAATTTGACAGTAGAGATGTGCTCCGAATTTTGCTCCAAGAAGGTAAGGACAGCTTGCTTGCTTTCACTTTTTAATGTCATTCCATTGAAGAAGAGAATGTGCCATCAGCCCTCTGGAAGTTGTTGGACTACCACACCAATTATCCCTGACTGAGGCTGATGAGAGTTGTAGTCCAGTAGTGTCTGGGGGACAACAAATTCGCCATCCCTTTCCTGACACCCTGTTGGAAAATCTAGAAAATCCATGTTTGGAATCGTAGGGAGACCCCTCTCGTGCACAGCAGGGGCTTTCTTCTTCAGAATTATTGCCTTGGATACAATCAAAGCAATGACAGTGGTTAAAGGGGTTTAAAATCCATGTTGATTTTAAGCCCTGTTTGGACAGTTCTAATGCTTCTGCATTCTTGTTATTGAGAAAGAAAGCACGGCTGATAAATGTGTCTGTAATTGCATTTAAACTCCACTGTGACAATGCAAATTACAACTGAAGGGGACTATATGTTGCACTCCTGCAGCTACATCTGATATCATGGATTCAAGTTAGCTTTCATCTTTTTTTAGCATATTGCCCTTTATGGTGTTACTCTGATTTCTAGGGGTCCCATGGGGGACACCTTGATTCGCTTCAAAAATGTAAAGTTTAGGGAAATTAGCAGAGCACTGGCAATAGCAAAAGAGGAGCAGGGCAACCCAGCAGACTCTTTTACCCAATGTTTATGGGATCAGGCCAAGCAAAAAGCCAGAAAAACACACTAATAAATGTGTTCTCACGCACCAGTCCCCACTCACTCACTCACTCACTCACTCACTCACTCACTCACACAAGGCCTATTGAGAAGAGAAAGAGGTGAAAATTGATAGGGGATTTAGCAGAGAGGGTGTAAAGGTGGTGATACTGCACCTATCCTGAAGTCTTCAGTCTGGGAAGCAGTGAGAAGGACAGAGCTCAGCAAAGAGAGGTGGCTGAGGGGATAGAATCATAGAATCATAGAGTTGGAAGAAACCCCCAGGGACCATTCAGTCCAACCCCCTGCCATGCAGGAACACACATCCAAGCATTCTCAGTAGATGGCCATCCAGCCTCTGCTTAAAACCCCCCAAAGAAGGAGACTCTACCACACTCTGAGGCAGCATATTCCACTGCCGGACAGCTCTGACCGTCAGGAAATTCTTCCTGGGGTTCAGATGGAATCTCCTTTCCTGCAGCTTGAATTCATTGCTCCTTGTCCCAGTCTCTGGAGCAGCAGAAAACAAGCCTGATCCCTCATTGACATGACATCCTTTCAAATATTTAAACATGGCTATCATGTCCCCTCTTAACCTTCTCTTCTGCAGACTAAACTTACCCAGCTCTCTGAGACGCTACTCATAAGTAATGTCTTCCAGACCTTTCACCATTTTGGTTGCCCTTTTCTTGACATGTTCCAGCTTGTCAATATCCTTCTTGAATTGAGGTGCCCAGAACTGGACACAGTATTCCAAATGAGGCCTAACGAATGCAGAATAGAGTGATACCATTATCTCCCTCCATCTAGACACTATACTCCTATTGATGCAACCAAGAATTACGTTGGCTTTCTTGGCTGCCACATCACATTGCTGACTCATGTTCAGCTTGTGATCTACCAAGACTCCTAGATCCCTTTCACGCATACTGCTACCCAAGCACATGTCCCCCATCCTGTATTTGTGCATTTCATTCTTTTCTGCCTAAGTGTAGAATCTTCCATTTGCCTCTGTTGAAATTCATTTTATTAGCTTTGGCCCAGCTCTCCAATCTCTCAAGATCTTTTTGAAATTTAATCCTGTCCTCTGGTGTATTAGCATCCCCTCCCAATTTGGTATCATCTGCAAATTTGATCAGCATATCCTCTACTCCTTCATCCAAGTCATTGATGAAGCTCACTCAACTAACAGAGTGCCAGTCTGCTAGCATGGTGGCGAGTTCTCCAAAGAGACCCTCCAAAACTGGGACTACTTATAGGGCAGAACATACCTCAAGGGCAGACCCTCTTCCAGGAAGAATAATGGCCAAAATAAGGGGGAAATGCCACACAATAGCAACTGGATGATTTACATGGTTGGTTCATCCAGATGGATCTTGCCTAGTAGGATTTTCCAAAGTTGGAGTTGCTCAACCTGGGGAAAACACAGTAATCCCCTCAAGTTGGCTATTCAGGGCTGAGGACCCTTTGTTTGTGCGGTCATGTTTAGCCTGAGGTCTCCTTGGGGAAACATGACTGGGGATCTCCTGGCTTTGATCAAGTTTTGGTTGTTTGACTTATTTGTCTACGCACCCACTCAAGCAACATCTCTGGCATGGCGGACATATTTGATATCAATTTTATATCCCCCTGGAATGGGGTCTGCCACTAGGGTAACAATGGAACCTCATAGCTTAGGGCAACTGTGAGCAAAGTCCCCAAGACCTTTATTTGTGCTTCATCTCACTAGTTCATGTCATCCCACTCCTCGACCCACTGAAAATAGCTGAAAGACAACTATGCCGTCCAAAAATCCTCACATCACCACTGGAGATAAATCTCCAGTCACTTCTGATTATGATTTTCAGCTAATTTCCCATTATCTGAGAGCTGGTGCAGTCTACAGTGGACTCTAGGGTATAAAAAATTGCTTCCTCACCTCTTGCAGTTGCCCACCTCTGGCTTTCATGTGCTGATACATGGTTTAAAAAGGAGAATATACACTCTTGTTGATGGTAGGCTACCAGCCATTATCATAACTTGTGGCTCTGAGGAGGTCATCCTCTGAAATGAAAATTAGAATCATAGAATCATAGAAACAGAGAGTTGGAAGAGATAACAATAGCCACTGAGTCCAACCCCCTGCCATGCAGGAACAAACACTCAAAGCACTCCTAGCAAATGGCTATCCAGCCTCTGCTTAAAAACCTCCAAAGAAAGAGAATCTACCACGCTCCCAGGCAGTACATCCCACTGTCAAACAGCTCTGACTGTGAGGAAGTTCTTCCAGGTTTAGGTGGAATCTCTTTTCCTATAGTTTGAATCCATTGCTCCATGTCCTAGTTTCTGGAGCAGCAGAAAACAAGCTTGTTGCATCTTCAACATGACATCCCTTCAAATATTTAAATAATTGGTGTGGAACAACACTGAAGGGGACTAAATGCCCTCCTGTCTGGCCAGTGGGCTTCCCAGAGGCACCTGGTTGTGGGAAACAGGAGAACTAGCTTATATCAGTCTTTGATCTGACTCAACCAGGCTCTCCTTCCTTAATGCCTGTGCTGAAAAACTGTTTTCAAGCAAGTGAACAGTTTTCAAACAAGTGAACACTATCAAGATCACAAAAAGAAACATCTACATGATTATAATCTGTGCTGTTTCAATAGTTTGTCTGGTCTTTGTGACATAAAGACTCTGTCATACACATACACAGAGGGCCTTTCTGTTTTATACTGTTATAGTGCTATTATTCCACTTTCAAAATCCTATGGAATTCTGGGGTTTGTAGTTTACTGGGTCCAAAGAGCTCTCCAGCTGAGAATTCTAAAGGCCCCTCCCTAAACTGCAAACCCCGGGATTCCAGAGGATGTTGAAAGTGGGATAATAGCACTATAACAGTGTAGTGCGGAAATGGCCAATGTCAGAAGCGCAAGATCTACTGATTAGACCCTGAAATGCTCAAAATATTAAGATTGCACGTATGAGCAATTTCATTTATTTTAGGTGTAAGTATGTAAATTTACCATGGTGACCACAACTCTTATTATACCAAGTCAAAGTTTATACCTAAAATACAAATAAGGCTGTAAGTTCAGAATCCCTAAGGCTAGTTACAAGTCCACCAAAAGTGATCCCAATAGTAAGGCTAATCCTAAAATTACACAGTTTAGCCAGATGTCCACCAGCACATACTGTTCTTTTTCTAATTTTAAAAGACAGCAGGGTAAAAATGGCCACTTGAAAACAGACATATAGAAATGCACCTGCCAGCAAGTAGCTAATACGTTCAATTTCTGAGCCCATGAAATTGTCAGTAATCTAACCACTGTCCTCCCTGTTATTGCTTCATAAAAGGAACAATTTAGGACATAATGTTTAATGTCCTCCACTTGTCCCTGACTATAAGGACAAATGCCCTGTTCCATGGGAACTTTGCAGAATCAAGATATATTGAAGGCATAATTTAAAAATGTAAGCTGATACAATGTGGAACCGTAGACCTGGAAGGATGGCGAGGACCAAATTCCTGTTATGTTGAAATCTACAACCAAAGCACTTCCAAGACATGGCTAACCAATTTCTGTTAAAATCTGCAATGAGGATCCACTACCTGCTGGAGCAGTCCCCTTCACTGTTGAACGTTCAGGAAGCTTTTCAGGAAGTATGTGGCTGGTGGACGATGGTTCTGAGATTACATCTGCACGTTCTTTTAGTATCTTGGACCCAGTTCATCTGGCCCTGGAGACTGGAATTCATTTAGAGTAGCAAGGTATTCCTGTAATCTCTCTTATCTTTTCTGGGCTAAAGTCATCTCACAACATCATTTTTCCCAGACCAGGCGAAGCACTATCTTTCTTTCAAGGAAAGACAGAGGAATACCAGATGTCGATCAGTTCTGCCTTCTCTTGGTCTCTTATCAGCATCCTTTAATGGTGCCTTGGTGAGGATGACTAAGTACTATGCAGTAAAGTTAATTTTCTTACAATGTTTGTACCATGGGCAGAACTTCAAATGGTGAACCAGACCAGCTTTTCAATTGGCATCCTGGCCACAGATATATATCTAATATATAAAAGTCAAAGTTTGCTTGTCTGTATCAGGCAAAGACCTCATATGGTTGGTTATAGGTGAAGACTTCATATGTTTGGTTGTGTCAGGTGAAGACCTCATATGATTGGCTGCCTAAGAACATTCTATGGAATCCCAGGGTTTGCAGGTTAGGGAGGGGCCTTTAGAATTCTCAACCAGTGAGCTCTTGGGCCTGGCTGGTTGCTATGGAGATGAGGCCTGGCAGCATGGAGGAGGGCAGTGTATTTCCCTCAGGAACCCAACCTCTGTATGTTAATAACTTTGAATACAGACTGGATTGGGGAATATGGGGAAAAGTTACCAGTACTCAACAAGATGATTTGGGGAATTAGAGACACAGGATCTCAAATCTTTCTAACAAGCATTGCCTATGCGAAAATAAGATCTCAGGCAACACTGGGTATATACGCTAGTGTGTGTGTGTGTGTATCTGTCTATCTGTCTGTTTTTATCTATCTATCTATCTATCTATCTATCTATCTATCTATTTGTACCCAAGCATCCTTTAACAAGGACAAGGACTACATTTGCAGGATATGGGACAGCATGTTTGCTTCTCGGTTTCCCTCCCGGTAGTCCCTATGATTATAGAATCATAGAAACGTATTGTACTAAATGGTCTTCCAAGAGGCTATCAAACTGCTTCAAAATACATTAACAATGTTAGATAGACTCTTAACTAATTGAGAGCAGTCTTGCATCCATTCTTAAATGCATAGTGGGGTACCCAGGAGGATAGCCAGAATTTCATTTAAATAATTATTTTCAGCTGGATAAACTGGTAAGATAAATTTATTCTCAATTTCAACCATATGCAAGGGATTCATTACTTTATCCTAGAATATTTCAAGTACAGTGGCTATTAACTGACCACCTATGAAAAGAAAAATAATAATCCCACTGCCTGTTGAGGAGTCTGAATGGTCCTGGGCTGCTTGAAGATTTTTGTCTCTGGCATTTGAGATACATAGCTTTCAGGCAAGCATTTCCAAAATAAGGGCTGACATCCTGTTAGTGACATATGCAAACATAATTCTACCTCCCTTACACAATAACTCTCTCCCCCGAAAACCCACATTTTCATGCTGTTCCCTCTCCACCAACATGGCTATTTAGTGGCTGGTGGAGAACAGGGGCTGGCTGAGAGATACCAGCTTTTTGGGGATTGGAGCCAGGCACACAATGATGAAAGCATCTGCTGGAACCTTCTGGGGGTCCTTTGAATGTCCTGGAAGATGAAGCTGGTGTTGTATCTCCAGCTATAGTCACATAGCCAGACACTTTTGAGCCATCTCCACTCTCCATCAGTCACTATAGGGCTCTGGAGAGCTGGTCCTACAGGAGGAAGGCACGAATGGAAATGTATTGTAGTTCCAGCATGGTGGAACTTTACCATATGTCTCCCAATGCAGCCAATATTTAATTAGGATGCATTGCTCTATATGCCAAACATTGACTGTGCATCTGCATTTTGCTCTATTACTGTCAAACATAACAAACCACGACCATTTCTGCACTAGACTGTTACAGAGCTATTATTCCACTTTCAACTTCCTATGGAATCCTGGGGTTTGCAGTTTAGGGAGGAGCCTTGGGGCCAATCCCAACTCTCATTCTTCTAAACCGAATCAATAACAAGAATACAACAAGATTGGAACTTACCTCCATAAAATTAAGGAAAAATAATTCTGTGACTCCCATAGAATCTCTTTAAGTTTGAAATTCCCTCGGTCATGTTAAATGCTACGATTGGGAAAGTTAACTTGCTTCAACTAACACTGATAATTGAATTCATCCAATTGGTTAAGTCATTCCTGATTGACTTATTATTCATACTGTTAATTTGGCAAAAAATAAAAATAAATCTGTGGCATTCTTCTGAGGCAACAGGTTTTGCTGTTTTACTGGATCTGACAGAGGGAGGGGTACCCAGTCTCACAATACTAAGGACTTCGGTGTACATAACACATAGCATTTTTTTAAACTTCAGCCTTAATTGGAGAATCTACTGAATTAAGACACATAAGCAGAAAAAAATAACAAATGATCCACCTGAACTAATTAACTAGTCATTTCCAAGTTCTGTCCTATGGCCGGAATTATACAATTAAATTAAAAAGTTAAACAGAAAAAGAGCAAGCAAAAAGTCCTCTTTAGCAAAATAGGGACCGATAAAGACCCCTGCCAATCCATTTTCACCCTAGCCAACAGTGAGTGTGGTGTGATCAGTCAGCCTGAGAAGCTATCTATCAGTTTCTGCTCTCTCTAGTTTCCCCACTCAGTCTAGACATGACTGACACAAGGTTAATAACTGAAACAAAAAGGTATTTTCTGTAGCAATTGTTGTGCTTCTGAATGACACAGTGACTTCTTGTATTTGTTTGTACTTGAGAATGATACAGTGACCCTATGAAAACCCATTTGCTTTGGATGGAAAAGTTTTGTTGACTTTGTCCAGTGTTCTAGCATAACATGGGAAGTATATCCAAAAGAATACCTGAGTCCTTCATTACCAAGTATCTGCCTATTACTCTTTTTATAAATTGTGTAAATAATGCTATTTTGAGGGGATAGAATAGGTGTTATCAATTTCAGAGAAGAGTGTCGCTGCAATTAGAGATCATCCATAGACACAATATCCTTGTGCTTGAAGAACAAGAAGAGCAGTCTGTCTCTAGACCACATATTTCAAATACAAGGCCCATGAGCCACATCCAGCCCACCAGGCCCTCACATCTCTTCTGCAGCTATGGTTCTCCTTCCGCCTAGCAAGCCTGATCCTCATATTGTGGGCCCCTGGCTGTCAGTATTCTGAAGAGGGTCTCATCAGCCAGCACTCACAATCTACTTCTACTTCTGACTGCTCCTCTGTCCAAGTCTCGCCATCAGAGCATTGCCACGGGTTACCATGGCAATGCTCCATGTGGCTCGTGAGAGTTGGACAGAGGAGCAGTCAGAAGTAGAAGTAGATCACAAGTGCTGGCTGCTGGGCCTGTCTTCAGAATACTGGCAGCTGGGAGCCCACAGTGTGGGGATCGGGCTTACCAGGTACAGAGAGGTTCAGGGGGGCAGAAAGAGCCACAAGGGAGATGGGGAGCAGAAAGAAGCAAAGGGGAGGGAGGAACAGAAAAAGGCACAGGGAGGGTCTCAACTGGGATCAAAAAGTTAAACAATGTTTATGTCATAAACAGTGCTTGGTAATATTTGTCTGATGGCTAAAAAATAACTTTCTGTTTTCAAAACTCATTTTTCAATAAATTATACAACAGTTGTACACTTGAATATCTGCTTGCCATTATTTTTCCTAGACTTCTAGTTTATTTATTACTAAAACCAATAATGATCAAATGCAGAGCCAATTATTTAATATGATAAAAGAGCAGATACGTTTATATAGTCTTACAAATGCAACTGACTCTTTGAGGGCAACCATAATTCTGATGTGGCCCAAGATGAAATTGAGTTTGATTCTTCTACTCTAGACTGAACCTTCAGTCCCCATAATAAGGGCCACTAGGGGGCAGGCTTGCAACGGTGGAAACACAGCGGCAGAGCCCTACATCCTCCCTCCTCATATGACAATAACTACTGAAGAAAAAAAATAACTAAATAGGGTTCTAGTTTTCAGGTAATGCAATATATAATAATATGATAATGCAAGCCCTCCATTTTTGTAGGACTTAGGGGCACAAGATCCCTGTGAAGGTGGAAAAATGTGAATATAAATAAAAATCACAAACGCTACTTTTTTTTTTCACCAGAGACCACTTCTCTAGAAATTTCTAGATCTTCTAGCACAATTCTATGGTCAACTACTGGCACAAGTAGGCCACAGAAGCATGCTGGATGACCAAGCAATGCTTAGCAAGGCCTAACCTCTAGGTCCTCTAGTATGACTCTATGATCCATTTCCTGTAGAAGTGGACCGTAGAATCACACTAGTGGACCTAGAGGTTCCTAGAGAAACATATTTTTCCCAGAGTGGGATAAATATGGTAAGGATTTTTAAATAAATTAAAATGCTTAGATACATTTAAATTTAAATAAATTAAAATTTTAAAATAAATACATAAATAAAGCCTGCAAATAATCAAATCCGTGAGTGCTGAATGTGTGAACGTGGAGGGTCAACTGTACTAGCAAAAGTGTGTATGTGTCTTAGATTTTCTGTTATTGAGAAGAAACCACAAGATCTTTTTCTTGTGCAGAAAAAAATCCAAAGTCAGAACTCAATATAAAACAAGGACAGCACAAACATGCTGATAGCATTTGGAGATACTTGATGAAATTACGCTAGGGAGATTTATGTATCCACTAGCAGTTGTCAACAAGCAAGAGCGAGAAAGGGTTATTCCCCATTCGTCCTACTAGCAGGCTTTCCAGAGTCACTGTGGTTGGCCACTGTTAGAAAGCAACGGTTGGATTGATCAAAACTTGCAGATTTTGTCTTCACTCCTGTTAGCTGCCCTTAGGAACAGAACTTCCCATTCAGCATCTGTCAATATCCAAGTATAAGAAATTGACGATTGGTGACTGGGGAGATCTGTTGTCACCTTCATGACCAGATTCTAGGCTTCTTGGAAGTGTCTCATAAATGTTTGGGTGGAAAGTTATTGCCTTGCATGTCTTAGTGACAATAGAAAAACAGTTGTATATTTTCAGTGGACGATAACTCACAGTGGAATCCTATCCATGTTTATTCACACACAAGATCCATTGCGTTCAGTGGGACTTACTACCTTGTGAGTGACTTGGGGTATTATAGCCTCAGTCTGTTAAAAAGATCTTTCCCCTTGAATATGGACTTCTAATTTAACCAGCTTGAACGTCCTTCTTGAGGCAATTAAAAATGACTGAAATTTCCACAGTTTTTTTTTTCTCTGCCATAGTTTCCACCTAAAGAGAAAGACAGAATGAAATGGTCTGAACTCTGTTATGTTGACAACTATTTAATGCCTTGTCATGCTGCTAGAACATTGGAAGAGAGCCTTGGGGACTCTCTATAAATTACCTCATTAGGAGTGGATCATTACTTTTGTCCAACAGAGCTTCTGTTCACTGCTGGAGAATAGCATTAGAGCTTTTCCACATGGCACATCCAACAGTAATGCGGTTACTACTCTTTTGATCAAGTTCCTTTTTGAAGGGGAGGTTGTGGCATATATAATAGGGGAAAACATGATGCAGTTATTCTCTCTGTTTCCCCTCTTCAGTAAAAATAATCAAGTTTAATAAGGGATTTTTCTGCAGAATTATACAGAGGAATATGTAATATTACTTTAGCTGTTAACAGTTTTTTTCCCAAGCACAGAATTAGGACCTCCTGAGCTGAGAAGCTGGAGAAATTTCTTTTCCTTCTCCAAGGCGCATGGCCTTGACTATTGCACTTTTGAATGAAAGAAATGTCTTCCTCTCCTCTCCCCATCCCACTGTAGTCCTTTGAGATTCCAAAGATCAGCTTCACTGGGGTTTTCTGGCAGCCCTGAGCAGCTTCTTAGGTTGAAGGTTATGTTAATAGGCCATACACACCCAAGCTTTGATATGGTTTAATTGGCAAAATATATATTTAATTGGCCAAACTTGTGCATTGCAAGTCAGGAAAGACCTCAAGGCATAGCCAGGTCGTAGTCAGGAAATCACCAGGACTGTTAGCCTTCAACAACTCAACTTTTAGAGACAATAGTGCCTGCGACAGTCCGACAGGATGGCGGATTGTCTTAGGCCCTTTTCGCATTGAGGCTTCTCGCGCGAGCGGGGGAGGGCGGCTCGAGCGAGAAGGCTCCTCCGGGAGGCTGCCGTTTCCCCCTCCTTCCTTCCACAGGTGAAGGAACGAGGGGGAAGCGGCACCGGAGGAGGCTTCTCGTGCGAGCCGCCCTCCCCCCAAGTGAAGCAGGAGGGTCTCGCGTCCGTCACCCCCCCATGCGCGCGCGAAGCAGGAGGCTCTCGTGTCCGCCCCCCCCGCGTGCGCACGAAGCAGGAAGTGTCGCATCCGTTGCGCTAGCGCCCCGCCCCACCCCTTCCTTCCGCAGGGGCGGAGGGAAGGAAGCGCGACCCGGCTGCCTCCCTGACGCTCCGCACAGGAGGTAAGTGCACGTGGGCGCCGGGAGCATTGCACGAGCGCGGGTGATTTTCGCTTTGAGGCGAAAATCAAAAAACCCGCGATCGCGCCGCTGCAGCCCCGTGAGCATGGCGGAAGTGGGAGTGCGTTGTGCAGAGCGACGCTCCCACTCCTGCGAGGCTCACGGGGCTGTTGCGTGACAGAAAGCCCGTGCGAAAAGGGCCTCAGTCTTTCCTCCTCTGACCAAAATTCTTCCCTTTTTGTCCCCACACCTGTCTAGCAATTACAGAGCTATCAAGGCTACCATTAGCCCTTTGTCACCTAATGCAAAGACCATTAGCTCATTCCAAACCCCATCATCCACTCTCCAGACACCATTATTTACTTGGCCAGACAGCCATTAACTGCTATGCCCTCCAGGTGGAAAAAGAGTATTTAAACTCAGGTTTTTATCTAACCAACTCACAATACACTGGTTGCTCTGCCACTCTGATCCCACTTGTGTTCTGTCCTTGGACTTATACTCTAAGCCAAATCACTCTACTGGATTGGTAAATATCACCCACTTTACCCTGAAAATCTCACTATCCAAAACTTTCCTCCCTTTTCCTTCATTTAGCCTTATGTGATTGATTGCTGACTGCTTGGATCTTGTGTGTGTGATTGCAATTCCTCCAATAAAACAAATAGTCTACTTTTTGGATCTCTGGCTGGTTCTTCCCTGCACTAGTACTGGTAGGCATAGGTGTAAAAGATCTCATAAGTTTACCCCCCCCCCCACTGCAGGCCTCCATGAAGATCCTGGCATCGCAGGTGGACCCCTGAGTCACCCACATTTTGGATGGTAATTAGGTAATTAAGATGGGTCACTTAAAAAGTTAAAGAAGATCCCATCCAGCTGCCTTGGATACCATCTCAGGAGAAAGGCAGGGTATAAGTTCAATACATAAAATAAATACCAAAAAGTTGGACCAAAGGGAATTATCACCACCATCTCCTCTCTATATATAAAGTTTGTATTTAAATATGAATTTTCTGAATTCCTAAATACAATTTAATGCAAAAAAAAAGGATGTGATAATAGAATGGATTTAGAAATAACATATGCAAAACTGGTAGGGACTAAAATTAATCCATCTTACAAAACGGGAAAGATATAGAAAATAAAGAAGAAAATAAGCTCATGACCTTTGCAGGAAATCACTCTGAGAAGTAAGGAGTCAAAAGGTAATCAGTATCAGACAGGATGGGGGAGAGGATCTTGTTATCTTGCCTCTTTCTTTTCTGCAGCCAGATAAAATGGCTGTGGACAAGGACTGTTGTGGGAGGAAAGGAATCAAGTGGCAAGGGGCTCAGCTCAGGCACATGAAAAACGTGTCACTGTTGGCTAAAAATAAATAAAGTACGCTTCTTGGTTCATGTTTTTACCTTTGCATACTTTTATGCCAACTTAATCAATTGATGAATTGCTAAATCAAGTACAACTCATAAAGTTAATTGACTGGGATGTCTTTGATGAGGTGACAGTCTGATTAATCTTCTTAGACTGACTGTATCCATAACTGCAAATGATAAATAGTGTTTAAAATGGGAGAATATGTCTCTGCATTTTTGCCCATCAATTTAGCATGGGAAAAAGGACTTGAGGTTTTCCTGAACATTCATTTGAGCTAAAACTGTTGTTTCTCTGATGGTTGCTGTTCCACTCATGTATATTGTCCCGCTTTTCTCCACTGATTTTCTTCCGTACTAGGAATTCCCTCTGGCAGTTATCAGAGGACCCGAATGTCACTGTGGCTTCCCTACCATTCATTTCCCATTACACAACAGCTCAGACAAGTCACTCTGTATCCTGTCCCAGAATGCCAGCAGCATGGCTGAAATGTCAAAGGGGAAGGACTATCGACTGGTCTATCAAACTCCAGTACAAGGTAAGAGACAAACAGAATAAGTATGTATTAGAGTGCTGTATATCTTCTGCCTATAACTGGAATAAAGAGGTAAAGCACTTCTCATTAGCTCAAAGAAGGCCATAACTCGAGGCTGGAGAAATTTTTTGGGGGCCTAGAACTCTCATAATCCCACAGCCAGCATGGTACATTGTAATCCAAAAATGTTTCTGAGCTCTAACCATGATGTTATGAATTATTAAGAAAGGAAATACAAAATGCACATTCTAAGTTGTGCAGATGCAAGGGCTGTGTTATAAGCAGTGGTCTGCTGTGAACCAAGGGCTGCAGGAAAAGCAAGTTGTCAGGGCTGAAGAGTAAGTCAGAATGAAAGGACAAGATGGGAAAGAGGGTTTGCAGGTCCAAAAAACAACTCAGGATTGAAGGACAAAGCAAGAGGCAGAAGTGATAACCAAACAAGCAAACATGAACTAGTTGGAACTCCTCGTCTTATTAGATGTGCAAGAAGGGGAAGCCACCATTTCACCTTGATGCACCTTCTGTACAGGTTAGTCTAGTGGCCAGCCTTCATGGGTGTTGTTAGTCCAGAACCTGAGCATTCTGCACAGATGGACTGCCACCTTCAGTTCAGTACATTGACATATGGGGAAGCTGAACACTCACGCAGCAGTGCCTGACAGTAGGAACCCTGTATAAGTTGTAGAAGCAGAATCATAGAGTTGGAAGGGGCCCCAGAGACCATTGAGTCTGACTGTCTACTCAGTGCAGGAAATCCAGCTACAGCATTCCCAGCAGGTAGCTGATAGCCTGTTTCTGAAGATGTTCAGAGAAAGAGAACCCATCACTTCTCCAGGGATTTAGCTGCACTGTCAAACAACTCTTACCATCAAGAAGTACCTTCTAATGTTCAATCAGAATCTACCATCCTATAAATTAAAACCATTAGACCTGGCCCTACACTCTAGATCAGCAGACAACAAACCCGCAGTCTCCTTTCTGTGACAGCCCTTCAGATATTTAAAAAGTGCAATTACTACACCCCTAAGTCTTCTCTTCACCAGGCTGACCATGCTCAGATCCCTCAACCTTTCCTCACATGTTTTGTACTCCACACCTCTTATCATCCTTGTTACCTTTCTCTGAACCTGCTCCAACTTGTCTATATCCTTCTTAAAATGAGGTGCCAAGAATTGAACATAGTACTGCAGATGAGGTCTGACTAGTGCAGAATATAGTGGGAGTATTACTCCCCTTGTCTTGAAAACTATGGCCCTGTTAATGCAGGCTAAAATATTATTCGTCTTGTTTGCTGCAGCATCACATTGTCGAGTCATGTTCAGTTTATGGTCAACTATAACATGAAGGTCTTTCACGTGTACTACTGTCAAACTAAATAATCCCCATCCTACAAGTGTGCATTTTTTTTTGTCCTAATGTAGAATTTTGTATTTGTATCTATTGAATTCCATTCCATTATTTTCAGTGTTCCCGTCTATTCCACATTTAATCAATTTGCTAATCAAAATATCATGGAGGACTTTATTGAACGCTTTGCTGAAATCTAGATAAAGTTCCAGTGTGGTGTAGTGGTTTGAGTATTGGACCTTGACTCTGAAGATCAGAGTTCAAATCCCCATTCACCTACTGGGTGACTTGGGCAAGTCACACTCTCTCAACCTCAGTGGGAGGCAAAGGCAACCCCCACCCCCCGAACAAATATTCCCAAGGAAACCCTGTGATAGATTCACATTAGGGTCGCCATAAGTTGGACACTGTTTGAATGCACACAACACAGCATTCCCACCATCTACCAAACTAGTGACCCGAATAAAAAATGCTGTAGGATTAGTTTGAGAGGATTTGTTCTTGACTATTCTGTGCTGGTTCCTACTCTGGGATGCAGTTCATCTGGCCCTGAAATTTGATTTCATTTAGGTTAACCAGTTGATTTCCTGACTATCTCCTTGTCAATTTTGATTTACAATGTGCATCCCTTTCTAAGGCCTGTGCTGGTGCATGGGAGAACACCATCCTCTTTCTGGGAGTAAAATGAAACAAAATAGGTATTAAACAGTTCTGTCTTTTCATTGTGATCAGTTAACATTTTGCCTTTCTTGCTGAGCAGCAACCCCACCACTTTTTCTTCATTCTCTTATTTCAAATGTATCTGCTTACCTAACCAGCCTCAGCTCATTCTGAGCTTTAGTTTTCTTTAGACCATTCCTAAAAGTCTGGGCTACACATCTGTACTTTTCTCTGATGATTCATCCATCTTTTGTTCTTTAAACATGCTCCTTTTCACTTCCTCCTCAAGTTACTGTGGAGCCATTTTGATTTTTTTCAATTGTTTCCCACTTTTTTCTTCCATGAGAGTCCATGGAATTGTGCTTTTTGCAGCTTCTTCTTCATTAAAGGCCACCTTAACAAATGTCTCTCTTTGGCCGTTTCAGCACTAGCCTGTTATAGCGTGATGATTGCACTTTCGACACCCTCTGGAATCCTGGGGTTTGCAGTTTTGGGAGGGGCCGGCCAGCCCCTCCCGAAACTGCAAACCCCAGGATTCCAGAGGATGTTGAAAGTGTAATCATCGCACTATAACAGGCTAGTGCGAAAATGGCCTTTCTCTTTCTCTCTCTCTTTGGCATTTCTCTAGCCATGGAAGTCCACTCAGTATTTTCCTTAACTTGTTAAAATCAACTTTCTGGAATGCAGAGGTCCATATTTGACTACACGCTTCTTTGGCCCTTTTTGCATGCAGTTTCTGTTGCCAGAGAGCCCCTTGAGCGTTGTGTGAATGGAAGCGTCGGTGCGTACGATGCACTCCCATTCACGCGACACTCAAGAGCCTAAAGTGGGACGTGCACACATTTTATTATTTTCGACTGAAAGCCGAAAATACTGTGCAGTCGCGCAATGCTCCCGGGGCCCTTGCGCACTTACCTGCCATGCGGTGCATCAGATGAACAGGCCGGTCACGCTTCCTTCCCCAGTGCAGCCTACAGCTCCCAGGCTGCGCTGCGGAAGAAAGGGGCGGGGCGCTAGCATGACGGTCACACAACCAGGAAGCCAGCTGCAGGAGAATGGAGGAGCAATGCGAGTGCCTCACGCAAGAGGCTGCTTGCACGAACGGCACCCCCCACCTCCGCGAGCAGGTAACATGTAGAAAAGACCTTTGTCTTGGGCCACAATTGTGAATTCTAACATTATAGAGTCACTTCCTCTAAAGTACTGACTACTGTGATTCCAGTGACCAACTCCTCCTCCAGAATTTCTGATTCCCTTGTTCCTTCCTCTACCTTTTGAAAGAGAAAATTATCTGCAAGACACATCAGGAATTTTTTGGATAGCCAATGCTTAGCAGAGTTAGTTTCCCAGGAGATATAAGACAGGAACAATCTGGCAGCATTCCTCTGTTCCCTGTCTGAAGGCAAGTCTAACCCTGCCCAAGGCTGGAAGCTGTAGTCTGCCTGATTTCACTTCATCCATCCATATTTTTAAGTACTAAGGCCCTTTTCGCATGCAGTCTCTGTTGCGAGAGGGCCCCTTGAGCGTCATGTGAATGGGAGCATCGGTCCATACGACACACTCCCATTCATGCAACGCTCATGAGCCTAAAGCGGGCAGCACGTGAATTTTTTTATTTTCGGCTGGGAGACGAAAATACTGTGTGGTCGTGCAATGCTCCCGGGGCCCTCGCGCACTTACCTGCCGTGCGGTGTGTCGGACGGGCTGGACCAGTCACGCTTCCTCCCCCAGCGCAGCCTACAGCTCCCAGGCTGCGCTGCGGAAAGAAGGGCCGGGGCGCTTGCGCGACGGTCGTGTGACTAGGAAGTGAGCTGTGGGACGAAGGAGCAGGGAAGTGGCAGCATTCCTGCTGAGGCTTTTCGCACGAGACACCCCCCTTTAGCCACGCAAACGGGTAATGTGCAAAAAGGACCTAAGAGAGGAGCTCTAGAATTTGGTTGGTTAGTTTAAAATGGTTACTATGGTAACAAGTAAGAAAGTATCGAGTGGCATCTCAGAGATTAGCAAGTTATTTGGCATAAACTTTCATGGAAAGTACAGTACTTCTTCAAATGCATAGAATGCTATATCTGCCTCAGCTGGCAGGTGTTTATACATAATGCTTTGGTAGGAGGGGCTGTGGAAAAGTAGAAATTACAAAAGTTACAAACATTGATCATTCAGTTAACATTGGTCATTAACAAACAGTAGTTGAGTAGTAACAACAGACACTCTAAGGCTTTTCGCACATTACCCGTTTGCGCGACTGGAGAGGGCATCTCGCGTGAAAAGCCTCATCCAGAACGCTGCCATTTCTCTGCTCCTTCGTTTTGCAGGTCGCTTCCTGGTAGCGCGACTGTCTCGCTAGCGCCCCGCCCCTTTCTTCCGTAGTGCAGTCTGGGAGCTGTAGGCTGCACTGGGGAGGGAAGCGCAACCGGCCCGCTCGTCTGACGCACTGCACAGTAGGTAAATGCACGAGGGCCCCGGGAGCATTGCACGACAGCACAGTATTTTCGGCTCCCAGTTGAAAATATTAAAATGCGCGTGCATCTCGCTTTAGGCTCATGAGCGTCACGTGAATGGGAGTGCGTCGTACGGACCGATGCTCCCATTTACACAACGCTCAAGGGGCCCTCGCGCTACAGAAACTGCATGCAAAAAGGGCCTCTAACAGACTGCTTTCCCAGATAATAGATTGATTTCCCATTACAGCTGATCAAGAACTGCTGAATAATAGTTAATAAAGATCCTTCTTGAACTTCTTCTGCCTTGAAACTTGTACATTGAAATTCCATTTGGGGGCAAAGTATTAGAGCTCCAGAACATCCTAGATGAAACAGATTATCTTGATCCATTTCAATCTAGTTTCAAGCCTGGTTATGAGTCAGGGCTTTGGTTACCTTGGTGGATAATCTGCACTGCGAACTCAACAGGGAGAGTGTATCTTTATCAGTTCTGCTGGACCTCTCAGTGGGTATTTTTTGGATCATCTCACTTTAAGAATGGAAGATTTTTAAAGAAAGGGATTTTAAGATGGTACTGTATTGCTTTTATTGAATTGTTTTTAACCACTGTTCTTTTTAAGTGTGTGAAATTGTTATAATATTATGAATAAATTTTTGAATGTTAACTTTTCTTTATTTTTAGCCATATTATATTTGTTTTAAATTGTAAGCTGCCTTGAAACCCAATTTGGAGAAATAGCAGGGAATAAACAAAACTAACACCAATAACGAAAAGAAATTGGCCAAGAGCTTCTTATCTTCCTGCTGATTAAAAGTCTTTGTCCTAGTCAAGTTAGTAGAGTCTCAGATTTGTTCTTCAGATGAATTCTATTTGGCTAGAAGAATAAAAATGGAAAACAGTGGCTAAGATCTAACAGTATAGTTTGGCATCAACTAACAGTAGATTCCTGTGCTAGATTTCACCTATCCCCTGTTCTCCTAGTCACTACTGCCCTTTGTGATGCCAAATATTTGCTCCGGAAAGTTTCCCAGTCCCATTGAGTCAGTTTTTGAGGTACATAGAAGGAGCAGAAGAGGAGGGGAGTGCTGATTCTCACAAAAGCAGTCGAGTGTGTCCACTGATATAAATTCTCCAGATTGTTTTTCACCCTCTCTTGGAAGCAGAAGATCCAAATGCTATTGTATACTGATGATAAGGGCCTCTTATCAACCACTCAAATAGGATTGAGGAGACTTCTAAGCAAACTAAGTAGGGTTTGCAGTAGGCAGAATTTCATTATTAGCTGTTCCAAAACAAAGGTAATGGTCTCTAAAAGGAAGCACCTCCATAAATGACACTTGGATGGACATTTGTTCAAGCAGTGCCACTGTTTTAAATATCTGGGGGTACATTTCTCTTATACTGGAAACCTAAATTTCAGTTAGAGATAGCAAAACATATAGTGTGGTGGACAGTAAAATCAATATTTACTCTTCAAAGGGTCAATGGAGGTTATCTCGTGAGCCCTGCTATGACACACTGAGCAATATGATCAAGATGGAGTGGCCACTATTGGTCACCATCATCTCAATCTTATTTTGGGGATATCCAGACCTCTTTAATCCATAAGGGCAAGTATTTTACTACAGACAGAATCTTTGAGTTTGACTCTTATGAAAATGTACCTGCTAATAAACAGCAAATGTTTTCTCCTTGATACCACCTTCTAAAGAGAGAATAATATTTTCAATAGTATTTCCAAGATTTAACCTTGGTTGCCCTTAGAAAAGCCTTTATTGCCCTCCATTTTCAAACAATTCCATCAGCTGATGGTAGAGATAAGGTATAATGAGATCTCCTATACACAGCAATTATGCATTTGTTGTTCTGGAAAGGTAGAAGACCTAGTTCACTATTTATTATACTGCCCATTATATAGTGACCTCAGGACACATTCTTGGGAGAATCATAGAATCATAGAAATGTAGAGTTGGAAGAGACCATACAGGCCATCCAGTCCAACCCCCTGCCATGCAGGAACACCCTCAAAGCACTCCCGACAGATGGCCATCTAGCCTCTGCTTAAAAAACTTCAAAAAGGAGACTCCACTACATTCCGAGGCAACATATTCCACTGCCGGCTAGCCCTGACTGTCAGGAAGTTCTTCCTGAGGTTTAGGTGGAATCTCCTCTCCTGCAGCTTGAATCCATTGCTTGAATCCAGAACTCTTGAGAACAACAGCAAGAGCATGCTGGATGTTGCCTGATATTATGCGTGACCTGTTGGTAGATCATTCTAAATCCATTACACTCAAGCTTGCCACCTTTGCAGTAGCAGCTCACAAGATCCATGGCCAATTCCTAAATACAGTGGATTGAAAAACAAATCAGTTGTTGTACTTGCCATTATTATTGTTGGTCTGACATTTTACCCAGTAACTTCTGGTTTCATTATTTCATTTCTGATCTTCTTTGCAATTTCTTTGTCACATATCTGCAAATGTGTCAATAGCATATGATTTGTTGTGCCAGATATATTGTACTATCAGAGTGTTTTGTAGTGGACATTTGCCACATACAAGCAAAACTAATATTGCCTAAACAGTGATTGGGTGGTGATGCAGACTTCTCTGCATAGTAGCTGATTACCAGATGCAACAAGATAAGAAGCCCTTGTCCAGTTGAAGGTACAAGAGACTAAAGTTTGACCTCTCGATGTATTCTGGTACAGCAGTTTTTTCTTTGTCCCACAATGACCATCTTGAGGCCACAGATGGAATATCTTGGGAGAGTGAAGTCTTTCACCACTCTTTATTGTTGTTCTGCTGTGGTTACAATGAAATGCCATCTCCATCTGATTTTAGATACACGGTGCACTGACAGAAGGTTCCTCCCCACTAAATCCAAAGCCTTTGTTGCTTTATCAAGCTTCCCTGGAGCTGGAAATACCTGGGCTCGTCACTTAATAGAACATGCCACGGGATTCTACACAGGAAGCTACTACTTTGATGGAACTCTATATAATAAAGGTCTGTTGATGGTATTGATTCCTTCCATTGCACATACATTGTGGTTCTCTAGATAATTTGGTCTGAGCATTTTGTCAACCAAGTTGTCTCCTACATGGATCCCCTTAACCTCTAGAGAAGACAGGGGAACTACAGGGCAGTCCTCTTTGTAGACAAATTTGAAGATCACAGGGAGTTGCAGTCCAACAACCTCTGGAGGTCTTTATTTTGTCCTCCAGCTCTTTAGACTGTTCCTGTCTTACAGCCTCTGGAGGCCAGGATTGTGTCCACCAGTTCCCTAGACCAGGGGTGTCAAACGCAATTTCATCTTGGGCCACATCTGTATTACGGTTGCCCTCAAAGGGTTGGTTTTATCTGTAAAACTATATAAATGTATCTGCAATTTTATCATATTAAATAATTGGCTCTGCATTTCATTATTACTGGTTTTAGTAACAACTAGCTCTGAAACTAGCAGTCTAGGAAAAATAATGGCAGGCAAGTATTAAAGTGTACAACTATTGTACAATTTATTGAAAAATGAGTTTTGAAAACAGAAAGTTACTTTTTTAAATCAGCAGACAAATATTACCTGTGCCTCTTTCTGCTCCCCCCTCCCCTGTGTTTCTTTCTGCCCCCCCCTCTGTACTTGGTGAGCCTAATCCTTACATTGCGGGCCCCCAGCTGTGGGTTTTCTGAAGAGGGACCCAGCAGCCAGCACTCACGATCTACTTCTACTTCTGACTGCTCCTCTGTCCAATTCTTGCAGAGCCACATGGAGCATTGCCATGGTAACCCACAACAACACTCTGAGGCTGAGACTGGACAGAGGAGCAGTCAGAAGTAGAAGTAGATTGTGAGTGCTGGCTGCTGGGACCCTCTTCAGAATACCAGAATTGCCTGAAATATGGGAATCAGGCTCACCAGGTGGGGAGGAATGCTGCAGCTACAGGAGAGGTGCAATGGTTACATGGAATGGCCTGGCAGGCCAGATTCGGCCCACGGACCTTGTGTTTGACACATGTGCCCTAGATTATTCCTGACATCCTTTACAGCCCTTTTGTACAGCATAGGCACCAGTGAAATAATGACCTGTTACTTGGGTCCTCTGCTACCTTGGGCCCTGTGCAAGGACAATGTCAGGATTTTTTAAATAAATAAATAAACAATTTCCTACAACTTTTTATCAGACAACAAAGTCCCATGCATTTGGAAATTTCTATTTAAAGAAAAGTAATTTTAAAAGTTGCAATCCTTTGGTTGCTGGAAAAGTATTCAGTGGACCATAGTCCCCCCGTCCAGGATCTCCCATGTCATGGACAGAAAAAGAGGTCTAAACCCAGAGAGAAACCCATCCTTACAAACCTCCTCTCCCTCTCTTCCTCCTCTGCTGAAAAAAGATACATAGATGGTGCTTCACTGATGAGGATGGGAAGCATTAAAAGGAGGCATTTGATGAGAATGTCAGCAAGGGCTGTGGTTCTGCAGAATCCAAAGCTTTCCTGAATCACCAGTGTGCCCCAGAATCTGAAGCTGATGCAGTTCCTCCATCTCTTTTTGGAATAATTAGGAGAGGAGAGAATGAAAGAAACCAAAGAGCTCTCAGAGACTGGTTTCCACTCTTGTGGTGAGAGCCATAGTGCAATAGAAAAGCCAGTTTCTCCCCTATCTTTGATTCTCTTTTCTATCTGCATAGGATTTTCAATGTACCAATGCAATTGTATGCTTATTGCACATAGAAGTAAAGGTCCCATTTGAGTTCAGTGAGCCTTACTCCCAGGTAAAATGATGTCAAAGGAAGTCTAAGAGAAGACAGAGAAGAGATTTCTATTTTTAAAATTAATTAATTAAATTTATGTCCAATTTTTCTCCCAATATGGGACCCAAAGTGGCTCAGGGTGTAAGTTAAAACTTGGTAGTTAATAGTACAGAGGTTTAGCCTTTAAACAAACAATCCAATTAAAATATTAATTTAAAAACAGCTAGAACATATTTAAAACATAGTTAAAAAGTATTTTTAATCATGTAGTGTGTGAAAATGGAAACACAGAATTTCCCCTCCTGCCTCCAGAATGCAAGAACTCATGTTTGTCCAGTAACATTAATGAGTAGTGAAATGGTTTGTTTGATTGTTTATTAAATAGATGTCCCACTTTTCTACTAAGAAACTCAAGAATGCTAAAAATGAAATACAGATAAAATTAAAAATTCTAAGTAAAACATTAGACATCATTTGAAAACATGTTCACGAGAAAGAGGTAAGCAGCAATGACCAGATTAAACCAACAAGTGCGAAATCTGTCTGAATATGTCTGCTGTCAAAGGACATCCAAGAGACGGGCAGAAAGTTCCAAGCCTGGAAGGAGTTACTAGGAGACAGAGAGAGAAGAAGGGTCTCCTACAAGGCTCTTAAAACACAGGCGGGTATTTTATGCAAAGCATCACTGTCTCTCCTTTCTTTCCCAATGCTGTGAAACCATTTTAAAACTCTCCAGAAAAATTAAACAATATGCAGCTGGCAAGAACTTATTCAGGATTAGAGGGGTCATGGGAGGCATGTTGCCAAAGATCTGAAAATGACATCTGAGGATTTCAGGAAAACTCTTCTGTTCATTTTCTAACCTGCCAGATTTCATCTGAGTTACTTTGTGGTGGAACTTTTTGCTCAGCCTTAGACCGCCACAATGACAGGTCTATTTTAAGCGCTCAAAAAAACTCATGATTTCAAGAATGTCATTATGTGCCTTGAGGTCATTTCCAGTGGCATAGGGATGGGGGGGCAGTGTGTCCTGGGCAGAAGTTTTTTTGGGTGCCACCACTCCTTGCTTGCCTCCTCATGTGCTGTCACCCCTCACCCACATGCCTTAGCCCCGCCCAGTGCACCGTAGCACTGCCCATGCACCTCCGGCCCTACCCCACTCGTGCCAAGCTACATCACTGTCATTTCTGACTTAAAGATGACCCTAAGGAGAACCTATCACAGAGGGTTTTTTGGCAAGATTTGGTCAGAGAGGGGTTGCTTTTGTCTTTGTCTCGGGTTGAGAGACTGTCACTCATCCAAGGTCACCCAGTGGGTTTCCATGGCTGTGCAGGGATTCAGATTCTGATCTCCAGAGACATAGCCCAGTGCTCAAACTACTACAACATACTGGCTCTCATGCTTATAAGAATATATACCTATGTGTTTCTTTATACAGGTTTCAAAGGGGAAAAAGATCACTGGAGAAGTAGGAGAACTATTTGTGTCAAAACACATGAAAGTGGCAAAAAAGAAATCGAAATGTTTGATTCAGCCATCTTATTGATACGGAATCCCTATGAGTCACTAGTGGCAGAATTCAATCGAAAATGTGCAGGTCACCTCGGATATGCCACAGATCAGAACTGGAAAGGCAAAGGTAAGTAGATTAAGTAATTCATATATCAAAAACAGAGTCAAATAATTCTTTGTATTATGAATGAAGGGGCTTTCTTTTAGGATATAAATATCCACCTATTTCATCAAGCATATTGATGAAGGGCATGCTGATCAAATTTATAGATGATACTAAATTGGGAGGGGTTGCTAATATACCAGAGGACAGGATCAAATTTCAAAACGACCTTGACAGATTGGAGAGCTGGGCCAAAGCTAACAAAATGAGTTTCAACAGAGAGAAATATAAGGTCCTGCACTCAGGCAGAAAAAATGGAAGGCTCAAATATAGGATGGGGGGCATGTGGCTGGATAGCAGTACGTGTGAAAGGGATCTAGGAGTCTTGGTAGATCACAAGCTGAGCATGAGTCAGCAGTGTGATGTGGCAGCCCAAAAAGCCAATGCGATTCTTGGTTGCATCAATAGGAGTATGGTGTCTAGATCGAGGGAGGTAATGGTACCACTCTATTCTGCATTGGTTAGGCCTCATTTGGAATACTGTGTCCAGTTCTGGGCACCTCAGTTCAAGAACAATGTTGAGAAGCTGGTACGTGTCCAGAGGAGGGCGACCAAAATGGTGAAAGGTCTGGAAGCCATGCCATATGAAGAATGGCTTAGGGAACAGGGTATGTTTAGTCTGCAGAAGAGAAGATTAAGAGGGGACATGATAGCCATGTTTAAATATTTGAAGGGATGTCATGTTGAGTAGGGAGCGGGCTTATTCTCTGCCACTCCAGAGGCTAGGACAAGGAGCAATGGAGATTCCACTTGAACGTGAGGAAGAACTTCCTGATGGTCAGAGCTGTCTGGCAGTGGAATCTGCTGCCTCAGAGAGTGGTGGAGTCTCCTTCTTTGGAGGTTTTTAAGGAGAAGATGGATGGCCATCTGTTGGGAATGCTTTGATGGGTGTTCCTGCATAGCAGGGGGTTGGACTGAATGGCCCCTGTGGTCTCTTCCAGCTCTATGATTCTATTATTCTATGTGGACAATTAATTTTCTCTGTTTTCTCCATGCTATGTGAGCAACCAAATATTTCTGTCCAGTTTTTCTTTATTTTTCACTCATTGTCAATTGTCTCTAGGAATCTCTAGGACCTCCAGTGTGACTCTGTGGTCCACTATAGAGTCACACTGGAGGACCTAGAGTTCCTAGAGAGACATTTTTTCCATGGAAGGGGCAAATAGAGTAAGAATCTATCTATCAATCAATCAACCAATCACCAACCCACTATTAATCAACTCAATGAGTGCCGAACGCATGTAGAGAGCCCACCATAATAGAATTTTCACACACAAAAAAACCCATATGTGACTTTCTGGAAAGTTTGAGGGTGCAAAATAACTGTGCTGTGCATTTTTTGTGCAAAAGCCCTCCAATTTGTGTAAGAATTCTATGTGACTTTCTGGAAAGAGGGTTGTTTACTTGAGAAACATGTTTTTCACATGTTCAAAAATTTCCACACAAAACTCTGTTTCCAGGAACACATTTCTTTTTAAGGAAAATTGCTGTCCTTCCCCCTCACCCCAAAATCCCACCAATTTTTTACAAAACTTCTGTAAAATAAGACTGTAATTTAACCTTGTTTTAAACTTTTTGAAGCTGCCTTCTATCCCATCCCAGGAGAAAGATGGGGTATAAATTCAATAAATATATATTTTTAAAAAGTAAAAAATTGTTTTGAGTATTTCTGGAAACAGTTTTTAATTTTTTTTTTTAAAGCAAACCCACAATTTTCAAACGCATCCATATATTGGTAGAATAATTTTCCCAAACAAAAATGTGCACTCTCTGGACAAAAACTGCACAAGAGTTTAACTTTGTTATTTTTACCAGCTGACTTTATTGAGTGCCAGGAAACCCATTTTTCATCAGGAAATAGCAAATATCCTTTCCATCTCTAGCTCCTTTCATCTGCACTTAATATCAGCAGGTGCTGGGAAGGTCTTTGCAGGACAGCCTGGGTTTCTGCTACTAGTTAGAACAAATAATACTGAGCTAATGTGGTCTAAAGTTTATGGTGTGGAGGAACAATGACTCAGTGATAGAACAGTTAAAGTTCCATATTCACTCTCAAAGATATACAGTTAAATAGGTGAAACACTTGACTCAACTTGAGATGATGGGGAGGCACTGCCAGTTAGAATAGAGAATATCAGTGATGTATTTAAGTCCTTTACTCCAAGTCTCAAGTCAAGTCTCAAGTCTCTACCTTCAAGTCTCAAGTCGCGTCTCAAGTCCTTGAAGATATTCAAGTCAAGTCTCAAGTCTGGAAGCCAAATTTATACCCCAACCAAATACCAGAATTATTGGACAGGGTCAAAGAAAGTCAGTTTTAACAATTTAAGTAGAGTTGGCCCTCCACATTTGCAATTTTGCCATCTGCAACTTTGGACTGGAGGAATAGGATCTTTCTTACTCCCCATTACTGAAGCTTCAAAAGCTTTGGAAGGAAGGATCCTTCATCCTCAAGCCCATTGCCTGACACATTTGCTCTGAGAAATGAATCCTGCACTCTGGGGATAAGTCTTGTCTTTTGCTCTTAGGAAACATTTTAGAAGGCTCCTCTGATATGCAGTGGAGACAGGCTGCTGAGCAGATCTCAACTTCGCCTCAAGCCCATTGCCTAACCCGTTTGTTGTTCCCCTCTGAGAAATGTACCCACACTTTGGGCTTGAAATAGATTGCCATGTGACCAGTAGGCAAAAAGAGATGGAGGTATTGTTCAAAGGTCTGGATGAATGTGTTATGTTACTGAACCAAGAACAGCAAGTCAGTCACTAAAAATATACAAGTCTTGAGTTGAGTCAAGTCAGTGCCTTATTTATGGCTGAGTCAAGTCACTGAAGTAACTTAAGTCTGACTTGAATCCGAGTCTATCAACTCAAGTCTACATCACTGGAGAATACTGTGGTAGAGCAGCTTTGCAATTTCAGAAGCATGTGTGGCTGCCACCCAATGAATATTATTAGCTGCTCCCTCCATTTTCAGTATTCTATTAAGGTAAACATTTACCACAAAATTCATGGAGACATAAGATATGCAGGCATTTCTGTCCAAATATGTCCTCAATAATAAATTCTCTGGCCAGTGAGTTCAAAGGCACTGAGATAACTGACAGATAATAGGCCTTTCTGTATATTTTTAAAATAAAAATATTTTCATTGTATTTTGAATTGTATTCATATTGAATACTATTTAAATGCTTTAAGTATACTGGGATGCTTGTGCATGATACACAGTCGTTCTTGTCTAATGACTGTGCAGTGATGAAGGGAGGCATCACTCTCTCTCTCTCTCTCTTTTTTAAATTGTTTTCCAAGAGCATAAGGGAGATGGATACTCTATATGCTCAAGAACAAAGCTGGCATGAATAGTAGTCACGGGAGAACAACCACAAAAGATAGTTCCTTTCCCCATATCCTATTTCTGAACTTCCTATGGGTATTTGATTGGCCACAGTGGGGAAAACAAGATGCTGGAGACTGTTTTGGTCTTCCAACTCACTCTTCTTAAAGTCCTTAGAACTACACAGTCTCTGGCCTATGCACAGCTTATAGGGATCTTTTGTACATCCCCTACAGCTACCCCGCATTGCTGGGTAAAAAGAAATCTTACAAAAAGGAAACATCATACATCTAGTACTCTCCGGGGTGCCATTCTCTTATTAAATGCTCTTCTCCTGTCCAACCTATATATTGCTTAGTCTGCAAATAGGGATTGTGGAAAACTGGAAGGGAACTTCTGGTAGTGGGACAGGTGAGGTCCATGGAAGTCAGGTGGAAACAGGGTTTAGAACTATATGAGAAAAGCAGTATTATGAGCCCTGGTGGCGCAGTGGTTAAATGCTTGTACTGCAGCCACAAGGTTGTGAGTTCAATCCTGCCGGGCTCCAGGTTGACTCAGCCTTCCATCCTTCCGCAAGTGAGTAAAATGAGTACCCAGCTTGTTGGGGACAATTAGCTAAAACACATTGTAAACCGCGTAGAGAACGCTTAGCTGATAAGTGGTATAGAAATACATATGCTATTGCTATTGCTATTAAAGAGCATTTCTGTCCTTCCTTCCTTCCTTCCTTCCTTCCTTCCTTCCTTCCTTCCTTCCTTCCTTCCTTCTTCTTTCCTCTTCCTTCCTTCTTCTTTCTGCAATTCTTCTTCTCTTCCTTCCTTCTTCTTTCTGCAGTTCACCACCTCAAAGCTGTTCTGTGGTGCTAAAGTTGTTTTATTCAACTAGTAGGTTTCTTTTGCCATCCATCTTAAAGTAGTCAAGAGCCATATTTGCAAGTGTGTAATTAAGACCTCTTCATTTTCTTTCGCACTGTGCAGAGTGGCCAGAGTTTGTAAACAGCTATGCTTCGTGGTGGGCTTCTCATGTACTCGACTGGCTTAAATACGGCAAACACCTCCTTGTCATTCACTATGAAGATTTAAAACAGGCTCTGCTCCCCAAGCTGAAGGAAATAGTTGAATTTCTGAACATCACCGTGACAGAGGACAGGCTGCTCTGTGTTGAAAACAACCGAGATGGGAATTTCAAGCGGTCAGGAGCTCGGCAGAAGTCATTTGAACCCTTTACAAAGGAAATGAAAGACTTGATTAATAAATATATCATAACTGTGGATAAAGCCCTAAAGGAAAGAAACTTTATTGGGCTGCCAAAAGAGTATTTGCCTAGATGATGCCATGTGGCAGGGTTTTTTTAAAAATAAAAGTCTTAATGATATGTTGCCCTGTGACCAGTTAAACATGTTTTTAAGAAGAATCTTAATAACAAAATTAAAGAAAATGCCAGATTTTTATAGCAGTAAAAGGCAAGATTTGCACAGAGTCTGCTGATGAATGTAAATTCTCAAGACTTGGGTGCTCTTCAGGGGTACTAAGTGCTACAAAAGGCAGGCAATGAAGGATGGAAATTAGGTTATAAACCAAGGCAAAAGCCATTAGCATCTCTGCCTGTGTGTGTCCTATTCCTTATAAATGGCTACAAATTTTAACACTTTTGTGCTCTGCTAACTCTGGGAAACGGGTAGGGAATGTTCTTTTGTCTCATCATAACTGCCTATTAACAATACTTTCACTAGAATATCTACATTTTTAAAGCAATTTTGGCAATTCAAATATGTGTGGTTTTTTTCCTGTTTTCTTTTTTTCTTTGTGTGTTTTAAACCCACTCAGATAAATATTTTTAGCCAAGCAGTTCAATGGGAAAAACAATTTCTTTGTATTTATTTTTCTTTAATGGAGTGGGGAGTATCTTTATAGTTAAGATATATTTCAAGGGTTCTGATCTGAGAGACAATGTGTAATGACAGCTGCCTCCCAAATAATTTAAGCTGCATATACATCTATTTAGAAGTAATCCACTTTGGAGTGCTCCCAGATAAGTGTGTCTAGGATCACTGTTTTAGAGATTAAATCAGTCTGGGGAAAATTGTTTTCTATAATTTGCTGACAATATAATGATGCCAATGTAAAACTTAAAAAAAAAAAAAGGATTATAGAAGGGACTTCTATAGTGTTAGAAGGGAAATTCTGCGAAATCCACACTTCAATTACTGCTGATAAATGGCCGTTGAAGATCTGCTTTAAATCATCCAACAAGGAGCACCTGCTAACCTTTACTAGTAAATAATTCCTTTACTACTTGTTTACCTATTCTGGGCTGCAGTCACTTTACTGCATCATTTGTTGTATTTTCACCAGGTAAAGCAATGTTTTCTTTAGGAGAAGACTGAGGGGAAAAGGTATCAAATAGTTCAGCCTCCTGTCTCTCTCCTGTTAGTAGTTCAGCATCTTCTCTATGCCGTGCCCCTCCTGTTTATTTGTTTTCCTCTTCCTACAACATAGCTCATCCACCCATCCCTTTTTGTCATTTTAATCTCCCTAGCAAGTCTGAGCTCATTGTGAGCTTTTGTTTTCTGACTTTCTCACTATAGGTGCTGGTTATTTGTTTGTTTTGCTCTTTGGTGATTTCTCCTGCCATTTCTCATAGGTCTCTTGCATATGAAACTCCATCTGAAAGTTCTTTATATATGCAACCTGATTTCTTTAAACGCCTCCCAGTTTCTTCCTCATTGGCATTGTTTGCATGTTCACCTTCCATATCTCACCTTTAAGAAATGCTTTTCCCTTTGAAGATTTCTGACTATAGGATCTCACCCATTTACGATCATGAGATCTTACCCTAAGCTGATAGAAATCAGCCTTCTTGAAGTCCAGAGTGCTTTTCTTACTACATTTGGCTTCCCTTTATTACCCTAAAAGGTTGGGAATGTTGAAGCCTACCCACAATGCCAGCATCACTTTGGAATTTGGGGGAATTATAGCTCAAAGGAGGCCTGTGAGAGGAGGGTAATGGCAAGATCTTTTCACATATGTACCCCTGTACTAACTGTAGAGAGGATTCCAGTTAACGTTAACAAAGTATTTTATTTGGATTGACAAACACACAAGAAATCAGACACTCATAAGAACCATACAAAGTTATCGGATAGTAAGGCAAGAAAGGCTGGATAGAGAGAGACTGGGTGGAAAGGGTAATAGTTACCAGTCCTGAAGAAGGGGTCACAGCAGAGTGCCTCAGGTAGTGTCTGACAGTAGCACAGACAAACAACAGTCCGGGCACTATGTGTTACATCCAAAGTACTACAATTTGCTGGGGTTGAAGCTAGGGCTTTTATACTCTATTTCATACCCCGAAGGGGGTGCATTGACAAAGCTGCTTTGCCACAGAACTGACAAAGGGGTCTGAAATGTGCTGATTGCCTTACCTCTGGAGTGACAAAACATTGATGGGAGTCCTGACAATCTCTTGTTTCCCTCCTTTTTATTTTTCTTCAAATGCTCTCAATCTGTTTTTAATGCTAGAAGTCATGGGTCTCCTCACAGGTGCACACGTTGTTGACATATAGTGGTATTTGTCTTCCTTCCCTATTTGGTCTATATCTTTGGAATAGTTAACACTAATCATAAGATTCATCCCACCAGGTTTCAGTGACACCTATTAGATTAGATTTGTTTTCCTGTGTGAAGAGTTCAAGTTCAGTGGTTAGTGGGCTTGATGAGTCTTATCAGCCTAATGGATCTTTGTGTGAGACCAGACATCTCTCAAGACATGTCAAGACCTCCACAGCACCGCTTCTGTTCCTGTCAGCAGAGAATCACCTACCAGGCCACGTCTCATCTCAGAATTGACAGGTGCCCTTCCATTCGTAGAACTCTCCAAGGTCACATACATGCTCTCTGAAGACTCAACATTTCATACTGTTCAATTTTCATTTTGAAATGTGGTCTTTGGACACATTTTCACTGAGAAATCTTAAAAGAGAATGAAGAGGGTGGAGGAAGAGAACAAAATAAGCGAAGGTCTCAAACTATTTGGTCTGTCTACTCTTACGCTTTGCATTTTATATCCTTCTCCATATATGAGATCCCATAGCTACAAAAGATCCTTTTTGGAATAGCAGAAATTCTGGCTGGGGAACCATAGTGCCACCACTCAATGCTCCCGAGATCCCAATTTGGGAAAGAGGTCTCTATAACAACATTTGATGCTATCTTTTGTTAAGAGTGCTTGATCTCCTCATGTTTCAGGAACTGAGTCCAGGTAATCCAATTACCTAATACAATACCAAGAAGCACATGGAATGCCTACATCATTACATGAGGTATATCTAAATGCCAAGATGTCAGCAAAAGTCTATGTATATTGGGGAGTTGGGGGACAGGGCAAAGCTTAGATGAATCAAACACAACTTAAAAAATGTGCTCGCATGGCCATCTCTGCTCTTTTGATGGCTATCTTTCTTCTCTGAGCAGGAATGAATAACAACAAACCCTAGGGGGAAAAAGAACCTTTGGTTCTTAAACCACACTTATTATTATTTGCTTACTGAAAGTAACACTCCTCCCTCCATGAAGGAGATACAGTCACCAATCTAATGAGGCAAATGTCTGGAGAAAGAAATTATTCTAAATGTATTGGATGATGTATATGTATATTGGTTTCACTTATACTATCCAACAGTATACATATCTGAGTCAGCAGTGTGATGTGGCAGCATAAAAAGCTAATGTGATTTTAAGCTGCATCAATAGGAGTATAGTGCCTGGTCAAGGGAAGTAATAGTACCACTCTCTTCTAACCTGGTCAGACCTCACCTGGAAGACTGTGTCCATTTCTGGGCACCTCATTTCAAGAAGGATATTGACAAGCCGGAAGGTGTCCAGAGGGCAACTAAAATGGTAGAAGGCCTGGAAACCATGCCCTATGAGGAGAGGCTTAGGGAGCTAGGTGTGTTTAGCCTGACAAAAAGAAGACTAAGAGATGATGCGATAGCCATGTTTAAATATTTGAGATAGAAGAAAGTCATATGGAGGATGGAGCAAGCCTGTTTTCTGTTGCTCCAGAGACTAGGATACAGAGCAATGGCTTCAAACTTCAGGGAAAGAGATTATGTCTAAACATTAAAAAGAATTTCCTGATGGTAAGAGCAGTTTGACAATGAAATATGCTACCTTGGAGTGTGATGAAGTCTCCTTCTTAGAAAATTTTGAAACAGAAGCTGGATGACCATCTGTCAGGAATGCTTTGATGGAATACAGGAATTCCTGTATGGCAGGAGGTTGGGCTCGACTCTTCCAGCTCTATGACCATTTCCACACTACACTGTTACAGTGCTATTATTCCACTTTCAACCTCCTGTGGGCTTCTGGGGTTTGCAGTTTACTGAGGTCAAAGAGCTCTCTGGTTGAGAATTCTAAATGCTTCTCCCTAAACTGCAAACCACAGGATTCCATAGGATATTGAAAGTGAAATAATAGCACTATAACATTCTAGTGTGGAAATGGCCTACATCTCAATCAATCTAGAGATGAGCAGAAACTTCTCAACAGACCATTTCCTGGAAACATTCCAGCGATCCTTCTTTTTCTTCCTCTCTCCCATTGCCCAGGGAATAAGAATGCACCTTGCATAATTTTCTCTTAGGTCTGCACAGTGGAACCCTCACCTCTCCCCACATGACTTGGAACAAGGAATTCTGGAGGCTGAAAGCAAGGACCAGCCTGCCCAGTAACAGCTGCTCCCATAACAGCAGAAACAAAAGAAGAGGTGCTTCTGTCAGTGTTAATAGTGAGCACCACTGCAAAGAAATGGTTCCTTCTTGTCGCTGGAGATATTTGACAAATCACTCCTCTTTCCTCTGGCCACAAAGAGGTAGGAGCAGTTGGTGGCTTCCACATCAATGGATTTGCTCCAGGATTTATTCTCAACTTTAAAGTATCTGTCCTAAACAGGTTCAGTAAATTTAAAGTCTGAACTAAAACCTAGAGTGATTTCCTTGCATTTCCTAATGGGACGGAGAAGAAGCCAAATGATAACAGCCAGAACCAATGTCATCAAGAAGGGAGAAGCAAATCTGGAATTGAAGAGTTATTTGGCAGGCTCCAGAGAAGTGTCATCCATTTAGAAATTATTTACTAAGCGGTTTTAAAATTTGAGGTTCCTTATTCTTTCCCACCCACATCCAGGACCCAGTGGAGTATTTCCATTGAATCCCACAAACCTCTTCAAGAATTGGCAGTCTGTCCTCCCGCAATCTTCTGGAACAGAGCTTCAGCGTCATAGAAGGTCACAAGGTGAGGAGAAGGAAGTCCCACTTCTGCTGGCATTGGATACTGATGTCTTTCGTAGGATCTTAACCCTGCACTGGTTATTTCCTTTTCTTCCTTCTGTCTTCACTCAAATGTTACTTGAATACCTTGCAGAGATTTTGCATGCCTCCCTAATAATGAGTCTTTACTGTTCTCGCCACGTCAGACAACAACAGTGGGAACAGTTTCTAAGGAGTAAGAAATGTAATGAAAATACTGCTCCCAACACAATGCAGTTTCACACAGCACTATTTATAACACTGACATTTCCTTCTTGTTCAGATCAGTGTTCCTTATTTCTTATTCATTACATTCTTATCCCACCCTCTAATACATGTCAGACATGTAAGACCCCTGCCCCATGATGGATTACGTTACAAGAAAGTGACTGCTCCCAACCAGGATCACTGAGACTGGTGAGAATTGCAGTTCCAGCAGCATCTGGAAAGTCAGAAGTTCTCCAGCCCTTACCTCTGATTTCCAGCCCTGAGTCTCCTGCTGGTGATACAGGCTAGGGCAGACCTTTCCAAAGCTTTAATGTTGATGACACACTTTTTGGACATGCATCATTTTGCGACACAGTAATTCAGTTTTACTAGCAAACTGGAGGTTAAACTAACCCCTTGTAAGAGATACAGACACATACATAAATTGTAATAAAACGTATGGGGACACAAAATATCTCATGAAAACCTTTAATATATTTTTAAAAATATATGATTTATAAATAATAACATACATTTCCAATATTGTAGGCAACACACCTACACACTTCAGGCAACACACTAACCTTATCGAGGCACACCGTTTGGAAAGCCCTGAGCTAGGGAAAATGGGAACTATAATCCAACATCTGGGGGGCTCCAGCATGGGCATATGGCTCATGGGTCTGACATCCGTGCAGCCATAATCAAGAGTCCTCCTGTGAGCACTTGGTTACAAGCCACTGAATGAGCATTGCTAAAGAAACAGGGGAAATGCATATAGCACCCCCAACCCACCATCATGGATAAGTGCAACTGATTAGGACAAAATAAATGAATCATGAATTAGTCTTTGATATTTAAATATACCTGACATTTGGCAAGAACCAAATGTCACAGTAATGGTCCAGTACACACAACTGCTTTTCAGCCTAGCTCTTTCAACTCTTTCCTGTGGATTTGCTTTCATCATAATTGGAACTGAAGCATTATAATTATCAACTGTTGTTAGGTACTCTGCCATGACAAAACTAATAGGTGATGTTGCATAGAACACTACTACAAAATATTTCAACCATGATTGTTGTGTTTTTGTGTGCCTTCAATTTGTTGATGACTTGTGGTGATACTAAGATGACCCTATTACTGCATTTACTGAGGCTGAGATTGTGCGTGATGCACCCAAGGTCATCCAGTGGGTTTCCATGGCTGAGCAGGAAATAGAACCCAGGTGTCACATACAGGATAACTCCAGTCCCAGATGTTTGTAAAGCTTTATAGACTAGAATCATAGAGTTGGAAGAGGCCACACCAACCCTGCTATGCAGTCCAACCCCCTGCTATGCAGAAATGAACACTCAAAGCACCCCCAGCAAATGGCATTTCAGCCTCTACTTAAAAACCTTCAAAGAAGGAGACTCCATCACACTCCATTGAGGCAGCATACTCCATTGCCGGACAGCTCTGACCATCAGGAAGTTCTTCCTGAGGTTCAGCTGGAATCTCCTTTCCTACAGCTTGAATCCATTGCTTCTTGTCCTGGTTTCTGGAGCAGTGGAAAACAAGCCCATTCCCTCTTTGATATGACATAATTTAATTTAATATTTAATATTTAAGAAGCAGTGAAGTAACAGTTGCACATTCTGGCCATTGCCAAGACTGAAAGCTCTATTGGAATTAGAGTGTCTTATAAGCTTTAATTTGTAGCTTTACAAATTTGCATGCTCAAAGCCCTTATTTTCCAGATAATAAAAACAACAACTTTTCCTGCCTGTCAGGATCCTGACCTGGTGCTCTCCTTTGTTCTCCTCCTTATCAGAGTTTGTTACGTGTACGTACCCTCGTTCCCAAAACACTTGTTTTCTCATTCAGTTTCCATCAGCCCCTTCCAGCCACTTCTACATAGCATCAAGCAGCAAAGCAGCAAATGTATTACATTGCAGAAAATGGCAAACAACCTGGTATGATAGTGCATGATGACTTACAAGGCACTACATGAAAGCAAACCTTAAAACACTACATGTAATTAGGTTGGCATTACGATGTCGTGGAAGGGAAAGCAAAGCTCACCTGGCACATGGTCTCCAGTGTCATAGTCCAACATCCAAACCACTACACCATACTGGCTCCATTCTTTCCTTTTCCTTCCTCCAAGTTTTCTGTTCCCCCACCAAAATGTAGCCAGCATTCTGTGGCCACTGAGGAAAGCTTAGTCTTCCTTGGGCTTCTATGAAGGATTATTTTTTCCTGCTTGGTTTTTTAATCATTTAAAATCTTTTTTTAACCTTTTTAAACCTTGTGGTTTCCTCAACCCTGCTGATATGTCCAACTTCTACAGGCATATTTTATTTTGGCTGTGTAATTGCAAGCCAGCGTGGTATAGTGATTTGCACATTGGACAACGACCCTGGAGACCAAGATTTGATTCCTCACTCAGCCACGGAAACCCATTGGATGACCTTGGGCACATCACACACACTCAGTCCCAGAAAACCCCATGATAGGTTCCACCATAGGGTTGCCATAAGCTGGAAGTGACTTGAAGGCACACAACAACAATAGACAACACTCAGATGATACGTATTTTGGCCAATGGAAGAAGGTACACATCCCACCCATTACCTTTCACAAAAAGCTGTAACCATAGAGCAAGATAAGGCTATCAATAGTGAGGTTATGGGTTATAATGGCTGCATATTGTCTCCAGTATCAGAGACAGTATTCCCCTGTATACTCATTGCTTTGAAATACATCTTGGAGGGTTCCATTGCATGTATCCCCTGCTTGTGAGTTTCCTAGAGGCTGGCAACTGTGTTAACAGAATGCTGGATTACATAGGCACCTGAAACAAGATTTTCTTACATTGCATGTTAGCTGCCTAGGATCAGTGAGATAGTGACCACAAAATAAGGAAATCACTTTGGCTCCTAATGGTGGAGGAACTGGCCCACATCCAACAAACTTCACAGATACATCTAGTGGGACTTTGAGAGAGAGAAGGTATGGTGGAGTCACAGAGGCTGGATGGGCATTTGCTAGCGGTGCTTTGAGTGTGTTTTCCTGCATGGCAGGCGGTTCAACTCAACTATGTCCATTTCTGCACCTTACTGATTCCCACCAACGTCCCGTCACAATCTCGGCAGCGCCTTTGCTGGAATGGGAATACAATGAGAACACACCCCTCTGCACCTCCACAGCACAACCGGTCTCTTTTCTGTGCTGTGCTGGGGAAGGAAGTGTGTGATCACACTTCCACCCCTTCCATATGGCCGGGATGACCAGAGTGTTGAGCAATTGGGGGGACTTGAGAGATGGTTGGCAGTGGGATCATGATGACATCCTGCGAAAGCATGACCCACGGACTGCTGCCATCACATCCCAATTGCGGGACTGCAACGCCATGTGGAAATGGCCTATGATTCTATGTCTTCTCAGTGGCTGCTTCCAGACACTAGAATTGTCTTCCTTAGGAAGCTAGGTAGGCTCTCTCCTTGCTGTTCTTTAGTCAGCAGGTGAAGACTTTTCTTTAAAAAAAAAAAATCTGAACGGCTTTTGAGAAGTGACTCTTTTACATGGAACCAGTTTCTCTTAGTAGGCTGTATAACTGATATCTTTTGGTTTCAAATGGATATATTTTAAACAATTTTAGTTCTATAAACAATTTAATGGAGTTTTCAAAGTAACTTTTTTTGAATCTACAGGTGTTTTTGTATTTCTTTTTATCTTGCAAATTGTCTTGATTCCAGGCTTTGGGGGAAAGGACATGGTATAAAAAAACAGTAAACAACACCCAGAGAGGGCAACCAAAATGGTGAAGGGTCTGGAAGCCATGTCCTATGAAGAGCGGCTCCGGGAGCTGGGGTTGTTTAGTCTGCAGAAGAGAAGGTTAAGAGGGGACATGATAGCTATGTTTAAATATTCGAAGGGATGTCATATCGAAGAGGGAGCGGGCTTGTTTTCTGCTGCTCCAGAGACTAGGACAAGGAGCAATGGATTCAAACTGCAAGAAAAGAGTTCCTGATGGTCAGAGCTGTCCGGCAGTGGAATATGCTGCCTCAGAGTATCCCAGGAAATATAAATTTGATATCAAATATGCTCACCATGCCAGAGAGGTTGCCCGGATGGGCACATAGGCAAAGAGGTCAAACGACCAAAAATTAGGTCAGGCCAGGAAAATCTCCAGTCACGTAGCCCAAGGAGACCTCAGGCAATATACATCTACATAGACAAAGGGTCCTCAGCCAAGAATAGCCAACTTAAGGGGATTAGGGTGTTTTCCCCAGGTGGAGCAACTTTGACTCTGGAAAAATTCTAAATCAATATTGCAACCCAACTTGATTGCAACCCACTTGCCATTGTTTGGCATTCCTTCCTTTGTTTTGGCCATTGTTCTTCCCAGGAGAGGATCTGTCCTCAAGGTATGTTCTGCCCTATAAGTAGTTTTTGAGGGTCCCTTCAGAGAACTCCCCACCATGCTAGCAGACCAGCACTCTGTTAGTTGAATGATCACCTTAGCTGTCTCTTTGCTGAGCTCTGTTTGTCTCGCCTCTTCCTGGACCAAAGACTTCAGGATAGATGCAGTATCATCGCTTCTACAATCTCTTTGCTATATCCTCTATCCATTTTTCACCTCTTTTCCTTCTCAATAGGCCTTGTGTGTGTGAGAGAGTGAGTGTGTTGGTGCGTGAGAATATTTTCATTCAATAAAATCCATTTATTCGATATATTTGTCTGGCTTTTTGGTTTGACCTGACCCCATAAAGTTGGGTAAAAGATCCTGCTGGATTACCCTGTCCCTCATTTGCTAATGCCAGTGCTTCCCTAATTTCCTCAACCTTTATAACTTGGAAGAAATCAAGGTGTCTCCTATGGTACCCCCAGAAGTCAGAGTAATAGAGTCTCCTTCTTTGGACATTTTTAAGGAGAAGCTGGATGGCCATCTGTTGGGAGTGCTTTGGTGTGTGTTCCTGCATAGCAAGGGGTTGGACTCGATGGCCCCTGGGGTCTCTTCCAACTCTATGACTCCAGGACTCTATGACCATAGCTTTGCATAAATGTACAGCCTTCTCGTGTTTGGATTAAAATGGATAAGGTAGATTTCTGCTCATGGAAAGGTTCTGACTTACATTCAAGCAAATAGAAGCAAAAGCTTCCTCAGCAAAGGGAAGGTCAGGGAGCACCTGCCAGCTGACTCTCCTACTCTGCCTAATCTACATCCAAACTGTACAGAGTTCAGTCCAGCTGACTGCACCTGTACCTGTAGAAGGAGGGCTCTCCAAGTCACAATGCTGCCAAGAGTCTCAGTTTTACCTGTAGGACATGAACAGGCTTCAAAATCTGTTCTTCCTCTGCCCTGTTGCTCCCATCATCTTACTTAAAGGCACATAAATGGGCAGGTGTTAAGTAACAGACAATCACCATAAAAATTTTTCTAGCTGCTCCCAATTACTGCTTGCCATCTTTCAATACACATCTGTTGCCGCAAAATTGCCTGGAGCCTAATGAAACTCAGAGAATCTTAAGTGAAGTAAGAAGGAAGATTTTAATTAAGACAATCAAAAATTACAATTAAAGATTTCAATTGTGCAATTGGACTGACCAGGGTTGGTGTTCCCTGAAAAAATAAGTCAGTGATGGACACATTTTCCATCTGAAATTTATATTCCCCTTGTCCTTTCAAAAATACATATTTGGATTTTGTTATTTGTAAAATATATATGCAGGCACATGCAAAAACCTTCTAATCTCTAGAACTGCATCACTTGCTGTTCTCCCTCTACGAGAGTTAAAATCTTTATCTTAACAGGAGGACATGCTCAATTCACATAAAAGATACATTTTTTAACCCTGTGACACATTTGTTGTTTCTTATCTGACTTTTCCAACTCAGGATGGTTAGTAACATTCTGGTGTCTCTTTATCTCTCTCTCACATCCTGTTAAAAGGCAGTTTCTCTCCGCTAAAAACATGTTTCCTTGGTCACATTATAATTTCCATCATCTTGCTTAAAGGCATATATCCATCTTCTAAATATGCTAAATATTTTTAGCCATTAAAACAATTCATTATTTTATAGTATGTGTTATCCCATCCAATGTGACTATCCTCTTTAAATATTTTAGGACATATGTAAACATATTTCCCATGCCAATATCCTACAGGCCAATAAACATAAAAGTACAGTAGGTCCCCCATATCAATGTGATGAATATTTGTAATTTCATTTATCCATGCTGAAATGCAGTCCAAAAATATTTTATTCCCATCTCTTTTTGGACCACATGTTGCTGTTAAAGTTTATGTTCTTATCAGTTGTTCACTGGCTTTGGACTGCAAATAATGTTTACAAAGACTTCTTTCTATTAAATTCTTATTTTTTTAATAATAATAAATTTATATTAAGAAAAAAATATTCCATCATTATAAAATTTCTCTTCTTTCAACATCAATCCTTCCTATAATTATACAATCATCCCTCAACCCTTGATTTCACTTTTTTTGCATTTTCCCCAAATTATGCCCTCTTTCTGATTTGTTAATTACATTCTCTTTTTATATAATCTCCTTTTCTTATCCTTATCCTATACACATACTAATTTTACAGTTAATAAACTAAACATCCACTAATTGCAATTATTAATCAAAAACATCTCCCACTGTTTCCCTCAAGTTTCAGAGCCTCCCATCCAAAGTGCATACTCAGTTCAATACTGATGTCATTTGTCTCATTGGAAAAAAAAATAGCAGTTCACTATCCATGGTTTTTGTTATCCACAGTATGTTCAGGAAAATAAGCCTTGTGAATACAGGCAACTTTCTGTATTGAGTGCAAACTTCCCAAACCAATTGGACCCAAGAGTAGAGGGGGAAAAAATCAGCCCTTCAGTAGGAGGTTGGGAAAGAAGCAAAACAAACAAAAGCAAAAATAAAACAAAGGTAGAAAAAAAGTGGTACATATTTATATAGCAGGAGTAGGAATCACTAGAGCACATATGTCAAACACTAGGCCCGCAAGGCGAATCTGGCCTGCGAGGCCATTTCATGTGGCCTTTGTACCTCTCCTGAAGCTGTGGCAGTCCCTCCATCTGCTGGTATTCTGAAGAGAGGCTCAGAAGCCAGCACTCGTGATCTACTTCTACTTCTGACTGCCCCTCTGTCCAAGTCTTGCTGTCAGAGCATTGCCGCAGGTTACCATGGCAATGTTCCACATAGCTTGTGAGAGTTGGACAGAGGAGCAGTCAGAAGTAGTAGATTATGAGTGTTGGCTGCTGGGCCACTCTTCAGAATACCTGCAGCCAGGGTCTCACAATGTGAGACCAGGCTCACGAGGTACAGAGAGGAACAGTGGGGCAGAAAGAGCCCCAAGGGAGGGGAGAGCAGAAACAGGCACAGAGAAGGTCTAGAGGGGCTGAAAGAGACACAGAGAGGAGCTAGGGGGCAGAAAGAGACACAGAGAGGGTCTAGGAAGCAGAAAGTGGCACACTTTGGATGTACACACCAATTCTATGTCACTTTGCAGAGGTACAAGGACCATAAACTACAATCAAATCGCCCGAAAATGTCCAAGAAAAGAAAACTTGATGCAGAGGGAAGGCAATTTAAAAACTGGTAATAATCAAATGCAGAGGCAATTATTTAATATGATAAAAGAGCAGATACATTTATATAGTCTTACAGATGTGCTACCCTGATTTCTGGGGGTCCCAGGAGGGACACCTAAATGTGCTCACAATTAAACAATTTGGGGAAATTGGACAAAGAGCACAAGCTAGCAATGCGAGAGGCAGGGCAACGCAGCAGAATCTTTTACCCAATGTACAGGGTCAGGCCAAGCCAAGGAGCAAACAGAAGTATAAGAACAATTGTGATCTTTATTAAATACAGACAAACAGTGTATGCAGCACACTCACACAGATAACTATAAAAAATAAAGGTTGGAGTGGGATAGAGGTATTTTCAAGAGGGATTGTTGGTTTGGGCAATACTACACCTGTCCTGAAGCCTGGGTAGTCTGAAGACTGAGTTCGTTGGGATAGAGTATCAGTGCATGGAACTGAGGGGAAGGCTCACCAGACTAAGCGGCAGCAGGACGGGATGGAAATCGGGAGCGATCCGAAGAAGCTCTCTAAGTCAGGGGTTTTTATAGGGAGGAATGGAGCCACAGGCTATTCCGTACTTGGGAAGAAACAATGAGTGTAGAGCTGGAGACAAAACCTCCGAAAGGTCAAAATTTAACATGATTAAGTTAGGTTGGAACTGACAATAGAGTAGCCAGTATGCAGATGCGCAGTGCTTGAAATTTGAGTATTCAGCTTGTCAAGTTGCCTGCTCAGGGTAGGGAGTTCTTTGTAAGCAGCGTGCATACATAATGAGGGTACTTACCTTTCAGGTCTCCTAAAGCGGCGAGACGGCTATTTCTGGCTTGCCTGTATTGTGTGGAATATTGCAGCAATTAAAGGCTGAGCCTGACTGCGGGCTTGTTCGGTGAACCTCACAAACACGTGGAGAGGGATGGTGGAAGAGAGCCAAATTATTCATATCAAAATGATATCTATGTCACCCCAAGCGCGGCTTAGGAACTGCAGTAACAGATGCAACCGGACCTTTGAGGGTGACCATAATGCTGATGCGACCCAAGAGGAAATTGAGTTTGACACCTCTGCACTAGGGGGTTCATTCTGGCCCTAGGAATTTCCAGCATCCCCCCCACCACACCACACCCTTTCATGACAAATCAGACCTCTCTGTCCCAAAACTGCCAGCCCCTTCTCCAAATGACCCAACTTGTCATTTCCACTTACCCAGAATGCTGTGGCCCGTGCAGTCCTGGAGAAGGTGAAAAGGGGGCAAGAACATAAGACCAGGCTCTGCAGTGTATAGGCACATTCTCGTAATATAGGATCATAACCCGTATACCTCCTGGCTAATGTGTTAACACTGTGTGTTTCTATGGATTAAAGTAGGCAATATGTTTATTTTTACTTTTTTGCAAAGGTGGTGAGAGATTATTTGTCATAGCACATGATTTTTCTCTCTTACAAAGGTGTGTGTGTGTGCGTAAGAGAGAGAGAGAGATCACTCATTGGAAAGTAAACACAAACTTCAGCTTAGGTGACCAAAATGGTGAAGGGTCTGGAAGCCATGCCCTATGAGGAACAGCTTAGGGAACTGGGTATATTTAGTCTGCAGAAGAGAAGGTTAAGAGGGGACATGACAGCCATGTTTAAATATTTGAAGGGATGTCATGATGAGGAGGGAGCAGGCTTGTTTTCTGCTGCTCCAGAGACCAGGACAAGGAGCAATGGATTCAAGCTGCAGGAAAGGAGATTCTACCTGAACCTCAGGAAGAACTTCCTGATGGTCAGAGCTGTCCAGCAATGGAATATGCTGCCTCGGAGTGTGGTAGAGTCTCCTTCTTTGGAGGTTTTTAAGCAGAGGCTGGATGGCCATTTGTTGGGAATGCTTTGATGGGTGTTCCTGCATAGCAGGGGGTTGGACTGGATGCCCCTGGGGTCTCTTCCAGCTCTATGATTCTGTGATTCTATGACTGTATGACAACACAGTAATGGCCATGTTGTGTGGAGGGAGTGAGCTACACAGCTTACAAGGTAGGATTGTGAGCACCTTTTGCTTGTGTAGATCTACAGAATGACTGCAACTTTCTGTGCAATGATGGAATCAGATGTATGCCATTGTAATTAATGTACAGGACGCCAGCCACTGTTTGCAAATTGCATTGCTGAGACATAAATCTTCGAAGAAATCCCATCATAGGAAGAAAATCAGGTTAACTGTAGGGAAGATCTCCCATAACATCTAATTTGACTATACATATCTCTTCTGCCCTGCTCTGACACTACTCACCTCTCCCCAGCAGCAGATACAACATTTCCCCTCCAAGGTTACAGGAAAAAGACTCTAGCCTAATGTGTGTGTGTGTGTGCGCGCGCACGTGCACGCACACGCGCACACACACACACACACGTATATATAAATAATTCTGTGATTCATGCCATCTGTTCAAGATTCTGGAAGCCAGAAAATATTTCCAGATATTTTCCTAGATCTATTTAACATGGAAGACTTCATTTACAGGGTTCAAATTGTTGTCAACTCTCTCATTACATTTCTGCTTTTCAAAATTCTTTTAAAAATCCTTCTTTTTGAATGAGCTAGTTTACCAGATTGAGCGTCAAGTGATCAATAATAGATCTGTCTGACAGCAACACTGGCAACAATTGTGTTCCCATGAACATATTAGTAATCAGTTTTATGCAATTGCAACAGATAAATTTCTCATGTAAAGTAGGAATTGTTTCTTTTTAGCTACAATGATTTGTAAAGTTTGCTCAACATTTTTTCTTGTAATGCTCAGAATAACTCTATGCAGGAAAAAATATGGCAATAACTTATACTTCAGAGATGGTTAAAGCTATGGAATGCTTAAAGTTTTGTGATGGAGAGCATTTGTTCTCTAAGAAAACTCTCTTTCTTTCACAGTCATTTGTTTCAATGCGTTCCACTGTGCCTGTTTTATGCCTCCTTTGGTTTCTGCAGACACACAATTAAAGCTTTGAGGTTTGGAGAAAAAATAGGAGCAGCACAGAACACCTAGCAAAATTTCTTAGCCCTACAGAGGAAGACAGAGGAAAGCGGCATCATATATCCCCCTTCAATAACCAGATTCTCGTGAATGACTTTGAGAATGAATTTAACCCATAAATGCACTATTCATCATACTGGGTAATGATGGTGGCAGGAAGAGTAAATACAGTTTCTACAAGGATAACAGAATAAAAATAGTTCGGTATGCATTCAGACCCCACCCTCCCACATATTCCAGATGATGAACAATAATAAGAAAAGTACAGTGACATAAAATGTGAACAGATAGAGACCTTTCCATCTCATCAACTCTCAGTCACCAGCATTAAAACAAACAAACAAACAACTGTGTGTTGAGGGAATTGTGGGGTATTTTTCTGCACAGTGAAAATTCAAATGGATTGAAAGTTAGCATTGTGTTTTTGAGTTAGGATTATCAGTGGAGCAGTACATTCCCTGAACCCACTGAGAATTGCAGTACTCCTTCCAGATGGAGCCAACCTATTGACAACCAGAGTTATGCCACTCCTGATTATTGGCAAACTAGTTCACCAAAAATGACACCAGGCATTCCACTGGCTGAGACAAAGAAAAGAAAAGTATCCCAATACCAAACCCCAAGAGATTTATGAGGACAATTTTTGCCCCTGCTGCTTTCATCTTTTTTGTTAAGCCTCTACATCGCAAGTGTCTGAAACTTGAGCATGTTTGCAAATTTTCCAGTGATATTTCCAACTGATATTTCCAATGATAATATTATAGAACGTCCACACTGTATACTCTACAACTACACAGGATTCTGGGGGACAAAAATGTTCCATCCTAGAGCATGAACTGTTGGGAGTTACAGTTTCCCAGGGTGTTAGCTCTTTGGGGGAAATTCTATGAAAGCTAAAACTGTTAGGAATCAGCCCTCTTTTAGCACAGTTGCAGAAAAAGCATGTCCCAATCTCTGTGTGGCTTCCCTGAACTGAGACTAACCTAGAAAGCAAAACAAAGCAGGCACTTTCTGCTTTCAAACTTATAGAAGTTTACTAATGAATGTTACAATTACATATGCATTGGAGAGACTAGATCCTAACTAAGCTAACAAAATGATTAAGTAAGATAGTAGCTTCATTCTTAACTCATCATCTTCTTGATGGAGAGGCAAACATGGTCAGAGAGAAGGAAGTGGAAGCAAAAATGGCAAAAAGAGCAAAGAGAAAGAGGTCAGAGAAGTTTGGTCTTTTACGTAAGGCCAATGACCCCAGGGTCTTTCCTGGGTCATATGGTCTGGTCACCTGATTACCATAGCCATACATTTAAATAACACAAAAAGCAAGAATTGAGACTTTAGGTGAAAGAGCAAAGGGCTTTGACATGCAAAAGAAAAAGAAACTCTAAGCTAGCTAAGCATCACTAGCCCTAGAACAAGAAGCAGGGCAGGGGAGAGAATGTTAGAATTTTCCAACATGAACATTCCATTTTTCAAGCATATATAATTTACAGGCAATTTTAAAAAGCCATTCCACAGTTTTTTAAAAGATATGCATACCCCCAAATGCTGGGACCTTTCCACCCTACACTGTTATAGTGCTGTTATTCAACTTTCAACATCCTGTGGAATTCTGGGATTTGTAGATTACTGAGGCCAAAGAGTTCTCTGGCTGAGAATTCTAAATACCCTTCCCTAAACTACAAACCCCAGGATTTCATAGGATGTTGAAAGTGGAATAATAGCACTATAATAGTGTAGTGCAAAAAATGCTCCAGGTCTCAGATCTAGCTTAGGCAAGATTTTACCTTGCTGTGAAAATGATTTCTCTGAAAGAAAATGTAGTAAACTTGATGGAATGAATGAGCTTCAAGAGGATAAATGAAATAAATTGAGAGCAGTGAGCATCTGGAGGGAGAGTTTCATTTAATTTCTCAATGGTGCAGTACTCCCTTCAGTTTCTTGAGGTTGGAGCTCAAGCCGTAAGATACCTGCCAATGTCTTTTAATTTCGTTGTTATGTCTTTATTTTTTAGCTTTCTCTTCTACTGTGTTTGCAATCCAGCTACTATGTGGCATCCCTTCCAGTGACCCAGAACACTTGGAGGAATGCTTCCCTTTCAAACAACACAAGTTATTCAGACTAAATTCTTTTAAATGGGCTCCTTCTTCAATAAAGGTTGGGGAAAAAGTTGGTCATTTTCTCTGAAACTTGTCTTCTGAGCTCAGCACTGATGAAATTAGACCATCTTGAAACTAAAATACATCAAACACATGTACACACACATCGCTGGCCCTGTAACAGAGTCTTTACTGTTGCATAAAACATTTAATTTTAATAATGTGCTTCATTTATATATGCTGGATAACAGTGATTGCATGATACCATTTATATGAAGAAGGTTAGCCATTCCTCTCATTGGGATGGATGCAATAGGTCAAAAGCTAAAAATCCATTAACAAGGGTGACTGGAAATGGCTGGACTAGGACTCTGGGAGACCAGGGTTCGAATCCTAGTTTAGTCATGGAAACTCACTGGGTAGCCTTGGGCAAATAACACACTCTGAGGCTCAATGTAAGACAATGACAAATCTTACCAAGATAACCCTATGACAGGGTCAACTGAGGGTTGCCAAAAGTTCAACATGACATTGAAAGGATAAAACAGCAACAACAACTAATGTAGCAAGAACTGTTTCATTAGTAAATTGGAGTCATTTTTATATTCTATTTTATGTGATTTATATTTACATTTGTACTAGTGCAGAACTTCATATTAGAAGTTCCATCACAGAAAGTCCATTACGGCTACCAATACATTTTAGCTGGCATCCTCTTAGCAACATTATACGTAAGCATAAATCCAACGTATGCATGCATATGTCTTTTTGGTCATTGTAGAGGTTGGAATTCTCTTACTCTCCCCACAATGTCCAAAGCCCCCTCCCAGCTCACCATTTCACTGTGATAACCTCTCATGGCCATTTACTGGCTGGTGGAGAGTAGGGTGGATTTTAGAACCATGTGGCTATGTTCCAACAGCAATATGCAGACCAATGACATCATCTACTAGGACCTCTCTGGAGACCCCAGGTGAATCTTTGCAGATGATGTCATCTTACAGAAAGAAGAGAGACAGTGTTAGTTTTCTTACCATCCCACCAGTCTAGCTCTTCCAAATGTTGGCTTCCCAGAAATTGGTAGACTCCCAAGTCCAGTGTTGTTGGGTAGCCCTCCATATTTTACTTATGGGACATGTAGCAGGAGTTAAGTAGCAGCTTGCTTGTAACAAGGCATGAGAACCAGAGACCATTTGATAAACAAAGCTAGGAATGTAGTGATAAGCGCTACCAGGCTAAACCAGAACTCCAAGGTCTCTTGCGGGCGGGATGGGAAACTTTACCTTTTATGTTTTGAATCTTGCTAATTGCCTCCAGTTCACTCACTGAAGTCCCATACTATGTATCAAGCTCCTAATAAATGGTGTTTATGCACTGTCATATTTGTGTGTGTGAATTCAGTTCCTGACAAGTGTTCTCTAATCATCATGGCCAATGGTCAGAGACGATAGGACTGGAGCTCAAGTCCAAAGTTGGGAATTCTCTTCTAATCCACTGGTTGCAGCTTTCAGGGCATTCCCTGAAAGAAATGAATGGGAAATGCATGGGCCAAAATTATTTCTGTTGTAAGCCACCTCATGGCCCATATAGGGAGAAAGATGGGTATAAATTAAACAAATAAATGAATAATCTTTTTGTTAGTCTCAACTAGAAAAGAGCCCTTGAATCAGATTTACTTATGTGCTGACCCATCATTCAACAATTGAGTAAATGGGTCTTCTTTAGATGGGACTAACCAACAGTGTTCCAGCCATCATACCTTACACACATCTTTGGAATACAGAAAACTTTTATCTGGAAATTTTAATAATTTTCTAAACAAATGTAGGGACTGATCATAATTCATAAGCCATTTAATAATTTGTAAGCTGCCTTGAATCCCATTATTGGCAGGATGATGATGATGATGATGATGATGATGATGATGATATCTTTTGGCCTACACTCCAACTTTTCTGATGCTGTTCTCAGTTCAAAACTGGTATGCAAAAATGTACAAGTTAGATCAATCAGTGCAAAAATGCATAGGTTACAGGAGATGGTGTAAGGCATTGATTCCAAAGCTTTGGTCCTCCAGGTATTTTGGGCTTCAGCTCCCAGAGGTCCCAGCCAGCTTGGCCACCAGTCCACTGAAGTCTAAAACATTTGGAGGATCAAAGTTTGGGAACTGCTGGTGTAAGCAAATAAAGGGAGGTCAGGAAATGATAAGGAAATAAGTATAGCCTTCCCAATGGACCTGGTCAGTAGATTTATGGCTCAGTATGGGCAAAATTGACACAGACCAGAAAAAGACTTGTCACCTTCTACGCCCTTAAGAAGGACAGCTTCTTCTGAGAAACAGGCAAATGACCAGACTTTTCTTGGTCCAAGGCTAGTAGCCAGATTTATTTAGTACAAAAGTATAAAAGTATACAAAACAGCTGCAGCCGGGTGCCAAGAGGTTTGGAACAAAAGGGCAGTGACTTGGCAAGACCTTTTTAACCCAGGTAAACAGCATACACACCCACTGCAACATTTTCCCACCAATTACAGACCACCTGCCCCATATTAGGTAAAGTCCAGAAACTTCCATCCATATAAGGAAATGTCCAGAGAGACAGGTAATATGAGGTTTCCTCCAATCACAGACTACCTTCCAAATAAGGTAATGTCCAGAGAGGGAGGTGCTACAGGTGAGGTAGTCATGAGTCAGCAGACGGGAGGGGCTAGGACTCCTGTGTACGTGACCACCTTCTAGCTTGTAATGGAGATTGTCTTTCCTCCACTCACAGACTGATTCACCTGCTTGATTCACATGTGAACGCACACTCAGATTTAAATGCCTGAACAAAGAAATAGATCTTGATCTGGTACTGAAAAGAATAAAATGCAGGCTCTAGTTTTGATTTCAATGGTAGGTTATTCATCAGTTGTTTTTTAAAAACAAATATTTACTGGCACCAAAGGAAAGTTATGTGCCTTTACCTGTTGATTTATGGCATCCACCTGTTCTTCTCTGGTGACCCCCATTAATTTTATAAGGTCTTTTTAGGCAAGAAGAACTCAGAGGAGGTTTGTCCTTGCATTTCTTTAAAAATAACCAACAGCACCTGAGATTCTTTGGTGGTCTTCCTTCCAAGGAAGCAGGCCTGAACATTTCCCAGGTTGAATGTGATCTGTTAAAAATGCAATTAAAAATGCACAGATAGGATCAAGGGTGCCATCACCAAAATGGGCACACATCCAAGTCCCAGAAAACAGGCCACTATTGACACCTGTTCAGACTCCCCTTAAAAACAATAAATTCCAAGTATGGAGTTGTTTTTCTTGATGTGAGGGAAAGGATTTTTTTCCTTTATTTTAAGAGATGGAATGGTGGGGGCGATAGGGAATAATCTCTTTCTAGTTAAATAGCAGATAATCACAAATCCCACTGATATCAGGAGAATACAGATTTGCCAAGAACATCCCTTCTCACAACAGGAAAGAAATTTGTTAAATTCTCTTTCAGTCAGCTTGTCCTCTCTGGTGACTTCATAGCTAGAGAAGGGCAAAGGCGGGAGACTTGCAAACCTACTATATAATTTGCACATCTGAAAATGTACTATAGTAATTAAAGACTAATAAAATAAAGGAGATTTAAAAGGATGGCTTCCTTAAAGATTGATCTTGGCTACCCAAGGTCAAAAGTAAATTATAAGCGATGTAGTCAAGAAGTTGGAAGGCGCTGGCTGGATAAATGTCATAATTGAAACAAGCAGTAACTCAGTTTTCTATATTTGAACATCTCATTATATTCCATGCCATTGAAAGATGTATTAGGTTCCTAAGAGGTGACAGAGAGGGCCCCTTGCTGAAAATCCAGCCCTTAATTATTTCATGGAGGTTAATGTTCCTATAGGAGTGCAGTCACTTGGTCTTAACAGTGAGTAATAGATTTCAATAGAAATGAGTTCAATGGAAAATTAATCAAGCAATGCCGAAGAGTCTGGATTACATAGGAAGCCTGGAAACAACTGCAAGAAGGAGTGGGTCTCGAGTTCAAATGTCCCCCTTTAAAGGGATCTATTGCTCAGACGGTTGGCACCTCTGGGAACATTCTCTTAGGGCCCTTTTCACACGGGCTTTCTGTCGCGCGGCAGCCCCATGAGCCTCGCGGGAGTGGGAGCGTCACTCTGCAGGATGCACTCCCACTTCCGCCGTGCTCATGGGGCTGCAGCGGCGCGATCACGGGTTTTTTGATTTTCGCCTCAAAGCAAAAATCACCCGCGTTCACGCAACGCTCCCGGCGCCCACGCGCACTTACCTTCTGTGCGGAGTGTTGGGGAGGCGGCCGGGTTGTGCTTCCTTCCCTCCGCCCCTGCGGAAGGAAGGGGGGCGGGGTGCTAGCGCGACGGACGCAACAGCCTCCTGCTTCACGCGGGTGGGGGGATGGACGCACAGCCTCCTGCTTCGCCCGGGGGGAGGGCGGCTTGCGCGAGGCTGCCGCTTCCCCCTAGTTCCTTCGCCTGCGGAAGGAAGGAGCGGGGAAACGGCAGCCTCCCAGAGGAGCCTTCTCGCGCAAGCCGCCCTCCCCCGCTCGCGCGAGAAGCCTCAATGCGAAAAGGGTACTGGTCTCAAATCTATTCAGGGAGGACAAGAAAAATGATAGCCAAAGATATAGCCCTGCACAAGTCCATTGTAGTTAAATAACAAAGTGTGATGTGACAGCTTATAGTCTAAGTCAAGACTGGGCACCTGTGGCTTTACATTAAATAGCTGACATTTCAACAGCATGCTGAAAACAGCCACTTCAGATCTGTGGCAAGAGTGCTGTGTCCTTTCCGTGACAACACACTTGGCAAGGAGAAAGGCTACGGTATGGTGCCTGGGAAACATTAAGATTTAACTTGCAGGAGAGGATAATCTGCCCCCCAGAGGCAGCACAGGAAGAAATTCTCTGTCCAGTTCTGCTTTGACATGGTTAGTTATATTGCTGATGTCGGGACCTCCGCGGCCCCGGAAGCAGCACCCGAGAAGGAGGACGATCCGGTCTCCTCGCGAGTAGCGGCGGCGGATCCGGTCTTCTCGCGAGTAGCGGTGGAGGATCCGGTCTCCTCGCAAGTAGCGGCGGAGGATCCGGTCTCCTCGCGAGTAGCGGCGGAGGCCTCCGGCGCCGGGAACAGCTGCCCGGACGCCGTCGAGGCTACCGCCGCCGCAGAGGAGGCTATGGAGCCACCTGCCGCTACGGGAGGTCGTCCCGAGTCCGCCTGCCCTGACACCGCTGAAGACGCCGACGGAGCCGGCGCTGCGGAAGAGAGTCGCCTGGAGGTCGCTGGGCCGCCGCTCACCCGCGGGCCCGATCCGGAGGAGCCTGACGGCCTCCCTCCCACGTTCTCGCAGCGGCGGCAGGCCAAGGAGGCTGCCCGCCGCTTCCGCCGGTTGCTGGAGCGTCAGCGGCAGGCTGAGGGCTCGCAGCTGGCTAAGGACGCTCAGCTGTGAGCCCAGCTGAGGGCTCCCAGCTGTGCAGCAGCTTCAGGATTGGCCGGCGCCGGCACCAGGCTCCTACTTTAGAGCCAGAGGGAGCCAAGTTCAGCACGGAGCAACAACTAACGGCTCTCCGTGTGTTGCCCGTCAGTGCTGCTGCCTTGTTCCTGCTTTGCTCCTGCCTGCCTGCCTGCCTTGGCCCTGCTGCGGTCCCGCCTCGTTCCTGCCGAGACTCTGCTCGGAAGCCTTGCCAGCCAGCTTAACCCCTCGTTGCCCGGGTGAGGAAAACCCTTTCTTTTCGTTCCTGTTTACCGCCTGAAGTAAGGCTTGCTTTAGTTTTGCGGTGACTCTGCTGGCTGAGGCTTCCGGGACGCCAGCCTCGGCCTGAGCCAGACCCGAACCTGCCCGGCCCCGCCCAGCCGCCGACAGCTGGAGCCTTCAGGACTCCCCTTGCTTGTTCTACTCAAATAAAATGTTGCTGCCTTCTCAGTAAGCACTTTCTGGCTTCAGCAGAGCCCAGAAGAGTTGTTTTACAACAAAAAGAAAAAGAGGCAGGGAATGAAGGAAGAGAGTATGAGGAGAAAAAACAACAACAACAAAACAATATTATGTTGCATTCCTTATAGCCAGACTTAAAATGTTTAAACTATCCATTGAGACCTGTGGAGGACCCCAGCGAACCTCAGTGGAGTATGTAGTCATTTCACGTCTGAGTACAGGGACACAGCCAGATTCTCTCCAGGTTGACTCAGCCTTCCATCCTTCTGTAGGTCAGTAAAATGAGTACCCAGCTTGTTGGGGGCAATTAGCTAAAACACACTGCAAACCCCTTAGGGAGTGCTTTGCACTGATAAGCAGTATCTGTAACTGCTATTGCTATAATGCTATTTTCCAATCTCTCTTGCTTTTATCTTGGGCTGGGGGCGCAGAGCCACAGTAAATCTATAGTAGATCCAGGTGGCCCTTAATGGCCAGGTGTAGCGTAATTCCACATGCCAACCACTATGCTACTCTGATATCCTACAATATTGCTGCCTTTATTAGGGATTATTACCTGTATTTTATAGTGCAGAATTTATGCACAGACAAAATAAATAGAGTTTAGGGACTTGGATTATAATACCAATTTGGTTAGAATTTATTTACTGTACACCAATAATAAGGACAGTATAGATAACACACAAACATAAAATAAAATATTTTTGTTGTCCATTAAAATATTTATGTCGTCCATGAAAAATATAGTAGATGGAACAGCACAGGGAAGGTTTGCCAAAATAGGTAAGTTTTCAAAATATATTGAAAAATAAAATGGTTGCAGTGCATCACATTTTGGAGATAAGAGAGCATCCCCACACAGTTTATGTCACAAGACAAGGTGCCTGGTTCTGTCTGAATAACTGGAGTGTTGGCATCATGGGCATGGGGCAGCCCGAGGACTGTTTCTGCACTTTTCTGAATTGACATAGTAGTTTGGAAATAAAAAAGGTTTGCACATAGGAAGGAAAATGTACTACAGTAAGCCCTCCACATTTGTGGGTTTCTCTTTGCAGATTTGATTATTCACAGATTATTTGCTGTCACCTCTGCTGCCTCCTTTAATGCCATTTTTAATAGGGATTGCAAGTCTGGTGAGATGAGAAACTGCAAATGAGGCTTGTAAGTCCCTCTTAAACATGATGTGGGGCAGCAGTGGAGATGGCAGTAAGCCCCACCAGCACCCATTTCTGCCTTGTGAAAGAACCCTGATGCCTTGAAAGAATCCACGGTGGGTACTTTTTTTGTGTGTGAAATATGGTTTGGCAGGGCCTAGAATTATGCAAAGTTTTCCCACTTTCATGGGGGTCCTGTGCTCCTAACCCTAGCAGATGTGGAGGGATGACTGTATTTTAGGAAAAAAACTAGATAAAAGCTGTATTGGAAAAACTGCACTGAATAGTGCATATATAAGGGGGGAAATTAGTGGACAAATTTTCATGTGAACTTTAGGAGAAAAATGCAAACTGATGTGAAAATGGAGTACTTACAACTGGAATAAATGTAAAACTGAGAACAAATGAAGCTAGAATCCTGCTGATGTCTGAATTTCCCTACAGAAGAAGTTCAACATTTTTCTCCATTCTGGAATAGCCATATTAAGTTCAAGGTTGTAGAAACAGAGCTGTGCACGCAATGCAGCTACAGATGACTACAGATGGCAGGTGTTGCACAACAGTGTTTCACGCTGTGTGTTATATGTGTTGTGTATGATGCCCATGCAAATGTGCATGCATATTTGATTGTGCAAGACAGTGGTTGTGAATGCACATATGATTGTGTAACATTGCAATTGACTAATGAGTCAGCTGCCATGGATTTCTGGTTATGTAGATTGGTGGTCTGTATCTTCAACATAGGATCTTGGCTTAAATTTACCAGATTTGTCCATCCCCATATAACACAATGCATTAAAATGAGAAAAGCACACCATCTTGGGGTGGGGAGAGGATTGGTCAGAGCAAAGCATCAGCAACTGGTTCCTTCTCTAGACCAGCCATTCTTAAACTGTTTTTTGGTCACCACCCGCTTAGGAGCTCTTCTCAGGTGCCAGCCCCTCTCCCCATCAAAGACGGATATGACACAACAGATAGAAAATCATTACACCAAGAAAAAGAAAAGCACCAAGAAAGCTTGAATGTTCCAACCTACTGGACAAAACTTAAAAACACTGTATGAAGCTGAACATCTCTCAGGAATAATATGATCTTCAAGCTTGATGCTTTTCTGCAAGTTTCAGGATGTTGGACTCCAAATTAGACAGTGACAGTCAAAGATCATCTCTGCTCACAATATCAGTTGTCTTCTTTGATTTTTTTCAAGGAGACTGTGAAACAGTGTGTTGGAAAGATAAACAAGAGGAAAACTATTGACTCCAATTAAAATTGCTGCTTGGGTATTTCATCGTTTCAGTTACCAGGAGCCCCATAAGCTCTCCAGGCTTCCTTTTTCACAGTTTTTAGTCTGTGACCCCCTTCAACCATGCCAGGGCCTCTTTGGGGGCAATGTGGCCCCTGTTGAGAATGAATGCTCAAGACATTCACTCAACAGCTGGAAAGCTTGTGAAATAGTTTCAGTGCTCGATTCAGCTGCAACACCACGCTTCTTTCCAGCTAAGCTGTAATTTTTTAAAATCCTTCATGTCTTTGTGCCAGGGAGGCTGGCTTCTGCTGGGGGAGTTTTCAGTTGATAATCTCCTTACTTGAGAAGTTTACAACAAGATTATGTTAACATTTAGCACAAAGCATTTGTCAGCTTTCACACTGGAAATTTAGTCTGCATTTTCTACTGTGCTCTTGGTAGCACAGCTAGAATGAGGTCCTTTCCTAATAGATGCAGTTAATTGGGCTTTTAAAAAGAAAAAGAAAATGCAAAAGGAAAATCTCCATTAAAATGTCCTCAGTATGGGTGAGTTTATTTAAAAAAAAATCAAAGGAATAATGTGGAAATGATAAGCAGTAAATATCTGTCAGCTCTCAATGCTCAAGTCAAATGGACCTCCTCAAAACCCCGAGCAGCACCTAATATATGGGAAGACCAAACAAACAAAAATCCCCTCTTCATTCCCAGGAATCAAAACTCTGCTAAGACAGCAAGGTCCAGCAAGTTTCTTGCTTGTCTTGCAGACAACTTCATGGTCCAGAACAGTGGTTCTCAACCTGGGGGTCGGGACCCCTTTGGGGGTCGAACAACCATTTCACAGGAGTCGCCACTCCTCAATCCTGCCTCCCCCTTTTAAAAGAAGGTGGCCTCACAGCCAACAGGAGCAGTGCTTCTGAGACCCCTGCACTGGGAGGAGGGGAGAGGAGGCATGCTGGGCGTTTCCCCATCTTTTCCTGCCTGGTGGGAAAGCACTGGAGGAGCCTGATGTGGAGCCGGAGGCGCAGAGAGCCGGAGGAGAGAGCTGGAGCCAGAGTGTTAAGGCGGAGGTGAGGAGAGGAGACCCGGCGCTGGTGGGAGGGGAGAGGATGCATGCAGCCGGGCGCAGCCGGGCGCTGCTTGGATGCTCACGCCTGCACCACACACACACACACACAGAGGGCTTCCCCTTCAGTGTTCCCTTTCCCCTTCATGCCGGCTTGCAGAGTCAGAGTTGCTTGCTGGGGCGAGCGAGCAGCCAGGCGCTGCTTGGACGCTCACGCCCGCACCACACACACACACACACACACACACACATACAGAGGGCTTCCCATTCAGGGTTTATGGCACTGCAGCGGGACATCTGGAAGGTAAGACCCCGTTCCCTCACCCTCTTCGCCTCACGCTCATTCATGCTGGCGAGCAGAGTTGCTTGCCGGGGCAAGTGAGCAGCTAGGTTCCGCTTGCTTCCCAAAGTGGCGGGGCTGCAGCAGCAGCGATCGCTCGGTCGCCCATTCATTCTGGGCACGCTGCTCCGTGGGAGTTGTTGGTGTGGCTGTCGCCTTTGGTCCGGCAGGCAAAGGGGGAAACTTTCCTGCGGCGGATCTGCCATCCAACAGGGGAGAGCGGTCCCTCCAAGACCGAGAACTCGGTTGGGAAAGGAGCAGGGGGCGTCAGCCAAGGGCTTCGGTTTGTGTAGCAAGAGCCCCTGAGGCTCCTTGGTTGGTTTTTTGTTTTTTGGTTTTTTGGTTTTTTGACCCGAAAGCGCTGCTCTGATCCATCCTGTGGACTTTGGCCATTTCCACATTCCAGTGTTATAGAGCTATGATTCCACTTTCACCATCCTATGGAATCCTGGGGTTTGCAGTTCAAACAAATATAACAGTGCTATAACAGTCTAGTGCAGAAATAGCCAGGATGACTTTCTCCTCTCGCTTTTGTTGTGCGTGCACCCTTGGCGCTTGCCACACGCACGTGTTGTGTTCTTCGGCCGGACTGTCTTGCATTCCTCGCTTTTTGTATGTTCAGCGTCCGCACTCCCTTTAAGGGAGGGGGAGGGAGGGAGGGAGTGAAATAAAATGCGTCTGCTTATGCCGCTGCCATCTTTCCTCTCTCCCTGTCCTTTCCTCCCTGCGCCTCGTGTAAAATGTGGGCTGTTTCGGCATTGCCTTTGGGAGTGATGGGCTTTTTGAACTGTGGAAACCCAACATTCAGAACTAGAACTACTGCCTTAATTCTGGCATTGATGGACACTTTCTGTGCTTAAAAAAGGGGGGGAGGGTTACCAGTTTTTAGGCATTAGAAGTCTATCCAGAGCAGTGATTTAGGGCAGTGTTTCCAATCTATTTGATGTTGGAAATAACTAACTAACTAAATAATAAATAAATAGATAATAACGAAAATGATTTTACGGTTGGGGGTCACCACAACATGAGGAACTGTATTAAGGGGTCGCGACATTAGGAAGGTTGAGAACCACTGGTCCAGAAGGTGGAAGAGGCCACAAGGGGATCAAATATTCTAGATCTGATCCTGGCCAACAGGGATTACCTTGATAATGAGGTAGAAGCGGTTGGATCTTTAGAGGGGAGTGACCATGCCCTATTGGAATTTGGCATTCAGTGGGAAGGAAAAGATAAGGGTAGCCAGACACTCATCTTAGATTTTAAAAAAGCGGACTTCTGTAAACTTAGGGAGCTGCTGGCTGGAATTCCATGGTCAGGAATAGTGAAAGGGAAAGGAGTTCAGGAGGCATGGAAGTTCCTTAAAAAGGAGATACTGAAGGCACAGTCTAAAACTGTGCCAATAAGGATGAAAAATGGAAGGCATCTGAAGAAACCAGAATGGTTGACTAAAGAACTCTCAGCTGAGCTAAGTGTTAAGAGAAACATGTACAGGAAATGGAAGAAGGGGAAACCACCAAAGAAGAATTTAAGCAAGTAGCCAGGAGATGTAGGGAGGAGGTCAGGAAGGCTAAAACACAGAACGAACTTAGGCTGGCCAGAGACATTAAAAAAGGGCTTTTTTAAATATGTCCACAGCAAAAGGAAAAAGAAGGAGACGATAGGGTAGCTGCGCAGAGAAGATGGCAAATTACTCACAGGGGGAAGAGAAAAGGCAGAACAACAACTTCTTTGCCTCAGTTTTTTCCCAGAAGGTTACAAGCACTCAACCTGGCGGTTGGAGAGCAGGGGAGGAAGCAGGGGAAATGAGGCACATAATAAGTAGAGAGGTGGTACAGGAATACCTGGCCACATTGGATGAATTCAAGTCTCCAGGGCCAGATGAATTGCATCCTAGGATATTAAAAGAGCTGGCAGAGGTCATTTCGGAACCGCTTGCTATTATCTTTGAGAAATCTTGGAGGACAGGAGAAGTTCCAGCAGACTGGAAGAGAGCAAATGTTGTCCCCATCTTCAAGAAGGGAAAAAAGAGGACCCAAATAATTATCGCCCAGTCAGCCTGCCATCAGTACCCCGAAAGATCCTGGAGCACATCATTAAGCAATCAGTTTCTAATCACTTAGAAAGCAACGCAGTAATCACGAGAAGTCAACATGGATTTCTCAATAAGTCATGCCAGACTAATCTGATCTCTTTTTATGATAGAGTTACTAGCTTGATAGATGAAGGGAATGCTGTGGATGTAGCATATCTTGATTTCGGTAAGGCCTTTGACAAACTTCCCCATGACATTCTTGCAATGAAGCTGGTAAAATGTGGGCTGGACAGGGCTACTGTTAGTTGGATTTGTAATTGGTTGACCGACCGAACCCAAAGGGTGATCACGAATGGCTGCTTTTCATCCTGGAGAGAAGTGACTAGTGAGTGCCACAGGGTTCTGTCCTGGGCCCAGTGCTGTTCAATATCTTCATCAACAACTTGGATGAAGGAATAGAGGGCATGCTCATCAAATTTGCAGATGACACCAAATTGGGAAGGGTTGCTAATACGCCAGAGGACAGGATCAAAATTCAAAATGACCTGGATAGATTGGAGAGCTGGGCCAAGGCTAACAAAATGAAATTCAAGGTCCTACACTTAGGTAGAAAAAATGGAATCCACAAATATAGGATGGGGGACACGTGGTTGGATAGCAGTACGTGTGAAAGGGATCTAGGAGTCTTCATAGACCACAAGCTGAACGTGAGTCAGCAGTGTGATGCGGCAGCCAAGAAAGCTAATGCAATTCTTGGCTGCATCAGTAGGAGTATGGTGTCTAGATCGAGGGAGGTACTTGTACCACTCTACTCTGCTTTGGTTAGACCCCATCTTGAATACTGTGTCCAGTTCTGGGCACCCCAATTCAAGAAGGACATGGTCAAGCTGGAGCAAGTCCAGAGGAGGGCGACCAAAATGGTGGGAGGCCTGGAAGCCATGCCCTATGAGGATAGACTTAGAGAGCTGGGCATGTTTAGTCTGCAGAAGAGAAGGTTAAGAGGGGACATGATAGCCATGTTTAAATATTTGAAGGGATGCCATTTAGAGGAAGGAGAGGGTTTGTTTTCTGCTGCTCCAGAGACCGGGACAAGGAGCAATGGATTCAAGCTGCAGGAAAGGAGATTCCACCTGAACCTCAGGAAGAACTTCCTGACAGTCAGGGCTGTCCGGCAGTGGAGTATGCTGCCTCGGAGTGTAGTGGAGTCTCCTTCCTCAGAGGTTTTTAAGCAGAAGTTGGATGGCCATCTATCGGGAGTGCTTTGAGGGTGTTCTTGCATGGCAGGGGGTTGGACTAGATGGCCTGTGTGGTCTCTTCCAACTCTACATTTCTATGATTCTATGATTCTATGATTCTATGAAAACATTGATTCAAAATAAAGCCCTGCTTCTGGATAACAGAAGTGGATTTCAGTTCTGGGGACAAGGAATGCCCAGCAATAGTTCCTGACAAGTTCTCAGCTAGACTCATATTAAGTCACAATGTCCAATATATAATAACAATTACAATCTCTAGCAAAGATGAATAAGGTCATTTATATCCCACCACTTCCCCAATATTGGGACTCAAGTTTGGTTTGTTTGTTTGTTTGTTTGTTGTCATTGTTGTTGTTGCCTTCAAATCAATTCTGACTAATGGCAACCCTAAGGTGAACCTATTACAGGTTTTTTTGGAGGCTGAGAGTGTGTGACATGCCTAAGATCACCCAGTGCACTTCCATGGCCAAGCGGGGAATTGAACCTTGGTCTCCAGAATCACAATCCAATGCTCAAACCACTAGCCACCCTGTCAGGAACTCTCACCTTGTCAGGAACTCTCCAAGGTGGGTTACAAAGTATAAAAGCCAGAACAGAAACCAAAAATCTGTGTGACAAATTTCTTCTGCCACACAACAGTTGAAGAACCATGAAGAGCAAACAGACAACATGTCAACCAAATAATCATGATCTAGAAAATAGAAAATGGTATTTTTCAGAAACTAAAACTCACACCTGTTGAGCAATCTTACAAAAAGGGGCAACTTTTAAAACATTGAAAACAACCAAATTTGTTTGCCCCATAAATGAGAAAGAAGCAGAGACAGCTAGAAAGTTACAAACAAAAACCTTGAAAAGATTTCCAGAGAGTTTTGCCTCATATGCCAATGCCAATAACATTTCAACAAAAATGTCTTCCTCAGTGGCAGGAAGTAGGAATAAATAATAAATAATAGATCAGCTGCTCTCAGATGCCAGAATGTCAGACAAGCGTTCAAGAAAATAATTTGTCCATTATGGAGTCTTCTCTATCACATTGGGCATTAAAAATTCTAAAATAGGAATTAAAATATGTAACAATACAAGCCAGTATAAACACATGCATATGCCTTAAGCCTTGAGTATTTTCATACGAACAAATTCATCACGCTTTTCCAGTCTCTTTTGAGGTTAAAGCTCATTTATATACAATAAATATATTATAAATGCAGAGGTGACGTAAGGCAGTTTTCATTGAGGAGGGAGAAATAACTGGAACTATTAGGAAGAACTATGAGGAATGAGGACAAGTGTAGGGCCCTTTCAACAGGACAACATTCTCCCGTGTCATCCCATTGAAATCCTGGCAGTGCCTCCACTGGAATGGGAATGTGTCCCCAGCAGTGATGTATTTAAGGCCATTTCTGCACGCGGCGAGAGAATCACTCTCTGCCGCTACTCACCGGATCTTCTGGCGGTCTGGTCCAGGGTGAGGCAGAGCAGTGCGTGGTCGTAGATCCGCACTGCTCCAGCGTCCAAAATGTTGACTTCCGATTGATCATGGGTCTCAACCAACCGCTGAAGTTTGTCATCCTAAAGCCCGCCCTCCGCAGAGCACAGGCTCGCATTGATGCGAGCCTGCGAATCTGCACCGGAGAGCAAGCACGCGATGGCGTGCACTGGCATTTTGAAAGACTGGAAAAATCAGGTCTTTCAAAAACACGACTTACAGTGACTGCAAGGTGACCCTATTATGGGGTTTTCTTGGCAAGATTTGTTAACAGGGGGTTTGAGTCACCATTGTCAAGCAGGAATTCAAACCCTGGTCTCCAGATTAATCATCCAACGCTCAAACCACTACACCACATTGAGTCTCTTTCAGCAAATATTCACTTGCAATCTACCTAATTCAGTAAAGCACAAAGTGTTTTCATAGTGAAAATTCTTAACATAAGGAATGGTACCTGTTCTACAGTCTGCAAACCAAAATCCCACATACAGTTCATAAATAGCACAGCATATAATAGTAAAGCTAATAAAACAATGCCAAAAAAAAAATGAACAGGAAAAAGCCACACATTTAATATGGATGTATAAATACAATGCTGTCATATGGCCTGAATCTTCAAGTTTGTAAGTTTTAAGTTTATACATCTAATATATTCCTCTGTTTAATTTATAATTCTTTCCCTTAGACTATCTCAATATACCAACATTATGTTTTCCATCATTTTTAAGATCCCAAAAGTGCTTTATCAATGGTGCCTGAATTTTACTTGTTCTCTGATACAGCTTTTATTTTCACAGGTATGGATGCTTCCTTCCCTAGTAGTTATTGTTGTTGCTGACTGCTGTCAAGTCAACATCTACTTATGGAAACTTTGTGGTCCTTTCCACAAGATGGCAGCATGCCAACACAAGGATGCAAAAGGAGTGGGACCACAGCTGTCGGGAGTCCTCCATGTTTTATTGTTTTAGGATAGCAGTAGACTGAGGAAATAGTGATAGTAGGCTGTTAGCTATTCCCAGGCGCCAACCATTCCTTCTGGCTGGAATTTCAAAGGAACCGTTTGGCATGATGACGTTCGTTCTTTTACAACTATCTTAGGAGAAACTGTCTGTTAAAGTGTAAGGTGGGGGGAAAACTGTTCCATTCTCGAGCTTTAACGTCTGAAGACAGCATCCCTTACTATGTTACAATAAATCTTCTATTAAGTTTGTTGATCCGTGTAAGAGTGAATCTGTTCCTGACAGAAAGCTCGAGAATCCTTTCAAAAAATGCACCAATTGATGGACCAGTCGATTACTGAAGAAGAGCAAGGATCTGCAGAATCTGATGGAGCTACAGAAACTGAAGTGCCCCTGGATACCAAGACAAAATTGCGCCTGACCGAGGCTATGGAAACCCCCACAAGCGGCCAAACCTGGGTCTGGGGAGAAAAGCCACATACGTCGTTGAGACAACGCAGAAGGGCTGCTAGATGGGATACATCAGCAAAAGACCTATCCCTTTTGGAGGAGATAAAGCAAATGGAAACCGAACTGGAAAGAAAAGATGAGGAGATACTCGAACTCAAGACCATGCTACGCGAGATGCGCATCCGTCCCTCGCAGACAGGGAGATCACCAGGAGGAGAACCACGAGCGGCTGTCTCGGCGGCAGGCACCCCTGGTCCGCCCCAGCAACCAACAGGGCACACGCCAGCGCCACTGTTACTCAGAAATGTGGGAGACCTGAAAGCGACCTTCAACGGGAAGGGGGAGAAACTCTCCTTTTTTTTGACTATGGCAAACAATTTCATGATTGATCACGGCCATCTATTTCGGGATGATGCGGCCCGAATTCGATACCTAAGCCAGAGGATGAAAGGACTGGCAGCAGACTGGGTAGCGAACCTATATGACTCCCGCGCCCCCGAAACTGAAAATCTGCAGCTCTTCCTGAACCATCTGCGGGAACGCTTTGAAGACCCCCATTTATTGGAAAACACCAAATATCAACTGAAACGAATGAAACAAGGCAGGAACGATGTGGGGACGTATTCCCGTGAATTTAGAAACCTGGCCACCAAAGTCCCGTGGAGTGATGAAATTCTAATTGAGTTATACAAAGATGGACTAAATCCTGATATTCTACACGGGTGCTTAATGCAGGCCAATCCACAGACCCTGCTAGGTTGGGTCAGACTAGCTACTGAAATGGAAGGCATAACCCAGACTGTTCAGCTGAACCGACAAAGACAAGACGTGCCAAAACGACAACCTCGCGGTCCCACCGTCCTCAATGCTGAGGAACGGAACAAACGTCTCCGTTTGGGCATGTGCTTTAACTGTGGAAAACCGGGCCACCTCGCCAACACCTGCCGCGGAAACCAAGCTCCGACTGGGACTAAGGGAGCACGAGCAGACCCAAAGAATATAGAATTCACACATCAGACAGCGGCCGCCAAACAACCACTTAGACGCACTTCTAAGGACCCTGCAGCGGCGACAGGAGACTCCGATCCCGATGATGAAACCACCTCTTCGTCCTCATCTGACATAGATGGAGATTCTAAACCTGACTGCGATGACTGGCAAGCGGCGGGAACATCTGTAAGTACTCCTAAAATTCCCCATTTCTACACCACGGTTGCGATTAGTGGCAGCGATGGGACTTTGCATGTACATAGGGCATTAATTGACTCTGGCTGCTCCAGAAGTTTGTTACACCCCAAATTGGCCAAACAATTGAAAACTCTTTATGAGCCCTTGGAATGCCCCATCAAATTAACGCAAATGGATGGGACCTCAATGACTGGGGGAGTAATTAGTAAAATCACTAAGCCCATCTCATTTCAAATGGACAAAAACAATTACAGCATGCGATTTCTAGTTCCCAAGGCGATGCAGTTCAAATTGGTCTTGGGAATCGATTGGCTTCGTGAATATAACCCCCAGATAAACTGGACTGCTGGCACTATGTCCTCTTCAGATGAAAACTTTTCTATTCCCCATGAAGAATTGCAACAAATTCCTTCACACTACCGAGACTTCCAAAAGGCTTTCCACGAAAGGGAGGCTGACAAATTGCCTCCCCACACGGACTTTGACTGTAAACTGGAATTAGTTGACGGGGCCACCCTGCCTAAACCGAAAATTTATCCCATGAGCCAAAAAGAACTCCTTGCTCTCAAGAAGTTCCTAAATAAAAACTTGGCTCGCGGCTTTATCAAGCCCTCTACAGCCCCCACGGCGAGTCCTGTCTTCTTCCGAAAGAGAAAAGATCCCAGCGCGGATCCGAGACTGATAGTTAACTACTCTGCTATTAACCAGGTTATTTCCTCCAATTGTTATCCCATACCTCTGATACGGACTGTTTTGGACCATCTTGTTCAAGGAAAATATTTCACCAAACTTGATCTTAAAGAGGCTTTTCATAGGATTAGAATGGACCCGGACTCTGAGTGGCTCACCACCTTTGCAACTCCTCTAGGTAACTTTAAATGGACGGTTCTTCCCTTTGGCTTACAATCGGGGCCATCTGTGTTCCAAATGTTTTTGAACACCATTTTCCATGACTTGTTGTATCAGGGGGTTCTGATTTATCTGGATGACATTTTAATTTACGCAGATTCCATGGAATCTCATGTGTCATTGGTTCGTGAAGTGTTACGAAGGCTTATAGATAACAACCTCGTGGTTAATCTATCTAAATGCCAATTTGACACCCAAACTTTTGATTACTTGGGATATAGGATTCAAGATTGTTCACTTAAAATGGACCCTTCGAAGATTAACTCCATTTTGCAATGGCCCGTCCCTAAAACTGTGAAGCAACTGCAGCAATTTCTTGGTTTTGCGAACTTCTACCGGAACTTTATTGAGGATTTTGCTGCCATAACGCTTCCACTCACCAACCTTCTACGGAAACCTAAAGGATCCACTGCGGGCAAGGCGCATAGACTTTGTTGGTCGCCTGAGTGTCAATCGGCGTTTGACCATTTGAAATCTAAATTTACGTCTGAGCCCTTACTCCTTTTTCCCGACAGTACGAAGCAATTCATTGTGCAAACGGATGCTTCGGACTTTGCCATGGCAGCCGTTCTTTTACAACATGACACCACAGGAGCACTCAGGCCTTGTGCTTTCATTTCAAAGAAATTTTCCCCTCAACAAGCTAATTGGCCTATTTGGGAGAAAGAAGCCAAGGCTATCCATTTTGCGCTGTCCTCTTGGCGTCATTTGCTTGAAGGGGCTCGACTCCCCTTTGAAGTTTGGACTGATCATAGGAATTTGCAAGCCTTACAGTCTGCTAAGAAACTCTCCCCTAAGCAGGCGAGATGGGCTGAATTTTTCCAGAGATTCCGATTTAAAATTGTTTTCAAACCTGGCCGAACTAACCAACTGGCGGACCCTCTCTCTCGACTTCCCTGTTTTGCGGAATCCCCTGCTACGTCCTCCCACTCCAATACCTTGTTTCCTGCCTCCTCTCTGGCTTCTCAAGTGACTACTCGTGCATTAGCAAAGACAAGGCTTTCTGCCTCCTCTCTTTGTGACTCCGCTCTCCGCGATGCTATCATTCATGCAGCGCATGCAGACTCCTGGCTACCGGCAAACAAGGATAAAGATAGAATGGGTTGACAATCTCCCCTTTTATGGCACCAAGGTCTACGTTCCCCCTGCTGCCCGCGAGCAGGTACTTCATCGTTATCATGATTCCAAACCCGCTGGACATTTTGGGTTTTTGAAGACATTGCATGCGATTCGCCGCCTTTTTTGGTGGCCTGGATTAAACCCCTCCGTGCAAACTTACATTAAGCAGTGTGCCACTTGCAACGTTTCTAAGTCGCCCACATCTAAACCTCAAGGGCTCCTGCAACCTCTGCCTGCGCCTGCTAGCCCCTGGTCGGTCATCGCATGGGATTTTATCGTGTCTCTTCCCTCTTCACACGGCTTTCATGTTATTTGGGTTGTTACTGATCACTTTTCCAAGCAATGTCATTTTGTGCCTCTAAAGAAACTACCCCGTGCTGACCAGCTGGCTGACCTGTTCGTTAATCATGTATGGAAACTTCACGGACTACCTTCGGTGATCATTTCGGACAGGGATCCAATTTTCACTTCCAAGTTTTGGACTTGTCTACTGAAAACCCTGGGAGTCACTCAGAAACTCAGCAGTGCTTATCACCCTCAAACAGATGGCCAATCTGAGCGTGTTAACAAATCTCTTGAACAATTTCTTAGGTGTTTTGTTTCTGAGAACCAGAATGATTGGGCTCCGCTCCTTCCGTTCGCTGAGTTTGCCATCAATTCTGCGGTTCATACCTCTACTGGGAAACCCCCCTTTGAAATAGTTTACGGCTTCCTTCCTTCTCCTTTCCCCCTCCTCTCCCTCTTCCCCGCTCCTCCTTCTGTTTCTGCTTGGGTCTCTAAATTTTCTGGCATTTGGCAATCCGTCTCAGATGCTATAGCATCCGCTAAAGCTTCCCACAAACGTTTCGCTGACCGTAAACGGCAGCCTAATCCCCTTTACCAGCCCGGGGATTTGGTTTTCCTTTCTTCTAAGAACATTTCCTCTCCTTCTCCGTCTAAAAAACTTTCCCCTCGTTTTCTCGGACCTTTTCCTGTGAAAAGGGCTATTAACGATGTCTCTTTTGAACTAGATCTCCCTTCTTCCCTCAAGGCTATTCATCCTGTTTTTCATTCCAGTTTGCTGAAGAGGGCACCTTCGCTGACTTCTTCGCCGGCATGTTCCTCAACGCCCCGACTGACTTGCTACTGCATTCATATTACTATTTAGTTTTCTTGTCTTTCTACTGTTCCGTGATATTTTCTATATTTTGTGTATCTTTATGTATATATTTTTTTAAAAAAGTGGGGCAGGATGTCGGAGTCCTCCATGTTTTATTGTTTTAGGATAGCAGTAGACTGAGGAAATAGTGATAGTAGGCTGTTAGCTATTCCCAGGCGCCAACCATTCCTTCTGGCTGGAATTTCAAAGGAACCGTTTGGCATGATGACGTTCGTTCTTTTACAACTATCTTAGGAGAAACTGTCTGTTAAAGTGTAAGGTGGGGGAAAACGTTCCATTCTCGAGCTTTAACGTCTGAAGACAGCATCCCTTACTATGTTACAATAAATCTTCTATTAAGTTTGTTGATCCGTGTAAGAGTGAATCTGTTCCTGACAACAGCGGTGCTTCTGCATAATGTTGTCGTAGTCCCATCCTTCTCACATCACCAGCTGGTGAGATCATGGGCTGTATCATTGACAGAGAAACTCCATCAACGATCCTCGATCATGAGAGCCTTCTGTTGCAGCCGGCCATGCAGAAGGGCCTGGAGCATGATCTACATACTTCCTCCTCTACTGCATCATGGGAAGAAGGCTGCCTGCAGTCTGGAAGGATGGAGCATGTTCCTTGTGTTCTCTTCCACAGGCAGTCAGTTGCGTGAGGAGATGAGCACTGGGGACATGCTCCCATCCCAGCAGAGGTGCTGCCAGGATTGTGACAGGACAATGTGGGAAAGCGTCGTTATGCAGAAAAGACCTATGTCTGAGATACCTCCAAGTTACCCTGTCATTAACATCCATGTTCGGATCTTGCAGACTCCAGGCTATGACTTCCCTCATTGAGTCTATTCATCTGTAATGTAGTCTTCAGCCATTTCTACACTACACTGTTATAGTGCTATTATTTTGCTTTCAACCTCCTGTGGAATTCTGGGGTTTGTAGTTTACTGAGACCCAAGAGCTCTCTGGCTGAGAAGTCTAGAGGCCCCTCCCTAAACTGCAAACCCCAGGATTCCATAGGTTGTTGAAAGTAGAATAATAGCCTGTTTTCTGGACGTGCCTCTGGCATCTTGTTACCTGGTAGGCTTCTATTGCCTTGAACCCTTGTTGTGCCCTGACCTCCTGCCTGTCTCCTGGACCTATTTCTTGCCTCTGGCCCCCTTGAGTCTTGCTACCCAGAGAACTGCTGCCTTGGACTCTTGTTGTTCCCTGACCCTTGGTTTCCTGAGTTAGTGCCTGTCCCTAGGCCCAGCTGTGGCGCTTGTACCGGTTGGCCCTTGCCGTCCATGCCTTGGACCCCAAACACATACTGCAGAAGGAAGGACAGTGTGCCTGGCTCTACCCATCTACAGCAGCTGACTGGGTGGAGGGAGAAGCATTCAAGCCCTGATCCCATCCCGGCAATGGCAATGCTGGATACCACTGGAACGATGCACTATTGGGGCATAGTGTGATATTTTCTGATTTTTTTAACTGCAGTCTCCATTCTGATTCATGACTGAACCAAAGTATGGAAAATTTTGAACTATTTCAATGTCTTCATAATTTGCTTTAGAGTTATATAAATCACCTGTGCTCATTATTTCTCTTTTCTTAATTTTCAGCTATAAATCTGCCTTTGTACTTTCTTCCTTGAATTTCTTCAGTAATCATTTCAAGTCTTTGCTATTTTCTACTGTAGTCAGGCTGTCCTCTGCCTGTCTTAAATCCTTCCTTCCTCCGATTTTCATGCCACCTTCCTCTGAATCTAATCCTACTTTACACTGATATGTTCAGCATATAAGTTAAAGAAATAAGGTGATAGTAGTTGTACCAGCACACAATAGATTTCAAGAGTTCTGTGACTTATGCATTGTACACATGGTTTTGCATGTTGTCAAATTAACCATATGGTACTGTGTGACATACAAAGGATAGAAGAAAACCTTAATTTTGCAATTGTTAGAACATTACATTTACCATGCAAATTGATCTTCAGTCTTATTTGTATCTATAGTGATGACAGGATGTGCTTAATGGTGTCTTATTTTATCGTGCACTGGCATGTCAAAATCTGCCTGCGAGTAAAGGCAAGCATTGAAGGATTTTTATAAACGTAAATATTCTCAAGTGGGAGCCAATATTTATTTGATTCCAGTTGGCACATATGTCAAGTGTTAATGGTATAACATAACCAATATTTTCTCTTTAACTGTGGGTTTTAGAAGCTCAGCTCTGTCTACAGTTGCAGTTTTTTGCATGGCTTGCTCAAATTTTTCTTTGGATAATCCCCACTTTGTATAGTCTGTATTTGCATATGATCTTCTTTGTAGTGCTGTGGTTTTGCTTCCATTTCTTCTTAATCTAAGCATTTGAAAGTATGAGATTCCTCTTCAGATGCTGAGAAGGATGACTATCATGCCACAAAAAAAGAATGAATATCCACAAATTTTCAATAGACATCAACAACCAAAAGAAAACACGCTTTCTAATTTACAGTTACATCTAAGAAAAGTATCCAAAAATGTAAATTAAGTCATCAAAATTGAGAAAAACACAATAAGGCAACCCTATATGGGATCACATTTGGGAATTTGGTAGAATTGTTACCCCTGACTTCTGGGGGTCCCTGGAGGACACCCAGATTTGCTCCAAAAAATGCAAAGATTGAAGAAATTAGAGGAACACCACTTAGCAAAGCAGAGGGCAGGGCAACACAGCGAGATCTTGAACTACCATAGTGCCACTGCTGGGATCATGATGGGACAACAATGGAAAATGGCAAGGTGCAGAAAGGGCCATACTTCATCTGGTCAAGGCTCCCCTGACACTTTTTCCTCAGTATGGTTGAGGGCTGCTAAACTGAGATTACAGGATGGGTTCTCCCCTTCAACTTTACTGTGATTGGGGCTCTCTAAAGCCAAAGAAACAAGCTATAGACCTGGGACACAGCCTTGCAGGGAAACAGAGCATGTACTCACTATCCTAGAACAGCCAATGAAAACATAAAGTTTGTTCTTTCAGATCCCCCTAAAGAATGTGTCAAAGCTTGCAAAGTTATATATGCTAACATGTTCCACTAAGATTATATTGGTCAAATCTTACCAAGGCTCATGCTAACCCAGGTGAATGCTATCTGGTGTTGATTTAGAAACTGGGTATTGAACTGCCAGTTATGTAATCCATATAGAAATTCTTCCATCTGAGAACTGGCATTTCCACTATGCTCTGTTTTTGTGCTTTTATGCCTGATCTATGATTATAATAAAGCTGATGGGATTAATACACTTTTTGTTTGTTATTTTCCTGTGATCTTCATTTGAAAACTCAAATTAAAGGCTAGAGTTGCCAGGTCAGGACTATCTAAGGCCCTGAAATTTTAGTGCCAAAACCTGAGACTTAGGGACCACCCCTTATAAGGTCATAGGGAACAGCCCCTTATGATGTCATAAGCCCCTGGTGATGTCATTCAGCATGATACATTAGGTTGCACAGAGCATGTCAGAGAGTGAAGAAGAAGGACTGGGGTCTGAGGTCTGGGAATCTTACAAAAGATTTCTGCACTGCCATCACCATTCCCATTCTGTTTCTCTATAAAAGTTAGTCATTCTACACAACCACTAAAAATACTGGAGCCCTGTCTTTTATTTTCTGTGACACCCTGTCTGATACCTCCAGGTCATGATCAGAGAGGTACCTGATGCAGCTTACTGATGCTAAGTGAGTTTAGATCTGCCTATTATTATTATTATTATTATTATTATTATTATTATTATTATTATTATTTCTTCTTCTTCTTCTTCTTCTTCTTCTTCTTCCCATCATCATCATCATCATCATCATCATCATCATCACCTTTATTTCTACTCAGCTTTTCTCCCCGAGGGGACTCCAGACTCCAGTTGGGAATCCAATGGTACTAAACAAGGGCAAAACCAAATTCCTTCTGAATTCCAATTTAACTAGGAAAATGTCTAAAAAGAAATCCTGAAATTGGGGCATACAGGCATCTTTCAGTAGCATATTACTTCCTGTCTGTATTGTTAGACATGTATACTTTAGTAAAATCCTCCCCTGCCCCACACATGGATAAAAAGACTATTTCAGTGCAGTTGCAATGTATGGATGCACCAAGAGTTTCTCAGTGTGTTTACTGATATACTTCTTGAATACCATTGGCTGGCTCAGAGGAGCAGAGCGGCATAACAATGTTGTTTTTGGGAAAATACATGAATTAGTGGAAAAAGTTCTAAACAATATGTATTTGCCCAGGGTATTTTTACAAAGTTTGGAAACAAAACAAAATGAAACTAGAACTAACAAAAAATGCAAACACTTTGGGCACATGTCAGCAACTACTACTACTAAAGTTATTGTAGTTGTTGTCATTGTTATCATCATCCTTCCTTTCTCCTAAAACTGTTAAAAGAGGCCGCTTACAAGTTTTAGTAATTTGGAAGTCAAAGTCCAGAGGGACATGTGGATAAAAACAATTATGGAAAAGACTGCCTGTGGAAGCATATCAGCTGAAATTGTTCCTACAAAAGGTGTAGTTGGGAGTGTGCACCCAAGATGTCATGGTTTCCAATGCACTATTCAGTTGCAATCTATGACTTGCCAGTTCAGCCAAGCCACAGATTCATAGAATTAGAGAAGGTGTTGTGGTCACCTAGCTGAAGACACTGACTAATGCAGGAATTTCAGAATGAGAGCATCTCCAACCAATGATTGATATGGATCCTTTTGCATGAGACAGCCCACTGCTTAAGGTGACTGGTTCCACTGTTAATTTGCTCACAGCACCAAGTGGTTTTTCCAGAAGTACAAAGGTTCAGTAAAATTATCCACCCAAATCTAAGGCCATCAGATTTAGTCCTGCCCTCCTGCCTTCTTCACCACTTCCCTCTTTACCTCTGAATCTGAGGAATACTATGTTTTCCTCAGTTCTCTCCAAGCTATACTTGTTTCTAGCTTATAGGCCATACTCTTGTTAGCTGTTTGCATGAACACAATAGAAAATACACATTAAAATGCTGAAGTTCAAATCTCAATATTGGTCAGCCAAATTTCATTTCAGGCGTGCTGTGGAAACAACAGAGAGATAAAATAAACTGGGGAAAAAGAATGGCATTTATTGGAATTATATCTTGAGTGTTAATTAAAGATATGCCATCAGCTATGAATGTCAACAACTTGAGGATAGAATTCTTGTAGTAATTGCTGTTATTATGTTATTTCACAGCTACAATGCCATATTGATTAGAAATTCTTGGGATGGAACTAATTGAATATTTCAGCAAATTCAACAGCAGTTCCTCTAAGAAGTCAGTGTTAACGCATCATGATTATTCAATAATACCTTGCTAGAAGAGAAGAAAACTATGCACAGCATCATAATGGGCTAAAATCAGAGCTTCTAAAATTACATTTTTGAACCAGAATTCCTCCATCAGATTGTTTTGTATTCATTCATCTCTATCATCATGCCCTTCCTAGCTAGACGTGTTCTTTGCAACTGGACTGGAGGATTTCTTTCAACAGGGACAGTCTTACAGTTCTCATCCTTAAGGCCTTGGCCAGCCAGAAGGGATGGGGATTCTGAAGACAAATGAGATCTTGTAGGTCTCATATTTAAAAAATGGACACATCTAAGTACACTCAGTAGCACAATTTCCTTCCAAGGAACAGGTATTCATGGTTCATTCTCTCTACTAGCCCAAGTCATTTTGGAGTCTCAGGAGACTGCAAAACCAATGTACCCTAACAGGGTAAACATGATTAGGTCTTAAGCATCTTAAATGTGAGACCTCTGGAGCATTTAATAGTTACCAGCATGCTTCCACATAAGAAAAGTATAGATTTACCTGAAATGAGGCAATTTATTTGAGCAGGAAGGGCATGGCAGAGAGGTATGGCTGGTAGTGAATTCAGGACAAGCTGAGCATGTGCTTTATTTATAACTAAATAAATCAGCATGCAAAAAAAGGAGGCTGGGTTCAATTCACATTAGGTGGCTTTTTTCCTGAAATGTCTCTGGTTTCAGAATCACCCCATCACTATTTTCCAATCATAGAAGGACTGCTTTGCTAATCACAGTTGTGTTGTGGAGACTTGTTGTAGGAGATCAATCCCTTTTAAACTTGACCAAAGGCACTGACTTCATCATGCAATTAAACACTGAACCTAGATAATGTCAGTGACACATTTCAGACACAGATTTATAACCTTGGTGAGAAAGAGCCTTATCTCTGGGCTAGTTCTCTGATGTTTCAGACACTGCATGCCTAGGAAGGAGCCACCAACTGCAGCAAGAAGAAAAGACAGATAACAGCAGTAGGAGATTAATTGCTCAGGGGTATGGAAGGACCTGTGTCCCAGCTGGATGAGATGAACCAGTGGATGAAATGAACCAGGCATGTACATTTCAAGATGTCACTGGCAACTTGCCAAAGCGCATCAAGAACACAGAGAAGTACCCCTTTCTCCTGGTTCATGTGGGCACATCTTAGCAGATTATCTTCTACTGTGAAGTCCTCGACAGGAAATGGCCAAAGTCTAAATGGAAAAATCCAGCTAGCTCTTCATGTTTGACAAGTTCACTGAGTCCCAAAAATAGTCCTAAGAGGCCAACTGCTGGGTCAGTTTCAACTTTCTGATGAATTATAACACATATCTCCTTAAATATAAGTAGCCAAAATGGTTGAGTCAAGGTACAAACCCACCACATGGGCACATAAAAACTTTCCCGACACCTCCAGCATTTTGAACTTAATCGTTTAGAAATCTGACTTAGCTGCACTGCGGTATAGTACTATATATGTATGAGTTTGATCATATGCTCCTTAAGATGTACTGAGACACCATGCATGGGACTTTTCTTCCATGTTTGTTTCCACATTTGTTCACTTATGTTGACGTTTAAACTGATCTCCCAAGCTACTTTATCAGCTCTGCAGCAACTGTGGGTGGAAATGATCAGCAAACCAAACATTTTAGATGTTACTCCTTTAACAGTATTTATTAATATTAAGCTTCTTCAATAACCTTGAAGGAGTTAGTGCTTTTGTACTACATTATTTAACAGATGTATTAGAGGCAAAATGGGTCAATCTGAAGCCATTGAACTGATATATCTCCTAATTGGTTGAGAATTCGTAATTCAGATTTAGATCATGAGCTACTCTAGCATGTTGAATTCTATCAAGAAATATATTTGCAGGTTCTTGCCAATGTTTCAAAATACTTCAAAGTAAACCAGCTGGAATTATTTGTAATAATATCTGATTTTAGGTAGTGTAATCACTTTCACTGCTGCTATTTTGCCCAACCAGGAGAAATTTATTTTTTCCATTACTTGAGTTTTTGTTGCATAACCTGAAATAAAGGTTTATCATTTACTGTAAGAGTTTCTTTAAATTACCTGGCAGTACCACTCCCAGATACTTTAAAAACCATGTTATAACTGGAATTCAAGCACTTTCCTTTAATAAATAATCTTTAGCTGAGAAATTTATACACAATATTGGACTGGATGGCCCCTGGGGTCTCTTCCAACTCTACATTTCTATGATTCTATGATTCTATGAAAAGGCGTGTATAAATTTCTCAACTAAAGATTGTTTATTAAAGGAAAGTGCTTGAATTCCAGTGAATCATAGCAACATAGAAACGATCAAGTCCAACCTCCTGCCATGCAGGAACACACATCAAAGCACTCACAACAGCCTCTCTTTAAAAACCTCCAAAGAAGAAGATTCCACCACACTCCAAGGCAGCAGGATATTCCACTGTCAAATGGCTCTTACCATCAGGAGGTGCTTCCTGATGAAGTAAAATCTCTTTTCCTGTAGCTTGAATCCATTGCTCCGTGGCCTAGTCTTTGGAGCGGAAGAAAACAAGATTGCTCCATCTTCAAAATGACATCCCTTCAAATATTTAAATAAGGCTTTCCTGTCACATCTTAATCTTCTTTTCATCAGGCTAAATATACCCAGCTCCCTTAGCTGCTCCTTAGAGGGCACGGCTTCCAGACCCTTCACCATTTTGATCACCCTCCTCTGAACACTCTCCAGTTTGTCAATATCCTTCTTGAATTGTGGTGCCCAGAACTGGACTTCAGGTGAGGTCTGACCAAAACAGAATAGAGTAGCACTATTACCTCCCTTGATTTAGACACCATACTCCTATTGATACAGCCCAGAATTGCCCTATGCCAGTGCAAAGAGCAGAGGCGATAGTGGACACCTGCTTAGTACCCCTCATTGGATCTCAAACTGATAGCAATTCAAGCCGGTGGTCCATATTATAGCTTTTGAAGTTGAGAAATAAACTTACCTCTAAGAGGAACCCCCATTCCAAGCTGTTGAAAGGTTTCTTAGCTCAAAGAACACTACAGCAACATATTTCTTCTTATTTACTTTACCTGAATTTATCACATTAAAAATTGTATTATAGGGCCGGATGCCTATTTTGAAAGTAACTGAATTGATCAGTTTCTGTATCATTGCCAGTTATAGTTCCCAGTCTGGAGGCCATAATACTGGTAAAAATCTTGGTGTCCTGATTAACTAATGTAATTGGGTGATAGGAATTCATTTCTTCCGTGTTGTAAATCAATATAATTCTAGACAGTTTCCAAAAAGGTATAATTTCTTTACCATATAGAATTGAGTTTAACAATGGTGATCATGTAAGTAAAATCATTTCTTTATAGGTTTTATAGAATCTGCCACTGAGTCCATCTAACTGTGGAGTTGTTAGGTTTAAGTTTTCCGATGGCATCATAAATTTCATTAATAAGCATGATTGATTTAAAAAGGACTTGTGTTCTTCAGTCAGTGGTTTTGAGTGAAGCTTTTCTCAGAAGAGAGTAGACTGCTGTTTCATTAGAGTGATAGGCTGTGTATATAGATTTAAAGTATTCTTTGGAGAGTACATTAATTTTTACTGCTTGGTAGTACTTCACATTATTAGGACCTTTAATAAATCAAATTTGACTTTTTTTTTCTTTTTCTAATATAACTAGCCAATAGTTTTGAATTTTTATCACTAAATTCACAAGACCTTTGTTTAGTAAATTGTAAATGATGGTTAATTTTATAAATATCTAACAGTCCTATTTAACTGTAATGAAATATCTGCAGAGCTACAACTTTTACATTTCAACTCAAGGTTTCTTTTGCTGAATGGGATATACATCTTATAAAGCTTAATTCTTTCATACATTCTTCTCTAAACACCATCATCCCAAAGGACTGAGGGAGTTATTTCTGAAGTAGATTTTTCTTCAATATAATTTAATATAGATGATTTCAATTTCTCCCTGGAATCCTGTCTAACTAATAAAAGTAAGTTTAAAGACCATGAAAAGAGCTTGGGTCTAGAATTCTATAAGTGTAAAGTTGTCTGTACAAGACCATGATCAGAAGATGTTACGGACCCTGATGTGATACAGTTTCTCCAGGATGAGGATCTAACCGAGAATAGGAGCTGTGCCTTTTGGAGAAGAAGGTACAATCTTTGCATTGGATGCATCTCACATCAAGCATCAATAAGATGAAGCTCCTTAAGTAAATTTGTATAATAGGTGATCTTTTATTCCTATTGCTGGAATGTAATTGGAGGCTACCAAATTGCGGTGCCTTCCAATAATCATCTTTTCTTCCCAAAACGTTACCACAGTCAGCCCTCCACATTTGTAGGCTTCACTTTTGCGGATTTGACTATTCATGGATTATTTGCTGTCAACTCTGTTGCCTCCCTATGCCATTTTTACTGCAAGCCTCATGAGATAGGGAAACTGTGAATGAGGCTTGTAAGTTCCTGTTAAAGATGATGTGGGGCAGTAGTGGAGGTGGTCATAAGCCCCACCAGCCCCCCACTTCTGTCTTGTGAAGGAACCTTGATGCCTCGAAGGAATCCATGGTGGGTTGACTATGGTGACCATACTTTTTGTGTGTGTTAAATATTGTTTGGGAGGGCCTAGGGTTACTCAGGTTTTTCTAGCGAATGTGAAGGGATGACTGTAGTTGAATGACAATGCCTCGGAGAAACAAATCCTGCTAGGAGTTAAGACAATGTATTGACCCATTGATTTTCTCTATACCTCTCAGAATACTTTTGATAAAAATCTATCTGCATTTAGAGTCAATCACTGTTTCTTTCCTATGAAAATCCAGTCAGGGAGGTATTGCAATTAGAGCACCCCTTCACTTGGAGGAATGAGCAGTACTTGCACAGATCTGTAACCTCAACCTTGGTAATAAGTAAATTGGGTCCCTTTTATGATGAGTCCCTTGTAATAGGAAAGTATCAGAGTCTTTGTGAGTAATAATATTCTGATTACTTTTTCACTTACTTAAAGAGCTTAACCCTTGAGCTTAACTCATTCATGCTAAAGGTAGAAATCTTTATTCTCATCACCTTTGGTTCCATTGTAACAATACCCTATTCACTGATTTGCGTTGTAGGCCTCTCATTTTTTTTCCTCATGTCCCAATCCATTAACAGTATATATAGAAGAGTGATCTGTTTTAGTAACAATGATCTCTGGATAAAGAATACTTGGCTTCCAGACCCTTCACCATTTTGGTTGCCCTCCTCTGGACATGCTCCAGCTTATCAATATCCTTCTTGAATTGAGGTTCTGGGCACCTCATTTCAAGAAGGATATTGACAAGCTGGAGTGTGTCCAGAGGAGGGCACCAAAATGGTGAAGGGTCTGGAAGCCATGAAACCCTATGAGGAACGGTTTAGGGAGCTGAGTATGTTTAGTCTGCAGAAAAGAAGATTAAGAGGGGACATGCTAGCCATGCTTATATATTTGAAAGGATATCATGTCGAGGAGGGAGTGGGTTTGCTTCCCATTGCTCCAGAGACTAGGACAAGGAGCAATGGATTCAAGCTGCAGGAAAGAAGATTCCACCTGAATCTCAGGAAGAACTTCCTTATGGTCTGAGCTGTCCGGCAGTGAAATATGCTGCCTCAATGGAGTGTGGTGGAGTCTCCTTCTTTGGAGGTTTTTAAGCAGAGGCTAGATGGCCATCTGTTGGGAATGCTTTGATGGGTAGCTGCATAGGAGGGAGTTGGAGTGAACGGCCCCTGGGGTCTCTTCCAACTCTATGATTCTATGATTTGCATGGCATCTCCTCTGATACAGTGATATTATTATCAGGTCAATTTTACTCTGACACTGGCTGATTTTTGGTCTTGTTCCCATTATCCATAGCCTGTTTCCTCTGACAAAGTGAGCCCACTGAGTCTGCCTCTAAATATAAGGGAGATGTTACACCTGATCCTGTTTGGAGCATTAAATTTCCTGGAACATTTTGCAAACATTTCTTTAGATATTTGACCTGAAATGTCTGTGGATTGTAAATAATTGAAAATTTCTACCTCATTAGTAAAGCATCAAAGGATGACTCTGTAATCATTTCTTTTTTAATGTTATCAAATTGTCCTTTCAGAAGATCTAATTCACCCTAGGCACACTTGCCCAAAGCAGTTGAAGTACATTCAATTTATCAGTGGATATAAACTTCACTTTACTTGTTAGGTTCTCAGAGGGAATGATAACTGTATCTTCATTTCTCATCCTATGGACCTGAGCAGAGAAAGGTAGGATATAAAGTAAGTAAGTAAGTAAGTAAATAAATAAATAAATAACAGCAAACAAAAATATGTAATTGACTACAACATTTAACAACATGCATTTGCAAAGATCACAAGCTCCAGTGCAGTGACGTTTTCATTAAGGCAGCACTTACTGGCTGATACACTGGGCTCAACAAATAGCCCCATGTATACCATGTAGCTGTAATTTTAAAAAATGACACTGAAGATGCTTGGAACTGAATCAGACCTTCTACATGCAAAACAAGTGCTCTACCATTAAGTCATGGCTCTCCCCCAATGTGTTACCCTGTGTTTTGGGGGAGGTCCCAGAAGGAGCACCTAGATTGCCAAATAAAATACCAATTGGGGGGAAATTAACTGGAGCACTCATGTGACTAACGAAAGGCAGGGTAACTTTGCAAGGATCTTTAAACCCAATTTCTACAGCTTCAGGTCAGGGAACAGGCACGCAGGCTTAAAAGTAACCAAAAATAACAGTTTTATTGAAACACAACAGAAAATAAATAACACACACACTCTAACTAACTGGGAAACGGAATTGGAAAGCTTAAGGATAGGCAATACGACACCTGGTCTCGTTGTCCTTGGAGAAAGAGAGATGGGGTTCCAAAGAAGAAAGTTCAGCATGGCTGGCTGAGGGGAGTTCCTTGAGATGACCAGCAGCAGGGTGGGATGGCAGTCTAAAGTAGTCCGAAGACCGTTTGAAAGTGAGGGGTTTTTATAGGGGAGAGGGTGCCTCTTGGCTATGGCAAGCCAGGTGAGAACAAAAGGAGTTTTGTTGCTGGACAACGGATTTGGAAAGGTCAAATTTAACATGATGAGCTTAATGCTTGATGACAATAGTATAGCCAATATGTAAATACCTTGTTTACCAGGCTGGCTCTGCTGAGAGCCGCACAGCTATTGTGAAGTTTGCACGTGGAAGTTCCCTGAAGCTGGGAGCCAAGCTTAGGTTGCTGGCCTCAAAAAAGTCTGGAATGTGAAAGCAATTAGCGGCCGCACTCATGTCCGTGCTTGTCTGGAGAACCTCGCAAACACATGGAGTGAGGTTACTGAAAGCAGGTCCAGCTAAGGCCGAATTAGATGATATCAAAGTGATATCTGGGGGACCCCAACCGGGGTGCCATAGTGGAGATTACAACTGGAGTTAGGAAAGAGGAGGAAACAGAGAAGGAATGGGAGAAAATCAGGAGTAAGGTGAGAACAGAGGTATAAGTTGGAAATGGAAAAACAAGTAACAACAAAGAGAAGAGAAAGGAAGGGGAAAAAAACTAGGAGTGAAAATGAGGGTGCCAGAAATAAAGTAAGCTTTTTATGTATCTATGTATACTACTTGAAAGAATTCCAGCTTGCTGCTTCCCACTCTTGGGAAGCTTCTGTACTGTCTGAACTGGAGATAAATCTAGGTACTGAAACAGTGTTGAAACATTCCTTGAAATATGTTTCCTGTAAACCTATAAGAGTCAGCATGATGAAGTGGTTTGCGCTTCGACGACAGTCTGGAGACCACGGTTTGATTCCACATTTGGCCATGGAAACCCACTCTCAGCCTCAGAAAACCCTGTGATAGCTTCATCTTAGGGTCACCATAAGTCAGAAATTACTTGAAGGCACACAACAACATAAACTTATAATGTAAACACAATCTCTGCCTCTTGGAATGTATGGATGTGACCATTCAGTAGGACTGCTTTTGTGATGTTTTCTTGTTGTTATGTGTCTTTAAGTAATTTCCAACTTATGACGACCCTAAGGTTTTCTGGGGCTAAGAGTGTGTAATGCGCCCAAGGTCACTCAGTAGGATTTCATGGCTGAGTGGGGAATCAAACGCTGGTCTCCAAGTTGTAGCCCAGTGCTCAACCACTAGACCATGCTGACTCTCTTTGTCATGCTACAGTCACCAAATAAGTCTAAACTGAATCTTGGTGTTGACGTAGAGCCCTAATATAGACATGTGCACACATGCACCATGGAAGGCAGAAGAAATATTTGATAAGGAGTGGTCAATTAGCCTGCTCACCATTTTGTTTCCAGTGTAAAACATCAAACTTGGCCAAGCATATTTTACTGACCAATTTTTCAGCCTAGCCTACACAGAAAAAGTGATCTGAACCAATTGTTCCTTAGGCAATTTGAGTGACTGAGCTATTTCTCGATGACAGAGTGTTTACCAAGCCCAATCAATCTAGGCTACAGTAATTTGCACTCCAGTAAATTGCATGCTTTATTTAAAAGCAAGACCCATTGATTTCAGTGGAATTCTCTTACAGTAATTAAGGTGCTCATCTACGGAGACGAATAGACAATTCGTACATGCAGGCGCTGGCAGCATTTTCTGCACAGTCATGGGGGCTAACTAGGGACACAAGTTAATATATAATCAAGAAGATCTGCCACAGACACTGTAAGCTGTTCAGGAATCAGCTAAAGTAGAAATCATTTGTATCAGCCTTGGGGAGAATTATATTCTACTGTGACCCAGAAGCAATGGTCAGCCTAAATCTGTCCCCACTGCCCATATTCAGGAGCTGAAGGTAACTCTCCTGAATCATTCCCACACATAATGGCCTAGGCCATTTCCACACTAGACTGTTACAGTGCTATTATTCCACTTTCAACATCCTATAGAATCCTGGGGATTGCAGTTTAGGGAGGGACCTTCAAAGGCCCCTCCCTAAACTGCAATCTCCTGGATTCCATAGGATGTTGAAAGTGGAATAATGGGTTCTGCATATGGCTGCCAGCAGCGTTACAGAAGTGTCTCACACTGTGTGACAGGAGTCGATCCATGGAAGAATGGATCGCAAAAATCTCACTTGATATAGTGAGATCGAATTTGGGGCTACGGAGATCCAGTACCTTCTTTGGGTTCTGGACAATATATCCAGTGGTGTTTATTTTGGAGTGGAGAAGAAGAGGGGATCTTAGCAGCCATTGCCACATGGGTGCAGCTGGTCTACTTCAGTACAAGCCCCGCTGCACAACTTTAAATGGACTAGATTGAACTTTTGGACTAGGAGATCTACAAGGATCGGACCCTACCATGACTTAACAACTATCCTGAACCTATTGAAAAGTATTAGAAACTATCTGGAACCATTGGAATTCTTATGATGATTCTATATACTGCCAAGAGAGAATAAGAAATAAAAAGAATACTTAACACACAGAGAGAGAGACTTAATATATTTACATTTACTAAAGAGACAAAACAAATTATCTGCATTTAATAAAAAGCATGGGAAGATGGAGAAAGATGTATGGCGGAATGAATTTTGAGTGGAGAACTTGACGGAGTGGCGCGAAGGAGAATGATGGGCAGAATGCCGGATTAGAGCAGCTGCTGTTATTGTTGTTATTTCTTTTTTCTCTTTGGGGAGAATTTTTTCTTTGTCTGCTCTCTCAGTAGAAGAGTGTTTGCTTTGAACTGCTTTGGTATAACTTTTGGAAGATGAGATTTCTCTTTTGATTTTTTTTTTTTTTGACATCTCGACTTCTGGATATTTGGACTTGACTTTCTATTTCTGAAGATTGGTTTGCTTGAGGAGTAACTTGTGCTACAGACAAATCAACATGGCGATGACTTTGGGACTAAGAAGGAGGCAGGACTAAGACATTTTGACGGAGTCCCCTTTGGAAGAAAGAAGACTGTTCTTTGAACTTACTGCAATACCAGAATATTGGGATTTATTTGACCTTCCTTGGAGAAAACTTGGCACTTTACTTCAGTGAGAGAAGGAAAACACAAAGAAGTGACAGCAACTGGAGACAGAGACAGCGAAGGAGGGGAAAGAAGAGGAGCAGCTAGAAACATCTTAGTAAAATATATACTTGTATTTGAAAACAGAACTTTGAATTAAGGATATGAGTATTATATATTAGGATATAGACACTATTTTTATGATAGGATTCTTTAAATCTGGGGATTGAATATTTATTTGCATATAGTGAGAGAAAACTTTGAATTAAGGATATGAGTATTATATATTAGGATATAGACACAATTGGGTCTTCAAAAGCACGCGGCGCTGCCACTTGCGGGCGCCTACCGCGGATTGCGGTGTGGAATTACTCGAGAGTAATCCACCCCAATTAGCATAACGGTGTAGACGACCTCCGCGGAGGTTGCTCTACACCATTTTTTTAACCCCATGTGAAAAGGGCCTAGGTTTGTATCCCTATCTGTTGTACCACCTATTTATTGCATCAATCACAAAATGTTGTTTTACTGAAATGTATTTTAAATTAAAAGAAAAAAGAAAAAAAAGAAAGTGGAATAATAGCACTACAACAGTCTAGTGTGGAAATGGCCCTACCTGGAGTGACACCAAGCTTTCCATAAGTCCCTAAACCTGACTTCCTTCAATCTGGCCCTTGCTGAGCCCCAGCTGTACCTAGCCCAGTTGATTCAATACACAAGAACAAACAGAAAGTAGAATTCAGCACAGATCTTTAGGAAATGGTTCCTTGTGCATGTGAACATGTCATCAATCAATTCATGAATGCATTATTTGCTTATTTATAAAGCCGCTGTTTCAAAAATGGAAGAAACATAAGAAAGGATTTAACAGCTATTTATCTTTCTATATGTTACGTCCTATATTTATCTATGTTACAGCCAACATTTTAATTAATCTGATTTTCTGAACTTAATAGTTAGGTTTTCAGCAGGATAAAGAGGCACATTGAATTCCAGTTGCTGCTGGCACTATCCCTCCTGCTCTTGACTCTTACAACGTGGGTTTCACCTACTTGTAAAGGAAGCCCCTGGGCCTTTCTGCACTACACTGTTATGGTGCTATTGAGAGAAATAAAATACATTTTAGTTTTTGCAAATATTATTAACAGTATTACTAACATATATGTATTAGCTTATAAGTATAACACATTTTAAATATATTTACACACATATACTTTAGTATATTTTGTATTTGAGCTTTTGTAATACAATAAAGTCTAAGGGGCATATTTTTAGAACTGGCAGCTGAAGAAGGCCTTGCACTGTCAGGTGCAAAAGAACCAGACAGATAGAGATAAGGTATTCAATAAGTGGGGTGTACTCCTCTTTTGGGAGGCACCCCCTTCTGCAGACTGAAGGTCAACAGAGCTGTAAGGAGTAAACTAAGTCGATAAAGAAAGACAGGACAGAAAGTTGGCACTATTTAGCAAAGGGGCAGTTAGAAACTGTTTGAGGGGCATTTTGAAATTGCTAATGAGAATTAAGAAAACACGAGGGAAAAGCGTGATTATGTGCATGATCATATACACTTTAAATATGGGGAAGGGGGCAGGTAACTTCTTAGGTGATTCTGATAGAATTGTAACCTTTGGGATCCTGGCCAATTGGGTCCCAGGGGAGGGAAAACTTGCATTGGGACAGGGAATAAAACGTAAGGTATTCAACATTGGGGGGTCCTCTTTCATGCACACCCTCTTCTGCAGAAGAACTTATAATAAATGTGATTCATTTGATCCTATGCCTAATTTCTTTGTGAGTTTTCTTTTTCTCTGAGTTATTTATCACACTATTATTCCACTTTCAACATTCTGTGGAATCCTCGGGTTTGCACTTTAGGGAGGGGCCTTTAAAATTCTCAGCCAGTTTGGCCTCAGTAAACTACAAACCCCAGAATTCCACAGGAGGCTGGAAGTGGATTCATCAGGATTCATCAGGCCTCTGCGGAAGGGCTATGGGCTCCCACTGCTTCTCCTAGCATCTGTCCCCCCACCTTAAGAACATTTGCTTTTATTCCCCCAACAAGGTCTGCTAGTATTGAGGCCTTCTGAAGCCTTCCAGGACTTAACTCTTTAAAAGGCAACAGAGATTACCCTGCAAGCAAACTTACTGATAAGGATTACACAGACACAAATTTTCAAGATTTTCTTAGTTTAAAAAAATTCAGAGGCATGTCTAGGGTGGGACAAGTAGGGCACGTGCCCTGGGTGCCAATAAGCTGTGCATGTAGGGGTGGAGGTAGGGGTAAGAATTATGGGCACAGCTTCTACATTTGCCCTAGGCACTGTTTACACTAGATGCAGCTGAAAAAATTACAAGAATTATCTCTTCTCTCCCCCTCCCCAGAAGGGAATAAAGGGGCTGTTTTGGCTTTCACTCATATGTCAGCATTGTGGGAGATGCAAAATAGCACTGAGGCTGCCAATGTAGTGTTGTTTTTTTCAGCAGCAGCCTCTCTTCCACTCACCCATCTTCTCAGGCAAAAAGAGAAAAGCAGTAAACTATATGCTTACCATGAAGAAAGTTCTAAATTTAATCACTGTCATTTCTAGTTTAAAAAATCACATAGCAGATTCCCCCTCACTATCTCCAGTTACTGAGTGCCGTATCCCTTCTTCCTAATGGTGCTCTCTCTTGATAGAATGCCCACTGCAGGGACGTTTGCTTGAAGCAACGTTGTGAATGGCATTCCACTATCAGGCAAAGATTAAAAAAGCAAAAAAACATAGAGCATGTAGTGCTTTTAATGGAGGTTTTGTCTGGTCTGCTGGATTTCATTGGTATGTTTCATGACAGCTTCTGTGATGTTTATTCCTCCTTCAATTTGCTTTAAAAATTACCCTACTGCCTTTCACCCTATTTTGATTTCAGAGCTGTGTACAATTTAAAATTATTTCACAACAAAAAAAGAATTAACAATGAAACATTTAAAAACCTCAGTGATGCTAAACATAAAAATGTCTCAGGAAATGTGCATGTTTTTTACCTGGCACTAAAAGAAATTAGGTGCCACTTGAGTCTTCTTAGAGATGTTCTCTAAAGCTCATCATAGAACTCTATCAGGTACACCAACCCCCTGGCCGTTTTCTGGAACACCAGAGAGGCTCTTCTTCCCTCTAAATCCATTGCTTATTATTTCTTTTCAAATGTGTTAAAAAGGATCAACAACTTACTTTCAGAATTCTTTGGAAATTCTTGGAGAACAGGAAAGATCCCAGCAGATTGGAAGAGGGCAAATGTTATTCCCATCTTCAAAAAGGGCACAAGTGCGTACTCGCGCGCGCGTGCACACACACACACACAAGCATCTGAACAGCCAGCTTGATAAAAGGCATTAAAACAGATAATTAAACAGTCTGTGTGCACTTAGAAAGGAATCCACTGATCACTAAGAGCCAGTATGGGTTTCCCAAGTAAGTATCAGTATAATTGTATTGATTAATCAACTGACCATATCATAAGATATAACATCAAATATTATAAAATACAGTAAAATGAGTAACTAAAATATGATGGTGTAAAATAAAATAAGCTAAAATAAGGTGAGATGTGATAAAATATGATTAGATGAAATAAAAAGAATAATGTAAAAGACTATACATAAATACCAAAACTTGTAATAATAGGTTATCATCTTGTGACAAGATGAAAATAGTAAAATACAGAGGCAATACGTGTTTAGATTAATTCATCATGCTTGCATGCAATGCTATAAATTGTTTTCTCAGTTGGACAACCCTATCTATAAACTTAGCAATTCTAAAGGTTACATATGTATTAGTGCCCTGAAGGAAATAATATAATCATTTGATCGGATCCCAGTATTTTGTTACATCAAGTAATGTCTGTAGATACGGGGCTCTTTGGCTCAGATCATGACAAAATAACTTTATCTGTTTTTTAAATAGAGTTAAAGACTTGGTAGATCAAGGGAATGCTGTGAATGTAGTATATCTTGATTTCAATAAGGTTTTTGACAAGGTACATCTTGATACTCTTTGCAGGCAAGCTGATGAACTGTGGATGTGACTATGGCCATTTCCACACTTGCACTTTCAACATCTTATGGAATGCTGGGGTTTGCAGTATAGGGAGGGGCCCCTCCCTAAGCTGCAAAGCCTTAGATTCCACAGGATGTTGAAAGTGCAATAATACCACTATAACAGTCTAGTGCAGAAATTGCCTATGTTAAACTTAGGTGGATTGTACTTGATTGACAAGACAGAACCAAGACTAGTTAACCATGAAAGCACTTTATCCTGAAGATAAGCGATGAGTTGCATTCCTCGGGATTCTGTCCAGGGCCCAGTCTTGTTCGTCATCTTTAATAATGAGAATTCTATGAAGCTGTATACATTCTACCAAAAGAGAAAGAGAGAGAGATTATTATGTATACACTATGAGAGAAGGAAAAGCACAATATCCAGAAAAAGAACAGCTTGAAATTCCATTGGGGTATAGGATCCAATTATTAAAAATTACTGATCAAACCAAAGAACCTTTATCAGTTTAAATCCCTGACATTATTCAGTATTATAAATAAAATAGGTTAAAGTGCTTAAACGTAACAGAGTTCATTAAAAAAAACACCTCTTCAACAGCATTTCTCCAATAATTTGTCAATATATCTAATTGTACTGAACTGTTGAGGTCCATTGAGGCCAAAATGAATACAGATATAGCAAAGAAGAAGAGGCATGTCAAAGAGAATTCTTAAAGAGACAGCTCCCCCAGTCACAAGACAGATATTATATAGTTGATATGAAGACTATTAAAAAACAGGCAGGATAATGAAGAATATCCAGTGTAAAATACACTGATGAAAAGTATCACCTATGTTGACAGATGGAAGGGCAATCTAGAGGCAGCCAGCAGGGCAGATTTCACTGTAGATTTCAGTGGCTCCTGGAATCTTGTCAGAATTAGTCAGATTTGCAACTTTAATGCAAATTACCTAAATCTATTGCTAGTCTCGTTTAATCAATTTGAAAGCTTATCCAGAAAGGAGGAGGGTCTGTGGAAGTATGAAGACTTCCCAGTCCTTTTTATTTTGAGTCCTTTTCAATTATTATTTAGGAATCATAGACAAAAGTATTAAAGTGCTTTAGCAATATCACACTAGTTCACCATTAGGCTCATGTTCTTTTATTGCTAGCATTCCTCTTTGTTTTGTTTGATCTCTGTTGAAAGTGGATCCTGGAAAAATATGTTGTATATCTTGGCAACAGTCATCTTAGCTAGCCTTTTTTTAACATAGACAGAGGTACATTTCATTTTGGAAATACTGGGTTAATTTAAACTGACCTGGGAGACTGAAATGAAAAGTCCTTGGTAATGTTGGGAGTTTTCAAAGAATACATGGAGAAAACATGTACATCTTCAAAACAAAGTTCAATTTCTACAGGAGCAAAACCTAGGAGTTTTGCTTTTTCTTGTTTAGAGAGGCTCTGAATCGATTATTCAGTAGTAAGTCAAGAGAAGAAATGATTATTGGACTGAAGTCCTGAATGTTATATCGCAGATAATAAATCAGACAATTAGGTTTTGCAACAAATTGTGTCTCTTCTCTGTTTTATTTAAAAACAACAAAGAATTTTCCCACGCATTCTTTATTACTAATCACTGCATAAGGGCAGATACTTCAAGTAAACTGATTGTCTCTGAAGGCATGGCTGTGTTAGTCCATCGCAGCATTAAAAAAGAAAGAAAAGAAAAGAAAGTAAAATGGTTGTTCTGAGATGAAGGGATCCTGTTACCACTCTCAACACCCCCATCCTGCAGGACATTTGTTTTCATACTTGGACATATAAATGGCTGGAAATACAAGTCGAAGCCAGACTGACTGGACGAGCGTGTTGCCAGACATGGCTCTGGCCATAAGTTCAAAGAGGAATAAGTGGAAAACCCTGGCTTCAAGGGGGTTCAGGCTAATCTCTTCCTTGATCTCAGATCCTTGAATTTCAGAACAAGCCCAGATAAGACAAGAGATCCCTTTTGACCTCACCCTACAAAGACCTTTTCTACACCCCCTACAGATCCAAAGGTTATCATGATTCCCATACATTTTGTCACTCTGGTGTCAAAGCTGTCACCTATCCCAGAACCATTTGGTCAGTCCCTTGAGAAAGTTTTAGCCTTTGCCAGAATACCCATTCAAGACAGGAAAACGTATATATTAAAATCCTGACTTTGGTTCCAGCAAGATGTAGCATTTCAGACATAATACATGATGCCCAGATTTCTGTTAGACTGAGCTCCTCCCGGGTGCTGTCTGAGCCTCTCTGCTTCAACCCTTTTCTTCAGGACTGGTAACCATCACTCTTTTTCACCCCTAATTTCTCTCTATCCAACCTTTCACACCTTATTTTCTGATAGCTTTGTATTGTTGTTGTGAGTGTTTGCTTCCTTGTGTGTGTGGTGTCATTTCCAATAAAACATATTGTTTATCTTTAAACTGGAGCATCTCTGCAGTTAGTCCTGATATATATAGGTGAAAAGCTCTTGTCGTTACTCTCTTCTCACAGGTCTCGTCTGAGCTATAATTTCCCCAAAGTTTAAAGAGATATTGGCATTCCGGGTGGACCCCAGAGTTCCCCACCTTTAGGATAACAATATAGTAGCACCTTTGAGACTAAGTGGCTTATTTAAGCATGAGGTTTCACAGGTATTAATCTGCTTCTTCAGATGCACTGATGGAGTATAATATGACAGTCTAACTATTTAAGTACAGTAATACAGTTGTGGAATTGGGATCAGAATTCAATAGAGTACAAAAAGATGGAAATGGTGACCTTGGCTTGAAAGAATAGTATAAGTAAGTAAACATATAAATAAGATGATACTGGTTTTTAGTATAGAAGTGTGAAAGTCATTGATCAGCTTACCAAAAGACAGTTTATGTCAGACTCCTGTAAGGAAAATTATTTAGTTAGGTGGCAGTCATGAGAGAAGATATATTAATATATGAAATATAATATATGAAAGAAACTATTCTTTCTGTTCATACCTCCATTAGTGGATTGAAATTTGTGAATATATCATAATTCGACTGGTTCTCTTTCCAATGTTCCCTTAAAAAAATTATTTTATTTTATTTTATTTTATTTTTTTTTTTTTGGTTCAAGATTTGCTGCTTAAGATTTTCCTCACTTTTGCAGCCATAGTGTTTACACCCTCACCTCTATTTCCTTCTTTATGGCTGCTGGTTTGAATAGATGAAGATAAATAGAGGGGTGACAAACATTTATTCCTCTCTTCATCTACACTCCGTGTGTGTTGCTCATATCTGCATTGGACGAGCACATTCTCCCCAAGTTTGGATAGTCTGTGGACTTTTATTTCTGGCGTCTTCCTTTCCCCTCCCTTTGTTCCACCTGTGCATTTGGGTATTGCTTCCTTTTCATTTGCTACTGTGATCGGAGGCTTAAAGAACTACTTGTGGGAAGAAAGCTGGGGTTGCATGAAGTATCAGTTGCATGGTCTGGCACCACAGTTTCATAGGGAGCCCAACTCATCTGCTATCATAACTCACCCCCTGGAGGACTCAGGAGGAGGAGGAGGAGGAAGATTTGGCAGCTGAGAAGGCAGAATGCCAAAAGCTGCAGCTCCCTCTGAGTTGGAAGATGGGGGCAGGGTGGTAAAGGATGCTACTCACCAGCAGGACCTGGCAGAGCACTTGCAGACACCAGCTGACTCCAGCTGGCATGGAGTGCTGGGCTAGCAGGAAGCCATTCACAGTCAGTATTGCTTGCCTGTTCAGGGTGAAGCAGAAAAGTATTCAAGAATCAGTCCAAAGGTCCAGGAATCCAGTGAGCAACACAGTCAGACAGTCTGGGGTCAGAAAATCCAGGCAGACAATGAGCAGGGAATCTAGACTACACAAGGCAATGGCTGGCAAACACGCAAGTTGTTTCTGGCATCAAGCCACCTCCCTCTGCTTTCCTTAAAAAAAGTTGGAATCAATTGGGTCTCATCCCAGCCTGATTACCTCCCGGTGCGCTTGCATCTGCTTGTCCTCCTTTGAGGCTGCTGTTCATCTGGGGAAAGCAAGTCCTGGCGCATGGCACAGAGGCTGCAAATGTGCCCTCATCCTTTGTTGAGAGATGGAGCGAAAAATACCAAGCCCAAGGTGACCTAGTTAAGTACTAGGCATTAGGTAGTTGTGACCTTGAAAGAGCTGCTGATAAATATCCTGGTCTTCTCTTTTAGCCTTAGTGCTGACAACTGGTCTTGTCTGGTTGACTGGCAGTACTCTCTTGTGTTCCTGTTTTGTCTTGACCTTGGACTGGCTACGTTTGAATTATTCTGTTTACTCTTTGCTGGCACAGGTACTTGGACTTCTGATCTGCTGATACAACTCCTGGACTGGCTGTGAACACCCTCATGCTTCTCCCTTCATCTTGCTTAGATAACCCATGATTGATCCAAACTCACTACTTGACTGCTTCTGCACACCAGTGATCTCCTGCCTTGGGCACTTGCTGACATCAGGTACATCAAGCCAAGCAAAGCTAGAACCAGGGTATAATCAGGTCAGCCAAAAAAAGGCATGGGCTGAGCTAGCACCAGGTAGGAATTCTACATCCTTGCAAGATGAAGGCAGTGTACCAGGAGGGGAAACGTCTGTTACCCTGGCTTCTGGGGGTCCCTGGGGGACTTGTAAATGTTGGGGAAATTAGCAGAGGACAACTTGGCAAAACAGATGGCAGGTCAACACAGCAAGATCTTTTTATCCTATTTCTACAGGATCAGACTGCATGAGAAAGAGAAAGAAATCAAGTGTCCTTTTAAATGATCTTTTATTTGACAGAATTGGCAAAAATATTCACGCACACACTAAGCATTCATTCACACAAGCACATAATGTTACCCTGTATGTTGGGGGTCCCGGGAGGGGCGCCCAAACAACCAAATAAAACACAAGACAGAGAAATTAAGCTTGAGAACTCTCTTAAGCTAACAAGAGGCAGGGTAACTTCAGCTAGGATCTTTAACCCTATGTATACAGCGTCGGGTCAGAGAGCGGCTAGACAAGGTTTTTAAAGTAACAAATAATATTTTATTGAAGACAAGAAACACAAAAGATACGACATACACTAACTAACTGAGAAATAGAAATGGAGAGCTTTGGGGAATGGGTAATACAACACCTGGTCTCGTAGTCCTGGAGAGAAGATGGGGTTGCAGGGATGGAAGCTCAGCGTAGTTCGCTGAGGGGAGTTCACTGGACAAACCAACAGCAAGGCGGGATGGAAGTTCAAAGTATTCTGAGGTAGTCCCAAAAGTGGGGACTTTTTATAGGGTGTATTTTACCTATAGGCTATGCTATACTCGGTGAGAACAAAGGAATTTTGGAGCTGGACAAAGGAGTTGGAAAAGGTCAGGTTTTCTGTGATGAGCTTAACGCTGGATGCCAATAGTATGGCCAGTATACTGATGGCCCGACATAAAGGAATGGCTCGGCTTTTGGCCGTGTGGCTTTGTGAAGATACGCGCCAAGCAAAGCCGGTTTGCAAGGAGGTTTTTCCCTAAAGCATCAGAGAGGCTTAAGTTGCCTGCCTGAATGAGATTTTGGAATGTACAACCATTAACGGCCGCGCCCAATACGTGCTTGTCCGGTGGACCTCTGCAAACACGTGGAGTAGGGTGGCAGAGAAAGGTCAAGCAAAGGCCAAATTATTTGATATCAAAAGGATATCTAGTGCTCTCACCAGACATATCATAACTGTGATAACAACAAGAGTACTGAGGCTGAGAGTCTTAAGAAAGAGAGAAATTGAGAGAACAGAGAAAATATACTGCATCTGATCCTGAAGGCTGCTGTTTCAGGAAAACACAGGGACAGATCAGTAAAACAGAGTAGAGGGAGAGAGAGAGAGAGAGAGAGAGAGAGAGAGAGAGAGAGAGAGAGAGCACTAGCCAGCCAGCAAGAGAGAAAAAAGCAAAAAACTTGAGAGAGTCAGAAAGACAGAAAAGCTAGCTAAAGCCCCAAAAAGGGAATGTAAATATAGGCATACATGCCTGGGGAAGGGCAGACCCTTGCTCCTGGGATAGGACAAATGGCAGAATCAGGCAGGTGACATAAAAGATCTTTATGGCAGTGTAATCAGGGATCAGGAAAAGGGTAGGTGTGAGGATTTGTTTGAAATCTTCCTGTTTTCCTGAACCAGAGTTATCGATCAAACAAAAAAAAAATCTTTCTTTGAAGTTTCCTACAACTCAGAGTCAAATTAAGTTGGTGGCCGGTTTTTATGGCTTGGTTTTCCAGAGTTTATGCAAACCACAGAAGGTCCTGCTCTTTCAAGAGATTCCTTTTCGTTCTCCTTGAAAGAACCATTAAGTTGAACTCAGCCATGCTCTGAGATCATCTCTGATCTGCTTTTCCAGTCAGCTCCTTTTCCACATGGTCTTATCTAGTCATTATATGTGATTTCTATTTTATGCCAATTAAATATATCTGCATATATATACACACACACACACACACACACACACACACACACACACACATATATATATATAATTAGATGTTCAGGAAAGTGGGGTTACATGTCAATAAGTGTGAACTTGGTCAGTAGCATTCTTTGTGAATTGAGAAATTGGTGAAAAAGTGGAACTGATATGCTCCACTAGTGCATCAGCCTTAGCAAGTGAAGACCCACCCAGTGCAGAATGGGTTGAGTTAGAAGAGTCCTCATAAGGCAAAAAAGGTGTAAGAGTAAGGCACAGGGACCGATCATCATCCACGTCTCCTTCAAAAAGTCCTGAAAGCCGAAAACATGGGAGGACAGGCTCAGGGCAGCTGGTGGAAAGGAAGAAAAGAGTGGCGAGCAGAAACAAGGCAAGTCATCCGAGTGGCATATCACTGAGACCTCTGGTTCATCAGGTGAGTCCTTTTTGTCTGGTGGTGAATGTGCATGGGAAGTGCTGGACTCTGGACAGGCAAAAGTGGACATTCCAGGCTTGCCAGTGTGGATATTATTGTCGACTGGAAAAAGAACGGAGAGCCCCGTTGGGGACCTGGGCCAGTTTGGAACAGAGGGGATGCACCACAGCTTTCTAGCATTGCTTCAGTGTTCAGTGATGGTGAGGCCCTCACTGGAATACATGTATTCTGCAGGATCAGTGAAAGAATTCTAGGTGGCTGTTATGCGGACATCTTTTTTATTGCTGAAGCTTGGAGTTGAGTAGGGCTGTAAGGCTGTCTTGGGAAAGAGAACAAAAAAGGGAGGAGGAAGGAGAAGGTAGAGTGCACCTTCTGCAGTGGGCTAGCTGGCTACGTAGCCTACATGGGGGTGGGGCAGCTGGCTCACTCAGAATGCAGGTGCCATCTCACCAACCACCTGAGTAATTTATTAAAAACCTTCAGTGAGAAAGGCAGCTGTCATGGAATATGATGCAGTTTTTCACAGAAGGGCAGTGAGAAGTGAGAAGACCAGGTGGGACCTGCGAAAAGACATGCTTAGGCTGGTCGGTGTGGGTCCGTACGTGTGTGAGAGTACAAAGGGGCCCAAACAAGGTAGATGGGTACACTGCATGTATAATCAGGGCCAAGGCCAGAAATCGTACTGGAAATTTGGACACAGTTGTGGCACCAGTTGATATCAACAGCTCAGGTATTAGAAAATAGGTCAAACAGAGATGAACACCTGGGACTGAGTTTAGCCATGATCTCTGTGTCAGTAAATGCACTTGCTCCCTGATTGGTGAAATACCTGAACAGACTGGCAGCTGATTATTTGTGGGAAAGTCTCAGCGAAGGATTCTGGATTCTCTTCATGCACCCAAGATTGCCCACAGAGGCTGACAATTTAAAATCCACCACAGTTATGCTGGACATTGTGGTTTCTAAGATAGCCAATGAATGCCAAGCAGACCAAATGGCTGGCTCCTTTGGTTTTCTCTATCCGCAAGGTGTCCCCTGTAGGGTTAGTGTCAAAGAAGGCCTATGGGGAATTTCAACTAATTCACCACACTCATACCCCAAAGGAGCTTTAGTGATTGAAATACAATCCTCCCTCCACATTTGTGGGTTTGACCTTTGCGAAATTAATTATCTGTGAGGCACATGTTTGCCACCTCCCATTTTCCTCATCCTATTGCTTTGTATTCTTCACTCCAGGCTTGAAAGGCTTGTGTTTAAAATGGACTTTTTTTCCTTTTGAGTGAGCAAAGCCCCCCAACTTCTGGAGGCATGTCCTCTCTGTCATGTGGCTGCACATTCTGCCGTGTAATGCTACTGATTGGTTGGGTGCTCTCTTTGTTTCTACCCCTCCTTTCTTAAATGGCAACTGGAAGTAGCTAGAACTCTGCTCTTCTCTGTCTGAGGGGAAAGTACTGATAAGCTCTTTACTTTCTCTTTTTTCTTCCTCAGGAATGTAGGTCCCAGAGGCAAGAGAATGGGTGGCGGGAGCTCCAGAAGGGAAATGGGAGGGGGATTGCAGGGGGGAGTTATTCACAGTTTTTCCACTTTCATGATGATTCTGTACCCCGAACCCTTGCAAATGTGGAGGGGCCACTATATGCTTTGTTTGACTCTGCAGTCAAACTGATTAAGTCCTGTAATCAAACTGATTAAGTCTTGCAGCCTGAGTGCACTTGTGGCAGAATGTGACATTCAGTCTGAATTTACACTGCTGCCTTTGTACTCCCAAGATTTTTGCCTTTTGGCTTACAAATTTAATGGAGCTTGGTATGTTGACAAGTCCACACCTGTAGAATATTTGATTGCAGGTGCAGCTTTTGAAATGTTTAGCTCCTTGACAACAATGCAGTGGTCTGTAGGAGCCACTATGCATTTGCCAAGAACAAATCCTGCCAGAGTAATGTTAGATTTTTTTTAAAAAAAAAAATCAGGCCATTAGTTTAATAGATGGTAGAAGTGCTATGGATGTCATTTTTTCTAGATTTCAGCAAAGCATTTGATAAGGTCCCCATAATATTTTGATAAGCACACTGATTAATATGGAATGGACGGAAATAACATCAGAGGGGTCCATAATTGGTTAGAAAACTGTGCTGAAAGGGTTGTCACCACTGCCTGCACTTCAGACAGGAAAGAGGTCTGCTCAGTGTTCTGACCCTGGGCCATTACTGTTCAACATTTTTTATCAAGAACTTAGATGATGAGGTAGAGGAAATCTTTATCAAGTTTACACATCATAGAGAAGTCGCTAACACAATGGAAGATGGGAACAGAATTCACAAGGACCTTAATAAACTAGAAAATTGGTCTAAAATTAATGAAATGAAATTCAATACAAACAAATGCAAAATTCAACATTTAGGCCACAAACAACAACAAAAGCACAGATATAAGATAGGAGATACAAGGCTTAGCAGTACTACACATGAAAAGAATCTTGGGATCATTGCTGATCATAAGATGAGTATGAGCCCACAGTGTGATGTAGCAGTAAAGAAGGAAAATAATATTTTAGCCTGCATTAATAGAAGCATAATTTCCAAGATGAGGCAAATAGTAGTCCCGCTATATTCTGCACTGATCAGGCCTCATCTGGATCACCACGTTCAGTTCTGGGCACCTCATTTTAAGACGTATAGAGACAAGTTGGAGAGAATTCAGAGAAGGTAATGAGGATGATAAGAGGTATGGAACACAAAACATATGAGGAAAGATTAGAGGATCTGGACATGTTCAGCTTGGTGAAGGGAAGACTGAGAGGTGACATGATTTCACTCTTTAAATACCTCAAGAGGTGTCACAAAAAGGAGGGGGCAGGTTTGTTCTAATGGTTTTCAGTTAGAGGATGGTAGATTTTGATTGAACATTAGAAGGAACTTCTTGAGAGTAAGAGCGGTTTGGCAATGGAATGAGTTGCTTAGAGAGGTGGTAGGGTCTCTCCTTCTCTGGATGTCTTCAAAAAGAGACTGGAGGGCTACCTGCTGGGGGTACTTCAGCTAAAAATCCTGCACTGAACAGGGGTTTGGACTCAATGGCCCATGAAGCCAATACAATTCTGTGATTCCTAGAATTGGTCATTAAACAGCAGTTGAGGCCCCATTTAATAACTCACCATCTGGATGATTTTCTTCTGATCAGGCCAGCAGGCAGCAATAGGTGCTAAGATAGACTAGTCCTTGGCCAGAACAGTCCTTGGCCAGAACACTGAGCGTCTTGCTGGCTCTGAAGGGCTGACTACATGACTCAAATACTTTGGTATGCAGTTGAACTCAGTGCAGGGAATATTCTGCTTACCCAAGGAGAACCTCATGTATCTCCCAGGGTTTGATATGCTTTAAGAAAACGCTTAAAGCTAAAAAACAAAACAAACAAAACCCACACTGTTAAAGTGTTGCCAGTGTTCATTAGGACCTCAATTTTGCATGTAGGTTGATATTCCAAGTTCTTGACTTTATTAATGACAAAGTGAAACAGCAGGAAGAGGTCATGGAACGTCATCCAGAGGAAATCCAACATCAGCAAAAGGAACCCCAACACCAGCAGAACAGCATCCAATAGCATCAGCACCAACACTCTCAGCATGAACAGAAAGTTCAGGCGGCTGTGAGGAAATCTGCTCATCGAGTAACCCCAGACAAGTCTCAGAGGAGATGAGTTCTAGTAGTTGGGGACTCTTTGCTGAGAGGAACGGAACCGATCATTTGCAACACGGACAGAATCAATTGTGAGATGTGCTGGCTCCCTGGAGCCAAACTCAATGACATAACAGAGAGGCTAATGAGACTGGTCAAGCCCACTGACCGTAACCCCCTCCTTTTGGTTCACATCAGAACCAATGACATGGCGAAGCACAGCTTTCACTGCATCACAAAGGATTCCAAGCCTATGGGTAGGAAGCTGAAGGACCTTCGTGTGCAGGTTGTCATTTCATCTCTTCTCCCTGTGGAAGGACATGGCCCACAAAGGGAAAGAAGAATAGTGGAGATCAACAACTGGCTATGAAGATGGTGCCGCCAGGAGCAATTCGGATTTTTGGATTACGGCCTCCATTTCCATGAAGATGGTCTTCTGGCAAGGGATGGCCTGCACTTTACAACCATTGGCCAGAACGTTTTTGCTAACAGTCTCACAAAATGGATCGGGGGTCTTTAAACTGAGTTTGACTGGGGAGGGGGACAGAATTATTCTAGCCAAGGATAGAGTGAGCGCTGTAAAAAATAGCCCAAATGATACAGATAGGGCAGGCCAAGTAGAACTAGAGACCAACAGGGAGAGGAAAAGTAACTTTAGTACAGGACTTCCACAAAGGGCACATCGTCTCAAGTGTCTCTATACTAATGCACAGAGCATGGGGAATAAGCAAGATGAACTCCAACTCTTAATACAACAAAATAAATATGATTTAATAGGTATCACTGAAATCTGGTGGGATGAATCTCATTATTGGAATGTAGAAATAGGGGGGTATAATCTATTTCGGAGAAATAGTCCCAAACAAGAAAGGAGGAGGAGTAGCCTTATATGTCAAGGATGTTTTCACCTGTGAAGAGATCCATGACTTAAATCTGGGAAGCCAAGTTGAGAGCATCTGGTTGAGAATTAAGGGAGCGAGAAACAATAGGGATGTGATTGTGGGGGTTTGCTACAGGCCTCCGGGCCAGCCTGAGGACTTGGATGAGGCCTTCCTGGAGCAGATGACAACACATTCAAAAAGGAGAGATGCCATGTTGATGGGAGATTTCAATTACCCTAATATTTTTTGGCAGTCAAATTCTGCAAAGACCACAAGGTCCAACAGGTTCCTTGCTTGCCTTGCAGAGAATTTCATGGTCCAGAAGGTGGAAGAAGTGACAAGGTGATCGGCTATTTTAGAGCTGATCCTGACCAACAGGGATGACCTAGTTGATGAGATGAAGGTGGTGGGATCCTTAGGAGGGAGTGAGCATGCTCTTTTGGAGTTTGTGATTCAGAGGGAAGGAGAAGCCAAGTGTAGCCAGACACACATCCTAAACTTTAAGAAAGCTGATTTCTCTAATCTTAGGGAATTACTTGCTGAAATCCCATGGTCAAGAATACTAAAAGAGAAAGGAGTTCATGACGGATGGGAGTTTCTTAAAAGTGAGATACTGAAGGCACAATTGAAGACCGTGCCAATAAGGAGGAAAAATGGAAGGTGTCTAAAGAAACCGGAATGGTTGATGAAAGAACTCTCAGCTGAGCTAAGTGTTAAAAGAAACATGTACAGGAAATGGAAAAATGGTGAAACCACCAAAGAGGAATTCAAGCAAATAGCCAGGAGATGTATGGAGAAGGTCAGAAAAGCTAAAGCACAGAATGAATTCAGGCTTGACAGAGACATCAAAAACAATAAAAAGGGCTTTTTTTAGATATGTCTGCAGCAAAAGGAAAAACAAGAAATGATAGGATCACTGTGTGAAGAAGGTGACCAATTAATAACGGGGGGAAGTTAGAAGGCAGAACTACTCAATACATTCTTTGCTTCAGTTTTCTTCCAAAAGGATAGAAGTTCCCAACCTGGGGTGTGGGGAGCAGGTGAGCAAGGGAAGGAAGTGCAGCACAGAATAAGTAAAGAAGCTAAACTAGCTAAACTGGCTAAACTAGATGAATTCAAGTCCCCAGGGCCAGATAAATTACATCCATGGAAATGAAAAGAACTGGCGGAAGTCATTTCTGAATCACTTGCAATAATCTTTCCGAACTCTTGGAGAACAGGAGAAGTTCCAGCAGACTGGAGGAGGGCAAATGTCATCCCCATCATCAAGAAGGGGAAAAAGGAGGACTCTAATAATTATCGCCTGGTCAGCCTGAGATCAATTCCAGGAAAGATCCTAGAGCAGATCATTAAACAGTCAGTTTGTAATTACTTAGAAAGCAAGGCCATAATCACTAAAAGCCAGCATGGATTTCTCAGAAATAAGTCATGCCAGACTAATCCTATCTCTTTTTATGATAGGGTTACAAGCTTGAAAGATGAAGGGAATGCTGTAGATGTAGCATATCTTGACCTCAGTAAGGCCTTTGGCAAAGTTCCACATGACATTCTTGCAAAGAAGCTAGTAAAATGCAGGCTGGACAGGGCTACTGTTAGTTGGATTTGTAATTGGTTGACCAACCACACCCAAAGGGTGCTTACCAATGGCTGCTTTTCATCCTGGAGAGAAGTGACTAGTGGGGTGCCTCAGGGTTCTGTCCTGAGCCCAGTGCTGTTCAACATCTTCATCAATGACTTGGATGAAGGAGTGGAGGGCATGCTGATCAAATTTGCAGATGATACCAAATTGGGAGGGGTTGCTAATACATCAGAGGACAGGATCACATTTCAAAAAGACCTTGACAGATTGAAGAGCTGGGCCAAAGCTAACAAAATGAATTTCAACAAAGAGAAATATAAGGTCCTGCACTTAAGCAGAAAAAATGGAAGGCACATATATATGATGGGGGACATGTGGCTGGATAGCAGTACATTTGAAAGGGATCTCGAAGTCTTGGTAGATCACAAGCTGAACATGAGTCAGCAGTATGATGCGGCAGCCAAGAAAGCCAACACGATTCTTGGTTGCATCAATAGGAGTATGGTGTCTAGATTGAGAGAGGTAATGGTACCACTCCATTATGCATTGGTTAGGTCTCTGTTATCCTGATTTCTGGGGGTCCCACGAGGGACACCTAAGTGTGCTCCAAATTATACAAGTTGGGGAAATTAGTCAAAGAGCACAAGTTAGCAATATGAGAGGCAGGGCAACGGAGCGAGATCTTTTACCCAATGTCTACGGGGTCAGGCCAAGCCAAGGAGCACACCAAAGTATAAGAATAATTGTGATCTTTATTAAATCCAGACAAACAGTATATGCAGCACACTCACACAGATAACTACAGAAATAAAAGTTGGAATGGGATAGAGGGATTTTTAGAGGAGGTTGTTGGTATGGGTAATACTACACCTGTCCTGAAGCCCAGGTAGTCTGAAGATAGAGTTCATAGGTATGAAGTTCTCAGTACTTGGGACTGAGGGGAAGGCTTGGCAAGCAAAGTGGCAGGGATGGAAGTTGGGAGCGATCCAAGGAAGCTCTCAAAGTCAGGGGTTTTTATAGGGAGAAATGTGGTCACAGGCTAGTTCGTACTTGGGGAAAACAATGAGTTTCAGGCTGGAGACAAAGCCTCCGAAAGGTAAGAATTTAGCATGATTGAGTTAAGTCCGAACTGTCAATAAAGGAGCCAGTATGCAGATGCGCAGTGCTTTACATTTGAGTACTAGGCTCGTCAAGTTGCCTGCTCGGGGCAGGGAGTTCTTTGTAAGTAGTGTGCATACATAATAGAATACTGTATTTTCCGGCGTATAAGACTGGGCGTATAAGACAACCCCCAACGTTTCCAGTTAAAATATAGAGTTTGGGATATACTCGCTGTATAAGACTACCCCTCTTCCAACGCACACCAAATAAAAATTAAAAAAACATCAGATTTGATTTCAATATGGTAATTTTAATTCAAATGCTTATGACATGCAGATACGTAGCAGGAAAACTGTCACTTATAAATATAAGGCTGTTTGTCATCAAACATGATGGGGTTTTGATTGGGCTGGTTGTTTTATACAAAGCCTGCTTGGATTGGTCAGCTCTCCCTGCCTGCCCAGCCCTCCCTGTCTCCAAACACGCCTCTTACACCCATCTGGCCCGCCCTTGTATCCTATTACTTTACCTCCTTCTCTGCCTCTCAGATCTTGCACATGTGAAGGAGGTAAAGTAATAGGATAGAAGGGCCAGACAGGTGAAAGAGGCATGTTTTTTCTGGGCACACCTCTCAGCCTGACTTGTCTGACATCTATTTGATTTGTACTGTTTTACTGAATACACAGCTATTATAAATCAATTATCACAGTATTTGCATAAACTCCAGCGTGGTAGTGCTGAACTAGTATTCTGCCCATGTGATGAAAGCCTCATAAAATCTCTGTAAACTGGCCTCCCAAAATCTAGTGTGGTGGTGTCTTATGATCACATCTGGGCTACTATTGTCAGCATATTGGCCTAACTAGCCAACCATTAACTATTTATCTTGTAAGGATGGGACAGAATCAATAACTATGGCAACCTCCAGACAGCAGCTTCCCCATGGTTGATTTAGCAATGTAGTGCTATATCCAAGTGAGGCCAGAAGTGGGGGAAGGACATCACAAGGAAGAAGTATCAGCTAATGCAAGAGTTTGTGCTACAGATTCTGTTTAGGACTGTATCATCTGCACTGACTGTGTTACGTACCCCCACTCCAGTCTGCCATTTGAACTGATAGTTTTCATCTGTCCTCCACTTGCTTGCAAATGTCAGCTGTGCTGAATGAGCAAGCCAGTTCCATACCAAAGGTGGGAGGAGGGGCGGCAGCCTCCTCGGAGTCAGAACCGAGGGGGGGGACCCCGGACTGGAGCCGGGGCCCGCCCTCCCCGGCAAGCCTGCAGGTGTCCCGACCACCAGGGTGAGCCCTGGGTCGGCCCCGGCGCCACTAACAGGCCCATCTGCATGGGTGGAGTCCTCCGCGGTGATGGGGCCTCTCCCAGCACTGGCGGGAAGCTTGGCGGCCACTATACCTCTCCCCGTCTGGGGGGAAGCACCGCGGGCCGCGGGAAGCTCGGCGGCGATGGTGCCTCCCCGCCATACCCGGCGTATAAGACGGCCCCCGACTTTTGCAAAGTTTTTGGGGGGTTAAAAGGTCATCTTATACGCCGTAAAATACGGTACTTGCCTTTGAGGTCTCCAGAAGCAGTGGGACAGCTATTTCTGGCCTGCCTGTATTGTTTGGAATATTACAGTGATTAGCGGCCATGCCTGCCTGGGAGCTTGTTCGGGGGCCCCGCAAGCACGTGGAGAACTGAGGGGTATAGTAGGCCAAATTATTGATATCAAAATGATATCTAATATCCCCCAAGTCTGGGCTAGAAACTGCAGTAACACCTCATTTGGAATACTGTGTCCAGTTCTGGGCATCTCAATTCAAGAAGGATATCAACAAGCTGGAAGATGTCCAGAGGACTGCAACCAAAGTGGTGAAGGGTCTGGAAACCATGCCTTATGAGGAGTGTCTCAGAGAGCTGGGTATGTTTAGTTTGCAGAAGAGAAGGTTAAGAGGGGACATGATAGCCATGTTTAAATATTTGAGGGGATGTCATGTTGAGGAGGGAGCAGACTTGTTCTCTGCCACTCCTGAGACTAGGACAAGGAGCAATGGATTGCAGCTGCAGGAAAGGAGATTCCACCTGAACTTCAGGAGGAACTTCCTGACAGTCAGGGCTGTCCGGCAGTGGAATCTGCTGCCTCAAAGGAGTGTGGTGGAGTCTCCTTCTTTGGAGGTTTTAAGGAGAGGCTGGATGGCCATCTATTGGGAATGCTTTGATGGGTGTTCCTGCATGGCAGGGGGTTGGACTGGATGGCCCCTGGGGTCTCCTCCAACTCTATGATTCTATGACTTCTATGACTTCCCTGTGGAAGTCTTTCGCATACATCTAGTGAGAACAGCAGCAGCGGCCACATCTTCATATCACCAGATAAGCATCTCAAGAGTATGAAGGCTGATCTGTTGGAGTGGGAGGAGCTTCTGAACACTACAACAGGATTTCACTATGGCTGGATCCTTTGAAATGGGGCCTGGATTCAGTTTTGTTACCCCCAAAATGTGAGTCATTCAGGGGTGCTGAATGCTAATGTCTCCTTGAAAAAGTGAGGAATATTAGCTCAAAAGGGGAGTCCTGCAAGCGGGGGGATAACCTAGCAAGTTATTTAATCCTCATGCATATTGATACTAATGTGGAAGCACCTTCCATAGATTCAAAAAGTGCTTGCTTAAAAAGTCTTTTATTCAGGGAATTATCAGTCACAAGTACACAAGATCTAAGTAGTCTTGCAATCGGCTAACTGAAAGAATAAGGCTAACTGAAAGAAAATGGAGGAAAAGTTGAATAGTGAGCATTTAGGGCAAACTGGGTGATAATTATTTTCCCTGAGAGAAGCAAAGAAGTGATGTGGTTTAGACTAAGAATCCAGTAGGAGTGCTACAAGATGGGTGGCTTGGAGCCGGAGTTCAAATACCCTTTTTCTACCCTGAAGGCTAAGGTGCTAATGGCTCTCCAGCAGCCTAAACAGTGGGCTCCAGAATAAACTAATGGTTTTAGCATTAGATGACAAAAGACTCATGGGAATTGTGTTAGCCCCTTAATGGCCAGACATATGTGGAAACAAAAGGGAAGTTTTGGTGGATAGAGGAAGAGGGATGAAGACAATTGGTCATCCTGTGAAAGCAGTTTTGGGTGCTATTGTTTCTAAAGGTTTAAGTTGTTGAAGGCTATTTATAAGTCCATTATCACTGGAGTTTCTCTGACTATGACCTAGCTGTACCCTGATGTCCTGGTCTGATCTAGTTTTGCAATGCATGTGTGCAGTCAGTTCCTCCCAGCCATATTATGATATAGTTTGTACTTCATGCCAATTAGATCATGTCTGCCAATTAAACCATATTAAGGAGTGGGTGTGTATAGCCTGGTAACAATTTTTGTTGGAAGCTGTGGGAAGTCAGGGGATTGGGGTTTACTTCCAGGGTTGCTGGTACATGTAGTGACGTACCCTAAAGTGGGCCAGATGTGGAATTACCTGATTTTCCTGGAGCTGTTTCCCATCCCACCATGCAACCTAGTAGAACCCCTTGCTTTATGTCTGCCAGGGGCATCCATAATTCCTTAAGACTGAACATACAAAATTTCATATATTGAGTAAAGGAAAGTTTTCTGACATGTGGTTCTACCCTTGCTTTTTATCCTCAACCATCATTTTGCTGAAGCATTTTTACAGTGACATGCTTACTAGGCAACTAGAAAAGCCAATTAGAATTATAATTGAAAACAGAAAATGTGTTGTAGCACGTAGAGTCAACAAGAAAATCCTGCTCGCTGAGTCCTAGAAGGAGTCTAGACACATGAAACAGCTGCAATAGCTGGTTCTACAAACTCAGATCTATAACATTCAGTACACTGACCTTTAAAAATGTGGGGGAATAGTATCTTTCAGAAATAGGAACTATGTGATGCTGAGGGTAGGGAGCCAATGAGGGGGACATCGGCAAACTATAGCCTTCCGTGATCCTTTCTTGGTTCCCCTCCTGCCAACTTGCTGTATCATGGGAGGGGGCAAGGGAGTGTTGGGATGTAATGGCTTCACTAGTTGTGTTCTGTTAGCTTGTTCACAATGATACAGATGTCATTGTATACTGGCTATTGGAAGACACCGCACATTTATGATCCTTCATGGCTATCCAACTTCTCATTGAAAACCTCTAAAGAGGGAAAATCCACCCCCTCTTAGGAAGTCTATTCCATCATCAAACATCTCCTATAGCCAAGAAATTCTTCCTAGTGTTTAGGTCCTGGGGCTTGGTTTATGGACCTATGTTCATTTTAGTATCCCTCATCCTGACACATTCCCATTTGTCAACATCCATTTTGAACCTAGGGCCAGAACTGAGGCCATTTCTGCAGTCTAATGTGGGGATGGCCTGACTATAATTACATTGGCTTTTTTTTGACCACCTCATTGCACTGTTGACTCATGTTTAGCTTGTGGTCTGCTACTAGCCCTAAATCCTTTCCACGTGTAGTACTTTCATGCCAGTTGTCACCCATCCTATATTTGTTCATTTCATTTTTCCTGCCTAGATGTAGTACCTTACCTTTATTTCTGTTGAGATTCATTTTGTTAGCTTTGGCACAACTCCCTAATCTGTCAAAGTCATTTTGAATTCTATTGCTTTTTTATGGTTATTTGTCACCACCACCCCCATTTGGTGTCATATACAAATTTGATAAGCATCCCTTCTATTCCATCACCAAAATAATTTATAGAGATATTTTAAAAAACACAGGCCAAGGATAGAACCCCAAAGCACTCCAGCAACCATGAGTGGGTAATCTTTGGGTGTAGTCTGTCAACCAAAATTTCCTCTCTTCCCCTTTTTGAAGATTGGGACAACATTTGTCCTCCAATCTACAGGGATCTTTCTTCTTTTCCAAAAAGTCTACAAAATGATTGAAAGTGACCTGAGATTGCACCAGCAGGTTCCTTTAGTAATCTTAGATGCAAGTAATGTTTTTGCAGGAATGTTTTTGCAAAGAGTCTCATACGAGTCTCAGGAAGGCTTTAAACTGAGATATATGGGAGCGGGAGAGAGTATTCTTGAGATCAGGAGTTCATCAAGTACTAGAGATAATCGGCTGAATGTCAAAGGGAGAACTGGGCAAATAGTACAAGAACTCAACAGTGGAAAATGGGGGAAACACCTTAAATAAGCAGCTGGGGAATGACACATGGTCTTAGATATCTCTTTATTAATGCTAAAAGCATGGCAAATAAAATAAGATGAACCTGAACTCTTAACACAGCAAAGCAAATATAATGTCATAGGCATCACTGAATCCTGGCAGGATGAATCTCATTATTTAAAGGTAGTAATAGAGTGGTATAACTGATTTCAAAGAAGCAGACCAAATGGAAAAGGAGAGAAGTAGCATTATATGTCAAAGATGTTTACACCTGTGAAGAGATCTATGACTTAAATCCTGGAAGCCAAGTTAAGAGTATCTGGATAAAAATTAAGGGGCAGAGAAACAACAGTGATGCCGTTGTGGGGGTTTACTACATACGCCCAACCCAGACTACGGACATGAATGATGCCTTCCTAAAACAGGCAACCAAACATTCAGAAAGGAAAGATGTAGTAGTAATGGGAGATTTCAACTATCCTGATATTTGTTGGAAGTCAAATTCTGGCAAGAATATACAATCCAACAAATTCCTTACTTTCCTTGCAGAAAATTTCAGAACGTGGAAGAGTACTTTTAGATTTGATCCTCAGTAACAATGACGACCTGATAAATGGGGTGGAAGTGATGGGATCCTTAGGTGGAAATGAAATGATCATGCTCTTCTAGAGTTTGTTTTAGAGAAAAAAAGAGAACCAAGTATAGTCAGACACACATTCTAGACTTTAAGAAAGCTGATTTCAGAAAACTAAGGGAAATACTGGATATGATCTCACAGTGAGGAATACTAAAGGAGAAGCAAATTCATGATAGTTGGGAGTTTCTTAAACATGAGATATTGAAGGCACAATTTCAAACAATTCCAGTGAGGAGTTAAAATGGGAGGAGTTTAAAGAAACCAGGATGGATGTCTAAAGAACTTCCAAACGAACTAAGATTTAAAAGAGACAAGAACAAGAAAGGGAAGCATGGAGGTCAAAAATATATCAATTCTAGAAAAAAGATTTGTGCATATCCAAGTAAAAAGTGTATTCCTTCACTGATCCAGGCTTCTCCAGGCTTCTATTAAATTTGGGTTGTCGATGAAATAAAAAAAGAATTTTGGTAACTTCCCCTGTTTTTCTCTTATCTTTTTTTTGTGACAGTCTATCAATTTTATGATCTATGACTCCACTGAAGTCACCCAGAAATATGAACGTATCCATTTTCAAGTCCAAGATCTTTTCAAATAATTTCTCAAAAGATTTAGATTGATTTTCGATTGGTACGTACAGCCCACGCGCTAATGCCTATTGACCATGGAGTTGAATCTGCATTCTAATTACATGTCCCTCTGAGTCTTCAAAAACTTTTTCAGACAACGAATTTGCTTTGGCATATATTACAATGCCTTTTTTCTTTGTGTCTGTGTATGAAGTGAAGTATTTTCCTAATTTGGAACTTTTCAAATATTTGACAACTTGGTTTCTTATATGGGTTTCTAGAGAGATCAAATCATTTTTTTTCAAATAAGGAAAGACCTTCCATGTTTTATCCACCAAATTTATTCCTTTGACATTGGAGGACAAAAACTTCACCATCATCTTTAAATATCTTCTCCAACACTGAGTCTGATTTTACCTGTGCCAAATAGCTTTTATCTTCTTCCAGATCTGAAGTGGCCGCTTTTGTCAGTTGTTCTGGTATTTCTCTTCCATTCAACTCATTTTCAACTTTCTTTAAAAAAATCTCTTGCCTTTGAGATTGAGTCCAAATCATAGCTCCTTTGCTTAAAATGGACCATGACATCTTCAACATTTCCCCACCTGAAGAAAATCCACTTTATCTAAGCTTGGTTTTTAGAAAAGTGTAGTCTTTTCTTCTTCTTAAAACTCTGGTTGGTATGTAATAATAATAATAATAATAATAATAATAATAATAATAATAATAATAATAATAATACATTTATTTTTATCCCGCCTCTCCCAGTGGATCGAGGCGGCATTACAAAAATATATAAATAAATTAAAACATTAAAATGTACCTCATCCTCCCCACCCAACAACCAAAATTCTGGTTGGTATGTAAATCTTTGAAAACTTATACTTCTCTTCCATCCACTTGGAGTCTGATTGTGAACTGCCATTGCAATACTTGGTCTTTCATACTCTTTTTGACAAAGTAAATTATATACATCTCATTAATAATTTCTTTGTTTAGTTATTCTTGAATTTATTTGATAAATGTGATCAATTTCAGCCATAATTTCTGTCCCTTGCATTTATAAAAACCCCTCCAAAGCTTCACACATTTTTATTGTCATCTTCCTTTCCTGGTATCCCACATATCCTCAGGCATTTCTCTTTTTCATTTCCAACACAGCCAATGTATCCAAGTTCTTCTCTTCTTCTGATACCATCTTTTGTTTTGCTTCTTCTAGAATTGTGATTTTTATCTCTGTATCTTCTAATTTATCTTTCAAATGCTTTATCTTGATGTCAGTCTGAGCTAGGGGGACTTTTATTTCTTTGAAATCAATTCCATTTTTGTTGAGAATTTCTTGCATCCTTGAACTTGAACTCTTGAACTTTTCCTTCATTCTTTTAATCTCCCTTGAACCTGATTTAGTCCTCACCTTTGAATTTCTGCCATTAATTCATCTTTCATCTTTTTTTTTTTATCTCTGCCATCTGCGTTTGATTTGCTTCCTCCTCCCTAGTCTGGTCTGTGAATTCTTTTCTCTGTCCCAGTGGTATTTTTGGTTCATCCTCTAGAGTTTTCTTTGCCATCCTGGCAGCATCTCTCCCTAGTTCCTCTAATACCTTTCAAGTTTGATAATTGTCAGGTTATTTTATCTCCCCACACCCTAAACTTTATTTCACTATTATTTTCTTCTTTTCCTTTCCTGTAATAGTTACTAAATAAACATCAAATTCAATTACAGTGGTCAAAGTTCCATGTTCTCAATTCATTCCAATCTGCTTTAGATTGTTCTCTGTTTAAGATTATCGCTTTTATTCCTGGTGTTACCACCGGTGTCAATGTAATGTAAATAAGCTGTATGTCAAGGATATTTTCATATGTGAAGAGATCCAGGACTTAAACCCAGAAAGCCAGGTCAAGAGCATTTGGGTAAGAATTAAGGCAGCAAGAAACAATAGGGATATTCTGGTGGGGGTTTACTACAGACCTCCAACCCAGGCTGAGGACTTGGATGATGCCTTCCTCAACCAAATGACTGCACATTCAAAGAGGAGAGATACAGTAATAATAGGAGATTTCAATTACCCGGATATATGCTGGCAGTCAAACTCTGCCAAGACAGTAAGGTCCAGCAAGTTTCTTGCTTGCCTTGCAGACAACTTCATGGTCCAGAAGGTGGAAGAGGCCACAAGGGGATCAAATATTCTAGATCTGATCCTGACCAACAGGGATGACCTTGTTAATGAGGTAGAAGTGGTTGGATCTTTAGGGGGGAGTGACCATGCCCTATTGGAATTTGGCATTCAGTGGGAAGGAGAAGAGAAGTGTATCCAGACACTCATCTTAGATTTTAAAAAAGTAGACTTCTGTAAACTTAGGGAGCTGCTAGCTGGAATTCCGTGGTCAGGAATAGTGAAAGGGAAAGGAGTTCAGGAGGCATGGGAGTTCCTTAAAAAGGAGATACTGAAGGCACAGTCTAAAACAGTGCAAAAAGGAGGAAAAATGGAAGGCATCTGAAGAAACCAGAATGATTGACTAAAGAACTCTCAGCTGAGCTAAGAGTCAAGAGAAACATGTATAGGAAATGGAAGAAAAGGGAAACCACCAAAGAAGAATTTAAGCAAGTAGCCAGGAGATGTAAGGAGGAGGTCAGGAAGGCTAAAGCAAAGAACGAACTTAGGCTGGCCAGAGACATTAAAAACAATAAAAAGGGTTTTTTTAAGTATGTCCGCAGCAAAAGGGAAAAAAAGGAGACGATAGGGTAGCTGCGCAGAGAAGATGGCGAATTACTCACAGGGGGAAGAGAAAAGGCAGAACAACAACTTCTTTGCCTCAGTTTTTTCCCAGAAGGTTATAAGCACTCAACCTGGCGGTTGGGGAGCAGGTGAGGAAGCAGGGGAAATGAGGCACATAATAGGTAAAGAGGTGGTACAGGAATACCTGGCCACACTGGATGAATTCAAGTCTCCAGGGCCAGATGAATTGCATCCTAGGATATTAAAAGAGCTGGCAGAGGTCATTTCGGAACCACTTGCTATAATCTTTGAGAAATCTTGGAGGACAGGAGAAGTTCCAGCAGATTGGAAGAGAGCAAATGTTGTCCCCATCTTCAAGAAGGGAAAAAAAGAGGACCCAAATAACTACCGCCCAGTCAGCCTGACATCAGTACCCGGAAAGATCCTGGAGCAGATCATTAAGCAGTCAGTTTCTAATCATTTAGAAAGCAACGCGGTAATCACGAGAAGTCAACATGGATTTCTCAAAAATAAGTCATGCCAGACTAATCTTATATCTTTTTATGATAGAGTTACTAACTTGATAGATGAAGGGAATGCTGTGGAGGTAGCATATCTCGATTTCAGTAATGCCTTTGACAAAGTTCCCCACGACATTCTTGCAAAGAAGCTAGTTAAATGTGGGCTGGAGAGGGCTACTATTAGTTGGATTTGTAATTGGTTGACCGACCGAACCCAAAGGGTTATCATGAATGGCTGCTTTTCATCCTGGAGAGAAGTGACTAGCGGGGTGCCACAGGGTTGTCCTGGGCCCAGTGCTGTTCAATATTTTTATCAATGACTTGGATGAAGGAATAGAGGGCATGCTCATCAAATTTGCAGATGACACCAAATTGGGAGGGGTTGCTAATACGCCAGAGGACAGGATCAAAATTCAAAATGACCTGGACAGCTTGGAGAGCTGGGCCAAGGCTAACAAAATGAAATTCAACAGAGAGAAGTGTAAGGTCCTACACTTAGGTAGAAAAAATGGAATACAGAAATATAGAATGGGGGACACGTGGCTGGATAGCAGTACGTGTGAAAGGGATCTAGGAGTCTTCATAGACCACAAGCTGAACATGAGTCAGCAGTGTGATGCGGCAGTCAAGAAAGCCAATGCAATTCTCGGCTGCATCAATAGGAGTATGGTGTCTAGATCGAGGGAGGTACTGGTACCACTCTACTCTGCTTTGGTTAGACCTCATCTTGAATACTGTGTCCAATTCTGGGCACCCCAATTCAAGAAGGATATTGACAAGCTGGAGCAAGTCCAGAGGAGGGCGACCAAAATGGTGAGAGGCCTGGTAGCCATGCCCTATGAGGATAGACTTAGAGAGCTGGGGATGTTTAGTCTGCAGAAGAGAAGGCTAAGAAGGGGACATGATAGCCATGTTTAAATATTTGAAGGGATGCCACGTAGAGGAAGGAGAGGGCTTGTTTTCTGCTGCCCCAGAGACCAGGACAAGGAGCAATGGATTCCGGCTGAAGGAAAGGAGATTCCACCTGAACCTCAGGAAGAACTTCCTGACAGTCAGGGCTGTCCGGTAGTGGAATCTGCTGCCTCGGAGTGTAGTGGAGTCTCCTTCCTTGGAGGTTATTAAGCAGAGACTGGATGGCCATCTGTCGGGAGTGCTTTGAGGGTGTTCCTGCATGGCAGGGGGTTGGACTGGATGGCCCCTGTGGTCTCTTCCAACTCTACATTTCTATGATTCTATGATTCTAAGCTCAGCCACTCTATCCTCAACTTCTATTAAAAGAAGGTTATGAGCTCAAAGATTCAAAGAAAAGTTCACTTCCTGTTATTGTTCAAAGCAGTGTGACCTTGGGTGTTATCAGCTTCCCATGGCAAAAATTACTTGTGTTGTTCGTTTACTGTTTAATTTCCAAATTCCAGCAAATTTTTAAACTGTTCTCTGTAATTTCAGTTCAGGTGTGTAAAAAGTAGCTTTAGTTGTTTTTTTAAGCACCACATTGTCACAGCTATGGCAGGATTATTTTAAACTTAAGAAGTTGGAAGTTCAGACACTCACTCTTCTCTTCTGTAGAACTATATCTGTCAAGGAATAGTTGTCTTGTCTCCAATGGAGTGTTTTGAATTAAAGCTTTTTCCATTATTAATTTTTAAAAACTTTTAGTGCTGAGGTAATGGCTTTGCAGGCAATAGGGAACATCCCAGTCTTTGCCAATCCAACTGATATCTCCAGAGGCTTGTTTACCCCCTGGTGTCTGGAATGCCACCAAAAGCAAAACAATATGGGCCCTGATTGCTTCCTGTCACCAGAAAACTTTGCCAGTTGGTCACTGATTGATATAACTGGCTGCTGACATCTCATAGAATCATAGAGTTGGAAGCGACCACAGGGGTCATCCAGTCCAACCCCCTGCCATGCAGGAACCCACATCAAAGCACTCTTGACAGATGGCCATCCAGCCTCTGTGTAAAAATCTCCAAAGAAGAAGACTCTACCACACTCTGAGGCAGCATATTCCACTGCCAGATGGCTCTGGCTGTGTCAGGCTGACTATTTGGGTACTCTTTTTTTCCCTTTTTGAAGATGGGGAGAACATTTGTACTCCTCCAATCTGCTGGGACTTCTCATGTTCTCCAAGAGTTCTCAAAGATTATTGCCAGTGATTCTGAAATTACTTCTGCCAGTCTTTTAATATCCTTGGGTGTAATTCATCTGGTCCTGGAAACTTCAATTCATGTAGTGTAGTCACGTATTCCTGTGCTACTTCTCTATCTATTCTGAGCTGCATTCCCCCCACTTTCCCGCCTGCTCCCCCCGCCCCCCGATTGAGTACTTCTATCCTTTTGGGAGAAAACTTGGGCAAAGAAGGTGTTGAGTAGTTCTGACCTCTCTCTTCCCCCTGTTAGTCCTTAGCCATCATCTCCACGCAGCAGCCCTATCATTTCCTTGTTTTTCCTTTTGCTGCAGACATATCTAAAAAAGCCCTTTTTATTGTTTTTAATCTTTCTGGCAAGCCTGAGCTCATTTCGCACTTTAGCTTTTCTGACCTTCTCCCTGTATATCCTGGCTATTTATTTGAATTCCTCTTTGATAATTTCCCCATTCTTCCATTTCATCTACATGTTTCTTTTAACACTTAGCTCAGCTGTGAGTTCTTTAGTCAACCATTCTGGTTTCTTTTGACACCTCCCATTTTTCCTCCTTATTGGCACAGTTTTAAATTGTGCCTTCAGTATCTCCCATCCATCATGAACTCCTTTCTCTTTCAATATTCTTGACCATGGAATTTCAGCCAACCTTAAGTACAGCATGTTTTAGGAGCTTTTCATAAAGCTGCCTACTTTTCTCTACCATCTCACTGGAAGTCCAAAATGCTATTTTTTTTTTTTTTTTTTTCAGTGAGATGAATGATGTAGGTATTGAGATGAGTATGCAGCTTGGAGAGAAGGTCCTGAAAATGGACAGAACCTTAGGATCTGAGAGAAAGAAGGCTTCATAACCGCTATTTGCAGTCCAGTGCCAGTGGACAATTGATAAAACCATAGCAATTAACAAAAATGCATGGTCCAAAAAAAGTTGGGAACAAAATGTTTTCAGACTGCATTTCAGCGTGGACAAGGGAAACTGTGGGTGCTGGTTACATGGATATGGGGGACCTCTTCTACTTTTAAAAATAGCTAGAATGTAATAAGTAAAGTAATGTAATAAGTAAAGCCTTTCCCACTCCTTATGTTACTTCTGGAGTAAAACTCTGTTTTGCAACTGTCCCCCCTGTCCATACTGGTATTACTTTTGACATATTACCTTCTATATCAGAATCTTGTACAGCCCCCTTCCACTTTCTGCTTATTCAAAGCGATCAGATTTTGCCATCTGTGATGTCGTTTAGAAGCTTTTACCTATTCAGTTATGTATTCTGCATATCAACTGGCAGTTGGTTGGCAAGTCAGCAATAATACAAACACAATTATTCCATATTATTTTATACTGGCTATTTGCTGTAAAAATGCAATATGACATTGCTGTTCCCCCATCTCTGAATTATACGCAAACCTGGGAGATGCAGAAAAAGCAAGTACTGATAAATCTTTAGCTGCCACCACCAATACTAGAGCAACAGAGCAACCTGTGGCATAAGATACAATTGCAGACATTGCAAGGGAGAAAAATAATTCTAAATAGAGGTCAGTTTGGAATGTAATTATGACTTCATTAAGCACTGCTGTTCCTTTTGCACCTGCAAGAAAATCTTATTTTGGGCACACTTATTTGGACAACCTAATCTCTCACACCATAACCGCCAACATTTTGCAAATGAAAATCGATTCATGTGTGGTGAAGCATTTGTTCATCTAGCAGCAAGCAGTAAAGGCTTATTTCTGAGTAAATATGTCTACAGTTCTGTTGTTACTTTCAAAGGAATATTCATAATGCAGAGGCAGACTCTAATCTTCCACCAACTTCCCTCCACACAGAGATATGGGTGTGTGCATATGTCAGGTATTGGCTAGCTTTGAGTTAAGAGAACAAGCTTAGATGGGTTCAAAAGCTTTATTCAGAACAGAGAAGAAAACATAGCACACCTTAGCAATTGCCAAGATTAAGGAACTAATGGATTTGCAGTCCCTTATAAGCTGTCACATTTCAAATTAGCAAATGTGAGCATTCTACTTGACAGCTAATTAAAACAAGCCTTCCCAGACTTTCATTCTGCCTGCCCACTGTGTGACTTTGCAGCTGTGTCTCTTCATGCTTAGCAATGATTGTTAAAGTAACAATCCCTCATTCCCAGCACACTGTTTCCCACCCAGTCTCATCATCCCCTTACAACACAATAAAGCCCATTTTTGAACACCAAAGAATTACATTCCGCCCTTCACATTCATGGGTTTGACCTTTGCAAATTTGATTATTTTCAAGGCACATACATGCCTTTCCCCCTCTATTTTCTTCCTCCCGTTCCCTTGTGTTCCTCACCCCAGGCTTGCAAGGCTTGCATTTAAAATGGAGGGTTTTTTTCCCTTTCGGGTGAGAAAAGCCCCCTCCCATTGCTAAAGGTGTGACCTCTCTGCCATGTGGCTGCACATTCTGCTGTGTATTGACTGCTGATTGGTCAAGTGCTCCTTTCTCAAGATGGCTACCAGAAGTAATCAGAACTCCAAACCTCCTCTCTTCTCTGTCTAAGGGGAAAGTACCAGTAAGCCTTTTAGGTTGTTTCCCCCACCCCTCCACCCCACAACAAACTGGTGCCAGGGGCAAAGGAACATGATGAGGGGGGAGCTCTTGAGGGAAACAGGAGGGGAATCGCAGCGGGGGGAGTTATCCACATTTTTCCACTTTTGCAAGGGTTCTGTGCTCCAACCCTTGCAAATATGGAGGGGCTACTGTACAGGGCATGACATGGCAGGAAGAATAAAGCCGACCGGACAGTATGTGCCTTCAAGTCACCTGTCAACTTATAACAATCCCATGAATCTCACAAGGATTTTTCAGGCAAGGAATACTCAAGAGATGGTTTTGCAAATTTCCTTCCTCTAAGACAGAGATGCACAAACACCTCCACCTATTTTTCCCTCTCCCTGCCCATCTCTTTCACACAGTCCTTCCTGTCTATCTGTCTCTCATATGTGTGGAAAAATACACTCTCCCCATCAGCATTTCCATTGCCACAAGACATCTTGCCAATCATAACAGCCTCTCCACTGTTTTTCTGAGCCAGCATGTTGTCCCCCTACAACAGGTCCCAAGGTTGTTAGATCAACTTGTTAAAGGGCCCATGTCACAATCTTGTTGCAACTTCATTTCTATCTCTACCTCTAACAACTCTAAGTTTTCTGTAACTTTTAAAGAGCCTACAACGCACACACTTTTAACAGGCACTTTTTAATCAATCTGTAATTTTTTTTGAGACAAGGACTGGGGTAGGATCCACTAGTTTCCTAGTGACATTCCTGAAAAATACAGGGCTATTGCACGGTCTGCTTAAACTATTTGTGAAAGAAGCAGGACCCCTTATTAAAAGGGACATTGATATAGTTTCCCATGTGTTAGAGGGATGCAGTGTCAGTCCCTTGGGTAGAGAGGAAAAAGCTGTTTGCAGTGGTTTGATTACAGGCTAATCAAATGCTAATTTAGGCACAGAAAGAAGATTACTGGTGTACTTCTCCCATGTTTTCCAGCTGTCTGCACATGCATTTCTAGTTTCATCATCCTTCTACGGTTTGAATTTTTGTTTTTTGTTTTTTGTTTTTTCATTTTGTTCCCCAGCCAATCAAACTTACTGCCCATTACCTGTGTGAGCATCCCACCCAGAGTGCGCCCTTTAGTTCCATTTCTTCTTCTGTTATAGCCAGATAGCATGGCTGTTGCTGATGAATATCCCAAGGAATGCTAGTTTCTCAGCAAGAACACTGGAGTGGGTTTTTCATCCCACCTCTCCTTTTTTGCAGTAGGTGGGTGGTGGCCATGTACCTAATTTACAAATAACAGTCTTCTGTCTTCTCTTCTTTTTTTGAAGGGAATCCCATATAAAGAATCCCAAAAGGGATGAAGAAAGAGCCTTGATTCTGCAGCAGAGAGAAAGAAAGAAAGAAAGAAAGAAAGAAAGAAAGAAAGAAAGAAAGAAAGAAAGAAAGAAAGAAAGAAAGAAAAGGCTCACAAGTCACCTCGTCAGTTTTTCCCACAGTACTGAGATGCACTGTTTCTACATTTCAAGGCCAATAATTATGTCAAAGTTTGCAGCTATACTCAAATAGTATGCGGACCTATGTCTATTTGTTGTAATAAAGGCTCAAATGTGTTCTCAGCTAATAGACCTAATTTATCCAATAATAGCTTTCAAGATGAAAATCACTATAGGCTTGGGAGCTTCAGCTACAACTAATTTAACTGTAAACATATTCAGGGCAGCCATGTCGGCCCTGCAGCAAAATACAACAAAATTCAAAATCTACAAAACAGCAATTTTGTTATAATTTGCTGCAAGGCCAGCACAGCTACCCTTGAATATCTCTCCTGCATTTGAAGACAGTGAATTTTGCTACAAGAGGGCAAGCTTTAAGAAGAGGGAGTTAATGGATCAGGACTTAACTATTTGAGGTTTCAATCCCAAACAAAGATAAAACTCTTTCATTTGGACTACAATTGGCAAGTTTTACCTATACAGCACCTAAAAGTTTCTCCAGGTGTTAACAGTACAGAGATGCCTTGAGAAATTCAATCTTCTCTGCCTATGTACAGAACCCCTGGAGAAGGCCATTGAAATATATATAGGCCAAAATGCATTGGGCTTTTACAAAAATAAAAACAGCCATCCACTGAGAACTTGGAGACATGCCTCCCTTTATTCTTATGGATTCTATTGGGTGCACTCAAATTTTTGTGTTTTGTGCGTTTTGATTGGATAATAAAGATATCATTGTTTTCTGGATTTGGGATTTTGTTGTTATTTTAATAGCAGCTATTCAGAATAGGTGGTTTTTCCCATACTGCTTCTGCCAAGAATCATAACCAGCATGATGGTAGTGGTTTGAGCACCGGACTACAACCCTGGAGACCAAGGTTTGCTTCCTGCTTGGCCATGGAAACCCACTGGGTGACCTTGGGTGTATCACACACACTCAGCCCCAGAAAACCCTGTGATAGATTTTCCTTAGGGTTGCCATAAGTTAGAAACAACTTGAAGGCACACATCAACAAATGTTGTATCACATTTTATTGTGGTCTTTTAATTTCCTTGTTAACTAGGAGCCTTTCCTCACTACACTAGCCATTTCTACACTAGACTGTTATAGTGCTATGATTCCACTTTCAACGTCCTGTGGAATTCTGGGGTTTGTAGTTGACTGAGGCCAAAGAGCTCTCTGGCTGAGAATTCTCAAGGCCCTCCTTAAACTGCAAACCCCAGGATCCCATAGGGTGTTGAAAGTGGAATAATGGCACTATAACAGTGTGGTGTGGAAAGACCCTAGGATACATGAACATTCTAGCTGATATTGTTTTTGAAATGCCTGTCGGCAAAAAAGAAGTGTATGCTGGTTCCTTCCTTCCATTACTACTTATAGAATTCTGTAAGAGTTTTATCAAACAGTGGTAGGAATTTGTAATTCCTGAATATTAAGGAACTGAAAGGTGTTTTTCCTTCTTTGTTACATACAAATGTTCAAAACCCATTGTCCCATGGAACTACTTTCCACACACTAACACCACTTGAAAATAGCAATGTTGTTTTTTAAAAAAATGCCTCTGAACAACAGTGACAACAAAGATTCTTAGAACTAGCTTAAGGTTGTAGGTTATTACATCAGAAATCACTTTTGTGATTCAGATAGTACTATTAACAGCTGTGAAATTCCTCTTGATTAATATTATGCAAAATCTCACATACAGTCATCTATTGCAAATCATAATTGTGGCTTTGAAATATGAGCAGTTAGTGTTATCCCAAAATGAGGGTGACCCAGGGTCCAGCAACAATGCCCATGCTTCTGTGAAACAGTGGGGAATATTAACTCAAAGAGGAGGCCTGTGGGAGGGGAGTAACCTAACAGGATCTTTTACAACTTTGTATGCCAGTATTGATCCAGGATCCCTGCTGGCGCAGTGGTTAAATGCTGGTACTGCAGCCACAAGGTTGTGAGTTCAATCCTTCTGGGCTCCAGGTTGACTCAGCATTTTGTCCTTCCACGGGTCAGTAAAATGAGTACCCAGCTTGTTGGGGGCAATTAGCTAACACGTTGTAAAGCGCTTAGAGAGCACTTAGCTGATAAGCCGTATAGAAATACACATGCTATTGTTTTTGCTATTTCTAATGCAGGGACACCACCCAGAGATTCAAAGAATATTTGCTTTATTGGAAGTAATTAATAATTACATACACACAACTTCCAAGCAGTCTCATAATCACACAAGGCTAGCCGGAGGAAAGGGAGGAAAAAATGGATAGTGAGGAGTTAGGGCAAAGTGGGTAATATTTACCTATCTGGAGTGAAGAGATGAAGCAATGTGGCCCAGACTAAGGGTTTGAGGACAGTACAAAACAGAAATCAGAGCAGCAGAGTGATGGCCTAAGTCCAGAGTACTACAAGTTATCTGGCTTAGAGCCACGGTTTAAATACCCTGTTTCCACCCTGAGGGGGAAGGTGTTCATGGCTGTCTAACAGAGTAGACAGTGGTGTCCAGAATGAGCTAATGACCTTAGGTGACAGATGAGAATCATGATAGCTCCTTAATGGTGGGACAAAAAGAAAGTTTCAGTGAAAGTAAGAGGGTCAAAGACAATCAGTCATTCCATGGAGGCAGTTTTGGGTGCTATTGTTTCTAAAGGTCAAGCTGTTAGGGGACACTTGGAAGTCCATCATCACCAGAGCCTCCCTGACCCTCACCATGCCCTGAGCTCCTGATCTGACTTAGGCCCTTTTCGCATTGAGGCTTCTCGCACGAGCGGGGAGGGCGGCTCGCGCAAGAAGTCTCCTCCGGGTGGCTGCCGTTTCCCCCTCCTTCCTTCCGCAGGCGAAGGAACGAGGGGGGAAGCGGCAGCCTCGTGCGAGCCGCCCTCCCCCCCCGGGCGAAGCAGGAGGCTGTCACATCCCCCCTGCTCGCGCAAAGCAGGAGGCTGTCGCGTCCGTAGCGCTAGCGCCCCACCCCTTCCTTCCGCAGGGTCCGAGGGAAGGAAGCGCGACCCGGCCGCCTCCCCGACACTCCGCACAGGAGGTAAGTGCGCCTGGGCACCGGGAGCGTTGCGCGAGCGCAGGTGATTTTCGCTTTAAGGCGAAAATCAAAAAACCCGCGATCGCGCCACTGCAGCCCCGTGAGCGCGGCGGAAGTGGGAGTGCGTCATCCAGAGCAACGCTCCCACTCCCACAAGGCTCACGGGGCTGTCGTGCGACAGAAAGCCCGTGCGAAAAGGGCCTTAGTTTCACAACGCACATGTATGGCCAGTTCCTCTTTGATAGCAGGCTTCTCAGCCATAGCAGGATGTAGCTTGTATTTCATGCCAAATAATATTTCCCAGTTAAATCATATCATTGTGTAGGAGCATGTGGCCCAGTAACTTTGGCCTGATGAAAAGAAGGTTAAGAGGTGACATGATAGCCATGTTTACGTATTTGAAGGGATGTAGGATGGAGCAAGCTTGTTTATGGCTACTCCAGAAACTAGGACATGAAGCAATGGATTCAAACAGCAGGAAATGAGATTTCATCTAAATGTTAGGAAGAACCTTATCTGTAATACTGTGTCCAGTTCTGGGCACATCATTTCAAGAAGGATATTGACAAGCTGGAACATGTCCAGAAGAAGGCAACCAAAATGGTGAAGAGTCTGGAAGCCATGCCCGATGAGGAGAGGTTCAGGTTGCTGGGTATGATTAGTCTGCAGAAGAGAAAGTTAAGAGGGGAAATCATAGCCATATTTAAATGTTTGAAAGAATGTCATATCAAAGAGGAAACAGGCTAGTTTGCCACTGTTCCAGAGATTAGGACAAGGAGTAATAAATTCAAACTGCAGTAAAAGGGATTCCACCTGAATCTCAGGAAGAACTTCCTGACAGTCAGAGCTGCCTGGCAGTGGAATATACTGCTGCCCTGGAGTGTGGTGGAGTCTCCTTCTTTGGAGGTTTTGAAACAGAGACTTGATGGCTATTTGCTGGGGGTGCTTTGAGTGTTTGTTCCTGCATGCAAAATGGAGTTTGACTTGGTGGCCATTGTGGTCTCTTCCAAGTCTATGATGAAAAGGGGAAAATAAATGAGAAGGGAGAATAAATACATTTTTTTTCAAATGTGTATATGTAGCTTCACATTCATATTATGTAACCTTGTATGTAGAAAAATTCCTGTTAATTTGTGCATTATTTCCAACACTAAATCTCCTAATTGTATAAAAAATAAAGTAAAATCACGCTTTGGATGACAGAGAAAAGAGCAAGCAGCCTACTGAAACACATGCAGGCCAGATTATGTTTGATTTGTATGTCACTGGTTACAACAGCTCCACTGACCATCTGCCCATTTCTGGATACAAATCAAAGTGGCTGAGACCAGCTTATTTGAACGATTCCATTCTCCCCACTTTAATCTGACAAGTTCTAGCTAGAAGCCTGATCCCCTTCAGTCCACTCTGTGAATCTTCCATGGAATGGTGAATGTTTTCAGTTCTATCATTCACTGTAGCATTCCTCCTTCTTTTCTTTCTTGATGTGTGACTTATTCACTATTCACCATCTGCACTATACCACTTATCATAATAAGTAGTATGCTGAATCAAACAAACTGAACTACAGACTTATTCTTTTTAATAATGCATTTCCTCATTTTTCTATGGATGACATCCTGCTTCGCATCAGTAGAGAGTAACACTCCACTTCTGCAGCTCCACACCTCTCCTCTCCCTGACTTTTGCCAAGCCATGGAAGAAACACTACGGCCATTATACAGCTGGGGGGGGGAGGTAACTGAGCAGCGGGGACTGCCTCCCATCCTCTACGTCAGAGAATTCCAAACTTTTCATGTTGGTGACACACTTTTTAGACATTCATCATCTTGCAACACAGTAATTCAGTAAATGTAAGCAGCCCCTCCACCTGGGCCTGACCTGCCACCGCTGCCGTCCTCACTGGGGTCTTCCTCAGCCCAGGGTGGTGGCAGTGGAGGGAGAGGGAACCCCTCCATCTAGACCTGGCCTGCTGCCACTGCCCTCACTGGGATCTTCCTGGCAGTGGTGGCAGCAGCTCCTCCAACCGTTACATTCATGCAACACACCTACACACTGCAGACGACACACTAATGTGTCATAACACACATTTTGGAAAGCTCTGCTCTACTCAGAGGGAAGATGAATTATAACCTCATTCCTTTTCCCTCTGTCTGGAGAACTCCACCAAGAAGACCACGTCTTTCTAAAGTCAATCAATCAACCAATCAATCAATCTGGCTGCATTACAGCCACTTTCAGGAAGGTTATGTCACCAGGTTACTTCATGGAAGGCTAACAAGGTCTGATTCTGAATGATGAACAACTTGGTTCCATGCCAACTGGCTAGTATTAGCATTATCTTTTATTTATTGAATTTATTTCCCCCCTTTCTTCTGGGATGGGAATGATGCTACAAGAATTTGTGCTGGAGTTTGCTTCCATTTTCCTTTTGTGTCATGTCTTTCTGATTGTAAGCCAACTGCCCTCTTCTCCTCGTTCTCTTTCTTGATCTGTAAGCCATCTGGGGAGCCTTTCCAGCTGAACAGCTAGGGTATAAATTAAAGCTCTAGCTGCCAGTTTGATGGGCATAAATATATAAAATATGTTTTTTTTAAAAAAAATATTATATAAAATTATAAAATCCATGCTAGGTTGGAACTCCTCAAGTTCAAAAACAATCCACTTTTTGTTGGTTTGAAATTTATGTATCTGAATGTTTATTTCCTTTTAGCTTTTGGGAGGAATAGCCTTCTGTTGTGTGCAGAAAGAAACATCAGAGTGAGACTCACTCCACCACCACCCCCATTTAAAAGAAAACATTGTTTTGGATAAGCCTCCTAGCCTACAGGCTAATCTCTACAAAATGAAAATTACCATCTGTCTTTCACATCAGAGATTGGAGCGTACAAAGTTAGTTCTCTGGGTAGTAAAATATTGGCTAAGGCTCATGGAAATGCATATGTGTTTATGTATTATTTATCTTACATTGATTTTTCTGTTTTCGTTCTAAACCTGAGCAATGAGCCCTTACCACACACTATGGCCCAATAGCACTTTATTCCAGTGGGATCCCAGCAGTGGCATGGCCGGGATGGGATCGGGACCTGAATGCTCCCCACCGCTGTTATCATGGTTATGATATGTCGGGTGAGAGCACTAGATATCCTTTTGATATCAAATAATTTGGCCTTTGCTTGACCTTTCTCTGCCACCCTATTCCACGTGTTTGCAGAGGTCCTCTGGACAAGCATGTAAGGGCACGGCCGTTAAGGGTTGTACATTCCAAAACCCCCATTCAGGCAGGCAACTTAAGCCTCTCTGTTGCTTTAGGGAAAAACCTCCCTGCAAACCGGCTTTGCTTGGCATATATCCACACAAAGCCAAGCCATTTCTTTATGTCGGGCCATCAACGTACTGGCCGCACTATTGTCATTAAGAGCTAAACCCATCATGCAAAATCTGACCTTTTCCTACTCCTTTGTCTAGCTCCAAATTTCCTTTGTTCTCACCAAGCATAACATAGCCTGTAGATAAAATCCACCCTATAAAAGGTCCCCACTTATGGGACGTCTTCGGACTACTTTGGACTTCCATCCCAACTCGCTGCTGGTCGTCTAAGGAAACTCCCCGCAGACAGCCACGCTGAGCTTTCTTCCCCGGAACCCCGCTTCTCTCCAGGACTACGAGACCAGGTGCCGTATTGCCCTTCCCGAAAAGCTCTCCGTTCCAATTTCTCGGTTAGTTAGTTTATGTCTTGTCTTTAATAAAATATTATTCGTTACTTTGAAAACCTTGCCTAGCCGCTCTCTGACCTGATGCTGTATACATAGGGTTAAAGATCCTTGCTAAAGTTACCCTGCCTCTCGTTTAGCTGAGAGAGTGCTCGAGTTAAATTCCCCCGACTTGTGTTTTTATCTGGTAATTTGGGTGCCCCTCCAGGGACCCCCAATATATGAGTGCGGTGTTAGGGAGACTCTTCTTCCTTGTGGAGTATAGTGTGAATGGTATGTCTCTTTCTCCACTTCTTCCTGTGCTGCACTGCAGAAGGAAGTGCTATCAAGTGCTTCTGCTCTTACTGTATGCCCGCAGCTGATGGGATCAGTGCAAGAAAGGGGCTATCAAAACTTGTAGATCTAATTATTTAATTAATTTAATTATGTATTTAATGTATTTGATGTACTGTTGAAGTACCGACTCGATCCGTCGGGAGAGGCAGGATATAAATCATCATCATCATCATCATCATCATCATCATCTGGGCCAAGCCAAGGCTATGACAGGTCTGCTTTGAATTCTCCCTTCCTAGAGAAGCAGCACTCTTCTATATTTCTGCAACCCACTGGCTCCTTCTCCACATTTGTTTCTTTCTACTGCTTTCTCTAAATCGACACCCTGGTAGATATAGGGCCAAGCATAGTTTGACTGTGTCACTGGTGGTAGCGTGTAGAACCAATCCAGATTGAAGAGGCACTTTATGGAGACTGCTCTTTACAAAAATATAACCAAATCTTTATTGAATGACCTGACAAAGGAAAAGGTAGAAGGCAAATTAAAGATTAGCAAACAGCACAATACTTGTATTTTTAATGCAGCAAACACTCTTTCCTCTTTCACACTCTCAGATGGATCTCTCTCTCCCCCCTTCTGGATTCTGGAGCAATGGATTCAAGCTGCAGGAAAGGAGATTCCACTTGAACCTCAGGAAGAACTTCCTGATGGTCAAGGCTGTCCGGCAGTGGAATGTGTTGCCTCAATGGAGTCTGGTGGAGTCTCCTTCTTTGGAGGTTTTTAAGCAGAGGCTAGATGGCCATCTGTCGGGAGTGCTTTGAGGGTCTTCCTGCATGGCAGGGGGTTGGACTGGATGGCCTGTGTGGTCTCTTCCAACTCTACATTTCTATGATTCTAAGATTCTATGATTCTCTCTCTCTCCACAAACTCTGTTTCAGTTATTTTTCTGTTAGGCTCACTCCACCACCTAGCCCCTACCTCTGGCTAGCCTGGGTTCCATAGTTAACCACCAATCAATTTAAATCCTCTTGGTTGCTAGGGTGGCTCTGTTGCTATGCCCCCCCCAGGGTTTGTCATAGGGGCCATTACCAATTTTTTTCCAGTAATGGTATACGGCACATTTGCAACACATGAGGATGCGATAGCACCTGGTCAGCAACTATGTCATGCGATAGCATTCGTCCTGGACCAGAAGCAACATATTGCCATGCTGGGATGTCAATGTCAATGTCATGTGGGCCTTGGAAAGAAACTTCAGGAAAGTACCATTCCTCAGCTTCACAGCTCATGTTTTACATGTTGTAAAGCAGGACGTGTGTAAATCTTTGAGGACCTGGACTGGAGAAGGTATCTGCAAGAGTCAGCCTCTTGTTCAGTTGCAGAGACTTACTTTTCTTCTTTGGGTTGTGGCATGGCTATGTGGTTATTGCTATTATCCCCACCCTTTCTCACTAGTTCCATGTCATTAAGAGATTAGTGTCTATAAATTGTGGAGTCTTAAAACAGTCTGTCTGAAATTTTGTCATTCTAATGATCTGTGCAAGTAGCAGAATGCCTCAAGTATTATGTTGTCTGTATGGAAAGGACCAAAGTTTTAGGCCCTTTTCGCACAGTATTTTCCATGCGAAAGAGGGCCTGGAGCGTCACGCGATTGGGAGAAGCGATCTGCATGACACACTCACAATCATGCCACACTCCAGGGACCAACAGGGGCTGATCGCGCACCTTTGTATTTTTGGCTTGAAGTTGAAAATGGTGCGTGATCGCGCATTGCTCCAGAGCCCTGCATGCAGTTATCTGGTGTAGGAAGCCTCTGAAGCTGGGCCGGTCGCACTTCCTGCCCCAGTGCAGCCTGGGAAGGTCCCAGGCTGCACTGCGCAAGGAAGAGATGGGGTTCTCACGCTAGCAGGCAGCTCGTGCAGAGCTGAAGCAGCAGGGAAGGGAGAGCCTTTCGGCAGAGGCTGCTCGCATGATCGCCGGATCCCAGAGGCAGGACAAGGTTGTTATTATTATTATTATTATTATTATTATTATTATTATTATTATTATTATTATTTCTATCCTGCATTTTCCCATGGATCGAGGCGGCAAACAACAACAATAAATTAATGACATTAAAAACATTAAAAAAATACCCAATCCTCCCCACCCACCAACCCACTAAAACCAACCCCCTAAAACACACAACAATTAACAATTAACAACAATCAACTGACTGTTAAGAGAACAGCAAGACAGTTGGTGGGAGGCGGTGGAAGTACTAGTCTGGGAAGGCCTGCTGGAAGAGAGCAGTCTTGACTGCTTTTTTCAAGCAGTCAAGACTGGGAATATGCCAGGTCTCTTCCGGCAGGCCATTCCATAACTTGGGAGCGATAGAAGAAAAGGTCCTCTGGGTAACCGCAGCCAACCTAGTTCTGACTGGCTGCGGTAAATTCCTCCCAGAGGACCTTAGTGTGCGGGGCGGATTATATGGGAGAAGGTAAGGTGCGGAAAGAGTCATAGATAGCAAAAGGCAATATGGATATCCACTGGAATCAATGGAGGAAAATTTTGAAATATGGAAGCCACTCTGAGGGAAAAGCAGGATATAAAAAAAACAGAGGAGGAGGAGGAGGAGGAGGAGGAGGAGGAGAATGCAATCAAAGCATGCTGGCTATTTGTTTGAATTCCTCTTTGGTAATTTCCTCTGTGCCTTCAACGTCTCACTTTAAAGAAACTCCCATCCATCACAAACTCTCTTCTCTTTTCATATTGGTGATCATGAGATCACTCCTAGTATTTCCGTAAGTTACTGAAATCTGCTTTCTTAAAGTCTAGAATTCTTACTGACGTTCTTTCTTTGTGTGTCCATGTGATTGCTCTGTCTTTCTTGCCTCTCAGCAGCCAAAGAAGTTGGGAAAAGGGTAGATTCCCCCAAAACAAAACTGGTTAAGGGTTTTTAACAAAATGCTCAGTGTGGGGAACATGTATTCTTAATGGCAGCATCTTCTTCCTTTAGCAACCTAGGTTTAGCCAAATGTGTAAGTCTGACTAACCAAGAAAGAGACTACCCAAGAAATAACTCTATCAGTATTTATTATCCTGACTTTTAAAACCTTCAGCAGGTTACAAGAAATCAAATTACAAGAAACATCAAAACTGGTGCAGCAAAAGGAACAAAGAATTAAAATGCTTCATAAGTCACTCTTTTAAAATGTCTTGATTATTACAGGCTTTTAACAGCCCATTTTGCAAACACCCTTGCTATTTCTAATTGATGCAGCCAGCAGAAGTAGGCAGTATAATCTGAATAATGTTTTCATGGTTAAAAGTGCATTTCATTTCTAATTAGTCCAGAAGAATGAACAATGTATATTTTTGGGGGGGGAGGTGAGGTTTCTACACTTGACTGGGATATATTGGCAATGCTGGGCAAAATTAACAAGGATACAATTCTCTTCTGAGTACAAGAAAGATAGCTAGCTGAGTAAATGAATACAATATTAGATTATTCCTGTTGAAGCTTCTTTGGATCTTGTAGATGTCGTTGGCAAATTCTGTTCTATTTCAAGTTGCAAGAATCTACATTGCATTGCACATGCATTGACTCATGTGGTCAGACATGCCAATGCAAGTTTTCTGTGAAGTTCCATTCCAGGAGAAAGGCAGCCTACATGTATAATAAATAAATAAAATAAAATAAATTCACAACCTGGTCATTGGATCCTTCATCACAAGAAGGTATATAATAGGGCGTTCTTTGACTATTTCCGCACTAGATTGTTATAGCGCTATTGTTCCACTTTCAACATCCTATAGAACCCTGGGGTATGCAGTTTAGGGAGGGGGCTTGTTTTTGTTCTCTTTTCCATGCTTGGGGTTTTGGTCCCCCTCTTTAATTATTTGATATAGTCTGTAGACTGATTCAATAAAGATTTGATGCATATGTGTGTGTGTGTGTATGTATGTATGTGTGTGTGTGTGTGTGTACATATATATATCAGTCTAGAGCTGAAATGGCCCTTGTATATGGTACTTTAATTTAAAAACAAGTTCTGCCTGACCTTTATTATTTTTTTTTTGATGTTTTTTTTTAATTTTATTAAACTATAACACAAAAACAAACGAAAAATAAAACACCATGTGTTATACATAATAGTGAATTAAAAAACAAACAAACAAACAAAACAAAACAAATTTTTTTTTCCTTCTTTTAAACAATGCAAACTTATATTATTGTTTTTCCCTTCCCCTAAAATCATAAACTTGTTCAGCTTGTTCCATTCATACAACTTATACATTTTTGTTACGTATCTTCAATTCTTATTTTCATTATATTCATTTTTATTATTATACTTTCACTCTTAATTCAATATTTTTCACTCCCATTTAATCTCTTACTATTATTAATTATAAACTTATTACTTAATATCTCTAATAATAACCTCTCTAAAACCAATTACCTTTTAACTTTTTTTTAAACATTGAACATCACATATCAAATTACATCTATAAATCACAAGTTTAACACACACAGATAATAAACAATATAAAAATACAAAATAAAAGATAAAAGTAATAATAATAAAAAAAAACCCACCCCCCAGAGCCAACTTTTTATTTAATCCACTTTCCAAAATTGCCATTCTTCTTTTAACAGGGTAGCATTACCATCTCTTTTCAGAACTTTTTCTAAAAATATTTTCCAAATTTCTTCAAAATCATTTGTTTTTACCAAACCTTTCATAAACCTAATTCTACATGTTAGTTTATCATTAATTGCAATTTTCCACACTTCTTTATACCATTCTTCTATTTGAAATTTTTCATTTGTCTTCCATTTTTTTGCTATTATTAATCTCGCTGCTGTTAACAAATTTGTTATTAATTCTTTCTTTGCCTGAGTACACTCTACCTTATTATATATGGACAACAACGCTATATTTGGACATACTGGTATTTCTAATCCTATAATCTCTTTTATCTCTTTAAAAACCTTTTGCCAAAATTCCTTTATCTTGTTGCAATTCCACCACATATGCATATATGTACCAATTTCTTGACATCCTCTCCAACACAATCTTGAATATTTCTCATCTATTTGATTTAATTTCACTGGAGTCAAGTACCATTTCCAAACTATTTTATAATAATTCTCTTTTATTCTTATTGATAATTTTTTTAAATGACGTTGTTCCCAAATTTTTCTCCATTCTTGTATATCTATAGTTTGTACTGTCTCTTCCTCCCATATTTTTCTAAGATAATCCTCTTCTTGTTCTTTTGCTAATATTTTATATATTTCACTTGTTGTACCTTTTAATATTTCATTTTCTTGCATATTTTCTCTTTGAATAATAATTTGTTCAAATTTAGTATATTCTTTAAAATCCTTAACATATCTTTTCATACTCTTTGTCCATTGCTCTAGTTGTATATAATTTAACCAAGATATCTTAGTTTCCTGCAATCTCTCTTTCATTCTTTCTTTCTTTATCATTATTTTCATCCAATCTTTTAATCTATATATTTTTTGTTTTTTTATTTCTTTCTCTATTATTTCTCTTCTGCCTGACCTTTATAAGGTGTGGGTTTTCTGGTCTTTCTCTGCATCCCAGACTTCTGATTTGTCCTCTGATACTGACTGATTTGGTCCAGATTCCTAGCTCCTGGTTGACTAGAGAGAGCTGCTCATCAACCAGGCCTAGCAGCTTCTATTCACACTTAAATATTTTTATATGCTACCTACATTGATTCATTTATATCTTATCTTAAAAAACAAAAACAAAAATGGTGAGCCATCAAATTATCCTTCATAGGCTTGGAAACAAGCTTTGTAATAGAAATATTTAAATAAAAGAAAATGCTAAGTATTTTTATGTAATTCCCTCTTAGAGGATAGCTAAAACTGTCCTTAACTCAAAGGGCCTTTCCGCCCTGCACTGTTATAGTGCCATTATTCCACTTTCAACATCCTGTGGAATTCTGGGGTTTGTAGTTCCCTGAGGCCCAAGAACTCTCTGGCTAAAAATCTTAAATGCTCCTGCCTAAACTGCAAACCCAGGATTCCATAGGAGGTTGAAAGTGGAATAACAGCACTACAACAGTGTAGTGCAGAAAGGCCCAAAGTTTAAACAATTTCCAAATGATCAAGGAGGTCTAAATATCACTATGCTTGCCTCAGACAGCACCAGTCTTCGACGCATTCAACAACGGTGCATGCAAACATGTTCAATGATGCACACATCCATCAAGGAAGTACACAGCATAGTCAAAGGTGCTTGGAGCACTTATTCAGCCTGCATTAGATAAAAACCGCCTTGCTGAATCAGACAAAATACCTATTTAGTAGCAGTATGCATCAGGTCTAGACACAACCCAGATCCTGACCCAAATCAGGCCATTTCAAACCAGTTTTGACCCAAGCCAAAGCATCATGAAGGCTTCAGAACTGCAAGAAAAAGTCAAATGAAGGCCATTTCCTCACGTGAGGAGAGAAGCAGTTCACTGTTTGTCAAGAGCAATGTTTTATACTCCAATTCAGAAACTGTTCTGTCTGTATACCCTCTGATTTATACCATATTAAAGTGGAGAGCAGCGGTTGCTGCATTTGCAACAGCAAGTCCCTGGCTACTCCCATTTCCCTCCTTCACCCTGCCCCACCACCACGGATTGGTCTGTGTTTGTTTGTTTGTTTGTTTGTTTGTTTAAAAAACCACATTTTAACAGCCTGGGAACAGCCATAGCTGGCCACATCTGTCCTGTGAATCGATGATACACTTCTGCATGTAGGTGAAAAACAAAGCAGAACCGGTTTGGGAGATTTACATCTGAGTTTTTCTGGTTTGTACATACAGCAGTTTCTCATCGCAGGGAACTGTGCTAGGAGCTGAAAACAAGCAGAACCACAAGGAAAACGACAACACTAAAAAGCCGCAACGTGCAGCTGGGAGGGTAAGTCTTTGATGCTACTACAATGTATTGACCTCGTGCAGAAATAGTCGAAGATGAGTCTTTCAAGTTTCATTTTTGTGGGAGCAACTAAAGTGCAGGAGAAGCAAGCAAGATGAAATTAGAGAGAGTGACTAATATATCTACCTTCTAATTCTGTGGCCCTTTTAGCCACAGACCTGCCAGTCTCTGTGCTTTGAGGAACGAATTATGGCCATCTGTTGAGAATGCTTTGGTGGGTGTTCCTGCATGGCAGGAGGTTGGACTCAATGGCCCCTGGGCTCTCTTCCAACTCTATGATTTTATGAAAATGTGAAGCTTCCTACTTGGGTAGAGAGACAAAGAGAGAGAGAAAACAGCCAGTAGTGGTATTATATATATTTCCCTCTAAAGATGGCCACTGATATATAGAACAGTATAGAATTGTATATGGCAGCTAGTTAGGGTGGCAAATACTGATGAGATCAGGCAAGGGTGTAACTATGGCTTTGCCATGTTCATGCAGATTGGCTGCCTCCTCCAAAAAAAAGGGGGGGGATGAAGGAAAATAAATATCCTCCGCCAAGAGATGTAAAATTAATTTTCCACAAAAGCCATTAAATCTTTCCTTCTGAAACTTTGCAGGTTATTACTTAGGGACCCTTTCTGTGCTGTCTGTCATTTTCAGAAACAAGAAAATATGCATATACTGTTTTGGATATCCAAATTGTTGACAGTTCTGTGTATCTATTCATTTGAAAGATGGCAGCCTTGGTATACTTTAAAGGCAACTATGCCTGAAAATTAGGGTTGTGCACAGATCTTCAGTTTTGAGCCCAATTTGACACTTTAGAAAATTATCTATTTCTGTTTAGACTAAATCAAGCCCTGTGTTCTAGTCAGGTCTGTAGCCTGAGCTGAGATTCAGAAATCTGAAAATCTGTGCCTCTTATTTACTATTATGTAGAATTTTAAAAATGCTATTGTCTATCAAAATTGGATGAAATTGCAAGAGATAGCTTCTGTCAAATTTCAGGTAAATAGGTATTGGGGTCTGAGTGCTTTGCATTTTTAATAACTTTATTTCTTGGAATAACTTGAAGAGATGTTCAGATTTAGTTCCTTCTCCTGAGGGCATCAAGATTGCCAAGTTTCAGATGAACAGATGCAGAAGTTTTTATGCAGGTGTTGCCTTTCTATTCAGTTGCCATCTTCAACAACAGGAAGAACTTAATCTCCTGGGCTTCTTGTGGATCACTGCTATGAAAATGATAAGACAGCACAGATGTGACCCTGAACTGCCTAGCAACAGTAGGACAGATGAGTGGTTCATCTGGAAAGGAAGTCTTACATTTGCAGGATGGAAGGATTAAATGATTTAGTGCCCGTTCCCTCTCTTGGTTTTTTTCTTTTTCTTTCAATGATTTGCATGAAACTGGCAAACATAAAAGAGATGTTCCCAGACCAAGAATGTTCAGTTTCAAAAATATACGAGAAGGGGCTAGGGAGTTGTGCTGCTTGAAAATCTGGAAGTAATAAGGGTGCTAGACGTGTTTTACCTTCTCCAAAAGCACAGTGGATGGAGCACTCATCATAAAATGTACACTAGACTTAGAAACCCAACCTGTCAAGTCATTCAGCTTCCCTCCCTCCTTAAACAAAGCTTTGAGATGGGTCTAGTTTCAGTTCAAAGCAATAGGAAAAGAGGAAGACCTGTATTACGAGTGGATCGACTCAGTCAAGGAAGCCATGGTTCTGAGTTCACAGAACCTGAACCAAGCCATTGGCAAATCACAGAATCATAGAATTGTCAGGGACCCTATGGGCCATTATATCCAACCCCCTGCTAAATGCAAGATCTTCAGCTGTAGCATCCCCATTTTGTGGCCAAAATGTAAAATTTTGCATGTGCCCCTGTTGAACTTCATTCCATTAGTTTTGTTTAATTTTCTAGTTTATCAAGGTCCTTTTGAATTCTGTTCCTATTCTCAAATGTGTTTGCTGCCCCTCCTGGTTTTGTGTCATCTGCAGACTTGATAAGGATTCCTTGTACTGCATGTACTAAATCATTAATAAAATTACTGAAGACTGCTAGCCGCAGGAACAGAAGCCAGCAACAGCACTCGAGACTTCCCTTCAGTATGAAGCAGAGCAATTGATGATAATACTTGGTTTTCCAAACAATTATGGATCTATCTGATGCTGTTCCCATTAGTATGTGTATGTGAATTCACGTCATCTATTCCTATATCGCAGGAGACTTTATTTGTTGTGTGAAGTTAGACAGTTGTCATCATTGGAAACTGACTGTCATGTCATGCTCTCTCCATGCCATGTTGTTATATATGGGATGTGGGAAATGTGTATGTATGTAGGATGTGATGGGTATGACAGGGATGAATGGGAACATAACAGAAAGTTCTTAGAGACACAAGGTGTTACCAAATGGTTGGCTGGGGCAGTAAATAGCATTTAACCAGCTTAGCTAGGAAACATTTGTTTGTGCTCAAGTGATAGCAGTCAATGGGTGATTTATTAGGATCAGCCTGTAGGTTACTAGCATAGAGACTGTAGTTAGAATATCAAAGGATACGGCAGGAAATTCAAAAGATCAAAGTAGCTAATAGAGAGGGGCTATTTCAACAAAAGAAAACAACCTAGAAGTTGAGGGGGCGGTGAGCCTGGAGGAGCTACTAATGGACATCATGCATAGATGGTCACGAATTATTGTGTTTTACTATATAACCAGATGGGTAATGTGAATTATTGACTCCAGCAACAGTTGTTAACTAGCTTCTTGTGTTCCAACAAACACCATGGACAGTGGATATGTGTTTGCTTGAGAGACACAGAGCAGCAGGACACGCCACAGACATCATGCTCCCACTGGGGGTAGTAGGACTTGTAGTCCCCATGCTTACTCAGTGGGAAATTATATTTCATCAAGGAGCTGGAACCCAACCATCATCTCCACTGCCTCCTCCTTTGCCCATCCCATGCAGGGGAAGGGAACCTTGAGGTAACAGATGAAGCAGTAGACACTTGGGTGCAGGTCAAGCAGGCCCCGCTGAATTACACTGAATGATGTGCAGTAAAACCAGGACACTCAGGAAAGTGATTACTGACAACGATCTTAGAAACTGCTTTCAGCTCTATGCATTTAAGTCTCCAATGTTTCATAGGGAGACAGTAACTCATTTTAATGCAAATGTGTTCATCTTTGCTTTGCCAGACTAACCACTCAGATCTGTAGCCAAGTACAAAAGGCAAAAGGAGGAACAAAATGACCTCTACTCTGACAGTCACATAATTTTACAGTTCAAAAGTTATTGGGACCTCTTTTGAGAGCAATGTTCATAATTTGCATGCCAAATCCCCTCTTTGTATATGGAAGCAGCATGAAAGGTTACACAGCTCAGCTTTAATATCAGTGCCCTTTATCTCAAATTAGTGTTTCCCATCAAGTCCTGAAGAGATGGTATCTTTGATGTGGAAGAAAATTACAGCCATGCTTTCTGCGATCTAATCCAGAGTGACTCCCACTTCCATGGGTAGTGGGCAAGAGGAGAGGCCTCATTAAATTTTATTTGCGAAACCAATATTCTGCTTCCAGTTATATGAAAAAAGGAAAGGTTTGCATGTAATATGGTGGGCAGGGGTAGGGGGAGATTAAGAAACTTTTAAAAATGGAAATAGGAGGGTAAAGGAGGGGGGCAAATTAAAGAAAGAAATGTGAACAGCCATGCAGCATAATAGCCATGTTCACAATATAGTGCTGATTTTAATTCTAGATCTTAGAGAGAAATGAAGAAGAAGTAAAAATGTTTTAGTGGCCGTGTTCATGGGTGAAATTGTATTTCTCTCTATCTCTGGACATTTCTTCACTAGAGGCCATTATTGTATTGTAATGTTATAATGGCAGCATCACCATTCACATGGTTCCTTTGGGTTAGGGATGCTTTTTTCCACACCCAGACGGGTAGTGGCACTGCCATCGGTGTTCCTTCTGCATTACAGCACTCTTGGCTACTCCAGTGCCCTGCCTTAACCCTGCCCTACCGCCACTGATTGGGCAGCAATTTTTTTGTTTTTTGGGGGAGGAATCTGTAGATGACAACAAATTAGGAGGGGCAGCTAATACCTCATAGGACAGGATCAGAATTCAAAATGAACTTTATTGGAGAGTTGGGCCAAATTCACAGATTGAATTTGAACATTGAGAAATGGATGAGGGTGGGCAAGAAAAATGAAATTCAGAAACATAGGATGGGTGACACACTCTAGGCATCTTAGTAGCAATACCATGCCGTACATCTCCACTCCATGATATGATGGGCAATGAACACTATTTAATTGGTTAAAATAAATCATACACTGTTATGGCCCAAAAGTCATGCTGGCAAAGAGTTCTAGCTGAACATGTATAGGTGAGATGGGAGCTCAGGGCATGGCCAGGTCATATCAGTTGGGAAGCTCTGGTGCTAATGAGCTTGCAAATATCCTCTCAGCAACTCAACCTGCAAATACAATAGCACACAAACTTGTCTCAATGGAGCAACCAATTGTCATCAACCCATTCCCTCTTCCTGCTGATATTCTTTGTTCCACACCTGCCCAGACATTAAGAAACTATCATAATTCCCATCAGTGCTTTGTCACCTAATCCTAAAGCCAATAGCTCATTCCAGACCCTATTTTTTCGTCTACCAGAAAGCCATTAACACCTCCCACTCCAGGGCAGAAAAAAGAGTATTTAAACCTTGGCTCGGAGCCAGACAACTTGTAATACTCTGGACATAGGCTGTCACTCTGCTGCTCAGATTCCCATTCCTGTACTACCTTTGAACCTTTAGTGTGAGCCACATTGCTTCATCTTTTCTCTGCAGGATAAGTAAATTTCACCCACTTCGCCCTAACTTTTCACTATTCAATTTTTCCCCTCCTTTCCTTCAGTTAGCCTTGTGTGGTTGTGAGACTGCTTGAATCTTGCATGTGCTTCTGATTTTTCCCCAATAAAACATTATTTTAATCTCCTTGAAGTAGTACTGGCATATATGGGTGAAAAGATCCTGTAGGGTTACTCGCCTCTCACAGGGATTCTTTTGAGGTAATAATTCCCCACCGTTCCATGAAGGCAGTGGCACCAGGGTGGACCTCTGAGTCACCCATCTTTTGGGGTAACAGTGGACCACAAGCTAAACATCAAATAGTAGTGTGATTCAGCAGCCAAAAAAAGACAATGTAGTTCTACGCTGTATCAACAGGAGTATAGTGTCCAGATTAAGGAAAATAGTAACAATTTATTCTGTCTTAGTTAGATGTCCTGTGTCCACTTCTGGACACTGTAAGGCCCTGCTTTGGGGGTCCCCAATGTCAGTATGGTTTGGATGGACACCATACCTAATTGGCAACAGATTTTATTGGCTCTGATATCAAATTCAAGCCTGAGAGGTGACAGAGAGGTCAAACTGAGCGAGGGAAAGAATTTGAGTGTAAATGTGAGAAGCAGAGGTCAATGCCAAGATTCCTCCAGGTAAGACTGTCAGGCAAATACACATCATTCCTGTGGATGATAGGTGTAAATAGAAGCTGGAATTTTCCAGGGAATCCAACTGTGAGGAGTCCACCAGGACACTGATTGACAGATATCCAGTCCCTTGTATACCTGGATTCTTTCGTCTGTCCTCACAGCACCCACAATAGATAGCTATTACAACATCCATCTTGTCTTTGTCAATCAAAGCAATAACCCCATCAATCGGCAAAAGACTCATTGTCCACAACAGGTTCCCTTTGTCTTGCATCTGGAACCTTCTCAGCCACAAGCCATTTTCAGGGTACAAACACCCCTGCTTTGAGGAGGGGTGTTTTTGAAGACCCACCCGGCACTCTGTCCATCTGGCTCCTGAATGAGAACTGCCTTTAGGTCCTACCTAAGCCAAAATACATTTCTGCTCTTCACTACTCTTCTGGACTGGTAATTATAAATCCCCCCAAATCCCTCAGCCTCTCTATAATTTTTCCTCCCTTTCTCTTTCAGCTAGCTCTTGTGTGAATGTGTGATTGTGTGTGTATCTTGTGTGCATGCATGAGTGAATTCTCCTCAATAAAATCATTTCATTAGACAATTTTGCTTTTGGCTTGGTCTGACCCTGTAAAAATTGGGTTTAAAGATCTTGCTGGGTTACCCTGCCTCTCACAGTGCTACAGCTTGTGCTTTGGCTAATTCCCATTTCCCATTATTTGGAGCACATTGAGGTGTCCCCCAAGGGACCCCAGAAATCAGGGTAACACACTATGGGTCAAGAAAGATATTGAGAGGCTGGAACATGTCAGGGTAAGATGACCAAAATGATGAAAGAGGACTGATTACACATATCTCCTTCCTTGAAAGGGATGGGTTGCATCTCCCCCAATGATCACAACTCCTCCAATTGTTCATTTTCAAAAAAAAAAAAAAGTCACTTGTGCCATTTGGCAGCCACAGGGGCTTGCTTTTTAACAGAATTCGACATGATTCCTGTTTTTAAAAAGACATTGTTCATGCCTCTGAGCTCTAAAGAGGCCGACAACCTAGTGAATGTCTATAGAAGGTCAGTTTTATTTTAATAATAATAGCAATAATGACAATGATTTTTTTTTTATTTCTTACCCATCAAGGCTTGAAGCAGGGTACAACATAAATTAAAATACAATTAAAAATGCATCATAAGTTAAAGTGCACTAAAAACACATCAAATAATTTAAAATACAAATATATCACATTTAAAATACGTCATTATTAAAATACATCATAATTAAAAATAGACTGGATAGGCCTGGGGGCGCACAGGTTGGAGAGTATTGAGGCAGTTGTGCATCCCATCTGTACAGTGTACGTTGCCTACCATGAGTAACTAACGACAATGGCAGAACAAAAAAGAGATCATCTCTCTCTTTTTGCTTGTTTTTATGAATGCTACTTACGCTTTGAGGCCCGTGCTCACTTCCTCCCCACTCAATTATTCCTACTTCTTTGTATGTGTATGTGAGTGCATGGGGGGGGGGTAAAAGAGCAAAAAGAGCCTAGGCACCTAGATCTTGAAAAATCTTGGTCAGCTGTTGTGATTTGAGGCAGCACAGAGGCTGTTTGAATGATTTAAAAAAGCATGACTGAAATCGGATAGAACTACCCATCAGGAAGCATGTTATCTTCCTGTTCTTTGCCTACAAAGTGAGGAGGCCATTCTTTCCATTTTTTTTCTCCATTACTGCTATTAGCTTGCTCTTTTCTTTCATAGTGCTTCTACATGCCCAGTAACTCAGCCTGTGCCACTTGCTAACCAGATCTGAGTTTTTTCACCCATTTCTTTGTAGTCTTGTGCAATAATTGTAGACGTGAAAATGAAAATATCACACTGCACGTTACGATTGTCCCAATGGGCTCCTACGTCAAAGAGCAGCCATGTGTATGGCTGTGATTGTTTTGGACCAGGTTCTGGTCAGGTTGTGCCAGAAGGTAGAATGCAAGTTGTGTATCATATCAGATGACACATGACAGCTGATAAAAGAACCACAGATTAAGGAACATTCAGTGGTACTTCCCTCACTCTACATATTGAATCAAGAAATAGTTAAATGCTTTAGGGAATAAACTAGCTTTTTCATTGATCTTCCATCCTCCTCTTGATTCATACATTCTCTCATTCCTCTCTCATGAGGTAGCCTGCTCACACAAGAAGCCCATGCCCTCATTATCTGGACAACAAGGGCTGGGCTTGCTGCTTATTTTATTGACCATTGATAATATTGATAATTGATAAGGTCCCATCGATTGGAACAAAGATGTAGATATTTACCTTAAATTACTTTAAAAAACATTAAACCGGTATGTAAGAGGCACACATGGGCTGTGGCATGAATGGCAGAGAGAGATTAAGTCGCTTTGAGTCCCCTGGGGGAGAAAGCGGGATAGAAATAAAGATAATAATAATAATAACAATAAAAGAGTTGGTGGATAAGAAAAGAGATGAAGCAAAAATAGTGCATGTTTCACTTTTCTTCACATTTTCTTCACATTGTCCTGCCCACGCCCTTGCGTTTTCTGACTCTCTTGTGGCTTTTGGTGGCTGCTGCTTGAACTCCTGAATGTTGTTAGCCTTTTGATATTGTTTTGGTCATCAGTCTTAAATTTTGCTGATTTGCTGAGCCCACTCAGTCATGCCACAGTTATCTATATACATGTTAACACACACATCCACCTCATTTTGGGGCTCTGCAAGTAGTGCAAGCAGTTGATAGTGGGGAGTGGTGTTGGATCATTGTAGTTGAAGATGGTAGCTATGGGAGACTTGGAGGAGGGACATCACTCACGCTGGCCCTAAAGGTAACAAGTCCAGAAAGACTGAAAGGCAGAATGACATGAAATTTTCTCACCAAAATTAAAAATAAAATGTCACATTTTTTTGCAGTTGTAGAATTAAACGCAGTTGCAAGGTGATATTTTGGTTGCTGTGAATTATGAGTTTTAGCTCTTACACAGCCCAAAGACAAGCATAGTGCTGATGGAATCCTGCCTTTTGAAACCCATTTAGCATTGTGTGCACCGGAAAACTGTGGAAACTCTCACTTTATTAATAGCATAAATCAAATCCTAATCTTCTTTGTCCCACAGCCTTTGGGGTGTCTTTGTGCTTCTTTTTAATGCTCTCAAGACCAACCTCAGTACTTCCTAAACTCATAACCAAATGGGATTCCTGAAGTACAGATGTCGTCACTCAATATAATCAAATTATGGAGCTAGACTAGATTTTTTTCCTTTCTTCAAAACCCAGATATAAAGAATGAGACCCAGAAGGCATCTGGGAATGGTTGTTCTGCTTTCATGGAAAGAAAGGGATGTAGTTCATTCCAGCAGTTATTTAGGGAATGTTCTCATTTCTCTCTCCATAACCACAGGAGATCAGATCAAGGAAGCCTATGGTCGTCCAAATAGTGTTGTAGGATTCCCATCAGATCAAGTCATAATGGGAGTTGCAATCCAACATCATCTGGACAGCCACAAGTTACCTGGTCCAGCTGTCATTGATAAACATATGTGGATCCACAATAAAATGATTGCATTGTAATCCCTGCCCCTGGCAAAGTTGTTCTGCTCCAAGCTCTGGGAAGCCCTTCATAGTATTGATCAAGGATTGTGGGCAGAGATGGCCCATGGGCTCAACAGAGTGACATCTCTCCTTACTCAGACCATGGACAGCTGTTAGTTGAACTAACAGGAACTAAAACCTAAGAGGATGACCAGATCTCAAATATATCAGTGCTGCTTCAAAGTGGCCATACCAAGTGTGCATGGAGAGTTGCAGTCTCTATTTGGGCTACGCATGGGATGGGACTGCCCACATCTATGAAATCACGAGCTGTTTGATGCAGAAAAATTATAACATTTAAACTAATGACAGGCTAACTTACCAATCATCATCTTTGAACATCTTATTAAAAGAGTTTGCTTCTGTTGTTTACAATTTACTGCTCTCTAACAGAGACTCCAAACTGCAAGGTTAAAAACTGAGTGGGAACAGCACATGGGTCATGCTGTTAATGATGTTAATTGGAATTGTTTATGAACAAGAAACCTTTCAAATCATTCTCTGCGCTATCTAAGCTAACCATGTATAAACTAATTTACAAATGGTATTTACCATCAGTGAGAATATCACAATCCATCATGGCTGTAGAATGTTGGAGGTGCTGTACTTATCAGGCAATTATTTTCATGTGTGGTAGATTGGGAGAAAGTATATGTGTTCTGAAAAGCAGTCTTCCAAGAAATAGGTAATATTATTCATTGATTATTCAGTGTTGTTGAACACTTTCTGGTCCAAATGTTAATTTATCCCACAAAGAGTTTATTACATCTTTATAATTAATGGCTCTGATCCTAATAGCTTGTAATCGAAAAACCACTGACAAACTGAGTAGAGTTACCTCACTTACCTCACCTACATGCTATGTCCTGAGGATCATAATTATTTTATATCAAACATAGTGAGCCATAGAGATCTACAGGAAGGACATGTAGGCAGTAGAGCTATGGAATCAAAGGGTAGCCCTGTTTTCTGTCACGCATCCTAGGTGAATCTTGCAAATGGTTCACACAGGCCATTTGAATGGATTTTTAACAGTGATGGTGCTAACAGGAGACCGGAGGTCTCTGGGATCAAATTAACATTTCAAACAGCCAGGAATGTTACACTTTGGAGCCATGCATCCTCAGATGACAAACTCATCTTGCATGAAACGACAAGGATGCCTGGCTTTGAACTACAAAGCTGAGATCCATCTTCATAAAAATGCAGCCATCTGATCCCCAGGACATTTTTTTTTAGCTCTCTTCACCAATATAACTAGGACCCCTTTTTCTCTTCCATTTTGCAGGAGGAGGAGGAGGAGGAGTTCTCCCAGACTCGCAATAATGCTTCTGTCAGTGGAAAAACTCCTCTCAGCCTCCAGGGGAGAGGCTGAGATGAGCTTTTTGCTTGTCTTTTCCCAGCCGAAGACTTCTGGATTGGTATAGTATTACCCCCAAACCCTCATGTCTCTCTCCCTCTTAATTTTCACCTCTTTCTAAATTTCTATAGTCTTGTATGCTTGTGGGAGTGAGTGAGGCTGATTGATTGTATGAATTTTAACATCTATTTCAATAAAATACTTAAATTTGAACAGTTAGCCTAATTCTCTGTGATCCAACTCTGTAAAAGCTGGGCTAAAAGATCCTTAACTACTCTGCCCTCTTTGCATTGCTAAAGCAGTATTCATAGCTGATTTTCCCCACAAGTGATAATTTTGACAGGTGTTAGGAATCCCCCTAAGGAACTCCCAGCAAGCAGAGTAACAGTACTAGCAAATGGCATGCTGTCTGGGAATTTTTTTTTTACTTAAAATAATAGAGTAGAAATGTCCAGCACCTTATTAGCACACTTAAATTAGTGAGGTCTCATTAGGCTCCCTGGGCCTTGGTTATCCAGCTTACTCAACCTCTTTGATTTTTCTCAGGTTCTGCCCTGGACCTGACCAGGTCTAGGTCCAAAGGCCTAAGTACACCCAACAGAAGAAGAAATGTTGAAGAACTGGAAAAATCATGTCATGTTTGGAAGGAACTCATAAAACTAAATTGAAAATTAAGATTATAGAAGAATATAGCTTATGGAGAAGCAAAGTTTGAGAAGAGTGGTCCTCTTGTTACTGTGGCCAATAGCTCTACAATTAATTCACCACATCAAATTGTCTACAAATAGGTCTACAATTTACTAATTCACCACATCAAATTGATATCTCCATGTGGATAATATTTAAAATTATTCCATGTGTCTGACAGGGTCACTGTACAAGCACATATGCAGGTACAGCCGAGTGGCCGATGTCATTAAAATTCCAGTCTGGCCAGTGACTTAATCTGTCACGTAGCCCCAAGGAGCCCTCTAGACAGTCCAACCATCAAGCTCACAAAGGGGTCCTCTGCCCCAAAATGGTAGCTCATAGAATCACAATCAGTTTACCAAGTGAGGGCAATTTCCACTCTGCTGATGCTTTTGTTCTACTCCGGCAGAAGCATTCACAAACCATCTCAAAACATCAAGCCAGAGATGTCCACGTTGAGGGCTTTGATCTAGCCCCTTTCTCTACTGTTCTCCCCAGGAAGAGAACTAGCCCTCCAGGTATGTTTTTCCTATTTTAAAAAAACCCTGTTTTAAGCAGTTTGGGGGATCGCTCTCGCTTGCCTCCCTGCTTGCTGTCACTCTGTTTGCCTATCATCCCCCTCAGCGCCTCCCATGTGCCGAGTTTCACCTCTCTTCACTCTCCGCCCTAATTTGACCTTCCCAGACATCTGGATCAGGTGGAGTATTACCCTGACAACCCTCTAAAATCCCCTATCAATTTTCCTCCCTTTTTATTTTCTTTTAGGCTCTGTGTGTGTGACTGCAAATGTGAGTAAGTGTGCAGTGACTGACTTTTTATAAAAATAAAATAAAAATCATTTATTAAACCTTTTTTTTGGATTTTGGTCTGGCCTGACCTGGTATACATTGGGTTTTAAGATCCTGCTGAGTTACCCTGCCTCTCTCGCTTTGCTAATTTGTGCTCAACTAATGTTCCATTCCCCATATTATATTTTGAGCATGGTGACAGGGACCCCCCTGAACTCAAACTAGCTGACTCAGTGACCAAGACCCCCCTGAACTCAAAATAACTGATTCAGTGACCAGGATCCCCAGGACCCCCGGAAATCAGGGTAACACTCTTCATCATCTAGGCAATGAGCAGCGATTGCACTTTTGGCCTATACTATGTTTTTAAAAAATAAAAAGTTTTGACTCAAAGGGGATATTTAAAATAAACGTGGAAAGGTGATAGGAAGTTACCATACCATAGGAGTCACTGAGGGAGGGATGAGCTGGGCACATCCACAGCCTTTCCACTGCTGGATCCACCATAACAGAAAGTGCTATCAAGCACTATAACGGTACCACACTATGACGGCTGGTGAGGTTGAAGTGCTATAGGAGGTTCTTAACAGATTTATTTCTGGAAATAGAATATGGCAATTTGGCAACACTTGGAGATGGGATAGCAGCTGGATAGCGATGACATCATGCAGAAGCACAGCTCCTGGACCAGTAACAACCCACTGCTATAGCTTACCCAGATGCTCTTGACCTGGCTTCTGGGATTTCAGTCATGGATCTCTTCACAGCTGAAAACACCCTTGACATATAAAGCTACTCCTCCTCCTTTCTTGTTTGGTCTATTTCTGCGATATAGGTTATACCCCCCTATTCCTACGTTTCAATCATGAGATTCATCCCACCAGGTTTTGGTGATGCCTATTATATCATATTTATTTTGTTGTATTAAGAGTTCCAGTTCATCTTGTTTATTCCCCATGCATCATGACTCAGGGAGAGCCTTGGAATGAGCAACATCCACAAAGTATGTTATAATTTTTTGCACTCTGCACAATGTCTGGGATTACTTTCTTTTCATACTTTAGGCCTTTGGGAAACTGGTGGTTCAGATGTAAGGCCATTTCTGCATGACGTCACTATAATGCTATAGCAGTGGGTTGTATCCAGTTATGGGCACCTCATTTCAAGAAGGACACTGACAAGCTGGAGTATGTCCAGAGGAAGGCGACCAAAATGGTGAAGGGTCTGGAAGCCATGTCCTATGAGGAATGGCTTAGGGAACTGGGGATGTTTAGTCTGCAGAAGAGAAGGTTAAGAGGGGTACATAATAGCCATGTTTAAGTATTTGAAGGGATGTCATGTCGAGGAGGGAGTAGGCTTGTTTTCCACTGCTCCAGAGACTAGGACAAGGAACAATGGATTCAAATTGCAGGAAAAGAGATTCCACTTAAACCTCAGGAAGAACTTCCTGACAGTCGGAGCTGTCCGGCAGTGGAAGATGCTGCCTCGAAGGAGTGTGGTGGAGTCTTCTTCTTTGGAGGTTTTTAAGCAGAGGCTGGATGGCCATCTATTGGGAGTGCTTTGATGTGGGTTCCTGCATGGCAGGGGGTTGGAATGGATGGCCCCTGGGGTCTCTTCCAACTCTATGATTCTATAACCCCTCTGTATCTGCAGGAGAACTAACCAATTCAAAGGTAGCAGTGCTGGCTTTGATCTTCCAAACGACTGTTGTGATCTGAGTTGAGATCTATTTTGTGTAGCCCTGGCCAGTGGGAAATCTGCCACACTGTTGAGGAGGCAGTCACTGCAGCTGTGTGCACAGGGGACTGTGTTTGCTTACAATTCCTTGGGGAGGCAGATAGGAGCATACTTACATCCCTCACTATCCATATAAGTTTAGGGAACTTAAAACTCTAAAAAGCAGAGATTGTTCCCCTTCTCCACTCCTTTTTGAATGGATTTTCCCCATCCTGGGGCACAAAGGGAAGAGACAAAGAGACTTGGGGAGAGGGAAGTGAGGGGAAAGATGTGGAGAATCAATTACTGAGGACAGACCAAGTGAAGAGGGGTCTTTAAAAACATGGAAAAGTAGATACGGGCTTGATAGAGAGAAAAGGGTGTTAAGGTGAGTTAATCATAGTTATATGATAGAGGATCAAAGATCCTTGAGAGATCCTCTATAGATCCCAGATCCTCTATAGATAGAGGATCATAGTTACATCCTTCTCTGCTGTCAGAGAAGGATCCGTTTTTCTGAATTCCTATCTAGGACTGGACAACTCCAGGACTGAAAACTCTGTAGTCTGGAGTAAAGTTGCATTTTGAATTCCCTTCCTCCTTTTGTTGTTGAATGAATGAATAGAGAGCTACTCTTTTGGGGGGGGGAGAGTAAGGTATTCTTGCTGTTCTTAAAGTGCTTTAAGTTCTTTAAGTAACTAGCTTTTCTATTCAGTCCAGCTTAAAAAAACCCAGCTGCTGGTACAAAATTTAAGGCTCGCTAGATGCCTTTGGGAATCTTACAACAGAAGATGGTGTCTGAACAGCAAGCCAAAAAGACAATCTAGTTTAGCATCCTCAGTTGCAGTGACTAAAAAGTAGTTTCTGGGCAGTTCTCAAGTAGGATGTGAAGGCAACAGCTTTTCTCCATTTCAGCTTCCTAGTGAATGGTGTCTGAATGTGGGGACTCCTTTAACCATCATTCCTGCCTTTTAGCCTCAGTAGATTTTGTGTCTCCACATCATTCTTAATTTTGTAAGCTGGAGAAGAGATCTACTGAAATGAGCTACAGCTGTTCTCAGTATAGGTGATTCTTCTGTCAGTTTTCAGACTGAAGTGGTTTTGTCTGTAGAGACAAAGGCCATTTCCGCATGAGGCGAGGGAATCGCCCAGTACCGGTACTTACCAGACTTCTTGGCTCCACGCTTGGGTCCAGGCTGGTCTGGAGCAGTGCATGGCTGCCAATCCTCACTGTTCTGGGGATGAAAATGGTGGATTCCAGTTGGTCGAGGCTCTCCACCAACTGCTGAAGCTCACCAGCCTAAAGTCCTCCCCTGGCAGATCACAGGCTCGCACTGGTGCGAGCCTGCAAATCTGCACCGGAGCGTGGGCACGGAGTGGTGAACTCCATGCTTTTGAAAGATGTTACCCTGTTTTCTGGGAGTCCCAGGAGGGACACCTAAGTGTGCTCTCAATTACATAAGTTGGGGAAATTAGTCTCAGAGCACAAGCTAGCAATACAAGAGGCAGGGCAACGGAACGAGATCTTTTACCCAATATCTACAGGGTCAGGTTGAGTCAAGGAGCAAACAGAATTGAAATAATAATTGTGATCTTTATTAAAATACAGTCAAACAGTGTATGCAGCACACCCACTCAGATAACTAGAGAAATAAAGGTTGGAATGGGATAGAGGGATTTTCAGAGGAGTTGTAGGTTTGGGTAATACTACACCTGTCCTGAAGCCCGGGTAGTCTGCAGCAGAAGTTCGGAGATATGGAGTCTCAGTACGTGGGACTGAGGGGAAGGCTCGCCAAGCAAAGTGGCAGCAAGGGGGATGGAAGTTGGGAGTGATCCAAAGAAGCTCTCAAAGTTAGGAGTTTATATAGGGGAAAATTGTAGCCACAGGCTAGTCCGTACTTGGGGAAAACAATGGCCCTTTTCGCACGGGCCTTTTCTCGCACGACAGCTCCGTGAGCCTCGCGGGAGTGGGAGCGTCGCTCCGCACGACGCACTCCCACTTCCATCGGGTTTACGGGGCTGAAGCGGCGCGAGCGTGGGTTTTTTTATTTTCGCTTCGAAGCGAAAATCACCCGCGCTCACGCAACGCTTCTGGCGCCCGCGTGCACTTACCTCTCATGCAGAGTGTCGGGGAGCCGGCCGGGTCGCGCTTCCTTCCCTCCGCCCCTGCGGAAGGAAGGGGTGGGGCGGGGCGCTAGCGCGACGGACACAACACGTCCTGCTTCGCGCGTGTGCGTGGGGAGGCGGACGCAACAAGTGCTTTTCTCGCACGCGCGGGGGGTATGGACGGGACAAGCGCCTTTCTCGCGCACACGGGGGGGACGCGCGAGCCGCCGCCGCCTCCAAGAGGCTGCCGCTTCCCCGCTCGTTCCTTCGCCTGCGGAAGGAAGGAGGGGGGAAGCGGCAGCCTCCCGGAGAAAGCTTCTTGCGCAAGCCGCCCTCCTCTGTCACGCGAGCACCGGCGCTGCGAAAAGGGCCAATGAGTTTTGGGCTGGAGACAAAGCCTCTGAAAGGTCAGAATTTAGCATGATTAAGTCTGAATTGACAATAGAGTAGAAGTATGCAAACACAGAATGCTTGACAGATGAGGATTCATCTAATCAAGCTGTCTGCTCGGGGCAGGGAGTTCTTTGTAAGTAGCGTGCATACATAATAGAGTACTTGCCTTTGAGGTCTCCTGAAGTGGCAGGACGGCTATTTTGGCCTGCCTGTATTGTTTGGAATATTACAGCGATTAGTGGCCGTGCCTGTCTGCGAGCTGGTCTGGAGGACCATGCAGACACGTGGAGAGGGATGGTAGAAGAAAGCCAAATTATTGATATCAAAGTGATATCTAACATCCCACAAATCAGGGCTAGCAACTGCAGTAACAAAGACCTGTTTCAAGCGGTCTTTCAAAAGCACGCTGGACGACCACTTCGGGTCTTTCTGGAGAGGGCTGAGGTGCAGAAGTACACTAAGTAGGTCCAACCCAGTTCGCTCCCAGGTGCAGATGTCCTCCCTGGAGGATGCTTTGGACTGTTTCTTTAAGCCTGTATGGAAATGTCCAAAGTTTCATACTTCTCCAAAATTTTACAAAATTTGAGGATGCTCAAAAATGTACACCAAAAAGAGTATAAAAGGCATTAATTGGAATTTTAATAAAGCCTAAAGAATTCCTGCCTTAAGAGAAAATTCACACACAGATAGGTTTACTTCAATAATACTTCTAGTGAAACAGTACAGAATAAATTTTTGCTCTAAGACAGCCAACACTGATATGGACTAAATATAAATAGATTTGTCCATCCCTCACTTTTAACATATGTGGGTTCAAGGTCAAATTTTGTGATGAGAATAGGTGCTTTGAAATAGGCCAGTTTTTAAATATATTAGTCACTATGGTTAATTAATAAGCATAGAGTTGTAAGGTCAACCATCTGATGTCAATTTCACAAAAGAGAGAAAAAAGGAAATGAACTTCCTATTAATTTTGGCAGTTTAACTGCGCAGTTAGAAAAAATAAGTGGCTGAAATTAGGTGATGCCCAAATTATATCTTGGCTCTGTGTTACTTGAACTTTAATTCCTGAGTGAAGAGAATTCTTTATTTAATACTCTTTCAATGTGAATAATTGCTACTTTCTGTCAGTTCCATAAGGTGCCCAAGAGCCAAATGATCACTTCTTTATATTTCAGTAATAGCTGAGCTCTTTAATGAAAGACCTCTGATCAGAGAAGTAGGCTCACGAAGGAGTTTAACAAGACATTAAATGGGTACTGTACAACACAAGGTATTTGCATGGATTTACATTTTATGTTCATATTAATGTCAGACAGGTTCATCATGATTCATGTAACAATAATGAATGCTTGAAGAATAAGTAATGGCCACTTAGTTCCTATTAGATCCACTTGTTCCACCCTTCTTTTATTTTCCTTTCTCTTTTCTTTTCTTTTCTTTTCTTTTCTCTTCTCTCTTTTCCTTCCTTCCTTCCTTCCTTCCTTCCTTCCTTCCTTCCTTCCTTCCTTCCTTCCTTCCCTCCTATCTTCTGAAGACCAAATTCTTCTTCAATAGGTTCAATGGATCTGTTTAAGAATTCCTAAGTTTATGTACCAACAGCTGCTTAGACTTGTATTGTTACCCTGAAAATTGGGGGGTCCCATGAGGGGCGCCCTGGTTGCCAATTAAAATACCAAATTTTGGGAAAATTAGCCTGAACACTGTTTGGTTAGCAAGAGGCAGGGTAACGTTGCGAGATCTTTTACCCAATGTATACAGTGGCGGGTCAGAGAGCAGCCAGACAAGGTTTTCCAAATAATAGACAATTCTTTATTAAAGGCAAAAAGACATGAAAGACAGATCATAAACTAACTAGCTTGGAAAGAGAAATGGAGGTTTGTTCGGGAAAGGCAATATGACCTGTCTCGTAGTCCTGGAGAGAAGAGGGATTCCGGGGAGGAAAGCTCAGTGTGGGGGGCTGAGGGGAGTCCCTTAGACCACCGACGGCAAGGTGGGAAGTGATCCAAAGTGATCCAACGACTGTTCTAAAGTGAGGGGTTTTTATAGGGAGTTTTGTGCCTACCGGCAATGGCAAGCCAGCTGAGAATGAAAGGAGTTTCGGTGCTGGACAAAAGGATTTGGAAAGGTCAAGTTTAATAATCATATGCATTGGAAGACAATAGCGGGTCTGGGACACTGATGGCTCAACATAAAAGCGTAACTTGACTGAAAGCCATGTGGCTATTGTAAGGTTTGCGGTGGGAAGTTCCCTGAAGCTGCAGGCGAGGTTTGAGTTGCTGGCTACTAAGAGGAATGGAATGTAAAAACATTAACGGCCATACTCTATCCGTGCTTGTCCGGAGAACTCGCAAACAAGTGGAGTGAGGTAACTGTGAGCCAGTCTAGCTGAGGCCAAATTGTTTGATATCAAAGTGATATCTGGGTGTCCTCACCAGGGGTGCCATGCCGGAAGTAACAGTATAACTTTAGACTTGCGTAGACTATACCAACAGTCTACATAAACACATGCACAAAGATGATATTCATCTGATAACCTTTCTTTAATCAGGCACTAGCCTGACTCTCTGGGCCTTTCCACACTACACTGCTATAGTGCTATTATTCAACTTCCAACATCCTGTGGAATTCTGGGGTTCGTAATCTATTGAGGCCAAAGAGCACTCTGGCTGAGAATTCTAAAGGCCCCTCCCTAAACTGCAATGATGTATTTAAGTCTTTTACTCCAAGTCTCAAGGCAAGTCTCAAGCCTCTACCTTCAAGTCTCAGGTCAAGTCTCAAGTCCTTGAAGATACTTTCAAGTCTCAGGTCAAGTCTCAAGTCTGAGAGCCAACGTTATACCCCAACCTAAATTCCAGAAATTTTGGACAGAGTTGAATAAAATTATTTGTAACAATTTAAGCAGAGATGACCCTCTAAATTTGTGCTTTTGCTACTTGCAGCTTTGAACATGGGGAATAGGATCCTTCTTACTTCCCATTTTGGAAGCTGGAGGATTTTTCAGAAGTTGGAAATAGGATCCTTCTTACTCTTGATTACTGAAGCTTCAAAGGCATTTTGCCAGCGCAGAGAAAGAAGGCAAGTGGTAAGACAACGGGGGGAGGAGGAGATATACATGTGCATGCTTTCCTTCACCCCTCAGGAACTCTCACTCCCATTCCCTTGCCTCTGCCCCACTGTTGAGAACTTGCACTAAGGCAAAAAGTAAGGCAATGCCAGGGCATACAGCTCCTTCCTTCTCCCACCCAGAGCTCCCCACCTCACACATTGCCTCTGGCCCAGGCACAGAGAAGGAAGGTTCCTGCACTGGAGCCCTGGAGGAGAATGGAAGAGGAATCGTGTGTGTGTGTGTGTGTATTATGGCAATGTTCCCACTTTTGTGAGGGTTCTGGGCCCTGAATCCTTGTGAATATGAAGGGGCCACTGTACTGTAATAAGCTCTACATGGGGCTACCTTTGAAAAGTGCTCAGAAACTTCAGTTAACCCAAAGAGCTGCAGCGAGATTGTTAACTGGGGTTAGCTAACAGAGAGCATATAACTCTCTTGCAACAGCCCAACTGGCTGCCAGTCCTCTTCTGGGCACAATTCACAGTGTTGGTTTTGACCTATAAAATCCTTCTCTCTTTCATACCACCCTCTCATGTGTGTCTGCTGGGGTCAAGGGAGAGGGCGTGTGAAAGAGATCTAGGAGTCTCAGTAGATCACAAGCTGAGCATGAGTCAGCAGTGTGATACGGTAGCCAAGAAAGCCAACACAATTCTTGATTAAATCAATAGAAGTATGGTGTCTAGATTGAGGGTTAGACCTCATCTGGAATACTGTGTCCAGTTCTGGGCACCTCAATTCAAGAAGGATATCAACAAGCTGGAGTGTGTCCAGAGGTGGGCAACCAAAATGGTGAAGGGTCCGGAAGCCATGCCCTACGAGGAACGGCTTAGGGAGCTGGGGATGTTTAGTCCCCGAAGATAAGGTTGAGAGGGGACATGATGACCATGTTTAAATATTTGAAGGGATGTCATGTCAAGGAGGGAGCAGGCTTGTTTTCCGCTGCTCCAGAGACTAGGACAAGGAGCAATGGATTCAAGCTTCAGGAAAAGAGATTCCACCTGAACTTCAGGAAGAACTTCCTGATGGTCAGAGCTGTCTGGCAGTGGAATCTGCTGCCTCAGTGGAATGTGGTGGAGTCCCTTTCTTTGGAGGTTTTTAAGTAGAGGCTGGATGGCCATCTGTTGGGAATGCTCTTCTGTGTGTTGCTGCATGGCAGGGTGTTGGACTGGATGGCCCCTGGGGTCTCTTCCAACTCTATGATTCTATGATTCTAGGGCTTTCTTGGTGCCTGCTCCCAGACTCCCTTCCTAGAGAGGCTGGGATGAGACTATTCTTGCTGCCCTTCAAAGACAGGTTAAAATATTTTTGGACCATCAGGCTTTTATAAATTGATTAGATTTGGGCTGTCATATGGTTCTGTTTTTAAGGTTAGTATAGTCTTAAATGTCCTTTAATGTATTTAACATTATTGTTTATTTATTTTTTACTCTGTATATTGTTTAATTGTATCTAAAATGTGTACTGTTTTAATGTTGTTAGTTGCTTGGAGCCCCGTTGTTGGGAGAAAAGCAAGATAAAGTGAAATAATAAACTGACAATAATATGATTTTTAAAAAAAAAAAAATTAAGTTTTTTGGAAAAGACATAAATGCCAATAACAATAGTAACAGAACAATAAATATCAGTTGATACGCTGTGTCTTACCAAATATCATGCTATTTTACTTTTAGTTTTATTTTTTTCTGCTTTTTTTAAGTCTGACGGAATCAAGAAAGTTATCTAAGTTTAGTGTGATAACCAGTTCTGATGAATATAGTAGAGAACAGGTAGAATTCACTGTTAATTTCATTGGGATTAAAAGTTAATTTATTGTCTTTACTTTTAACAGCATTTTTTATTATTTCTTCTGTGGAATAATGTGGCATAATGTGAATTTTTCTTGCCATGTTCATAGGATTTTTTTTTTTTTTTTAGAAAGAAGATTTACCAGACTGACCCACATGGGGGAACTTCCACGCAGCTTGTCTCTATTTGAAAATATATGTGTCTCAAAAGATCTCTTTCTGAAAGGGTTAGTATCAAAAATTAATAAATGGTTAATCGATGAGACCTATGGTCGAGGTCTCCTGAGTAAATCAGGATGGGAAGCTGAACTCGACATTCAGATATTGGATGCAAACTGGTTGAAAATTTGGACATCGCCCCCATATAAATCTTCCACAACCAAATTTAAAGAGTGTACCCTTAAATTGGTCCATAAGTGGTACCTTACACCTGTTCAACTGAGTTACATCATGAAAACAGCATCATTTAATTGTTGGAGGGGCTGTGGTTCTAAGGGTACTTACCTTCATATGTGGATATCCTGCCCTGTTGTAGCCCATTTTTGGTTTTGAAAAATGTTAGTATGGTTACAAAGCAAACAGTAGTTCCTTGTCCTACCCTCCAGCTGTTTTCAATATATGACTCACAATGTAAACAACTGAAACACAAGGATCTGACTAATTTCTTTTTTATAAATGCTAGATTGGAAATTGCCTCCAATTGGAAAGTAGGCAATTTCTCTATCAACAGATGGTGGGGAAGAGTCTGGGATACATGGCTGCTGGAAAAGCTGGCGCATAATGGAAGGCTAACAAAAGGTTGCACCACACAGGACAACTCTGAAAAAATATGGCACCCTTTTGTTGATTTTATGAATGACACACCATACTTACACTGGAGCTCTCACCATGCGGTTCAGAACTCTGGTTGAGCACTCCATGGTAGTGATTCTTGTTGTACCCTTTTTCTACTTTGTATTGTCTCTGTACCGTGTTTTACTTTGTATTGTCCTTTGGAGTTTTTAATAAAAATTAAAAAAAAAGAAAGAGGGTAACTTATTTTGTACTCTTTCATGATCTAGAGCGTAGGTGGGCAACTGCACACAGTTTAGGGGCCATTTTCCTTTTTCTGTCTTCCTTACAGCTCCAGAACTGCATTTCATTGGGCCTGAGCAGTCGTGTAGTGACGGGGGGCGGGTGAGGTGATTCACCCTGGGCAGCAATGTTTTGGGGGAGTTCCAGACCGTAGCCCCACGCACTGCGGCCATGCCCCTCACGCTGTAGCCCCACCCACTCTCCACATATTCCAAGCTCTGCCACTGGGCCTGAGATGTTGCTTTGTTAAGGAAGCAGACTTGCCTTTTAAGGTGGTTTTGGGAGAATTAGGGTGTTTTGTGGGTAGAAAATCACCCCAAATAGCCCCCCAATTCTTTAAAAAATTGGAGGGGATATAGGGACCTTGAGGGTCCTGCGCCACACTTATAGATCTCAAGGGCTGCGTGTCACCAATGGTTACTCATCCTTGGTCTAGAGCCTCGAGCTCCTCCCTTCCATTTCTGAGGATCTTTATATCTTGTCTCCTTGTGCTTTTCGCAAAATGAATTTATTTCTTGTAGTGGCCTTGTTTAGCCCCATCATTTTTGTAAAGTTGCACTTTCTTTTATTAGACATCCTCATTAAGGAATGATTTTAGCACACCCCAAATCAGTGCAGATGTTAATTAGGTCATTCCTTTTCTTTTAAAAAAAAATTATTATTATTTTTTGTTGTGACATTGTTTAGCTAATAGAGTAGGTAGGATGGAGTTTCCAATTGCTATAATGTTTTTATTATTTGTGAGAGGACTTGATCAACATTTAGTGTGGGTGCTATTTCTATTTCTTGTGTTATTTCTAATCACTTTTTCCTGAAACAAAAATGTGACCAATTCTGGAGTAAGTTTGGCATCCTGATGAAAAGAATAAATCCTTCTCTGTTTATGAAAATGCCACCAAGCTTCTCTTATATTTAGATCTTGTATCAGTCTAAGAAAAGACGAGGGGGTCAATATAACTTTTAATATTTACCTGTTCTGTTTAATTTAATGTTGACTGCAAAGTTAAGAGTCTCCTCCCAGGATCATGGAATCACATTTGTGGAACTTAGTTAGTTTAATTGAAGAGAAACAGAGTTTATTTGCAGGGTATTGAGTCCCTAATGTGTTTCTCAACACATAATTGACCTTTAAAGAATCTTCCAACATAAAAGGGCCATGGGTGCAGATGACAATCCCAAATGAATTTTAGTTCTCCTGTACAAAATTGTCCTGTAAATCTGGAATGTTTGAGAGCAAATTTAGTTTTTTTTTTCTTTAAGTACATTTCTTGGAGCAAAACAATGCTTGCATTAATCTTCAGAAGAGTTTTTAGGACTTTGGATCTTTAACCATCTGTGTTTAAGCCATTCCCATTCAATGGCATTATTTTGATACTATCCATTAGGTTATAAAGTTGACTTTTGGAGAACATAGAGGAGTATATTAATAAAAATTGGAAAGTAAGACTAACAGAACAAGATAAAGGATTGATGGAAGAAATGATATCAGAAGAGGAAATAGAAGAAGTAATAAATAATTTAAAAGGAGGAAAATCACCAGGATTGGATGGACTAGGTCCAGAATATTATAAAACATTTAAAAAAGGTTTAATTCCTAAACTAAAAGTGTTATATAATAGTATATTGAGGGGTGAAAAAATTCCATTATCATGGAAGCAGTCACTAATAATATTAATTTTAAAACCAAATAAGGATCCTATGGATCCAGGTTCTTATAGACCAATATCTTTAATAAATCAAGATGCAAAAATCTTGACAGCAATAATGGCAAAGAGGTTAAATAAATTTATTTATAAGTATATACATAAAGATCAATGTGGTTTTATTCAAGGAAGACAGATGGCAAATTTAATAGGGAAAACGATAAATAAAATAAATATAATGGACAGAGATAAACAAAAAGCTGGAATTTTAGCCCTAGATATATTTAAAGCCTTTGATTGTGTGGAATGGCCGGCATTAAAAACAATTTTAAACAATTTTAAACAATTTTAAATAAAATAGGATTAGGAGGTTAATAAATAAATAAAGGGTTAATAAATCAATTGTATTCACATAATACATCTGTAGTGATGGTAAATGATGGATTTACAGAACAGATTCAAATAACAAGAGGAACGAGACAAGAATGTCCATTATCTCCAGTTTTATTTGCAATAGTTATAGAAATGTTAGCGAATGTGATAAGAAATGATGAGAATTTGGAAGGAATTGGAGTTAAGGAAAAAAATAAAATAAGCTTATTTGCAGATGACACATTGTTGACAATTAAGGATCCAATTGAAAAGATAGATAGGATAGATAAACATTTAATAGAGTTTGGGGAGAAGACGGGATTAGAAATAAATTGGGCCAAATCAGAAATAATGTTATTTAATTATACTAAAGAAGAAGTACAAAAATTTATAAGTAGTAAAAGAGGATTACTTAAAATAAAAGAATCAATTAAATATTTAGGAATAGAGATTACAAAAAAATTACAAGAATTACAGGAAAAAAATTTCAAGAAATTAAGATTAGAAACAAAAAGGAAATTAGAGGACTACAAAAATATAAAGCTATCGTGGTTTGGTAGAATAGCAGTGGTAAAAATGAAAATTTTACCTAAAATTAACTTTTTGTTTAGAATGTTACCAATAAAAATATCAGAGGAAGAATTAAAGGAGTGGCAAAAGATATTAAATAATTTTTGTAATGGAAATAAAAAATCGAGGATTAACAAGAAATATTGGTATAAAAGTCAAAAAGAAGGTGGCCTGGGACTTCCAAATTTAAAATGGTATTATTATGCAAATCAATTGAGATATATCATAGAGGGGGTTTCAGGAAAGGGTGATTTAGATTGGTTAGAGATAGAAGATATGAATATTGAGACAAAATTAGAAAATATATTTTTTAGGAATTTTTCAAAGAAAGAAATGGAGAAGATAGAAAATCCTTTTATAAAAAATATAATAGAAATATGGGAAAAAAATAAAAGAAAATTATTACCGAATATATCAATATTAACTCCGATAGTGATGATGGAAAAATTTCCAATAAATTTAAGAGAAATAATAGAGAAAGAAATAAAAAAACAAAAAATTGATAGATTAAAAGAATGGATGAAAATAATGATAAATAAAGATAGAATGAAAGAGAGATTGCAGGAAACTAAAATATCTTGGTTAAATTATATACAGTTAGAGCAATGGACAAAGAGTATGAAAAGATATGTTAAGGATTTTAAAGAATATACTAAATTTGAACAAATTATTATTCAAAGAGAAAATATGCAAGAAAATGAAATACTAAAAGGTATTACAAGTGAAATATATAAAATATTAGCAAAAGAACAAGAAGAGGATTTTCTTAGAAATATGTGGGAGGAAGAGATAGTACAAAATATAGATATACAAGAATGGAGAAAAATTTGGAAACAACGTCATTTAAAAAAATTATCAATAAGAATAAAAGAGAATTATTATAAATTAGTGTGGAAATGGTACTTGACTCCAGTGAAATTAAATCTAATAGATGAGAAATATTCAAGATTATGTTGGAGAGGATGTCAAGAAATTGGTACATATATGCATATGTGGTGGAATTGCAATAAGATAATGGAGTTTTGGCAAAAGGTTTTTAAAGAGATAAAAGAGATTATAGGAGCAGATATACCAGTATGTCCAAATATTGCATTGTTGTCTATATATGATAAGGTTGAGTGTACTCAAGTAAAGAAAGAATTAATAACAAATTTGTTAACTGCAGCGAGATTAATAATAGCAAAAAAATGGAAAGCAAATGAAAAATTTCAAATAGAGGAATGGTATAACGAAGTGTGGAAAATTGCAATTAATGATAAACTAACATGTAGAATTAGGTTTATGAAAGGTTTGGTTAAAGGGAATGATTTTGAAGAAATTTGGAAAATATTTTTGGATAAAGTTCTGAAAAGAGATAGTAATACTACCCTGTCAAAAGAAGAATGGCAATTTTGGAAAGTGGATTAAATAAAAAGTTGGCTCTGGGGGGTGGGTATTTTTTAGTTATAGTTTTGTTTTTCTTTTATGTTGTATATTTTGTAATTCTTAGTAGGTGTGTGTGTTAAACTTGTGATTTATAGATTTAAATGGATAAGTGATGTCAATGTTGTTTTAAAAAAAAAAGTTAAAAGAATTAACAATAGAAATAGATTAAAGGGGATGTGAAAAATATTGAATTAAATGTGAAATTATAACAGTTGAACAGATTTATAAATTTAAGGGTAAAGGTGCAAAATAACAATGAAAGTTAGTATTGCTTAAGAGAAGAGGAAAAAAGAAAAAGAAAAAAAATTTTTTTTTAATTCACTATTATGTATATCACATGGTGTTTAATTTTTTTTTCTTGTTTTGTATTTGTGATTTAGTCATATAATTAATAAAAAAAAAGAAGAAAAAAAATAAAGTTGACTTTTGGTTTTCAGACAGTATGCTTTCATTATAACTGTAATAAACAAACAAACAAACAAACAAGACCTATTACATTAAACATGTTAAATCTTAGTGCCAACAAGGGAATAAGGGAGTCTGACTCATAAAAATTAGTCCCCAATATCTAGCATTTAAAGTCTGAAACTTGGTAGGAGGAAATTTCTTTTTGATTGAACAATATTGATAACTAGCATATATACCTGGCATTGCCCGGGATTTTGTTTTCTCATAGGTAATATTTGTTAGAAAGATTTGAGATCCTGTGTCTCTAATTCTCCAAACTGTCTTGTTCAGTACCTGTAACTCTTCCCCATAATCCACAATCAATCTGTATTCAGAGTTATTACAATACACAGGTTGGGCTTCTGAGGGGGATACACTGCCCTCCTCCTTGCTGCTAGGCCTCATCTCCATAGCAACCAGCCTATTCAGAGCTCTCTGGTTGAGAATTCTAAAGGCTCCTCCCTGAACTGCAAACCCCAGGATTCCATAGAATCTTCTTAGGCAGCCAATCATATGAGGTCTTCGCCTGACACAGCCAATCATATGAGGTTCATCTGACACAGACAAACAAACTTTTACTTTTATATATTACGGTAGATCTGCCCCCATTACCCTGAAAATACAACTGGGTATAATAGTGTATTAATAAGGCTACAGTTGGCATCAGAGAAGTAAAGGGTGTGGAGGAAAGTGGGGGGAAAGATGGAGGAGAGAGAGAGAGGAGTCAAGGGAAGATGAATCATATTTATTATTATTACAGTACTTCCTCTCGGTCTCCTCCACCTTGTTATTTGAGGCACTAGGGTATCAGGGGAGGCAGAAAAGAAATAACAGCAAAATAGAAGTGTGGGGATAGAGAATGATAAGGAGTGGGAGAGAGGCTGCGACATCAAAGAGCAAATATGGAGCGAAAGGGAAAGGGAAGAAAGGGAAATAAAAAGGAGAATATAAAAAGTGAAAAAGAAGACAAACAGAGGAATTGAAGAAAAGTAAAAAAAGAAAGGGAGGGAGGGAATGATGGAAGAGAGAGGGAGGAACACTTTCTACAGAGTTTTTAATGTTCCTCTTTTCCTCCATCTGTCCCTCCTTCTCCACACATCTGTGCATTTAAGCTTGCTTACACAGTGCTGCAATTTTATCTTTTTGTGTTTTTCCTGACCCCTCCCTCCAACATTTACCCCATGCAATGCTTATGATATAACATGTAATGTCTATGGAAACAATCAAAACTAGTAAACAGATAAGAGCTATAAAGAGGAAACATATCAGAGTATTAAAATGGTGGTTCCCCCCAAAAAAAACTCCATGACATTTTGTGTGATTGATTGTCAGCATGGTGGGTCAAGATGGTGGTTGTCTTTCTGTTACTTGGAATTGTAGTATTTTGTGTGCTGGTCGGAATTGTCTTCTGGTCATCTGAGCCATTATCCTTACGCTGATTTTTATGGATTTTGAAGCTGTGCTGAAAAGTCCTGGGAATGAAGACTTCAATTGATTCATGAAGTGCTTTTGCTTGTTCGATTGCTAAAGTGGTTAGTAGCTTGCCTTTGTAAGAAATGATTAGGTGCAGAGGAAAGCCCCCTTGTTATCAATACCCTGCTGTGCTCAGGGATTCAGTCACTGATTGAAAAGCTTTTCTTTTTTTGAAGTGTGTCTAGTGCTCTTTCCTGTAATATTATCATTCTTTTCCCTTCAAGTATGAAGAGCTGCATTGAGTTAAAGTACGGGAAGCATTGGAGTAATTTAATCAAAAACATATCTTGCATGATTAAGGGGATTAAGAAATTTGTTATTGTTGTTTGTCTTCAAATTATTTCTTACTTATGGTGACCTTAAGGCAAACCTATCATGGGGTTTTGAACTTAGAAGGAGATTTGGATGGCATGCTTATTATGACATGAAAAAGTTAAAGTTAATATTGTTTTTAATAATCATTGCATTAAGTATGCCTTATTGAAAATTTGGAATGAATATCAATTAAGATTATATCTATGGATTTCCTCACCAGAGTCGAAATGACAGCTGATCAATGATGGTTAACATATCATGACTTACTAGAGAGAAAAAGACCAAGACTGTAAGATGAAGACATTACAACAATTACAGGAGGAAGGTCTTAATGTGCGGTGGCTCTCACATAGACGATTTTATCTAAGATTCCAGGAAGATAAGAAAGCCAAACACTTTGAAGAGACTAAATCTGAGTTTGAATTGTCGTTATTCAGATGATTACCATTTGATTGGTAAGAAGTAAAATTTCTTGTTGAAATGTGAGATGGAAGAAGAACTAGTAAAGGAATATATGATTAATTGGGCAAGGAAATTTGGACAATATATATATATATATATATATATATATATATATATGAATCAATGGGAAGAGTTGTGGACAAAGGATCTTAAAAGTGTACTATGTTATGACTTTAAGACAATTACTATAAAATGATGTACTGTTGGCATCTTACACCAGAGAGAATAGCAAAGACATATAAAGAGATAAAAGATAAGTGTTGAAAATATCAAGATCATGTTGGGAGTTTGTATCACATGTGGTGGACATTCTGTTACCCTGTTTACTGGGGGTCCCGGAAGGGACACCTAAATGCGTTCACAATTAAACAAGTTTGGGGAAATTAGCTAGAGCACAAGTTAGCAATGCGAGAGGCAGGGCAACGCAGCGGAATCTTTTACCCAAAGTCTACAGGGTCAGGCCAAGCCAAGGAGCACACCGGAGTTAAGAATAATTGAGATTTTTATTAAATACAGACAAACAGTGCATGCAACACACACACTCAGATAAATATAGAAAATAAAGGTTGGAGTGGTATAGAGGGATTTTTGAGAGGGATTGTTGAATTGGGTGGTACGACACCTGTCCTGAAGCCCGGATAGGTCACTGCGAAGGTCCAAAGTTGCGCAGTCTCAGCCAATATGACTGAGGGGAAGGCTCACCAAACAGAGCGGCAGCAAGATGGGACGGAACTCAGGAGCGATCCGAGGAAGGTCTAGGAATCAGGAGTTTTTAAAGGGAGAAATGTAACTGCAGGCTATTCCGTACTTGGGGAAAACAATGGGTTTTGGGCGCAAGACAAAGCTTTGGAAAGATCAAAATTAAGCATGATTGAGTTAGGTCCGAACTGACAAAGAGGTAGACAGTATGCAAATACGCGACACTTGACACTTGAGTATTCAGCTTGCCAAGTTGCCTGCTTGGGGCAGGGAGTCCTTTGTAAATAGCGTGCATACATAATGAGGGTGTCTCAAGTGGTGATCTGGCTATTTCTGGCCTGCCTGTATTGTCTTGGGATATTGCAGCATTTAGTGGCCAAGCCTAGTTCTGTGCTTGTCTGGGGGCCTCACAAACATGTGGAGAGGGGTGGTGGAAGAAGGCCAAATTATTGATATCAAAATGATATCTATGTCACCTTAAGTGCGGCCCAGCCATGGCAGTAACAATGCGATAAAGCCAAAAAGTTTTCAATAAAGATACAAAACATGATGCAAAAGATTTTGAAGTCTCAAATTCCTAAAAGACCTGAATTATATTTGCTAGGAATCTGGGAGAGGATACAATTGTCAATAAGAAACAACATAAACTGAGACAACATATGTTATTAGCAGCAAGACTTTATATGCGTAGCAGTGAAGGAAAATTGATTTATCAAGTGTAGATGAGTGGTTAACTCAACTGATGGGAACAGCTGAAATGGACAATCCTAAGTACAGGTTGAAAAGAAGAACAAAAGGTGAAATTATGCCTGAATGGACGTGTCTGGTTGATCATTTTAAAAAAAAACAAGGGTGAACTGATGACAATAGTTTTTTAAACTTTAAAATTCTAATTTTGAATTTATTTTCTACAGAAGTAGTGTAAAATTAGAATTAAAAATGTAATTTTTTGTAACAATTCAAGATTATTACCTATATGGAGAATTAGTATTACTTCTTGAAGATTATTATTACTCTTTGTTGATTTGAATGATTACTTTTTTGAAGATTAATAATTAGTTCAAATAATTACTTCCAACTAATACTGAATATGGAATTAATGTTAAGTGATTATAATTGATTTTATTAATTGTAACTTAAGAAAGATTTTTGTTAACTTTAAACTAATATAGAATATAGAATTATCTGATAACTGATTTTAATTCTTTTTCATGATTGGTGGCTATTAATTGATCATGTAGGTATACTATGATGATAAGAGTGAGTAGCAACAAGTATACATTTTTAGTATAGATTTAAGACAGATAGGCATAATTATTTGATTACAATGGACTGTTTGCAACAAGGGCGGGTACCAATTTTTAGTTATTTGTAGGTCTTTTTATTATAGTTCCATTAGATGCTTGTAGTTGTATTATGTATTCTTTGTATTTTTATTTGCATTGTATTATTTTGTATTATTCTGTATTTGTAGTTTTATATAGTGTTTGTAGTGGGTTGTTTTTTGTTGGTTTGTTTTGCTTCTTTCCACTTAATAAAAGTGTTTAAAGATACAGTAAGTAATTCCAGTCACAATGCTTCAAAGTGTTGATATACATATCACATGAGTCTTCAGCTCTTTCCGCATGGGGTCATTAACTGCAGATTAATGTGTTGTCCCCATCTTCAAGAAGGGAAAAAAGAGGACCCAAATAATTATCGCCCGGTCAGCCTGACATCAGTACCCAGAAAGATCCTGGAGCAGATCATTAAGCAGTCAGTTTCTAATCATTTAGAAAGCAACGTGGTAATCACGAGAAGTCAACATGGATTTCTCAGAAATAAGTCATGCCAGACTAATCTTATCTCTTTTTATGATAGAGTTACTAGCTTGATAGATGAAAGGAATGCTGTGGATGTAGCATACCTTGATTTCAGTAAGGCCTTTGACAAACTTCCCCATGACATTCTTGCAAAGAAGCTGGTAAAATGTGGGCTGGGCAGGGCTACTGTTAGTTGGATTTGTAATTGGTTGACTGACCAAACCGAAAGGGTGATCATGAATGGCTGCTTTTCATCCTGGAGAGAAGTGACTAGTGGGGTGCCACAGGGTTCTGTCCTGGGCCCAGTGCTGTTCAATATTTTTATCAACGACTTGGATGAAGGAATAGAGGGCATGCTCATCAAATTTGCAGATGACACCAAATGGGGAGGGGTTGCTAATACTCCAGAGGACAGGATCAAAATTCAAAATGACCTGGATAGATTGGAGAGCTGGGCCAGGGCGAACAAAATGAAATTCAACAGAGAGAAATGTAAGGTCCTACACTTAGGCAGAAATAATGGAATACAGAAATATAGGATGGGGGACACGTGGCTGGATAGCAGTACGTGTGAAAGGGATCTAGGAGTCTTCATAGACCACAAGCTGAACATGAGTCAGCAGTGTGATGCGGCAGCCAAGAAAGCCAATGCAATTCTCGGCTGCATCAATAGGAGTATGGTGTCTAGATCGAGGGAGGTGCTGGTACCACTCTACTCTGCTTTGGTTAGACCTCATCTTGAATCCTGTGTCCAGTTCTGGGCACCCCAATTCAAGAAGGACATGGTCAAGCTGGAGCAAGTCCAGAGGAGGGCGACCAAAATGGTGAGAGGTCTGGAAGCCATGCCCTATGAGGAGAGACTTAGAGAGCTGGGTATGTTTAGTTTGCAGAAGAGAAGGTTAAGAGGGGACATGATAGCCATGTTTAAATATTTGAAGGGATGCCATGTAGAGGAAGGAGAGGGCTTGTTTTCTGCTGCTCCAGAGACCAGGACAAGGAGCAATGGATTCAAGCTGCAGGAAAGGAGATTCCACCTGAACCTCAGGAAGAACTTCCTGACAGTCAGCGCTGTCTGGCAGTGGAATATGCTGCCTCGGAGTGTGGTGGAGTCTCCTTCCTTGGAGGTTCTTAAGCAGAGGCTAGATGGCCATCTGTCGGGAGTGCTTTGAGGGTGTTCCTGCATGGCAGGGGGTTGGACTGGATGGCCCATGTGGTCTCTTCCAACTCTACATTTCTATGATTCTATGATTGTTCTGCATGTGGGAGTCAAGTAGCCTTGCATTACTTTCCATCATTCTGCATGGAATCTGCTGTTAATGCACTGCCATGTGATGGGAAAGCGCAGTATTTGAAAGCTCAGAAAAATCCAATTAACATTCCAACACTGAATTAAATTTGGTGGTTTGCAGTGGTGCGGAAGCATACATCCTCAGCTATGTGCATTGGTTGGCAGTGGAGGGCGGCCTGTGGGCCAGAGGTTCAGCTCTAGGTAGGTATGCAGAAATGTCACCACCCAAAAGAAAAAAAAACAGGGTTGCCAAGGTGGGGTGAGGCGAACCAGGGGAGTGGCCAGCAACAAGTTAATGTGAATGCACAAACTTGTGCTCCTCCACAGGAAAATACTTGAAATTGGGGAGTACGTAGAAAACAACAAAGGAAAACTGCATTATTTAAATTCATGATGATATGGTGTGAACCGCTTCTCATGCCTCATGTGGAAAAGGCCTTCGCGTCCCAGCCCGACATCTCCTCAAGTCTGGATTTACCAGGCAGCAACTGCTGTGAGTGACAGGTATCCGCTCTCCTTTGCTCAGGATGCAGCAGATTGACATTTCCATCCCTCTCCCTCCAGTACTTTCTGATGCAACAGATAAAACCAGAATCCCTATCATAATTACTCCTTACAATGAAAATCATTGGTAGAGTGGGGTGCAAACATCAGTCTGCTACCTCCCAATTGACAGGACAACAGAGCTCAGTAGCACACAGTGGCTTATGCCTGGTAAATCCAGATTGAGGATCTTCATCATCATTGTGACAGCATCCTTTGGATGGAAGAAATTAGGATCTGGCATAACTCAGCTCCTCCCCACTCCATCTACATATGTTTATTGGCCCTTTTGCTGGCCAGTTTTAGCAGCAGAGCCGTTCTGCAGGCTGATTTCTTGGCCAGCAGATTTCTTAGATCAACTGACAGTAGAGGATTTCTGCCATTAGAGGTCTAATCCTCACCTCTACCATTGATCCATCTTTGAGTTAGGATTACATTCCATTAATCCATTATACTATGACAGAGTAATTTCTCCAATATGTTTAGTGGAGCTTAATCTCTGAAGTGTTCCAGACTGCATGAAAAAAGTTACAGAGATTTGCACTTCCCACTTTCCTAACAAATAAGAACTGAGGGGTAACACTACAGGTCTTATATAGTATACTGGTACATTTAATGTACCAAAGTGTACTAGAAACTCATGATGCCTCTATATGATTGCTCTTGTTTACAAATATGGAAGTAGGACTTTTTAGAAGCAAGTAGAAAACTTAAAATCAGGCTGCAAACCTAACAAACCTGCATGGCATTCCAAAAAGCCAATTCAGGGATCCTAAGCTCCTTGGTTTGTTTCCAGTCCAAGCTCATTTCTCACCTTCATATGTTCCATGTAATGTTTGAAAAGGAACTGTGCAATATCTCAACTTTTCTGACCAAGAGGGTTTTGTAGGGCTGAGAGTGTATGATGCAGACAAGGTCACCCTTAATATTCTTAATCATAGAAATCTAGAGTTGGAAGAGACCACACAGGCCATCCAGTCCAACCCCCTGCCATGCAGGAACACCCTCAAAGCAATCCCGACAGATGGCCATCAAGCCTCTGCTTAAAAACCTCCAAGGAAGGAGACTCCACTACACTCCGGAGGCAGCAGATTCCACTGCCGGGCAGCCCTGACTGTCAGGAAGTTCTTCCTGAGGTTCAGGTGGAATCTCCTTTCCTGCAGCTTGAATCCATTGCTCCTTGTCCTGGTCTCGGGAGCAGCATTTCAAAGCTTATGAATAGCTTTGGAATGAATGTTTATTATATGTGTTTCTTTGAGGCAGGAGTACACAACTTTGGAAGGCTAGGGTGCGGCATTAGCCCCCTAGCAGATTTGGTGGGGTTGCACCTGTTTCCACAAAAGAAAAGCCCCCAAACACATCCAGGGAATATGAGGGCATTTCAACCATTTTTTTTTTCAAAAGAGGACTCCCTCTGGGGCCTATCAGAGTCACAGTCCTGATGCAGAACAATTAAAACCCTTTTAAACAATAAATAGAAAGAGAGAAAACAAACAAAATAATGTTTAAAATTGAATTCAAAATTTTATTTTAAAAAACAGGAGGTGGGAAAAAGTTTACACTGCCTTGCAGAAATATCCATTTCAAACCTTATAAAACTGATAATGGCAGAAAGCAATGTTCCCTTGAATACTCATACTTTTTTACAGCTTGCAGGATGTTTTTTGGGAAAATGTACACAAAGGATAGCTGTCTTGTGAAAATGCACAACTGAACATGTGAATATGCTTCAGACAAGGGAAGAATGCATAAAAATGAATATATTGGTAAAACCATATGCCAAAAATGCACACATTTTGAAAAATATGTGCAAAAATATACTGAATTTAATGCAGGAAGAGCTGGGAGAAATGGCAACCTGATGTAGAATCTGGGATGGGAAGAGAATGCTAATGGGGTTTTCCGAAGTGCAATGGAAAGAAGGCTGACAGTTTTTTACATCACGGACACAAACAAATACATGTAGGTCTGATATACAGTCAGTCCTCCATATACATGCATTCTGCATTCACAGATTCAATCAACCACGGCTTGAAAATATTTTTTAAAACTTCCAAAATGCAAACCTTCACTATTTTATATAGGGGAAGCCATTTTACTAAACCATTGTATATAATGGGACTTGAGCATCCACAAATTCTGGTATTCACAGGCAATACTGGAACCAAATATAGGATGGGGGACTTGTGGCTGGATAACTGTACACATGAAAGGGATCTAGGAGTCTTGGTGGACCATAAGCTGAACATGAGTCAGCAGTGTGATGCGGCAGCCAAGAAAGCTAATGTGATTCTTGGTTGCATCAATAGGAGTATGGTGTCTAAATCAAGGGAGGTAATGGTGCCACTTTATTCTGCTTTGGTCAGACCTCATCTGGAATACTGTGTCCAGTTCTGGGCATCTCATTTCAAGAAGGATATTGATAAGGTGCAACGTGTCCACCAAAATGGTGATGGGCCATGCCCTATGACAGGGCTTTCCAAACAGTGTGCCATAACACATTAGTGTGTCACCTGAAGTGTATAGGTGTGTCACCTACAATCTTGGAAATGTTTGTTATTATTTATAAATTATATATTTTTAAGAATATATGAAAGGTTTTCATGAGATATATTCTGCCTCCTTACATTTTGTTATTACAGTTTATGTATGTGTCTGTATCTCTTATAAGGGGTTAGTTTAACCTCCAGTTTGCTAATAAAACTGAATTACTCTCTCGCAAAATGATGCATATCTAAAAAAGTGTGTCACCAACATGAAAAGTTTGGAAAGCTCTGCCCTATGAGAAACAGCTTAGGGAGCTGGGTATGTTTAGCCTGCAGAAGAGAAGGTTAAGAGGGGACATGATAGCCATGTTTAAATATTTGAAAGGATGCCCATGATAGCTATGTTTAAATATTTGAAAGGAGGGAATGGGCTTGTTTTCCACTGCTCCAGAAACTAAGGCAAGGAGCAATGGATTCAAACTACAGGAAAGACTCTACCTGAACCTCAGGAAGAACTTCTTGATGATCAGAGCTGTCCAACAGTGGAATCTGCTGCCTCAATGGAGTATGGTGGAGTCTCCTTCTTTGGGGGTTTTTAAGCAGAGGTTGGATGGTCATCTGTTAGGAGTGTTTTGATGTGTGTTCCTGCATGGTACAGGTTTGGACTCAATGGCCCCTGTGGTCTCTTCCAATTCTATGATTCTATGAACATATACTGAGGGCCCACTCTGTTTTCTTGATTTTCAGCACTTCAGCACTTCCAGCCTCATATATCTGCCTTGTACTCAAGAAGCTGAAAAAGGAGCAGATGTGTTCCTGATAATGTGTGTACCAAATGCATACTGTTCACTTTGTTTTTCTAATGCCATCTTGTGAAATTTGGCTTGGCATGATATTGCAGTAAATTTTGGTAGACTGGATTAATTTGCTCCTTGCTCTTTGGTCTCATTTACAGTTGAGTGAGTTCACAAGTCTGACTGGGCCCTCGGTTTCCATCAAGCTGAGCATATTTCTGTGTTTTATGGCTGGTGGAGTCTGAGAAAAATCAAAAATTGATTTCCTGGGATGGTAACTAAGGGATGTTGTCAATACAAGTTTCTTCTCAGCCACATTTTTAAAGCTTAAAAAAATCCAGGCTTTTTTAAGGAAGCCAAATCAAAGAGGTCTTGGAACATTTGATTTCAGGAGCTTCTAAAATCTCCCTTTAGGTTGTGACTTTATTTTGGGATTCTGTTCTATCTGAGCTTTATTTGGACATTTCCCCTTGTGTACAACCTAAATACATCAGAATAAAAGATGAAAGAAAAAAAGAAATATTTAAATAGCAGACTAACAAACAGTATAATTGAACTGAATAGAAGCTGGGGTCAAACTAAAAGCAGTCTGCTGAAGTCTTGTGTCACCCATGCTTTGGTTACTCTGGAAAGGGAGAAGGAGAGAGAAAATAGGTGTTCTTTTTGGTTCTCTTGGAACTTCTGTTTAGTATATTTTTTTGAAAAAAAATACCATCAACTGTGTTCTGGGCTGCCTCTTTGGAATGGGACTTGGTGGCACTGTTTTGCAGAACCTTTAGCCCTGCTTGGAGGGATGGCCAGATGATGGTGCAAGAGGATTGATATTCAAAGCTCTGGCCATTGATCTCAGGACTCTGTCTTGTGCTCCAAACCATTTAATACTGATATGAAACCACTGGGGTTGATATCACACACAACTGTATCTAGCCATTCCATCTAAATATGAGAAGGAAGTTCTAAATGGGTGTTTGGTGTCAGTAACAGACTAGATGAAGGCAAACAAAAAACAAACTAGGGAACAGGGTTTCAACCTGTCTCCTTGAAGAGGCAAGTTCATAGGTTGAGTGGTCTCTTGGGTTCAGTCCTGAACCTGGATTCCCAGTTTTTGGTGCTGTCCATGAGGCCATTTGTACAAAGCTAATATGCCAACTGCACCTGTGTCCAGAGATTTCTGATCTGGCTACAGTGATGCATGCCTTTTGTTATATCTCATTTGGATTATGGTAACATGAGGCTGCCTTTGAAGGAACTGCAGGTGATACACAAAGCTGTGGCCAGACTGTTGACAGATTGCTTATAAGACACATACCTAACTGTTCTTGTTAGAACAGCTCCAGTGGTTACTGGTCCATTTCTGGCCACAATTCAAAGTGATGTCTATGACCTATAAACCCAATACAACTTGGATTCAGCCTATTTGAAATACCATATTCTCTCATATAGGCCTACCTAGAACTTGAGATTCGCAGGAGAGGCCCTTCCCATAATTCCATGGCCTTCAGAGGTACATCTGATTTGGACAGAAGAAATAGGTTTGTCAGTGGCTGCTATGACCTAATAGAAATTCCTACCAAGGGAGGTCATATTGGCCATTGCCTGCTGTTCTTCCACTGGCAGCCAAAGTCCTTTAGAACCTGCCTGTCTGTTATACTAGGAGGCATTAAAACAAATATGGAATCATAAAATCATAGAGTTGGAAGAGACCACAGGGGCCATCCAGTCCAACCCCCTGCAATGCATCCTGCCTCTGTTTAAAAACCTCCAAAGAAGGAGATTCCACTACACTCTGAGGCAGCATATTCCACTGCCAGACAGCTCTGACCATCAGGAAGTTCTTCCTGAGGTTCAGGTGGAATCTCCTTTCCTGCAGCTTGAATCCATTGCTCCTTGTCCTAGTCTCTGAAGCAGCGGAAAACAAGCCCTCTCCCTCCTCAACATGACATCCCTTCAAATATTTAAACATGGCTGTCATGTCCCCTCTTAACCTTGCCTTTTGCAGACTAAAGCCCTTTTCTCATGTCATTTCTAAAGCGAAAGGGACCCTTGAGCATCATGTAAATGGGAGGAACGGTCCATATGACGCACTCCCATTTACACGACACCCAAAAGCCTAAAGCGGACTGCGCATGCACGTTTTAATTTTCGGCTTAAAGCCAAAAATGGTGCGTGGTCACGCAATGCTCCTGGGGCCCGCGTGCACTTACCTGGTGTGCGGTGTGTCGGGAGCTGGGCCGGTCGCGCTTCCTGCCTCAGCGCTAGCCTGCAATTCCCAGGTTGCACTGTGGAAGGAAGGGGTGGGGCGTTCATGCAGCGATCCAGATTCCACTTGAAAGATTGCACGGGGTGGGTGGGGTGAGGGTAGCATTACCAAAAATGTCGAGTTCCTTGTAGTCACCTACCTTGTTATCAGCGGCCAAGTACAGCCTCAGATATTCATCACCTGCATGGAAAAACTCCAAAACAATGAAGCTACTTATTCCACTTTTTATAACATTAAGTTTTTAAAAAAAAATACTTCATCAGTTTTCAACATTTGTAATTTTTTTCTAAAGCGTGAACAATAAACTTCCAACCTCATATCTGTATACAGAAAAAATAATAATATACATTTTGGAGAAGGAGGAAATCTGATATTATAAAATGTAAAAGGGGGGTTCCCTTCTTGCTTGAAGAAGTCAAGCAACACCTTTGAAACTTATTTTGAGATTTATTTTAGCATGAGTTACATGAGTTAAATTGAGAAGTAGATATCAATCCATTTCTTCAGATGCACTGATGGAACTGAGAAATACAGTCACAGGTATATTGGAATTGCAGTGCTCTCAAGTCAGAATCTAATATGGAATGCAACAAAAAAATTCAGATTGTGACCAGGGGCAGAGCTTGGAGTTTGAGGAGGGGAGGTGGGAGGGGGTAGGGCTATGGTGTATGGGGACGGGACCAGGGCATGTGTGAGTGTGGTTGCGGTGCATGGGGACATAGCCAGGGCATGCAGGGTGTGGCTATGAGCTGGGACAGCCCCAAAATGTTGCCTCCTGGGGCAAAGCACCCCCCCACCTCCCGTTCCACCACTGATTGTGACCAATAAACTGACAAAGAGTTATGAGACAATATAGGTCTGTCAAGTAGCTGATCTGTAGCTCTGAGGTGCATTTAAAACAATGTCATTCCAATCTAGAAACGCAGAATGGTGTAATGGTGTATGAACGTTGAACTTCAACTCTGGAGACCACGGTTCAGATCTCTGCTTGGTCATGGAAACATACTGGATGACCTTGGGCAAGTCCCTCTCTCTCAGCCTCAAAGCAAACCCTCTTTGAACAAATCTTTCAAAGAAAACCTGGTATAAGTTTGCCTTGAAGTCACTATAAGTTAGAACTGATTTGAAAGACAACAACAACAACAAAACTGTCCAAGAAGGACAAAATAGATTGGCTTAAAATATGGATCAACCAAAACGAATGGGCAGAATTGCCACAGTTGTTGCCTCGAAGGGGGAAACAGGCAGCTGGAGCAAAAAAAAGTTTTGCTTTTTGGATTTTCAGATAAAGGAGACTCAATCTGTGTTGTTGTTGTTGTTGTTGTTGTTGTTGTTGTTGTTATTATTCATCTATACAGCACCATCACTGTGTATGGCAGTGGGAGGGCAGTGTGGGAGGAGATTAAGTCCAACAAATACTGCCTCTTCTTCTCTCCCTCTAAGCCACAGCAGTGCCAGTTGGAATGGAGAGAGGGCATTCTATCTGCTTCTGGGGCTAGGGATGATGGAGCTGGGCCTGCCTTTTCTTCTCTCCCTCTGAGACCAGGGCAGTGGCAGCTGAGATGGAAGGAGGGCCTTTCCTCTGCTTTTAATATCAAAACAAAAGAATGGAATTGGGGTAGGGAATGTTGAGTCTTTCTTTGAGATACAGTGATACTATAACAAAAGCAGAGAGAGAGCTAATATTGAGGAACTTTTGACTGTGCTCCTATGAAAGTCCCTCTTCAATGCTGACAGTTCTGTTGGAGAATTGAGAGATTTTTAGTAATAACTCTCCCAATCAGCAGAGTATTTTGTAATGCACAGGCAGAAGTTGAACAAATCACTAGTCTCGCTTCATCATCTCCACCCCAGACACACTTAATCTAGCTCAAAATAAACACAAACAGTTTGGTTCAAAATAGGTAAAGTTTACTTACAAAAGCTTGTGCACAGTCCATACAGGTTCAATTCTTGAAGAAAGTAAGATGAAATTATGCACTCACATGCTTGCTGAAATCCCCGTTAGAAGATCTCAGAGCGTGCTTTCAGAAGGATCGAAGACCACATGCTTGCAAAGAAGCTGAAGAACAAAAAGGGAAGAGGAAGAGAAAGGGGAAGTGGGTGTTGACTAAACAACAGGAAGTTTACTCTAGGCAGCCCCCTCTATGCCTACAATAGACATGCAAACTAACTAAAGCCTGCAAGGTTGCCACTCCCAACAAGTTCATGTGCAGAATCTTAATTTATATACTGTGCCAGGAAACAATCTTCAATATCTGCAAGCATTGTTATTCTGAAAATTTATGTTCCAAACCAGTTAGTTCCCAACTTAAGTCAGATCTCCGTAATTCACATGTATACGGATCCAGATTTTCCTCATCTTTTTTTCAAAGATGAAGTTTGCTTTTCAGAACATACTCCAATGACCAATGACAAAAGCGTTGTGCTGTACTATCTTATTGATCCAGCCAGCATCTCTTCCTCTTTGGGGCCTATAATGCGAAAGTCAATTGTTGATCTCATGCATCAGAGGAGACGCTCAGCTGGAGACCCTGCCCTACCCTTTTCAATTCATTGTTCAACCTGTTGTTGATATCTGTAACTTGCCAAATCTTGTGACACAATGATAACAGCACTTAGTCCACATCATGTGGAATAATCCTACTACTGTGATTTGGCAGGCTCCCAGTGGTGGCTAGTTCTTTGTCTTTATTATTATTAATGTTGTCAGCTACCCATAATTTGTAATGTTTTGTTGTTTTTATTGTTTTTGTCATTATTTTATTATTGCTAGCAATTAATTTCATTTGTATACTTTGATTGTAGACCACTTTCAGATATTTTTATAAGGAAAAACACTATAAAAATCTAAATAAAATAAGAGGCAATATAGAACTGTGTTGCTATATGGTAATAGTGGCAAGACTGGTGTATGCAAAGAACTGGGAAAACAGTAAATCCCCAAATAATTTGTCTAGAAAAATTATTAGATCTGAAAGAGACAGATAAATTAACAAATTTCATTAAAAAGAAATCTATAGAAATTTTTTTGAAGAATTGGAAACCTTTTACAGAATATATTAAGTTCAAAATAAGAGATATAGCAATTAGAAGCTTTGATAGAGAAGAAGAAGAGAAAGTGTTTTTTTATTCTGATTCAAAAACTGTGCTGTCTGCACACACACCCATTTATATTGTACTACCTATGAGAAAAGTGGTTGCTGCATCTGCAACAGCAAGTCCCTGGTCACTCTCATCCCCCTCCCTCACCCCACCCCACCAACTCCAAACTGGTCTTTCAAAGAAAGCTGTCAAAACTGTAAAATTAAACTGTCAGAAGATCACTATTTCGCAAGGTGAAAGTTAAGGCTGTTGCATAAGGGCTATCAAGGCAGCCTGAAAGAGGAATAAAAGAGAAACAATGTTGCTTGAGGATCTTCCTGTGATCCTGTAATCAATTACCTTCATTCATCAAGCAAGATCATGTCTTCCTCACTCACATACATTTCCTTTGTTATAGTTGTGCAATATGTTCGTTGATGCAAGAAATTAGCAATCCATTCGCGCTTTCTTCCCACTATCCGTTTAACACCTGGAAAACATCATGTCCTTTGATGGGTGGAGAGAGATAGTGTTACTGTGATAGGCAGACCCTATCCCGGGGTCTACAATTTAATATTAAAAATATTTCCATGTGCTTGAGAGGCCCCCCGAACAAGCACGTAGGCAAGCACGGTCAAACAGCCAAAAACAGGAAAAACCCGATCAGGCCAGTATATTCATAGTCACATAGCCCCAGGAGACCTCCAGACATGTAAACTCTAAAAAACACAAGGGGTCCTCAGCCCCAAGGAGCTGGCTTGAAGGGATTAATGCATCTGACAAACAGCCCATCAAGCGAGGACGATTTGCATACAGCCAAGGCTTTGACAACCCCGGCAAAATCCAGTCATGCACAGGACACTGACATTTTGGAGCTTTGTTCTAGCTCCTCCACCTATTGTTCTCCCCGGGAAAGGATTAGCCCTCCAGGTACCTTTTCCCCCATAAATAGACCCAGTTTTCAAGCAGGTCTTTGAATCGCTCCGGATTGCTCCTGGCTTCCCAGCAGACCATCACTCCATCCGTTGAGCTATCCCCTCACCGCTCCACGTGCTGAGTCTCATCTCTCTCTTTCCACTGCTGTCTCAGACCTCCAGACTTCAGGACCAGGTGCAGTATTCCCCAGCTGTAACCCTCCAAAGCCCCCTGTTCAATTTCCTCTCTTTTATTTCTCGCTAGGTCTTGAGTGAGTGAGTGAGTGAGTGCGTAAGTGCGTACATGCGCAAGTCTTTATTTTTAATAAAATCATTTGTTTGGCAATTTGATGTGGTTTTTGGCTTGTCCTGACCCCGTAAAAATTGGGTGAAAGATCTCGCTAGGTTACCCTGCCTCTCATATGGTGCTTGGCTTGAGCTCTGGCTAGTTTCCATTCCCCATCACATGGAGCACATTGAGATGTCCCCCAAGGGACCCCAGCAATCAGGGTAACAATAGGGATCGAAATGACAGCCTGGGAATGCCTCTAGCCAGTAACTTCTCCCCTATGAATCGATGTTACAATTCTGCATGTGGGGAAAAATGAAGAAGAATTGGCTTGGGAGATTTACATAGGTGTTTTTCTGATTTTACAATACAGCAGTTTCTCATTACATTGAACTGAGCTAGGAGCTGAAAACATGCAGAACCATGAGGAAAACAACAAAGTCAAACCAGTTCAGTGTGCAGATGCGAGAGTGAGAATTCAAGGCAACTCCAATGTATTGATATTGTGCAGAAATGGCCATAGTCCTTTGTGTTCCCTTATCAGGGAAGGGAGCATCCATGAGGCTCCTGCCTCAGAAAGGCTTGCACTCATTCATGAGAGCCAGCTATGGGGGGGGGGGTTACCATAAGTTAGGGAACTTTTTTTTTATCTGTCTCCTTTCCTATCCAAGATAGATTTTCTGAAAGAATAAATTTAAGTTTCTCCTTTTTCACCCTACAAGGGCATTTTATTTTTCTCCCACTTCTTACCAAAGCTCACATTGTACTGGCTATACTGCACTTTGATTAATACAGATACTAAATAATCCTACAGGTTATGGGCCCAGATACTATGCTAGTGCATTTTTTTTTCTGAGCTTTTAAAAATAGGAGATATTTAAGTGAGCAGAAATGGCTCAAACCAGCACAAATGGGTGTGCTTTGATTCCCAAACTTTAGCCAGATATTTTTCATCTGTGGCTGTACAGAATTGAGACTGAAATGGAAGAGGAAGGAATTTTGGATGCCTTGAAAACTGAAAGGCCAGCCCAAGATGCAGCAGCCACCTCCGGATGGGACAACAGAACTTGTAAGGTAAAGGGGCTTATAATTCAGTGCTTGGGGGATGCTCAGATTATAACTTTGAAAAATGAAGTGTTTGCTAAGAATATGATTCATGCCTTAAAAGATTCATACGGACAGACAGATATCCAGTCCCTGTAAGATTTATATGGACAGACAGAGGCCTGGTGGAACAGTTGTTAAATGCCAGTACTGCACCCACAACATTGTGAGTTTGATCCTGGAGGGCTCCAGGTTGACTCAGCCTTCCATCCTTCCATAAGTCAACAAAATGAGTACTCAGCTTGTTAAGGGCAATTAGCTAACACATTGTAAACCGTTTAGAGAGTGCTTGGTGCTATAAAGCAGTGTAGAAATGTAAATGCTATTGGTATATCCAGGATCAAATCCAGCTTTAC